>JABCMI010000056.1:0-1200000 GCA_026261945.1 Hirschfeldia incana
TGACCGGTTAAAGAACCCACCTTTGGGAAGAAAAGAAGGATTTTCTCGTAAAACTAGTACACTTAAGAAATTCTAGGTATTTTTTTGCATCATTTCTCACTGACAAAAGCACCATTGCAAGAACTTGATTCTATGATGGAAGACTGGTTTAGGGTTATGCACCTTAATCAAAGAGGAAGGGCTCCAACACACTCTTAAAGAGTAAGGCAAGGCAATAATATGATTCGCAAGGCAGACGTAGCAAGAAGCAAGGGAACCGCAACCGGTTCGCCCAAGCCTGATAATAATAAAACTACCTTGAGACATTTTAAAATATTCTTACCAATAAAATGGTCCTTTCTCACCTTTTTCTAGCTTGCAGGCCTGAAAAAAAAACGGAAAATGACACCGGCAAGGGGATATCTTACTCGCAAGCTTACGGCATGTCGGTAGCAAGTCAAGCGCAATCCTATGACAGTTTTAAGCTGACGACCGCCCTGCCTCTTCCCTGCCGCTGCCTTGCGCTCCGTATGACCTAGGTAAGCTTAAGAAACTGAAGGTACCTGTTTGGTCCCATTACAATGTCTTCAGACTACCTTCCTAGAAAAAACTATAGTATTTATAAGGTAGCTCTATTTATAGGTACCTATTCATACAAATGTATAGACGGTATTCAAGCCAAAAATATATTTATTTATAAGAAAACTCTATAGTTTATGCTTTAATCAGAAAAAAGAGCTAGTTAGAAATTTGGGATATTAACACTTACTATGTTATTGCTGACTTTGGTATTTCTGAGTAAATAAAAGAATTGACCGGTTAAAGAAACCCACCTTTGGGAAGAAAAGAAGATTTCTCGGTAAAACTAGGTACACTTAAGAAATTCTAGGTATTTTTGCATCATTTCTCACTGACAAAAGCACCATTGCAAGAACTTGATTCTATGATGGAAGACTGGTTTAGGGTTATGCACCTTAATCAAAGAGGAAGGGCTCCAACACACTCTTAAAGAGTAAGGCAAGGCAATAATATGATTCGCAAGGCAGACGTAGGCAAGAGGCAAGGGAACCGCAACCGGTTCGCCCAAGCCTGATAAATAATAAAACTACCCTTGAGACATTTTAAAAATTTTCTTACCAATAAAATGGTCCTTTCTCACCTTTTTCTAGCTTGCAGGCCTGAAAAAAACGGAAAATGACACCGGCAAGGGGATATCTTACTCGCAAGCTTACGGCATGCCGGTAGCAAGTCAAGCGCAATCCTATGACAGTTTTAAGCTGACGACCGCCCTGCCTCTTCCCTGCCGCTGCCTTGCGCTCCGTATGACCTAGGTAAGCTTAAGAAACTGAAGGTACCTGTTTGTTCCATTACAATGTCTTCAGACTACCTTCCTAGAAAAACTATAGTATTTATAAGGTAGCTCTATTTATAGGTACCTATTCATACAAATGTATAGACGGTATTCAAGCCAAAAATATTTTATTTATAAGAAACTCTATAGTTTATGCTTTAATCAGAAAAAAGAGCTAGTTAGAAATTTGGGATATTAACACTTACTATGTTATTGCTGACTTTGGTATTTCTGAGTAAATAAAAGAATTGACCGGTTAAGAAACCCACCTTTGGGAAGAAAAGAAGGATTTCTCGGTAAACTAGGTACACTTAAGAAATTCTAGGTATTTTGCATCATTTCTCACTGACAAAAGCACCATTGCAAGAACTTGATTCTATGATGGAAGACTGGTTTAGGGTTATGCACCTTAATCAAAGAGGAAGGGCTCCAAACACACTCTTAAGAGTAAGGCAAGGCAATAATATGATTCGCAAGGCAGACGTAGGCAAGAAGCAAGGGAACCGCAACCGGTTCGCCCAAGCCTGATAAATAATAAAACTACCCTTGAGACATTTTAAAAATTTTCTTACCAATAAAATGGTCCTTTCTCACCTTTTTCTAGCTTGCAGGCCTGAAAAAAAAACGGAAAATGACACCGGCAAGGGGATATCTTACTCGCAAGCTTACGGCATGCCGGTAGCAAGTCAAGCGCAATCCTATGACAGTTTTAAGCTGACGACCGCCCTGCCTCTTCCCTGCCGCTGCCTTGCGCTCCGTATGACCTAGGTAAGCTTAAGAAACTGAAGGTACCTATTTGGTCCCATTACAATGTCTTCAGACTACCTTCCTAGAAAACTATAGTATTTATAAGGTAGCTCTATTTATAGGTACCTATTCATACAAATGTATAGACGGTATTCAAGCAAAAACTATATTTATTTATAAGAAACTCTATAGTTTATGCTTTAATCAGAAAAAGAGCTAGTTAGAAATTTGGGATATTAACACTTACTATGTTATTGCTGACTTTGGTATTTCTGAGTAAATAAAAAGATTGACCGGTTAAAGAAACCCACCTTTGGGAAGAAAAGAAGGATTTCTCGGTAAACTAGGTACACTTAAGAAATTCTAGGTATTTTTGCATCATTTCTCACTGACAAAAGCACCATTGCAAGAACTTGATTCTATGATGGAAGACTGGTTTAGGGTTATGCACCTTAATCAAAGAGGATGGGCTCCAAACACACTCTTAAAGAGTAAGGCAAGGCAATAATATGATTCGCAAGGCAGACGTAGGCAAGAAGCAAGGGAACCGCAACCGGTTCGCCCAAGCCTGATAAATAATAAAACTATCCTTGAGACATTTTAAAAATTTCTTACCAATAAAATGGTCCTTTCTCACCTTTTTCTAGCTTGCAGGCCAAAAAAAAACGGAAAATGACACCGGCAAGGGGATATCTTACTCGCAAGCTTACGGCATGCCGGTAGCAAGTCAAGCGCAATCCTATGACAGTTTTAAGCTGACGACCGCCCTGCCTCTTCCCTGCCGCTGCCTTGCGCTCCGTATGACCTAGGTAAGCTTAAGAAACTGAAGGTACCTATTTGGTCCCATTACAATGTCTTCAGACTACCTTCCTAGAAAAACTATAGTATTTATAAGGTAGCTCTATTTATAGGTACCTATTCATACAAATGTATAGACGGTATTCAAGCCAAAAATTATATTTATTTATAAGAAACTCTATAGTTTATGCTTTAATCAGAAAAAGAGCTAGTTAGAAATTTGGGATATTAACACTTACTATGTTATTGCTGACTTTGGTATTTCTGAGTAAATAAAAGAATTGACCGGTTAAAGAAACCCACCTTTGGGAAGAAAAGAAGGATTTCTCGGTAAAACTAGGTACACTTAAGAAATTCTAGGTATTTTTGCATCATTTCTCACTGACAAAAGCACCATTGCAAGAACTTGATTCTATGATGGAAGACTGGTTTAGGGTTATGCACCTTAATCAAAGAGGAAGGGCTCCAAACACACTCTTAAAGAGTAAGGCAAGGCAATAATATGATTCGCAAGGCAGACGTAGGCAAGAGGCAAGGGAACCGCAACCGGTTCGCCCAAGCCTGATAAATAATAAAACTATCCTTGAGACATTTTAAAAATATTCTTACCAATAAAATGGTCCTTTCTCACCTTTTTCTAGCTTGCAGGCCTGAAAAAAACGGAAAATGACACCGGCAAGGGGATATCTTACTCGCAAGCTTACGGCATGCCGGTAGCAAGTCAAGCGCAATCCTATGACAGTTTTAAGCTGACGACCGCCCTGCCTCTTCCCTGCCGCTGCCTTGCGCTCCGTATGACCTAGGTAAGCTTAAGAAACTGAAGGTACCTATTTGGTCCCATTACAATGTCTTCAGACTACCTTCCTAGAAAAACTATAGTATTTATAAGGTAGCTCTATTTATAGGTACCTATTCATACAAATGTATAGACGGTATTCAAGCCAAAAATTATATTTATTTATAAGAAACTCTATAGTTTATGCTTTAATCAGAAAAAAGAGCTAGTTAGAAATTTGGGATATTAACACTTACTATGTTATTGCTGACTTTGGTATTTCTGAGTAAATAAAAGAATTGACCGGTTAAAGAAACCCACCTTTGGGAAGAAAAGAAGGATTTCTCGGTAAAACTAGGTACACTTAAGAAATTCTAGGTATTTTTGCATCATTTCTCACTGACAAAAGCACCATTGCAAGAACTTGATTCTATGATGGAAGACTGGTTTAGGGTTATGCACCTTAATCAAAGAGGAAGGGCTCCAAACACACTCTTAAAGAGTAAGGCAAGGCAATAATATGATTCGCAAGGCAGACGTAGGCAAGAAGCAAGGGAACCGCAACCGGTTCGCCCAAGCCTGATAAATAATAAAACTATCCTTGAGACATTTTAAAAATATTCTTACCAATAAAATGGTCCTTTCTCACCTTTTTCTAGCTTGCAGGCCTGAAAAAAAACGGAAAATAACACCGGCAAGGGGATATCTTACTCGCAAGCTTACGGCATGCCGGTAGCAAGTCAAGCGCAATCCTATGACAGTTTTAAGCTGACGACCGCCCTGCCTCTTCCCTGCCGCTGCCTTGCGCTCCGTATGACCTAGGTAAGCTTAAGAAACTGAAGGTACCTATTTGGTCCCATTACAATGTCTTCAGACTACCTTCCTAGAAAAACTATAGTATTTATAAGGTAGCTCTATTTATAGGTACCTATTCATACAAATGTATAGACGGTATTCAAGCCAAAAATTATATTTATTTATAAGAAACTCTATAGTTTATGCTTTAATCAGAAAAAAGAGCTAGTTAGAAATTTGGGATATTAACACTTACTATGTTATTGCTGACTTTGGTATTTCTGAGTAAATAAAAGAATTGACCGGTTAAAGAAACCCACCTTTGGGAAGAAAAGAAGGATTTCTCGGTAAAACTAGGTACACTTAAGAAATTCTAGGTATTTTTGCATCATTTCTCACTGACAAAAGCACCATTGCAAGAACTTGATTCTATGATGGAAGACTGGTTTAGGGTTATGCACCTTAATCAAAGAGGAAGGGCTCCAAACACACTCTTAAAGAGTAAGGCAAGGCAATAATATGATTCGCAAGGCAGACGTAGGCAAGAAGCAAGGGAACCGCAACCGGTTCGCCCAAGCCTGATAAATAATAAAACTACCCTTGAGACATTTTAAAAATTTTCTTACCAATAAAATGGTCCTTTCTCACCTTTTTCTAGCTTGCAGGCCTGAAAAAAAACGGAAAATGACACCGGCAAGGGGATATCTTACTCGCAAGCTTACGGCATGCCGGTAGCAAGTCAAGCGCAATCCTATGACAGTTTTAAGCTGACGACCGCCCTGCCTCTTCCCTGCCGCTGCCTTGCGCTCCGTATGACCTAGGTAAGCTTAAGAAACTGAAGGTACCTATTTGGTCCCATTACAATGTCTTCAGACTACCTTCCTAGAAAAACTATAGTATTTATAAGGTAGCTCTATTTATAGGTACCTATTCATACAAATGTATAGACGGTATTCAAGCCAAAAACTATATTTATTTATAAGAAACTCTATAGTTTATGCTTTAATCAGAAAAAAGAGCTAGTTAGAAATTTGGGATATTAACACTTACTATGTTATTGCTGACTTTGGTATTTCTGATTAAATAAAAGAATTGACCGGTTAAAGAAACCCACCTTTGGGAAGAAAAGAAGGATTTCTCGGTAAAACTAGGTACACTTAAGAAATTCTAGGTATTTTTGCATCATTTCTCACTGACAAAAGCACCATTGCAAGAACTTGATTCTATGATGGAAGACTGGTTTAGGGTTATGCACCTTAATCAAAGAGGATGGGCTCCAAACACACTCTTAAAGAGTAAGGCAAGGCAATAATATGATTCGCAAGGCAGACGTAGGCAAGAAGCAAGGGAACCGCAACCGGTTTGCCCAAGCCTGATAAATAATAAAACTATCCTTGAGACATTTTAAAAATATTCTTACCAATAAAATGGTCCTTTCTCACCTTTTTCTAGCTTGCAGGCCAGAAAAAAAACGGAAAATGACACCGGCAAGGGGATATCTTACTCGCAAGCTTACGGCATGCCGGTAGCAAGTCAAGCGCAATCGTATGACAGTTTTAAGCTGACGACCGCCCTGCCTCTTCCCTGCCGCTGCCTTGCGCTCCGTATGACCTAGGTAAGCTTAAGAAACTGAAGGTACCTATTTGGTCCCATTACAATGTCTTCAGACTACCTTCCTAGAAAAACTATAGTATTTATAAGGTAGCTCTATTTATAGGTACCTATTCATACAAATGTATAGACGGTATTCAAGCCAAAAATTATATTTATTTATAAGAAACTCTATAGTTTATGCTTTAATCAGAAAAAAGAGCTAGTTAGAAATTTGGGATATTAACACTTACTATGTTATTGCTGACTTTGGTATTTCTGAGTAAATAAAAGAATTGACCGGTTAAAGAAACCCACCTTTGGGAAGAAAAGAAGGATTTCTCGGTAAAACTAGTTACACTTAAGAAATTCTAGGTATTTTTGCATCATTTCTCACTGACAAAAGCACCATTGCAAGAACTTGATTCTATGATGGAAGACTGGTTTAGGGTTATGCACCTTAATCAAAGAGGAAGGGCTCCAAACACACTCTTAAAGAGTAAGGCAAGGCAATAATATGATTCGCAAGGCAGACGTAGGCAAGAAGCAAGGGAACCGCAACCGGTTCGCCCAAGCCTGATAAATAATAAAACTATCCTTGAGACATTTTAAAAATATTCTTACCAATAAAATGGTCCTTTCTCACCTTTTTCTAGCTTGCAGGCCTGAAAAAAACGGAAAATGACACCGGCAAGGGGATATCTTACTCGCAAGCTTACGGCATGCCGGTAGCAAGTCAAGCGCAATCCTATGACAGTTTTAAGCTGACGACCGCCCTGTCTCTTCCCTGCCGCTGCCTTGCGCTCCGTATGACCTAGGTAAGCTTAAGAAACTGAAGGTACCTATTTGGTCCCATTACAATGTCTTCAGACTACCTTCCTAGAAAAACTATAGTATTTATAAGGTAGCTCTATTTATAGGTACCTATTCATACAAATGTATAGACGGTATTCAAGCCAAAAATTATATTTATTTATAAGAAACTCTATAGTTTATGCTTTAATCAGAAAAAAGAGCTAGTTAGAAATTTGGGATATTAACACTTACTATGTTATTGCTGACTTTGGTATTTCTGAGTAAATAAAAGAATTGACCGGTTAAAGAAACCCACCTTTGGGAAGAAAAGAAGGATTTCTCGGTAAAACTAGGTACACTTAAGAAATTCTAGGTATTTTTGCATCATTTCTCACTGACAAAAGCACCATTGCAAGAACTTGATTCTATGATGGAAGACTGGTTTAGGGTTATGCACCTTAATCAAAGAGGAAGGGCTCCAAACACACTCTTAAAGAGTAAGGCAAGGCAATAATATGATTCGCAAGGCAGACGTAGGCAAGAAGCAAGGGAACCGCAACCGGTTCGCCCAAGCCTGATAAATAATAAAACTATCCTTGAGACATTTTAAAAATATTCTTACCAATAAAATGGTCCTTTCTCACCTTTTTCTAACTTGCAGGCCAGAAAAAAACGGAAAATGACACCGGCAAGGGGATATCTTACTCGCAAGCTTACGGCATGCCGGTAGCAAGTCAAGCGCAATCCTATGACAGTTTTAAGCTGACGACCGCCCTGCCTCTTCCCTGCCGCTGCCTTGCGCTCCGTATGACCTAGGTAAGCTTAAGAAACTGAAGGTACCTATTTGGTCCCATTACAATGTCTTCAGACTACCTTCCTAGAAAAACTATAGTATTTATAAGGTAGCTCTATTTATAGGTACCTATTCATACAAATGTATAGACGGTATTCAAGCCAAAAATTATATTTATTTATAAGAAACTCTATAGTTTATGCTTTAATCAGAAAAAAGAGCTAGTTAGAAATTTGGGATATTAACACTTACTATGTTATTGCTGACTTTGGTATTTTTGAGTAAATAAAAGAATTGACCGGTTAAAGAAACCCACCTTTGGGAAGAAAAGAAGGATTTCTCGGTAAAACTAGGTACACTTAAGAAATTCTAGGTATTTTTGCATCATTTCTCACTGACAAAAGCACCATTGCAAGAACTTGATTCTATGATGGAAGACTGGTTTAGGGTTATGCACCTTAATCAAAGAGGAAGTGCTCCAAACACACTCTTAAAGAGTAAGGCAAGGCAATAATATGATTCGCAAGGCAGACGTAGGCAAGAAGCAAGGGAACCGCAACCGGTTCGCCCAAGCCTGATAAATAATAAAACTACCCTTGAGACATTTTAAAAATTTTCTTACCAATAAAATGGTCCTTTCTCACCTTTTTCTAGCTTGCAGGCCTGAAAAAAAACGAAAAATGACACCGGCAAGGGGATATCTTACTCGCAAGCTTACGGCATGCCGGTAGCAAGTCAAGCGCAATCCTATGACAGTTTTAAGCTGACGACCGCCCTGCCTCTTCCCTGCCGCTGCCTTGCGCTCCGTATGACCTAGGTAAGCTTAAGAAACTGAAGGTACCTATTTGGTCCCATTACAATGTCTTCAGACTACCTTCCTAGAAAAACTATAGTATTTATAAGGTAGCTCTATTTATAGGTACCTATTCATACAAATGTATAGACGGTATTCAAGCCAAAAACTATATTTATTTATAAGAAACTCTATAGTTTATGCTTTAATCAGAAAAAAGAGCTAGTTAGAAATTTGGGATATTAACACTTACTATGTTATTGCTGACTTTGGTATTTCTGAGTAAATAAAAGAATTGACCGGTTAAAGAAACCCACCTTTGGGAAGAAAAGAAGGATTTCTCGGTAAAACTAGGTACACTTAAGAAATTCTAGGTATTTTTGCATCATTTCTCACTGACAAAAGCACCATTGCAAGAACTTGATTCTATGATGGAAGACTGGTTTAGGGTTATGCACCTTAATCAAAGAGGATGGGCTCCAAACACACTCTTAAAGAGTAAGGCAAGGCAATAATATGATTCGCAAGGCAGACGTAGGCAAGAAGCAAGGGAACCGCAACCGGTTTGCCCAAGCCTGATAAATAATAAAACTATCCTTGAGACATTTTAAAAATATTCTTACCAATAAAATGGTCCTTTCTCACCTTTTTCTAGCTTGCAGGCCAGAAAAAAACGGAAAATGACACCGGCAAGGGGATATCTTACTCGCAAGCTTACGGCATGCCGGTAGCAAGTCAAGCGCAATCGTATGACAGTTTTAAGCTGACGACCGCCCTGCCTCTTCCCTGCCGCTGCCTTGCGCTCCGTATGACCTAGGTAAGCTTAAGAAACTGAAGGTACCTATTTGGTCCCATTACAATGTCTTCAGACTATCTTCCTAGAAAAACTATAGTATTTATAAGGTAGCTCTATTTATAGGTACCTATTCATACAAATGTATAGACGGTATTCAAGCCAAAAATTATATTTATTTATAAGAAACTCTATAGTTTATGCTTTAATCAGAAAAAAGAGCTAGTTAGAAATTTGGGATATTAACACTTACTATGTTATTGCTGACTTTGGTATTTCTGAGTAAATAAAAGAATTGACCGGTTAAAGAAACCCACCTTTGGGAAGAAAAGAAGGATTTCTCGGTAAAACTAGGTACACTTAAGAAATTCTAGGTATTTTTGCATCATTTCTCACTGACAAAAGCACCATTGCAAGAACTTGATTCTATGATGGAAGACTGGTTTAGGGTTATGCACCTTAATCAAAGAGGAAGGGCTCCAAACACACTCTTAAAGAGTAAGGCAAGGCAATAATATGATTCGCAAGGCAGACGTAGGCAAGAAGCAAGGGAACCGCAACCGGTTCGCCCAAGCCTGATAAATAATAAAACTATCCTTGAGACATTTTAAAAATATTCTTACCAATAAAATGGTCCTTTCTCACCTTTTTCTAGCTTGCAGGCCTGAAAAAAACGGAAAATGACACCGGCAAGGGGATATCTTACTCGCAAGCTTACGGCATGCCGGTAGCAAGTCAAGCGCAATCCTATGACAGTTTTAAGCTGACGACCGCCCTGTCTCTTCCCTGCCGCTGCCTTGCGCTCCGTATGACCTAGGTAAGCTTAAGAAACTGAAGGTACCTATTTGGTCCCATTACAATGTCTTCAGACTACCTTCCTAGAAAAACTATAGTATTTATAAGGTAGCTCTATTTATAGGTACCTATTCATACAAATGTATAGACGGTATTCAAGCCAAAAATTATATTTATTTATAAGAAACTCTATAGTTTATGCTTTAATCAGAAAAAAGAGCTAGTTAGAAATTTGGGATATTAACACTTACTATGTTATTGCTGACTTTGGTATTTCTGAGTAAATAAAAGAATTGACCGGTTAAAGAAACCCACCTTTGGGAAGAAAAGAAGGATTTCTCGGTAAAACTAGGTACACTTAAGAAATTCTAGGTATTTTTGCATCATTTCTCACTGACAAAAGCACCATTGCAAGAACTTGATTCTATGATGGAAGACTGGTTTAGGGTTATGCACCTTAATCAAAGAGGAAGGGCTCCAAACACACTCTTAAAGAGTAAGGCAAGGCAATAATATGATTCGCAAGGCAGACGTTGGAAGAAGCAAGGGAACCGCAACCGGTTCGCCCAAGCCTGATAAATAATAAAACTATCCTTGAGACATTTTAAAAATATTCTTACCAATAAAATGGTCCTTTCTCACCTTTTTCTAGCTTGCAGGCCTGAAAAAAAACGGAAAATGACACCGGCAAGGGGATATCTTACTCGCAAGCTTACGGCATGCCGGTAGCAAGTCAAGCGCAATCCTATGACAGTTTTAAGCTGACGACCGCCCTGCCTCTTCCCTGCCGCTGCCTTGCGCTCCGTATGACCTAGGTAAGCTTAAGAAACTGAAGGTACCTATTTGGTCCCATTACAATGTCTTCAGACTACCTTCCTAGAAAAACTATAGTATTTATAAGGTAGCTCTATTTATAGGTACCTATTCATACAAATGTATAGACGGTATTCAAGCCAAAAATTATATTTATTTATAAGAAACTCTATAGTTTATGCTTTAATCAGAAAAAAGAGCTAGTTAGAAATTTGGGATATTAACACTTACTATGTTATTGCTGACTTTGGTATTTCTGAGTAAATAAAAGAATTGACCGGTTAAAGAAACCCACCTTTGGGAAGAAAAGAAGGATTTCTCGGTAAAACTAGGTACACTTAAGAAATTCTAGGTATTTTTGCATCATTTCTCACTGACAAAAGCACCATTGCAAGAACTTGATTCTATGATGGAAGACTGGTTTAGGGTTATGCACCTTAATCAAAGAGGAAGGGCTCCAAACACACTCTTAAAGAGTAAGGCAAGGCAATAATATGATTCGCAAGGCAGACGTAGGCAAGAAGCAAGGGAACCGCAACCGGTTCGCCCAAGCGTGATAAATAATAAAACTACCCTTGAGACATTTTAAAAATTTTCTTACCAATAAAATGGTCCTTTCTCACCTTTTTCTAGCTTGCAGGCCTGAAAAAAAACGGAAAATGACACCGGCAAGGGGATATCTTACTCGCAAGCTTACGGCATGCCGGTAGCAAGTCAAGCGCAATCCTATGACAGTTTTAAGCTGACGACCGCCCTGCCTCTTCCCTGCCGCTGCCTTGCGCTCCGTATGACCTAGGTAAGCTTAAGAAACTGAAGGTACCTATTTGGTCCCATTACAATGTCTTCAGACTACCTTCCTAGAAAAACTATAGTATTTATAAGGTAGCTCTATTTATAGGTACCTATTCATATAAATGTATAGACGGTATTCAAGCCAAAAACTATATTTATTTATAAGAAACTCTATAGTTTATGCTTTAATCAGAAAAAAGAGCTAGTTAGAAATTTGGGATATTAACACTTACTATGTTATTGCTGACTTTGGTATTTCTGAGTAAATAAAAGAATTGACCGGTTAAAGAAACCCACCTTTGGGAAGAAAAGAAGGATTTCTCGGTAAAACTAGGTACACTTAAGAAATTCTAGGTATTTTTGCATCATTTCTCACTGACAAAAGCACCATTACAAGAACTTGATTCTATGATGGAAGATTGGTTTAGGGTTATGCACCTTAATCAAAGAGGATGGGCTCCAAACACACTCTTAAAGAGTAAGGCAAGGCAATAATATGATTCGCAAGGCAGACGTAGGCAAGAAGCAAGGGAACCGCAACCGGTTTGCCCAAGCCTGATAAATAATAAAACTATCCTTGAGACATTTTAAAAATATTCTTACCAATAAAATGGTCCTTTCTCACCTTTTTCTAGCTTGCAGGCCAGAAAAAAACGGAAAATGACACCGGCAAGGGGATATCTTACTCGCAAGCTTACGGCATGCCGGTAGCAAGTCAAGCGCAATCGTATGACAGTTTTAAGCTGACGACCGCCCTGCCTCTTCCCTGCCGCTGCCTTGCGCTCCGTATGACCTAGGTAAGCTTAAGAAACTGAAGGTACCTATTTGGTCCCATTACAATGTCTTCAGACTACCTTCCTAGAAAAACTATAGTATTTATAAGGTAGCTCTATTTATAGGTACCTATTCATACAAATGTATAGACGGTATTCAAGCCAAAAATTATATTTATTTATAAGAAACTCTATAGTTTATGCTTTAATCAGAAAAAAGAGCTAGTTAGAAATTTGGGATATTAACACTTACTATGTTATTGCTGACTTTGGTATTTCTGAGTAAATAAAAGAATTGACCGGTTAAAGAAACCCACCTTTGGGAAGAAAAGAAGGATTTCTCGGTAAAACTAGGTACACTTAAGAAATTCTAGGTATTTTTGCATCATTTCTCACTGACAAAAGCACCATTGCAAGAACTTGATTCTATGATGGAAGACTGGTTTAGGGTTATGCACCTTAATCAAAGAGGAAGGGCTCCAAACACACTCTTAAAGAGTAAGGCAAGGCAATAATATGATTCGCAAGGCAGACGTAGGCAAGAAGCAAGGGAACCGCAACCGGTTCGCCCAAGCCTGATAAATAATAAAACTATCCTTGAGACATTTTAAAAATATTCTTACCAATAAAATGGTCCTTTCTCACCTTTTTCTAGCTTGCAGGCCTGAAAAAAACGGAAAATGACACCGGCAAGGGGATATCTTACTCGCAAGCTTACGGCATGCCGGTAGCAAGTCAAGCGCAATCCTATGACAGTTTTAAGCTGACGACCGCCCTGTCTCTTCCCTGCCGCTGCCTTGCGCTCCGTATGACCTAGGTAAGCTTAAGAAACTGAAGGTACCTATTTGGTCCCATTACAATGTCTTCAGACTACCTTCCTAGAAAAACTATAGTATTTATAAGGTAGCTCTATTTATAGGTACCTATTCATACAAATGTATAGACGGTATTCAAGCCAAAAATTATATTTATTTATAAGAAACTCTATAGTTTATGCTTTAATCAGAAAAAAGAGCTAGTTAGAAATTTGGGATATTAACACTTACTATGTTATTGCTGACTTTGGTATTTCTGAGTAAATAAAAGAATTGACCGGTTAAAGAAACCCACCTTTGGGAAGAAAAGAAGGATTTCTCGGTAAAACTAGGTACACTTAAGAAATTCTAGGTATTTTTGCATCATTTCTCACTGACAAAAGCACCATTGCAAGAACTTGATTCTATGATGGAAGACTGGTTTAGGGTTATGCACCTTAATCAAAGAGGAAGGGCTCCAAACACACTCTTAAAGAGTAAGGCAAGGCAATAATATGATTCGCAAGGCAGACGTAGGCAAGAAGCAAGGGAACCGCAACCGGTTCGCCCAAGCCTGATAAATAATAAAACTATCCTTGAGACATTTTAAAAATATTCTTACCAATAAAATGGTCCTTTCTCACCTTTTTCTAGCTTGCAGGCCTGAAAAAAAACGGAAAATGACACCGGCAAGGGGATATCTTACTCGCAAGCTTACGGCATGCCGGTAGCAAGTCAAGCGCAATCCTATGACAGTTTTAAGCTGACGACCGCCCTGCCTCTTCCCTGCCGCTGCCTTGCGCTCCGTATGACCTAGGTAAGCTTAAGAAACTGAAGGTACCTATTTGGTCCCATTACAATGTCTTCAGACTACCTTCCTAGAAAAACTATAGTATTTATAAGGTAGCTCTATTTATAGGTACCTATTCATACAAATGTATAGACGGTATTCAAGCCAAAAATTATATTTATTTATAAGAAACTCTATAGTTTATGCTTTAATCAGAAAAAAGAGCTAGTTAGAAATTTGGGATATTAACACTTACTATGTTATTGCTGACTTTGGTATTTCTGAGTAAATAAAAGAATTGACCGGTTAAAGAAACCCACCTTTGGGAAGAAAAGAAGGATTTCTCGGTAAAACTAGGTACACTTAAGAAATTCTAGGTATTTTTGCATCATTTCTCACTGACAAAAGCACCATTGCAAGAACTTGATTCTATGATGGAAGACTGGTTTAGGGTTATGCACCTTAATCAAAGAGGAAGGGCTCCAAACACACTCTTAAAGAGTAAGGCAAGGCAATAATATGATTCGCAAGGCAGACGTAGGCAAGAAGCAAGGGAACCGCAACCGGTTCGCCCAAGCCTGATAAATAATAAAACTACCCTTGAGACATTTTAAAAATTTTCTTACCAATAAAATGGTCCTTTCTCACCTTTTTCTAGCTTGCAGGCCTGAAAAAAAACGGAAAATGACACCGGCAAGGGGATATCTTACTCGCAAGCTTACGGCATGCCGGTAGCAAGTCAAGCGCAATCCTATGACAGTTTTAAGCTGACGACCGCCCTGCCTCTTCCCTGCCGCTGCCTTGCGCTCCGTATGACCTAGGTAAGCTTAAGAAACTGAAGGTACCTATTTGGTCCCATTACAATGTCTTCAGACTACCTTCCTAGAAAAACTATAGTATTTATAAGGTAGCTCTATTTATAGGTACCTATTCATACAAATGTATAGACGGTATTCAAGCCAAAAATTATATTTATTTATAAGAAACTCTATAGTTTATGCTTTAATCAGAAAAAAGAGCTAGTTAGAAATATGGGATATTAACACTTACTATGTTATTGCTGACTTTGGTATTTCTGAGTAAATAAAAGAATTGACCGGTTAAAGAAACCCACCTTTGGGAAGAAAAGAAGGATTTCTCGGTAAAACTAGGTACACTTAAGAAATTCTAGGTATTTTTGCATCATTTCTCACTGACAAAAGCACCATTGCAAGAACTTGATTCTATGATGGAAGACTGGTTTAGGGTTATGCACCTTAATCAAAGAGGAAGGGCTCCAAACACACTCTTAAAGAGTAAGGCAAGGCAATAATATGATTCGCAAGGCAGATGTAGGCAAGAAGCAAGGGAACCGCAACCGGTTCGCCCAAGCCTGATAAATAATAAAACTATCCTTGAGACATTTTAAAAATATTCTTACCAATAAAATGGTCCTTTCTCACCTTTTTCTAGCTTGCAGGCCTGAAAAAAAACGGAAAATGACACCGGCAAGGGGATATCTTACTCGCAAGCTTACGGCATGCCGGTAGCAAGTCAAGCGCAATCCTATGACAGTTTTAAGCTGACGACCGCCCTGCCTCTTCCCTGCCGCTGCCTTGCGCTCCGTATGACCTAGGTAAGCTTAAGAAACTGAAGGTACCTATTTGGTCCCATTACAATGTCTTCAGACTACCTTCCTAGAAAAACTATAGTATTTATAAGGTAGCTCTATTTATAGGTACCTATTCATACAAATGTATAGACGGTATTCAAGCCAAAAATTATATTTATTTATAAGAAACTCTATAGTTTATGCTTTAATCAGAAAAAAGAGCTAGTTAGAAATTTGGGATATTAACACTTACTATGTTATTGCTGACTTTGGTATTTCTGAGTAAATAAAAAAATTGACCGGTTAAAGAAACCCACCTTTGGGAAGAAAAGAAGGATTTCTCGGTAAAACTAGGTACACTTAAGAAATTCTAGGTATTTTTGCATCATTTCTCACTGACAAAAGCACCATTGCAAGAACTTGATTCTATGATGGAAGACTGGTTTAGGGTTATGCACCTTAATCAAAGAGGAAGGGCTCCAAACACACTCTTAAAGAGTAAGGCAAGGCAATAATATGATTCGCAAGGCAGACGTAGGCAAGAAGCAAGGGAACCGCAACCGGTTCGCCCAAGCCTGATAAATAATAAAACTATCCTTGAGACATTTTAAAAATATTCTTACCAATAAAATGGTCCTTTCTCACCTTTTTCTAGCTTGCAGGCCTGAAAAAAAACGGAAAATGACACCGGCAAGGGGATATCTTACTCGCAAGCTTACGGCATGCCGGTAGCAAGTCAAGCGCAATCCTATGACAGTTTTAAGCTGACGACCGCCCTGCCTCTTCCCTGCCGCTGCCTTGCGCTCCGTATGACCTAGGTAAGCTTAAGAAACTGAAGGTACCTATTTGGTCCCATTACAATGTCTTCAGACTACCTTCCTAGAAAAACTATAGTATTTATAAGGTAGCTCTATTTATAGGTACCTATTCATACAAATGTATAGACGGTATTCAAGCCAAAAATTATATTTATTTATAAGAAACTCTATAGTTTATGCTTTAATCAGAAAAAAGAGCTAGTTAGAAATTTGGGATATTAACACTTACTATGTTATTGCTGACTTTGGTATTTCTGAGTAAATAAAAAAATTGACCGGTTAAAGAAACCCACCTTTGGGAAGAAAAGAAGGATTTCTCGGTAAAACTAGGTACACTTAAGAAATTCTAGGTATTTTTGCATCATTTCTCACTGACAAAAGCACCATTGCAAGAACTTGATTCTATGATGGAAGACTGGTTTAGGGTTATGCACCTTAATCAAAGAGGAAGGGCTCCAAACACACTCTTAAAGAGTAAGGCAAGGCAATAATATGATTCGCAAGGCAGACGTAGGCAAGAAGCAAGGGAACCGCAACCGGTTCGCTCAAGCCTGATAAATAATAAAACTATCCTTGAGACATTTTAAAAATATTCTTACCAATAAAATGGTCCTTTCTCACCTTTTTCTAGCTTGCAGGCCTAAAAAAAAACGGAAAATGACACCGGCAAGGGGATATCTTACTCGCAAGCTTACGGCATGCCGGTAGCAAGTCAAGCGCAATCCTATGACAGTTTTAAGCTGACGACCGCCCTGCCTCTTCCCTGCCGCTGCCTTGCGCTCCGTATGACCTAGGTAAGCTTAAGAAACTGAAGGTACCTATTTGGTCCCATTACAATGTCTTCAGACTACCTTCCTAGAAAAACTATAGTATTTATAAGGTAGCTCTATTTATAGGTACCTATTCATACAAATGTATAGACGGTATTCAAGCCAAAAACTATATTTATTTATAAGAAACTCTATAGTTTATGCTTTAATCAGAAAAAAGAGCTAGTTAGAAATTTGGGATATTAACACTTACTATGTTATTGCTGACTTTGGTATTTCTGAGTAAATAAAAGAATTGACCGGTTAAAGAAACCCACCTTTGGGAAGAAAAGAAGGATTTCTCGGTAAAACTAGGTACACTTAAGAAATTCTAGGTATTTTTGCATCATTTCTAGGTATTTTTGCATCATTTCTCACTGACAAAAACTATCCTTGAACTTTTGGTTTCACTAAATTTTGTTCCTGATTTATTGGTTTCACTCAATCTCACTTGTTTAAACTGTTGGTTTCACTTAATCCCTTGTTCCAACTTCTGGCTTAACTTAATCCTCTGTTCGACTTTTTTTGTATAAATAGGTCAGATATTGTGTTAGTTTCACTTTTTGTAAACACTACCTCGTGGGATTAGAGAAGATACGTATAGAAAATAGAATATATCAGCTACAACCATAAAATCAATCATCTAAGTACAGTAAAACCAACAAAATCGGAAGAATTAGAAAAGTAAAACTTTAAAGGTTTTTGTATAACTACAAACTAAGTGAAACTATAAGCACGAAAATCCGACACTAAAAAATCCCGCCCAATTTTTTGAATTTTCCCACCCATTTTTTCGATTTTTGACTTTCCGCAAAATCGATGCGGAGGTCCACTAGCTAAGGAACTGTGTTCGTATATCCATTGCAAAGTCCTCTAGCTCAGTGGCAAAAACCCCTATCTCTATATCCGAGACCCCGAGTTCGAGTCGTTGGAATCACAAATTTTTAATATCCAAGATATACAAAACGCCGCGTTTCATTTATTTGTCTTTAACTCAGATTTAAAGAAAATAAAAGAAATTGTGTTGGTAAATATATTGCCAAGTTCACTATTTCTGTGGAAAAAACCCCTACCGTCATGCTAGAGTTCACGAGTTCGAAGCGATGAAAGCACATATTTTTAATATCAAAACGCTGTCGTTTCATTCATTCATCTTTAATTAGAGCCTGAGCCCATTTTGCTCATCCATAATTTTGCTATTATTATTTTGGTAATTGGTAATGTGTATTTATAATACCCGAGTTCCCGAGTTCGAGTTGTTGGAAACACAAATTTCTAATATCGATAAAACGCCGCGTTTCATTTATTTGTCTTTAACTCCGATATGAAGAGAAGATAAAGAACTGTGTTCGTGTATCCATTGCAAAGTCCTCTAGCTCGGTGGCAAAAACCCCTATCTCTATATCCGATACCCCGAGTTCGAGCCGTTGGAATCACAAATTTTTAATATCCAAGATATACAAAACGCCGCGTTTCATTTATTTGTCAAACAACTCGGATTTAAAGAGAATAAAAGAAATTGTGTTGGTAAATATATTGTCAAGTCCACTATTTCGGTGGCAAAAACCCCTACCGTCTTGCTAGAGTTCTCGAGTTCGAACCGATGAAAGCACATATTTTTAATATCAAAACGCTGTCGTTTCATTCATTCATCTTTTATCAGAGCCTGAGCCCATTTTGTTCATCCATAATTTTGCTATTATTATTTTGGTAATTGGTAATGTGTATTTATAATACCCGAGTTCCCGAGTTCGAGCTGTTGGAAACACAAATTTCTAATATCGATAAAACGCCGCGTTTCACTTTATCTTTATTTAAATACGAAAATTTATTAAACGACCACATGGCCAACAGAAACTTGCATAATTACAACCCAAACAGGACCATTTCGCGGACCATCCAGACCCGATCTATGAAATTCGGATATCTTTCTGTTACTAACTTTCGAAATCTTTGTAAGAATTGGTGTGATTGTAAATATTGGTGAAACTGTGCATCGTAATAAATCAACAACAATATTCTGTATCTAATACTAAGTTGAACTAAATTTAACTAAATCGCACTTTTAGATTTCCAAATGTTTAATTATGTTATTTTTTTGGACAAAGTTGTTGTTATTGATATATTTATTGAATTTTGAATTTTAAAAATAGTTTATATGATATAAATAGATTTTGGCCAAACTTAGAAATGTTGTACATATTTAATAAAAGTAGAAATGTTGTAAAAAGTAGAACTGTTGTTAAAGTTGATAAAACTAATCTCCAAATGGCCAGTGAAGTTTATTTGTTAAAATAAAAGTAGAAATTTGTTAATGATATATTGAAGTAAAAATATACAAAGATTAGTTTATAGAGAGAAACTAGAGGATTGAAACTAGAGACATTACATTAAGTCAAACATAGTGAAAGTAGATAAAACTACATGGCATAAACTCGAGAAATAAACACAACAACTAATCTTCAATTGGCCATTTGGCAGCTGTCAAGTGAATTTCATTGCAGAAGTCCCAAACTTCACATTGCCAGAAACAACGATCGCACTTCCACTGTGTTATTGATCCATTAAAGGAGGCTACAAACACCGGTTCTTCTGTTGCGCAGCACCAGCAATCATTTGAGAAGATGGGATTCTTTATTCTTTCAAGTAGTGACATAAACTCTTGAGGTTTCGCGTAACCCCAAAGGCCTGAGGTTAGAGCAGTCCGGATCATGCAATTCATCCGATGAACAAACTCACGACTAAAGTTAGGATAGTTGTGAAACAACCCTCCATCATCTACACTAAACGCTAAGTTCAGCATTCCATCTACAAACTTGGCCAACTCCAATCCTCTCTCAGCAGCAAGATAGATTTTCTCTCTTCCTTCATCAAGTAAATGAAGTTGAAAGAACTCATACATACCTCGTAGGTAGATGGCCTCTGGATTACCGGCTTGGTAGCACCTAAGTCGGAATGTTCTTACAGCATTAACCTCATCAATCCAATCATTAAAGCCAATGAGATTAGCAGATTGGTAGAAGTAGTCGTCTCTGCCTATTTGATTAAACCCGGAGAAAGCAATTCTAGCACTACCGAAGTCCCGGATGTGGTTTGTTGCTACCTTTGATAGAATCTCATGGAGGATGGAAGGAGGGACAGATTCCAAGTTGAAGTTCGACATAGAGTACAAGGATGATGAAAAACTTGAGAGATATTCGTTTAATCGAGTAATAAATGGAAAGATTTACGTGTTATTTATAATAGAGAAAAGATTGCATTTACTATCCCACTTAAGGGTGTGATTTGATAGACGGCTTAAGACACGACTTCTCAGTGCAAGTACAGGGAATAAGAACATGTGTGTTTGAATAAAAATAGGTGTGTTTGAATAAATGAAACTATGTAAAAACATTAGGTGAGAAAAAAGTGTCGTTTCAAAGCAGCACTACACGACTTCGGACTGCAACAGTCGTATGTCAAGGAAAAATTTAGTGAAACTAAGTGGTTTTGATTGTCTAAATTTGCCAAACTAAGAAACATTTAGTCTAGTTATATAGAACTATGTGAGAATTAACAAATTTAGATATTCTATTGTTTTATATTTTGCAAAACTCTAAATAGAAGCAGAATCGAAAAATTAATTATACGGAGTGGATAATTTAATGATATAACAAACAGTATATGTGAATAATAATTGAAATATTTAGTTTGAGAAAAATCTGTCATTTCATGATTTATGACCTGATTTATGACCATAGCGTCGTGACCCTTGATATTTGCAACGCTACACGACTTCTCAAGCACGCTTCTGACAGTTTAAGTGAAACTAACTGATATTAATTGTCTAAATTTATGAAACTAAGTAAAATTAAATTGAATTTATAGTGTAAATATATGGAACTATGTAAAAATTAAAAAATTAGGTAATACTATATTGTTTTATATTTTGAAAATAAATATAATATTATTTGGTAGGATTATGGATTATTTACTGAGCAAGCAATAAAAGAGATCATAAAAAATGGTTGAGAAAAATCCAGTAATTAATGGTATTGGTATTGACGGTCAGATGAGAGAGTAATTACTCGATTGAAAAAGTCTCTAATAATAATCATTACACTCGCGACTCTACACTTGCATTGAAACCAAACGTGAAACGTCACAACACTACACCGTCTAGAATCATCACCATTGCATTTAAACTCCAACTCTGCAAATTCTCTCATTTCATCTCATATCCGAAATTCTCTCATCTCATATCTGAAATTCTCTCATCTCTACAAACAAGATGACAGACTACTACAATAAGCTTTCCCAGATTTCCGAGGCATCTCTAGACCCCGACGTCAAGAGTTGGCGTTTCAGAGTTAAAATACACAGGGTCCACCCTCTCTATTCCTCGGCGACCAACAGTGTTTACTATGCCTATGTCCTTGTAGATGAAGATGTAAGTGTTTTTTCATCATCTCTCAAGTTTGTCATCATCTCTCAAGTTTTTCATCATCATTTAACTTGATCCTTGTACTTTATTTATGTAGGGGTGCAAGATGGAGATGACCGTTTATGGGGATTATGAAAGGTTTAGAGGCCTCGAAAAAAAGGAGGGAGAATGGGTGGAATTCTTTCGGGTAGGAGTTGAACGTTCTTATCCAGGTTTCAATGCAACTAACTCTCGGTTCAGACTAACTGCTTCGCGACTCACACAAGTCCGCATGATCGAACCTCTGAGCAATCGGCTTTTCATGGACTTCAAGAACATCCATGCAATCCCTCACATGTCCCACAAGGAACGAAACTATCCCATAGGTATGAATGGTGCTAAAATAAATATATTTACATATTTAGTTTCAGAACTTTGTATGACTCTGTAGATGTAAGTGAAACTAAGTGTAACTCATTTATATGGTAGATACAATTGGAGTGGTCTTCAATACGGAAGCCCATTTTGATGACCCTGCAAGGCCAACGATGATTTTTTACATAAGGGACAACATGTAAGTAGAAAGTAACATATGATCCAAGCAAAATTTATTTATATTGTAATTGACACACGTTTTCTTTATTCTGAATAGTGACAGCCAGATTAAATGTGTGGCAACTGGCAAGCAGGCCTATGCATTCCGGGATGGTCTTGAAAAAATGAAAGGTGGACAGGTGATTGTGGCCCTTAAGATGTGGCAGGTCTGCAAGCGTTGGAGTAAGTGTAGTTTCTGTGGCTAGTTTTGAATATGATAGTGGACTGAAACGTTTACTAAAATCGTTTATATTAATACAGATTTATTTAATCCTCCTGATCTATGGCTTGAGACCGAAGGTGGACTTTCAGACTTCAGGTTCAATCCGCGTATCACAGAGGTTGAGGACTTCAGGCAGTCTCTACTAAACAGCGACCTTTATGTTCACAAATATGGGATTGAAGGTCTTGTGTAAATCGTGTTGTTCTCACTGTTATGGTCTTGTGAAAATCTTGTTGTTTCAACTTACTTCACTTAATCTCACTTGTTTGAACTTTTGGTTTCACTCAATCTTGCTTGTTTCAACTGTTGGTTTCACTCAATCTCACTTGTTTCAACTGTTGGTTTCACCTAATCCCTTGTTCCAACTTCTGGCAACTTTTCATTTCACTTAATCTCACTTGTTTGAACTTTTGGTTTCACTAAATTTTGTTCCTGATCTATTGGTTTCACTCAATCTCACTTGTTTAAACTGTTGGTTTCACTTAATCCCTTGTTCCAACTTCTGGCTTAACTTAATCCTCTGTTCGACTTT
Organism: Hirschfeldia incana; assembly: GCA_026261945.1. NCBI lineage: Eukaryota > Viridiplantae > Streptophyta > Magnoliopsida > Brassicales > Brassicaceae > Hirschfeldia > Hirschfeldia incana. The sequence continues at coordinate 22,936 of JABCMI010000056.1, forward strand.
TTTTGTATAAATAGGTCAGATATTGTGTTAGTTTCACTTTTTGTAAACACTACCTCGTGGGATTAGAGAAGATACGTATAGAAAATAGAATATATCAGGTATAACCATAAAATCAATCATCTAAGTACAGTAAAACCAACAAAATCGGAAGAATTAGAAAAGTAAAACTTTAAAGGTTTTTGTATAACTACAAACTAAGTGAAACTATAAGCACGAAAATCCGACACTAAAAAATCCCGCCCAATTTTTTGAATTTTCCCACCCATTTTTTCGATTTTTGACTTTCCGCAAAATCGATGCAGAGGTCCACTAGCTAAGGAACTGTGTTCGTATATCCATTGCAAAGTCCACTAGCTCAGTGGCAAAAACCCCTCTCTCTATATCCGAGACCCCGAGTTCGAATCGTTGGAATCACAAATTTTTAATATCCAAGATATACAAAACGCCGCGTTTCATTTATTTGTCTTTAACTCGGATTTAAAGAGAATAAAAGAGATTGTGTTGGTAAATATATTGCCAAGTTCACTATTTCTGTGGCAAAAACCCCTACCGCGTCATGCTAGAGTTCACGAGTTCGAAGCGATGAAAGCACATATTTTTAATATCAAAACGCTGTCGTTTCATTCATTCATCTTTAATCAGAGCCTGAGCCCATTTTGCTCATCCATAATTTTGCTATTATTATTTTGGTAATTGGTAATGTGCATTTATAATACCCGAGTTCCCGAGTTCGAGCTGTTGGAAACACAAATTTCTAATATCGATAAAACGCCGCGTTTCATTTTTTTGTCTTTAACTCCGATATGAAGAGAAGATAAAGAACTGTGTTCGTATATCCATTGAAAAGTCCTCTAGCTCAGTGGCAAAAACCCCTATCTCTATATCCGAGACCCCGAGTTCGAGCCGTTGAAATCACAAATTTTTAATATCCAAGATATACAAAACGCTGCGTTTCATTTATTAACCATATCATTCATGTTCGTCGCCAAACACACTCTTAAAGAGTAAGGCAAGGCAATAATATGATTCGCAAGGCAGACGTAGGCAAGAGGCAAGGGAACCGCAACCGGTTTGCCCAAGATATATAAAACGCCGCGTTTCATTTATTTGTCCCGAGTTCGAGCTGTTGGAAACACAAATTTCAATATCGATATTGGTTTCACTCAATCTCACTTGTTTAAACTGTTGGTTTCACTTAATCCCTTGTTCCAACTTCTGGCTTAACTTAATCCTCTGTTCGACTTTTTTTGTATAAATAGGTCAGATATTGTGTTAGTTTCACTTTTTGTAAACACTACCTCGTGGGATTAGAGAAGATACGTATATCACGAAATCAAATTTTATCATGCATGAGCACATCTAAAACGTTGATAGAAAATAGAATATATCAGGTATAACCATAAAATCAATCATCTAAGTACAGTAAAACCAACAAAATCGGAAGAATAAGAAACTGAAGGTACCTATTTGGTCCCATTCCAATGTCTTCAGACTACCTTCCTAGAAAAACTATAGTATTTATAAGGTAGCTCTATTTATAGGTACCTATTCATACAAATGTATAGACGGTATTCAAGCCAAAAACTATATTTATTTATAAGAAACTCTATAGTTTATGCTTTAATCAGAAAAAAGAGCTAGTTAGAAATTTGGGATATTAACACTTACTATGTTATTGCTGACTTTGGTATTTCTGAGTAAATAAAAGAATTGACCGGTTAAAGAAACCCACCTTTGGGAAGAAAAGAAGGATTTCTCGGTAAAACTAGGTACACTTAAGAAATTCTAGGTATTTTTGCATCATTTCTCACTGACAAAAGTACCATTGCAAGAACTTGATTCTATGATGGAAGACTTGTTTAGGGTTATGCACCTTAATCAAAGAGGATGGGCTCCAAACACACTCTTAAAGAGTAAGGCAAGGCAATAATATGATTCGCAAGGCAGACGTAGGCAAGAGGCAAGGGAACTGCAACCGGTTTGCCCAAGCCTGATAAATAATAAAACTACCCTTGAGACATTTTAAAAATTTTCTTACCAATAAAATGGTCCTTTCTCACCTTTTTCTAGCTTGCAGGCCGGAAAAAAAACGGAAAATGACACCGGCAAGGGGATATCTTACTCGCAAGCTTACGGCATGCCGGTAGCAAGTCAAGCGCAATCCTCGGACAGTTTTAAGCTGACGACTGCCCTGCCTCTTCCCTGCCGCTGCCTTGCGCTCCGTATGACCTAGGTAAGCTTAAGAAACTGAAGGTACCTATTTGGTCCCATTACAAAGTCTGAAACTGAAGGTACCTATTTGGTCCCATTCCAATGTCTTCAGACTACCTTCCTAGAAAAACTATAGTATTTATAAGGTAGCTCTATTTATAGGTACCTATTCATACAAATGTATAGACGGTATTCAAGCCAAAAACTATATTTATTTATAAGAAACTCTATAGTTTATGCTTTAATCAGAAAAAAGAGCTAGTTAGAAATTTGGGATATTAACACTTACTATGTTATTGCTGACTTTGGTATTTCTGAGTAAATAAAAGAATTGACCGGTTAAAGAAACCCACATTTGGGAAGAAAAGAAGGATTTCTCGGTAAAACTAGGTACACTTAAGAAATTCTAGGTATTTTTTAATCATTTCTCACTGACAAAAGCACCATTGCAAGAACTTGATTCTATGATGGAAGACTTGTTTAGGGTTATGCACCTTAATCAAAGAGGATGGGCTCCAAACACACTCTTAAAGAGTAAGGCAAGGCAATAATATGATTCGCAAGGCAGACGTAGGCAAGAGGCAAGGGAACCGCAACCGGTTTGCCCAAGCCTGATAAATAATAAAACTACCCTTGAGACATTTTAAAAATTTTCTTACCAATAAAATGGTCCTTTCTCACCTTTTCCTAGCTTGCAGGCCGGAAAAAAACGGAAAATGACACCGGCAAGGGGATATCTTACTCGCAAGCTTACGGCATGCCGGTAGCAAGTCAAGCGCAATCCTCGGACAGTTTTAAGCTGACGACTGCCCTGCCTCTTCCCTGCCGCTGCCTTGCGCTCCGTATGACCTAGGTAAGCTTAAGAAACTTAAGGTACCTATTTGGTCCCATTACAATGTCTGAAACTGAAGGTACCTATTTGGTCCCATTACAATGTCTTCAGACTACCTTCCTAGAAAAACTATAGTATTTATAAGGTAGCTCTATTTATAGGTACCTATTCATACAAATGTATAGACGGTATTCAAGCCAAAAACTATATTTATTTATTAGAAACTCTATAGTTTATGCTTTAATCAGAAAAAAGAGCTAGTTAGAAATTTGGGATATTAACACTTACTATGTTATTGCTGAATTTGGTATTTCTGAGTAAATAAAAGAATTGACCGGTTAAAGAAACCCACCTTTGGGAAGAAAAGAAGGATTTCTCGGTAAAACTAGGTACACTTAAGAAATTCTAGGTATTTTTGCATCATTTCTCACTGACAAAAGCACCATTGCAAGAACTTGATTCTATGATGGAAGACTGGTTTAGGGTTATGCACCTTAATCAAAGAGGATGGGCTCCAAACACACTCTTAAATAGTAAGGCAAGGCAATAATATGATTAGCAAGGCAGACGTAGGCAAGAGGCAAGGGAACCGCAACCGGTTTGCCCAAGCCTGATAAATAATAAAACTACCCTTGAGACATTTTAAAAATTTTCTTACCAATAAAATGGTCCTTTCTCACCTTTTTCTAGCTTGCAGGCCGGAAAAAAAACGGAAAATGACACCGGCAAGGGGATATCTTACACGCAAGCTTACGGCATGCCGGTAGCAAGTCAAGCGTAATCCTCGGACAGTTTTAAGCTGACGACTGCCCTGCCTCTTCCCTGCCGCTGCCTTGCGCTCCGTATGACCTAGGTAAGCTTAAGAAACTGAAGGTACCTATTTGGTCTCATTACAATGTCTGAAACTGAAGGTACCTATTTGGTCCCATTACAATGTCTTCAGACTACCTTCCTAGAAAAACTATAGTATTTATAAGGTAGCTCTATTTATAGGTACCTATTCATACAAATATATAGATGGTATTCAAGCCAAAAACTATATTTATTTATAAGAAACTCTATAGTTTATGCTTTAATCAGAAAAAAGAGCTAGTTAGAAATTTGGGAACCGCAATGGGCAAGGCAATAATATGTTTCGCAAGCTTACAGCAGTGAGTTTTGTTTCAAAGCCTACCAATTGCGACTCTTGCCTTTTGTCTACGTTTTTCGTTTCGAAACATATTATTGCCTTGCCATACTCTTTATGAGTTTTGTTTCAAAGCATTCCACGATTTCGCAAGTAACGGTCGGTGAAATATGAAATCCATAAAATCGAAAAATCAAACTAGTAGCGATTACAGACCAACCCGAAAAAGCAAAATAAATAACGGATACTCCGACGAATTAACGCTAACTGACCAACGTTCTACCTGAATGAGTGACTAATTAGCTGAACACCTCCTATCATCCAAACAACAATGTCGCTAATTTGCACGTTGAGCGATTATGTCCGCCTTTGTTGCATTTGGAACACACGTACTTCCTTTTCTCCTTCATTGTTGATTGTCTTCGCTTGTAGAGCGTTGTCTTGTTTGTAGCTTTTTTGGCACCCTGATTTGTCTTCTTTAAAACTTTTTTGGCACCCTGCTTTGGAGTCTTTGATGCGGGACTACTCTGGAAAAGTACTTTTCTCACCTTGGGGGTTGGAGTGGTCGGTGCTGTAATCTTTGCCGAGTATTTTGGTTTCTTTCTTGTTGACGGATTAGTTGATGGCGTCCGCCGCCGCGGTATATTTGCTAGCTTCTGGTTTATTGGAGTACCTGGCGATTGACTACGACAACGTTTCTTTGTTGATGTATTACGTGAAGTCAATTTACCTTCCGGTGTCACTGGAGGTGGATTGCTCGTACTCATTGTTTGGTTCTTCTTTTTTAATTGTTTGCGCTTGAAACGCTTCGCTTTTTCAATAGCAGATAAGTATCTCTTCATCTTCGGTCTACCACGTTGTTTGCCCATTTTGGGTGGTAGACACACTTGACTAAGTACATCGGCTGGTGGCATCAAATCTTCATCAATTGGGTTAATAGGTTCTGTGTACGCTGCAACCAAGTAGCCCTTTGAGTAAAGAGGATCCACCAGGGTATGTTCGCCAATTTTCCGACATTTGGCCACTTTGATTACGTGCGCGCAGGGTATCTTCTCGATATCATATTGCTTACAAGTACAACTCCGCTGCAAAAATTTGCACCCTATGTATCAAAAACGAGTCAAATGATAGCATGGCAGAAGTGAAACTCTATTGTTTCATACCTTTTCTAGATCAACCAAACAGCTAAAGTGTCCACCTTCAACATGGCTACGGTTTGAATCAAGATGTTGAACAGTTAGCGTACCCACTTCGTTGTGATTCATATGCAGTTTGAGTTCAGCATATTCTGTGAAGTTTGTTTTCAACGCCGCAGCTTCCTCTCGCCTTTCTGCAAACCATCTTGAAAGCATCTTTCTAAAAGAATCCACAAAATATGCAATGGGAAACGCTCTTTCCTCTTTAAGCACGCCGTTAATGCATTCTGCAAAGTTGCTTGTCATGATATCATATCTGTCTCCTGGAAAATGTGAGAGAGCCCACGTTCGAATATCTGCAGTTGTCAAATAGTGGTGTAGTGCGCTGTCGTGACGTCGAATGACTTCAAATCTTCTGTCAAATTCCACCTGTCGATATAATCTCGCAGCCCTTTTTGCCTCCGCGACCATTTGGGGATTTTTGAAACCTGAGGTCATGTTTTGACCAAGGTGATATAAGCATATGCCCCTATGAGCTTCAGGGAAAACATTCGTAAGTGCCTTGGCTATTGCTGGGCATCGGTCAGAGATGAAAGCCAAATTTCTACCATCACCTATCACACCACGCAGCTGGGTGAAAAACCATTCCCATGCAGCTGCATCCTCTGCATCTACAACCCCAAGAGCTATAGGATATATACCCTTATCTCCATCCTGACATGCAGCCACTAACATAATACCTCTGAACTTACCACTTAGATGTGCTCCATCTATAACAATAACCCTCCTCATGAACGCAAAGCCTTTGATACATGCGTCAAAAGCAATGAACAAATACTTAAATCTGTTCTCAGCATCAACTTCAAGCTTTGTTTTTGTACCTGGATTGGCCTGCTCTATTTTGTATAGATACGAAGGCAAGTCCTGATAGCCACTAGCATGAGTGCCTCTAACCATCTCTCGTGCATATGCCAATGCGCTATGAGCCTTCGTATAACCGATGTCAATTTGATAAACAGCCCTTATACAGTCCATTATATGTTTAGGTCGGATTCCTTTAAGATCACTGCCGCCACTAAATCCATCAACAAACATCTTCCCAATACATTGTGCATTAGCCTGACGGTGACGCGAATACCTATCAGCCCCAGAGCATGTATGAAGATCAGTATACTTACGCACGAAGAATTCTGGAGATGATCTCGACAGAGTTGTAGCACGTATCTTCCAGGAAAATCCAGGAACGAAGCACTTTGCGTAAAATAATTGCTTCCAAGACTTTTTGATGCAGAAATCGAACCTTTCGAGCACTGAAATCCTGCGTAGCTTTGTTATTAGTTCTTTCTTGCAACTGAAACTGTCACCAGACTTAATGGTTTCACTCTTACGCAGCTGTGATGGCTTCATAGTCTCAAGTGATGGCTTCATAGTCTCATGTGATGGCTTCGTTGGCTCGTAATGAACATTTTCAAAACTACTAAAATCAGCAGAAGCATTCTCTCTGACAACACGCTTTTGATTTCTATTCACATCAGGACGACCTCTGTTTGCAGTCAATGAAACAAAAACACACATAGAATCTGTCTTCAACAAGGTTATAAAATCTGCAAGTTGTCTGTCGTTACTCAAGGACATCGGAGGAGTGTTGCTAGGCATATTCTCCAATATTCTTTTAGGCAAGATATAAGCAAGCTCAACCGCTTTCATCTCACTAATCATATTGTAATCTTCACAAACCATGCGGAGAAAATCCTCATATTTGATATCATCACCTACAAAGAACGCAATTCCCTTCTTGGTTGGAGAGAACTCCGAACCAACATTATCCATCTTCCATTCTCCAAAAACAGTAACTATGTGCATCATTATCTGCATAATACATAATTTGCATCAGTACACATCGCAAAAATAATTTTGGGTTTTGGCAACAAGGTACAAGTGAATCGTAATCATAGCGGCGAGGGAACATCATTATTAAGGCAACCATAAAAGAAAGACTTTGCCTCTGTTCATAGAAACCTAGATCTTATAAATTTTTATCATACCTGGTATTTCTCAGATCCGGATAAGGCTGTAATCTGTTCGCCTTCCACGTCTTCAATTCACTTAATGTATCAGATATACTCGAGATTAGAGAATTTGAAATGTGATAGATCGTTGAAGATAAAGTGAGAGACTTTGACGATATGAGCAACAAATCTGATATCTGAGATAACCGTTGAAGGTAAAGAGTTGTCATTTATTATGCTTTTTAATTTTTTTTTTTACCAAAAGAGGATTATTGTTGCAAAGGGTTAGATGGTAATTTTACAAAAAGGATGGACCCTATTTCCAATTTTCCCTTGGAAGGGTACCGTTCTCACATTGTCATTTGAAAGTATGGCATATCAACAATTACTCCATCTTTTATACTATATCATTTGTCTTATGAGCCTTGGAAACTCCTAACATCAGTAGGCAGCAAGTTTCATAATTATACCAAATTATTGTTTCCTAAAAAGATTAGGAAATATCTAAATTACTTAGGGCGTGTTAGTAGGAAACTTATAGTGATTCTTTGAATTTTCAAGTCTAATATTATTGGTTTATAGATTCTCACATTCTCATTTAAAATTAGTGTTGTTCGTTTTTTTATTCTATAATTTTATAAGAAATCTTTTGTTATTCAAAAAGTTTAAATTTTAATGAATCTATAAATCTATTAAAGTGAGTGTTATTGGGAGTTGAATTCTTAACATTTTAACTCACACACAAGATTTTAAGAATAGTACATACTTCCATAAATTCTTAAAATCATTATGTTACTTTATTTTTAAAGATTTTTACAATATACAAAATTATCTACAATTCTTTCCAAATTTGAAAAATCTCTTAACTTTTAAAATCAACAAATTCTATAGAAATCTAAGTCTCTCTAAGGTTAAATTCATTTGAGACCATAAGTTATCTAATTCTATATATAAGATGTCAAAGTGTGACAGCTTTAGGTTTTGAGATATTTTCTTCTGCAGTAAGAAAGGTGTTCTTAAATCTGTTTCTAGATAATTCTTGAGTTCTATAATCGCCAGTCACCGGAAAAGCAAGCTGAGATTTGAGTTTTGGCAAGAGATAGAATGGGATAAATAGCAGGAGAGAGGGCATGGGATTGACTTCTTTAATGACTTTGCAACACTAGAGAGAATAGGAGAGATCATAACATCTCTTTCTATGTTTTTTATTGGGAGTTTTGCAAATATGACATAAAACTTAAAGTAAATTCTAAAACTAACCTTTGGTTTTTTTTAGAAATTTTGTTTGATCTATTCACCCCAGAAGTTCACAATATTCACGAAAATGCAATTGAATTTTCTTTTCGAAAAATACACTTTTACTCTCACAACCTCATCTTATTCACTCATTTACAAGATTGTCATTGCCATCAATATACCAACCACCATGAACAACCACTTTCAAGCTCTTAATACTCAAAAATCGATTAATCACACCTTCTTTCTCCATTTCTTTTTTCCCAGACCTGTTCGTCCAGACAACTAGACGACTTCCACGGAAGTCGTCTGGTCAAAGCAAATGTTAGTTTTACAATTGACTTTTAAAATGTGTTTTGTTGGGCGACTTCCAAGGAGGTCGTCCGACTTTCTTTGTTAAAAATAAAATTCCAGACGACTTCCGTGGAAGTCGTCTAAGATAAACAGGTTAGTTTTGCGTTTGACCGAAATGTGTCAGAAATTTGACTTTTCGCAGACGACTTTCACGGATGTCGTCTACGAGAAAAATAAAAAATCAATATTTTATTATAATTAGATGACTTCCACGGAAGTCGTCTCAGGTTAGTTTTGGAGTTGGAATAACAAAACAAAAAAACTTGTTTTTCTAAAAGTCGTCCAGAATTTTTTTTTGTTTTGATATTCCACCTCCAAAACTAACCTGAGAAGTCGTCTGGGAATAATAAAATATTGATTTTTTAGTTTTCTCGTAGGAAGTCCTCTAGGAAAAGTCAAATTTCTGACACATTTCGGTCAAACGCAAAACTAACATGTTTGTCTCAGACGACTTCCACGGAAGTCGTCAAAGGTCGTCTGGACGGACGACTTCCATTAATTTTAACAAAGGACAACTTTCAGGGAAGTCGTCTGGATGGATGACTTCCATGTAAATCGTCTTTTCAAAAATTTAATGACAAAAATGACCTAAATGGCGACCTCTCTGGACGTCGTCCAGAAGACTTTTGTAGATGTCGTCTGAGCGAATGTTTACTAAACTTGTATTTTCTCTAAAATCATAAAGACTTTTTAACATTTTCTTGTCAATTCATATATATTAGACTATATTAAGGCTACTGAATGAAATTTTTAACTTTATTGATGATAATTATGAGGTTGCTAACATTCATGTTAATTAAATTTCTAGCTAACGTAGAAGACTTCCAGGGAAGTCGTCTGAGAAAAGTCATACATGTTTAATGTTTTCTAATGTGTATTTTTTTTTTTTGCAGATGAGGTGTAAGTTACATGCATTGTATGGAGAATCGTTGTTGCAAGATGGATGTTGGAATTTTGTGGTTGATCAACACAAATTTCAAGATATGTAAACCTTATATTTTCAATACAAACTTGTAAAAAAGTGATAAGCTTTGACTAGTTACTATTATTTGGTTCCATCTCTTAAGTATTATTTTTATGAGTTGGAAGAAAGGTTAAAATGCTTCTTCTAATAATGTATCAATATAAGACTACCAACATTCTTTTTAAGATGAGAAGAAGATATTTAGACTTTATTACTGCATTTGGGAAATCCAAAGATAAGATAAAAACTATTGATATAATTAATTTTTTTAGTTTTAGCACATATATTACATCTTGGGAAACAATTTTACTGATTATACAAAAAAATACAACTAAATGAGTAAGTCGTCCCAGAAGACTTTATATGAAAGAAGACTTAGTCAGAAGACTACCAGAAAGCCCAGACGGCTTTCAGGAAGTTCATACGACTTTCAGGAAGTCCAGACAACTTCCAAGAAGTCCAGACGACTTCCAGAAAGTCCAGGCGATTTCCAAGTAAGTCATCCCAGAAGTCTTCCAAATCCAGATCTGGAAAACCTGCATATCCGAAAACGTTCAAATGGCTTAAAATAGAGAAAATGAGTGAAGATTAGACAAATTTACCTTTATAAAACACACAAAAATACATATCTAAAATTAATAAATCTACCTTTAAATGAGTGGAAAGTGAGAACAATGTGATAAAAATCTGCAAAAAAAAGATAAATTAGTGAGAAATACATGAGAAAAAAAACTGAAAAATTCATCTAAAATTTGGTGTAAGTCAAAGAAATTAGAGTGGGGTTTGGAGAGTTTTAGTTTGGGAAAAATATTAGAACTTTATACAACATTAGGTGACCAATTAAAGAAAAAACAGACATAAAAACTTACCAAAATGCCTAAATATGTTATAAAAAGGAGAGACATAAGAGAAGACTCCGTCAGACGACTTCCAGGAAGTCCGGATGACTTCTAAGAAGCCCAGACAACTTTCAGGAAGTCCAGACGACTTCTAGGTAAGTCGTCTAGACGACTTCCAGGTAAGTCTTCCCAGAAGTCTCAAATCCATATCTGAAAAATCTACATTTCTAAAAACGTTAAAATGTCTTAAAATAGATTAAATGAGTGGAAGATTAGACAAATCTACATTTATAGAACACGCAAAAATACATATCTAAAATTAATAGATTTATCTTTAAATGAGTGGAATGTGAGAACCATGTGATAAAAAATCTGCAAAAAAAAATAAAAATAAATTAGTGAGAAAGACATGAGACAAAACTGAAAAATTCATCTACAATTTGGTGTATTGAAGTCAAGGAAATTAGAGTGGGTTTGGAGAGTTTTAGTTTAGGAAAAATATAAGAACTTTATACAATATGAGGTGACCAAATAAAGAAAAATCATACACAAAAACTTACCAAAATGCTCAGATCTGTTATTAAAAGGAGAGACATGAGAGAAGACTTCGTCAGACGACTTCCAGGAAGTCCAGACGACTTCTAAGTAAGTCGTCCAGACGACTTACAGGTAAGTCATCCCAGAAATCTTCCAAATCCAGATCAGAAAACCTACATATCCAAATTCAGATCTGAAAAACATGCATATCCAAATCCAGATCTGAAAAACCTGCATATACATAAACGTTCATATGGCTTAGAACAGAGAAAATAAGTGGAAGATTAGATAAATTTATCTTTATAAAACACACAAAAATACATTTCTAAAATTAGTAGATTTACCTTTCAATGAGTGGAATATGAAAAATATGTGATGAAAAACCTGCAAAAACAAGATAAATTAGTGTAAAAAATATGAGACAAAAACAGTATATTGATATAAAGCTTGGTGTTTATAAGTTCAAAAAGATTAGAGAGGGGTTAGAGAGTTTTAGAATGATGAACATTACATTTTGGTTGCAGCCATTTGAGAGGAGGAGAGAGATTCTGTAAAATTGTCTTTATATATGGAGACACAAAACCTAATTAAGTTAAATATTTTCTATTCAGATGACTTTGGACAACTTTAGACGATTTAACTGTAAGTCGTTCAGAAGACTTTAATATATTTAGCGGAAAACTAAAATAGAAGACTTCCTAGACGTAAGTTGTCTAGGAAGTCGTCTGGTTTAAAATATTTAAGCGGGAAAAGAAAGTCGTCTAAAGTCATCTAAAGTCATCCAACTTTAACAATTCAACAGACGACTTACTTTTAAGTCGTCTAGACCCTAAACACAATCCCTAAACTAATTTAACTAACTAAACACTTCAAAAAATCAAATTAAACTTAAAAAAAAGTGTTTACTATACACTGAAACAAGCACGAATAGGTAAAAAATTACATTTTCAAAAAATCATTTAAGCTTTTCAAAATCTAACCCTAACAAAACATACAATACTACTACATATGCTCTCAAACCCTAAAATCAAAGAATATCATGATTATTTTTCACTCATCTATGTTGAAAACTATTCAAAATTATTATTTTTTTTACATCACTTATTACATGATTTTAATATTTCACTAGTCAAAATATTTTTTAAAAAAATTTAAATTATTTTTAATATCAACAACTCCAGACGACTTCGTTTGGACGCCTTCCAGAATCTCAGACGACACAGAAGACTTAATAGGGTTATATATGTAAAAATAGCTTCGATTTTTTTGTTTTGTCACAAAGGGCTGACTATAATTTCACATGGCCTTGAAGTTAGTTTTCTATTTGATTTAAATTGGGGTTTTAATTTTAGGTTAAAATCAAGTTATGAGTCATATTTTGTAAACTTCCCTTCTTTATTTCCATGACAATGAGGTTGACGCTCACAGCCGCTGGACAAACCTGATAGAGTCTCTACCTTCCACAGCTCTTCTCTTCTGACTCACTTGTCTTAATTATCTTCATTGGAAGGACATTTCATGCTAGTTGATAGGTTTGAAAGAATAGATTACCACCTGAATTATCAGAGAGTGAAGCGTTCGAGCCTATTAACTCTAAAGGTTTCGAGCCCATTAACTATATAACGAATTCTTTTGTTAGTTGACCAGTCACAAAAATATACAAACACACACAAAGGGGTTAAATGATCTTAAACTAATCAGCGGGTATATAGTTACGATTAATATAAAAATAGAGTCTTTCACGAAATACAGCAAACTCTTATGGAAATGTGTGATACAGTAACAAAGAGGGTCTTATTGAATCAAGGATTTGAGAGATAAATGATAGATAAATTACAATGGCTTTTTTTTTCTTCAAATCCCATTGTAATTTATCTTATCATTTATAAATTATATATGGTATTTAAATTTACTGGATACATCATTTGTATAAGTTTTTCCAAATTACAGCTTATTGGAAAAATATAGATTTTGTTAACAAAATTTATCAAATGTAATTTGGTGGAGTTTGGATGACATTTTACCGTAAAAAAAAAAAATCAATGATTGAAATACATATCCTATGATGGTAAAATAAAAATAAAATAAAAAATTTACTTCATATTTTTAATAAGAAAATCTATTTTTTGAAATGAAAAATAAAATAAAAAGTTATTTGAAAATTAATTTTTAAAAACTTTTATGTTTTTTATATGTTTCATAAAAACTTATTGTAATTTTGAAAATAAAAATATTACTTTTAATAAATATATATATATATATATATATATATATATATATATATATATATATATTTTAAATATAAAATTTCTTCAAAAACCAATACAACTTGTAACAAATCTTTTTAAGATTTACTCAAATCTTATATTTTCTTAAGTCAAAAAAAAATCTTAAATTTTCGTGAATTTATTCAAATCCTTAATTCAATAAGCCTAAATCTTTTAAACTCTAGAATTGACCAAACTTACCCTCCAGTCTTCTCTGCTTAGGTCTTTTGACTTTTTTTTTTGAACTTATCTTTTGACTATTTTTATTCGCTCCGTTTGAGGAAATTTTTTAGTTTTCCTGAGGAAAAAGTTCTCGATCAGGTCAACTACACGAAAGACGAGAGCTCGCTCTGAACGATCTATTCCATTATATTTTCTCTCGAATGGGGCAACAGCAATTGAAAAGGGAGTTGCTGTTTCAGCGAGTGATCTACGGTAACGCTGAAGGGATCCGAGATCTTCGTCGTGATGGAGCTGACCTCGAGGTTCAAATTTCAGTTAGTTTGATTGTTTGAGTTTCTCAAAAGTTAGGGTTTTTTTTAGTAATTGGTGAATTTTGGGACTGTAGTGGATGGATATCGACGGAAACACGCCACTGAGCTTGGCTTGCAAGAAATCGATGCTATTTGATGTTGCGCAAACTTTGATCGAGCTAGGTGCCAACGTTAATGTTCCCCGTGACGCGACTCCTCTGTACCATGCTGCAAGAAGAGGTCTCGTGAACACTGTTAACTTACTTCTTTCAAATGGTGGTAAGTGTGAAGGATGTCAATCTAAGTCCCACATTGGAGAATTAGACAAGAAGTGTCTAATATATAAAGAGATGTCCAACTCTAATAGTACGAGGCCTTTTGGGAAGGAGTCCCAAAGTAAATCCATGCGGACCTTGCCTCCGGGCCCAAAGTGGACAATATCGTACTAATCGTTCTCGGAAGAGTTGGACATGGGCTTGAAAAGCCCAACAATTGGTATCAGAGCGGTTCGACGAAGATCTGCAAAAAGACCAAAATACCCTTCGAGTAGGAATGGGACCCTTCAAGATGGAAGAGGAGGTCTGTGGCATAATCTAAGTCAGGAGATCCTGGGAGTTTCTTTGTGGAAAGAGAAAAACATCATCGCTAGAGGAAAGGACACAAGGTGTGTGGTCCTTAGCTTGAGGGGGAGAATGAAGGATGTCAATCTAAGTCCCACACTGGAGAATTAGACAAGAAGTGTCTAATATATAAAGAGATGTCCAACTCTAATAGTACGAGGCCTTTTGGGAAGGAGTCCCAAAGTAAATCCATGCGGACCTTGTCTCCGGGCCCAAAATGGACAATATCGTACTAATCATTCTCGGAAGAGTTGGACATGGGCTTGAAAAGCCCAACAAAGTGTACTGAATGTTACTTTATAGATCATCTCTATCTCATCTCATATTTTGCATTATCTCTGTCTCAGCAAATTATGATTGTCAGACAGCACTTCAACAGGCTAGATACTATAAGTTTCCCAATGTCGTACGTGCCATTGAGGTATGTTTTGTATTTTCTTCTTCTTCTTTTCTTTCCTTGTAATTATTTAATCTTTGAAAAGATATGATTATTCTGTAGAATCACATATGCGTGTTCTCTGGCTGGATGCGGGAATTTTACGGCTCTGCCCTTCTTGATTTGTTTGCTCCTCAGCTTTTTTCAAGAAGTGTGTGAGTACTTGTTCAACTCTACCCCCTTTTTCTTCTGTTTACTCTGTTTTGTGACTATGAATCCTCTTTGATATGCAGATGGGTTGTCATCATACCAACTAGCTCAATTCACCCTAAGCCTTACAAGTTTGAGCTTGTTGTATATGCTAGTCTGCAGGTACAATGATCATTTGTATTAATAACAGTTCAGAGAAAAAGATGTAGAATGTGCTTAAGTAAATGCATATCTCTGGTTTTATCTGGTTAATGGAACTGGTATGATGTGATCAGGATGCACAGCCACTGTTGGTAATGGCTTTGAGGAATCAAAACTTTGAAGAACCAGAGAACGTGTGCACCGTAATACTTCAGTGACGATTGTTGATTATCATAACACCACAAGTAAGACGTGTATATGTTGTTTACATGCGAATTTCTAAGTTTTCTGCTTGTTGATTGAATTTTGTTCTAGGCCTCAAGTAGTTAGTTGGGCGTAAAGTATACTTATATCCATATCTAAATCTATGTCGCTGTTTTATTATCTGCTCTTGCATTAGTAAAATTATGTTTTAGTAAATGAATTCCTTCAGTAAATTCGAGACATGTGAGTAATTTTCATGTCTATCTTACAGAAAGAAGTCTGAAACTCGCACCTTCGTTGAAAGAGGGCAGACTACAGCTGAAGTGGTTTTGCGATGCGTGCAAAGGAATACCACAGGTAATGTCAGAAAAAAAAAACAAGAACCCTTAGAATTAAAGAGATTTCTTGTTTCATGTCTTCCTTCTTTGTTTTACATATTGAAATTCTCATGGAATCAAAAATATTCAGCCAGTGCGTTCCGTTCTCCAAACAGTACAACCATCTGCTCCTCCATTGACACATGATGATACTGAAATTTCAATGCATTACCCATTTTGCGATTCATTCCCTGGCGAGGTTCCATCAGCTTCAGTTGGCGGTGCAAATACAGAAAACGGGAGATCTGGACAATGCGTGATATGTATGGATGCTCCATCTGTTGCGGCTTGTGTCCCGTGTGGACATATCGCAGGGTGTATGTCTTGCTTGACTGAGATCGATTCCAAAGGATTGGGATGTCCAATCTGTCGGGTCAATATCGATCAGATTATGATGGTGTACCCTGTCTGAAGTGCAACAGGTTATAAGAGCAAAACATCTTATAAAACATGGAATGACTTTTTTTTAATGAAAATTCAAATTTATTGAGCTATCAAAAGAATGTTATGTACATATCAATCACCTACTATGTAAGATCTCTCTAGACTGTAGTATAAAAAAGAAAAAGAATCTAAATCGTGATCTGGAACCATCGCCGCAGAAGTCCTCCTAGCTTGTGGTCTGATCGGTATTTCAAAGAGCAAATTCTATTTCTCATGTGGCCTTATGACTTATCAATAAATTATAATAAAAGGATTTTGTAAGCCATATATAAACGATTTGATTCTTATAATTGAATTTAAAAATCTTCATAAATGATTTGATAAAATTTGATGAAAATAAAAATATTTGATAAAAGTCTTAATTAAAAATAATTTATAAATTATAATAAAAGGATTTTGTAAGCCATAATTAAAAAATGGTTATAAATAATATCAAAATATTTATAAATTATTATAAATCATGTGTGAGCTTTACAACATAAGAAGGTCTAATAATGCTTGACATACAAATCTGATTATTAATATAATAATATACAACCGTTATATTTGTTTCTTACAAAATATATTAAAGTTTTTATATAGTTATAAATAAATAAATGATAAAAATAAACAAACTGATGAAACATTATATATTATTTCTATAATTTCTGCAACTAGTTACCATAAATCATTATTTTCAATATTACTTCTGATGTTTGGTAACTTGTATTAATTCATTCTAGAATTACTATTTATTTTTAGATCTGATTAAAATAAATAATTAATTAAAATCAGCAATCAATCAAATTATAACAATTTTAAATAATTTCATCTATGAATGACACAAAAAAGTCATGACCTTTTCAATTCAAACATCTTCCAAAATGCGAGAGCTATATGGGTTTTTGTTTTAGTTCTTTTCTAATATTGATTGTTCTCGAGTTAAAAATCACTTTGTTCTGGTTCAGTACGCTTATCAGATTTTTATTCCCTCAATTTGGAGAAAAAGAAATGGTAGAAAGCATGGTGACCAGCATCACATTGCCCAATAGATGGCAAAGCTCATTGAAAAGAATGTCAGAAACAAGTTATCAACACTCCAGAGAAGGGACATCATCAAGTATCCGAGAGCAATAGCTGTTTGGTTTGCCTCAAGAAACTAGAGAAAAAACATGACATTTTGTAATGTTTGATCTTCAAAAAGAGATACATCATCTATTGTAACAGTGTTTTCTGATTGATACAAATTTAACATTCTTTCAAACAAAAATATTGATTATTCTCATTCACAAGTTTTTTTATTCTCTCTCGTATGCCTCTTTCTATAGACCTCTTTTCACACTGCTGATTTACTTCATCGTTTAAACTATTTACATCTGGATTTTATATCATCTCTTGTAAGATAAAAACAAGCACATAAGAAAGTAGAAGGGTTCTTAGATATGTGTGTAAGTTATGATTGTTTTTCTTCAACTTTTTTTTCATGTGTACTAGTTAGATACAAATGAAGTGTCAGAGGCTTTTCTTAGAGACTAAAGAATTGTTGGTAATTTGTATAGTCTTATGCGATATGAATACTTTTGGAAATGTGATAGTAATTTCTACGATCATGTGGTTTGGACACCTTGCTTATCTCTTTTGAGGCTACTTTGGATATATCACAATGAGTATGACAAAATATAGAGTTTTTGTTGCGTTCACTCTATATTCACCTAGGCCTGGGCACGGATCGGATATCTGGGTTTTTGAAGGTATTTGTGATTTGCTTCGTATTTTACGGATATCTAATTTTTGTATTTACTTTGCTTCGGAGAAATACGGATATTCGGAAAAACGGATATCCGAAAAATAATTAGATATTTGCGGATATTTGCGAATACTTACGGATATCTCATATGTTTTGATTAATATAAACAATCCTAAAATTTCGATGCAGATTTATTTTGTAGATATATTTTTACGTGATATATAAGATAAAAATTAAAAGAATTAGTAAATTCACATATTTTGTAAAAAATTTAAACTTAGTTAACAATTATAATAACACAAAACTTAAGAGAAAAATTATAGTTATCATAAAATATTATTTTTCCTTTTATGTACTACTTTTATATAAGTAATAATGTAAATAAAATCTGTCAAATCATATGTCAGAATAAAAATTATATAATTTTATACATATAAAACTTTAAATATAATTAAGATATACATGTATTTATATATTGCCGGATCGGATCGGATATCCGCTTCCCAAAATTTTAATATTTGTGATTTGATTCGTTTTTGACGGATATTGAATTTTAGTATTTGCTTCGATTTGTAAAGTTACGGATATCCGGATTTTTCGGATCGGATCGAAGCGAATAACGAATCGAATCAAAATTTACGGATATTTTGCCCACCCCTATATTCACCCCTAAAATGACAACCAATAAAAAATTTTCAAATCATATATTGTTTATGAAAAAGGTAAAAAATAATCAGAAGATAGTATTAATTACAGAAAAGTAGAAATGTATTTTGACGCTGTATTTTGCCTTATGCAGAGTTATGAATAGTTTTGGAAATAGGATTGTAATTTCTAGAATCATGTAGTTCTTACAACTTGCTTATCTTTGGAGACTTCTTTCAATTTGGATTATATCACAATGAGTAGGAAAAAAACATAAAGGGATTAAGTAGTAGGATCTTGTGTGATGCAAACCAATATTTAAAGAGAGACCGTTTAGTTTTATAATATTCTTTCAGTCAAGTTCTTAAAGTCAACGATTAATATAAAATATTTGAGAGAATACTAGTATAATAAGATTCAAAATCAACAAAAAGAATGTAAGAGGATGTATTCAGTTGGGAGTTTAGGAGCCGAGAGTTCTAGTGTTTACGCGTCTTTTAGAAAATTTGATGTGTTTTACGCGTCTTTTAGAAAAAAGATAAAATTCACATCTCAAAAATTGACCGAGATTCAGAGATAGAGCGCGAGCTGATGTAAGCTCTGAAAATGAAATGCGTTGAACATTCGTAATCAACCACAAAAACGAACCTTCTGTCAGGGTTTAGTGATAACAAAAATAATCAGCGTGCAAAAAAGTTTGGAAGTTCTAAAATATAGGGAATAGTTTACAAATTTAGTAAAAATATCCAAAACAAATCCACTGTTGGTAGTTTTGACTTTTCAGAGTGAAGTCTTCTTGATCTGAATTTGACCAGGCCAGCTATGAACTCTTATTTGCTAATTAAGGAAGTAAACAAAAACAAAACATTTTCTCTGATATACGAGAAAGATGGGGCAAATGCAATCGAAAAAGAAATTAATGTTTAACCATGTGAGGTCCGGCAACGTAGAAGGGATTCGAGCTCTTTGTCTAGAGGGTGCAGACCTCGAGGTTCTCCTATTATATTGCTCTGAATTTTAGGGTTTTACAAGACAGTAGTCGTGTTTTGATTTACGTGTGTTTCGATATCATCGCAGTGGATGGATAAAGAAGGAAACACGCCTTTGATCTTGGCTTGCAAGAAGTCTGAGCTATATGATGTCGCCCAAACTTTGATCCAGCTGGGCGCCAATGTTAATGCCCATCCTCCTGGTATTTTTAAGATTATTTT
This sequence comes from Hirschfeldia incana, assembly GCA_026261945.1. Classification (NCBI taxonomy): domain Eukaryota; kingdom Viridiplantae; phylum Streptophyta; class Magnoliopsida; order Brassicales; family Brassicaceae; genus Hirschfeldia; species Hirschfeldia incana. The sequence goes on from JABCMI010000056.1 coordinate 42,874, forward strand.
TATTAAAAAGACTTTTCTTAAATTTGGCTATTCCATCTTTCTTGTTTCAAGTGAGAAAGTAACTGAGCTTCAGTAGCTAATTCAATATTGGAAAAATGCTTACGATCAGAGACAAGTTTGAGTTTTGTAATGTATTTCAGCACATTTTGTCATGTCTTTTACTCTTGTCGGTATCAGCTCCCCGTGACGCGACTCCTCTGTACCATGCTGCAAGAAGAGGTCTCGAGAAGACTGTTAAATTACTTCTTTCAAATGGTGGTAAGTGTTTTTCCTCTCTTACTACCAAAGGCGGTCCTAAACGTAGGCAACATTCGCTTATCGAACCAAAATTTAAGAAACGTTTTATATAGACTTTGATCCTAAATTTGTAACAAAAAAAAAACTGTTTATTAATAGAAATCCTTACTAAACTGGATGCTTTCTACTTACCTGAATGTGACTTTGGTGTCTATGTTATGTATATTGATCTTTATCTCATCCCATTTGTCATAATCTGTTTTTTTTTTCGGCAGCAAATTATGATTGTCAGACAGCACTTCAACAAGCTCGATACTATAAGTTCACCAATGTTGTACGTGTCATTGAGGTATGTTTTTGTAATACCTTATTCTTCGTTTTTCATTCCTCTGATTAATTTTTGAAAGATATGATTATTCTGTAGAGTCACATATGCGTGTTCTCTGGTTGGATGCGTGAATTTTACGGTCCTTCTCTTCTTGGTGTACTTGCTCCTCAGCTTCTTTCAAAAAGAGTGTGAGTATTGACTCGTTGAACTTAACCCCTTTCCTAAGGATTTCGACTTTACACACAAGACTATATATGAATCTTCTTTGATTTGCAGATGGGTTGTCATCATACCAACTAGCTCAATTTACCCTAAGCCATACAAATTTGAGCTGGTTGTGTATGCTAGTCTCAAGGTACGATGATCATTATATAATAACATTTAAGGAGAACAAGATGTAATTTGCTTAAGTCTTGAATATTTTTGGTTTTATCTGGTTACTGAAATTGGGATGATGTAATCAGGATGCACAGCCACGGGTGGTGATGGCTTTGAGGAATCAAAACTTGGAAGAACCACAAGAGATGCACCCTAATACTTCAGTGACGATTGTTGATAATGATAACACCAAAAGTAATATCCCAGCACGTTTATATGTTGTTTGCATGCAAACCTCTAAGTTTTGTGCATTGTTGATTGAATAGGCGTAGGCCTCAAGTAGTTGAGAGTGAAGTACATACTGTTAAGTTGCTGGCAAGTATTCTTAGTTTGTATAAAAAAAAATCTACAGCTTGCTAAGAAAGTGTCTCTGTTCTGTTATCTGCTCTTTAATTATTAAAACTCTGTTTTTGTGAATTCAAAACATGTGAGTAAATTTCCTTCTCTTTATTACAGAAAAAAGTCTGAAACTGGCACCTTCGATAGAAGAGGGCAGACAACAGCTGAAGTGGTTTTGTGATGCATGCAAAGGAATCCCACAGGTAAATGTCAAAATCAACAAACAGCCATTGGACTGTTTCATTTATTCCTTCTTTGTTTTATATAAATGAAACACTCATGAAAATCAAAATATACAGCCAGTGCGTCCCCCGGTCGTTGTCCAGACAGTACTACCATCTGCTCCTCCATTGGCAGATGATTATAGAGAAGCGGTAGAGGAAGAAATTCAGATGCATTACCCATTAAGCGGTTCAACTACCCCTTCATCAGCTTCAGTTGGTGGTGAAAATACAGAAGACAGAGGGAGCTCTGCAGGACAGTGCTTGATTTGTATGGATGCTCCATCTGATGGGATCTGTGTCCCGTGTGGACATGTCGCTGGTTGCATGTCTTGCTTGACCCAGATCAAATCCCATGCATCGGAATGTCCTATCTGTCGTGCCAACATCCATCAGGTTATTAAGGTTTACCGTGTCTGAAGATACTAATTGACTTTTTTTTCAAAACCTTTGATTCTATTTTTTACCTATTGCTCAACCAAAATCTATACTCTCTTTTGTGTGTTAAATAACGGTAAAACATCTTATTATATCATATGGAAGTGTAGACCTAAGTTCCCTAATAAGAACAATTACAACAATGAAAAGAAAAGTTACAAATCACATGCTTTGCTCTTTCCTTGTTTTATTTGGACCAAACTTGGAACATAATTCAGAAGAAGTGAGGAAGATGATGATGGTTTGATTGTAGAGTTTCGATCAAGAGGATCCACGTTTTTATCTGTATCTCCTCTCACAATATGTACGATCTTGTTGTTCTTCGAGGACTGGTTGCAATACACTAGAGTTTTGTTCTGCTCGTCGACCAAGAAACTCAACGCATCATGATTTACCTCGCTATGGGCTTTCACTGTCAGCAACTCGCTCCACAACATGATTGATCCTACACTATTTTTCACCCAACAAGTTGTATCTGATAGATGTACACCTCTTGTTGGATAATAAAAGCTTGAAGTGCCTAATAGACAAAGTTTATTTTCTCCAACCACAGATAAAGCAGATATACCATGCGAAAAAGGATGAGGAAACGATAGACTTTGAAACTTCTCTGTTGAAAAATCAAAACTAAGTACGAAATCAGTACGATTCCATGTAGCAATCCAATAAGTATTTCCCTTGAAAGATATGCCAAGGCGACGATTTTTTGCTAAAAACCAATCAGTAGTCACACCAAGAACTCTCCACGAATCAGAGGCGAAGTCGTAAATCTCATACTTATTCTTGATTGGTAGCATCTTTCGACTCTCCACCCTCAGGACTTTGTATTGCTTGTTGTTGTTGTTGTAACCGAGAGCAAAGTAGTCGTGTTTCTTGTATCTATCTCTGGGTTTAATCCACTTGGTTTCCCCTGAACATGGATTCCAAACCACAAGTCTCCTGTCTTTTGTGGTGCATAGCAATAATCCGTCACAGTGAAACACGTTACGTATAGCGACTTGTGGAGAATTATGAGGGTCTTTAAGGTTGAATTGATATGCTACCTTAACAGATGGAGGAGCATCATGGAGATTGATTTTTACTAAGAATACTCGATAATCAATCAACATGATACTAAGAGGCTCCTCATCCTCTGGTACATTAACAGAGTGTTTCTTAGCAAAGCTCTCAGATTTTAGTAGTTTGTGCCAATGTTTCGATGTTGATTGAAATTGTGCTAGAGATTTAGCTGGAACCCATGAGAAAATCTCCTCTATCATCTCCCCTGGAAGCTTTCCCCACTCCATAAAGACTGTTAGAGATTTAGCAAGCCAGCCCAAGCAACAAGTGAGAAAGACATAAACCCTAACTATATATTTCTCGAATACTTTTAGTTTAAAAATAAGCTATTAGAACTATAAAATAAATGGCAAATATGTTAAAAACACAACTTTTTTTTTGTTTTAAACACAACTTATGTTTCGACAAAAAAAAACACAACTTATGTTTATAAGGAAAAACATACTATTTCCCCTTTTGACAAATACAAGACACAAAACTTGTGTTGTAAGAACTAAACTAACTCTTTCATTAATCAACAATCTCCTCCAAGATGAGATACTGCAGCGCGATGGAATACTTGGCGCATTTCTCAGAGGAACCAATACGTCTCATGAGAAACGACCCATCACCATGACCTTCACCATATACAATGGATTGTTTTACAAACTCTGGAGTTAAAATGTTTCTTAATATGAAATCAAGAAAAGGATAAAAAGCAAAAGACCTTTTACTGTAAAGATGGAAGGGATCCATCGTTTGTAGATGAACAAGGACCTGGGAGAGTCTCCAGAACTGGTCTCAGATAAAAGAAGCTCACAAGCACCTTTCTTGCTGAAACAGAAGACACATTAGTTCTTACAAAAACCCTTTTTCACAGGAAAAAGAAGAAGTTAAAGACTCACTTGGCATCAGTAATAGCATTGTGGCATAGAGCAAGTGTCCGCACCATGGCCATGTCTCTAGCACGTGAGTTCATTAAACTCCCTTTCGAGTTGGGGAAGTAGTCACCAAAGTCATCGATTACAACTGCAGCTGGGAGATCAAGGTGGAGATGAAACGCGGCAAAGTAGTTCCTGAGTCCTTCGTCATCATCCACATACCTTTCGATTTACAAAATAAAAGGCCAAAGTGAATCAAAGCTAAGTGAATTAGTTTTTTTTTTTTTTTTGCAAATTGTGTAAAGTTTCTTACTTGATCTGGATTCGATTGAATAAATCGGAGGAAGGGTCGATTCCCTGAGAGAGAAAGGGAGGGTTGGATTCGATTCTTTTGCGGTGGCAGATGAAGACGACGTGGTTGTTTTGAGAAGCAGTTGCTATGTTGATTGCGAATTGGAATAGCAGAGAGGTTTTGCCTCTGTAGGTGGAGAGAGAGAACAATGAATGAGGAAGAGAGAGAGAGAGAGATACAAAATTATGAGGAAAAGGATGGGAAGAAAGTTACGAGGAAATCGGGCCGGAGAGAAGAGTTAGGTTATCTCGCCGGTGATTCCCGGCGCCGCCGGAGCTTTGTTTCGTCGGGAAGAATCTCTCCGTCATTTGGTTGGAGACAACTCCTACTACTCAAATCGGCCCATTCTATTGGAAATCAGAAAGTAGAACCGGAGTTTGGTTCTCGGTTTGGTATTTGGCATTTTGAGTTCTTTGGTTTGGAAATATGTTCCCGACTAAATCCAACAAAGAAGAACTTCGGTCAAATTCCTTATATGCCATAAGCTCTATCCCCAATCCTCTCCCTAAAAAAGTCTGAAAGATATAGGCAAAACGGTTATTTCATAAATCAATATTGGAGTGCGGTCTCGATCAATACATCAACTCAAAACCTGTACAAAAACATACATCATCAATACTTTTATTTAAAATCCACACATCAACTAACTCTTTTATGTCAAAACATACTCATTGTGTCGCATTACACATGTTTTGGAAGTTTACACCACCATCAGTCAACACCTTCAACTCTAATAATCTTTCGTTAGGAAGCTTGTACCAAACTCGCTGCCCATACATATCAACAATACCATCCGAAATTATCCCATCAAATAGGCACTGAGCTAAGGTTTCAAGATAATGAATTCTCCCTTCAACATCAGTGACACCTTCTTCTAAATTCTCAAACTTTCCGTCATAATTTATTTCAAACGTCGTATCCCCACTGCAAAAATTACACAACACATCAGTTACAGAACAAATCATGAAAAAAAATTTCATCGACACATTTCCTCGAACACCTTGTGTGCTCGCGGATTTCAAACCTGAAACCCATAAAAAATATGACGAAACTTACCTCATTCCAACTGATCTCTCTTATACGTGCTTTCAGCTCTTCCCTTACCACGTACTATGTAATTCCTCTCTCTCAATCTCATTTTACTCTCTTTTCTCTCTGAGTTTATTTCTGTCGCGAGCCGTCGGGTTTCAAAGAAAAAAAAGGTTTTAATTTTCAGAAACATAAAACGACGTCGTGTTTAAGAGCCCAAAACGACGTTGTTTTCTATGACTCTTGCTCTGATAATCCATGTAATAAACTCACTTAATCCACGTAATCTACGTTACGTCCACATAATTCACCATTAAGAAAATTTAATGGAAACACGGCTGATGTATGTTTTGACATAAAAGAATTAGTTGATGTATGAATTTTAAATAAAAGTGTTGTTGATGTATGTTTTTGCACATGACTCGAGTTGATGTATTGATCGGGAGCGTATTCCGCTGTTGATGTATGAAATAGCCGTTTTCCTAAAAGATATATGTTGCGAATTTTAAATCGGCGAGAAAAATGAACTAAAGGTATAATTGGCATGCTCGATACATCTATTATTTACAAATACAGTCCCAATTGTAATTTTTTTTTAAGAAAAAGTTGACAGTCCAACTCTATAATTGGAATTTCTGTATAGAAGAAACAAATATCCACGGTCCAACTCTATAATGAAATTATGACTCTTATTGGTGAGAATCCTAATGTTTTTGGCTGAAATTTGGTTTTGTCCATTGAATCACTACAAGAAAATGTGGTATTGATAGCACATAACGATAGCCTTGTTTTCTAAACTGCTATGAAAAATTATTTTTTTTCTTAAAGTTTATATCGATAGCAGTTCATTAGTGCTGTTGTGTAAAACTAGTGAGCGGGAAAGTAAAATCACTAATACCGCTAATATTTAGGTGAAAGTTGAACACGCGCCAAAACATATTTTTTTTCTTTTCTTCGATAGCACACTATGATAGCATTGTTTTGAGAACTGCAATGAAAAGTCAATCTCCAATCTTTAAAATTTTAAACGTTAAACTTGTTAAAATTCTAAACTTTAAACATAAAATTTTAAACTATATATTTTCATACCATAACCTAAAATCATAAGCTCAAACTTAATGTTATTCTTTAACTTCCAAAACACAAATATATATTTGACGTTTAATTTATATTCTCTACTTAAATATAAAATCTTGAAGAATTATCTCTATACTCAAATTTTCAAGATAATACAAATCTTAAACCAAATCCCAATTTTTTTACTCAAAACACTCTAACATAAATATTAATCTAAAACTTTATTCAATAATATAATTTCACTCTAAATCTCAAACACATCCACACCTATAAATGTAATTAATTATAAACTCAAATGCATAAATTTATATTTGAAAACTAACCCCTAGTACTATACTTTAATCATAAATTCTAAACTTATACTATATATCCAAGCAGAATCTTAATATTAATCTTTTTTTGGTCGAAAATCTTAATAGTAATCTTATGTTTTGAAAGTTAAACACCAAAACACTATGATATATATCATAAATCCTAAACTCTATTTTATACCCAAATATCAATCACAAAGTTCAACTTTTATTATAAATTTAAATCTGTTAATAATATATCATGAATTATAAAATTTTGATGTTTTCTCAAAATATTATTTTGTTTACGAAAATATATTATATAAATCTATATATTAAATACACAAAATAGAATATAAAACAATGGTATTAAAAAACAGCCTTAAAAATTTGACCAATCACAGACAAGGGCGAGGATAGCTAATACGGACCATTGATTTAATTATTTAAAGGGTCTAGATTGATTCTACTACTTCCTCTCTCTCTCGTTTTCCAGATTCACATCTTTATCTCTGTAATTCATTGCCTCTCTCTCTCTGATATCTCCATTTTTCTTTTTAAATGTGAAAGACTCATCTATCACCACCAAACCTCCATCGCTCAAAAGATACCACTCCTCATCCTTCTCCTTTTCTCTACCCGGAGCCGTCACGCTTCATCACCACCCACCACCACAACCACCTTTTCTGTGTCTCTTCCGATGTGTCTGAATCTCGTCGCCGTCTACATGGTCTCGAGCTTGACCCGATGGTCGCCGGTCTCACAACGTCTCGACCCGTCGTCACCATCTCGAGTTTGCTCCGTCGTCAGCGTCTCGACCCGTCGTCACCATCTCGAGCTCGCTCCGTCGTCACCGGTCTCAAGCTCGCTTTGTCACCACCAATCTTGAACTCGCCCCAAAAGTCAGAGAGTGAGAAGATAGAGCCAAAGAGAGTGAGAAGATAGAGCCAGAGGAGGAAGGAGGCTGTTTACGACAGTGAGAAGGTAGAAGGTCAAGGCGGCTGGAAGAGGCAAAGTCGTGGAGGCTGTCTTTGGTTTTTTAGGTTTAGGGTTGTTTTTAAGATCTGGTTTAGTGTAAACCAATCTGGGTAGATGTGTTGGTTTAGTTTTTTTTTTAATTCTGGTTTTATTTTGTAAATCGGTTTAATTTTGTAAACCAAAATTTATTTGTAAATTCATTTTAATTTGTAAACCAAGAATTAATTAATAAACCAATTTTATTATCAAAGCAGCTATATTAAAACCAATTATGATTTTTTAATTTGTTTCAAATATATTAATTTAATTAATAATTTTAAAATATAAATAAAAATAACAAAACCATGTAATCGCAAATAATAAAAACAACGCTATCATAAGTTTCTGATATAATAGCCTTTAGAAAACTGCTATCGTAGACGGAAAACCTATTATAGCTGGGGCAGACATAGCGGTTCATAATACGCCATCTATGACATATGATAGCGGTTTCTTAATGCTATCAATACCCGTTTTTTTTGTAGTGAATGAACAATTTCACTAATGTATATCTATACTTATTTGAAAAGTATATTTACTGATTTATCATGCTTTTTATAATTGTAAGTAATTTTATGTATTTATTATGTTTTTATTAGGTTTTAGGGCAATTGAACTTGATATACATGGAAGAAAACTTATTTAACTGATCGGTAAGCTACTGTGCCATATTTTATATAACTACTAGTTCTGTAACTTACCTAGTCTATAGGAATAGTAGGCTACCTAGCTTCTTTTAGAGTATACAAAGTGGACGTTATTTGAGTATTAATGGAGGTTGAGCTGGTATTGATGGTGTCTGCCCGTCTTATCGATTGTCCGTAGTCACTGGAACAGAAAGAAATGGGGCCGATTCCGGATATGATGTTTGCAGCCGGCGAGGAACCAGTTGGTATTCGTGTCCTCACATATCAATCATCAAGGGCTTTAAAGGATTTTTACAGCGTTAGACGACGAGGAAATTGATATTATTAGGAGATCTTTGTTTGGGAAACTGATAGATATTGCAGAGAAACCGGTCTTTCCAGTAGATTTTCTCGGTATATGTTATCACAACAGCATAAAACGAAGAAGAAGCACGAAGCATGGTTCTGATTTACTGGTAAACCGGCTAGGTTTTCGATAAGAGAATTTACAATTGTTACCGGATTACCATGCTGTAAATTTCCTCGGAAGTCGAAGATGAAGCTTAAGAAAACAACAGAAAACCATATTGGCCGTCTTTATTTTAAAAAGTGGAGGTTGTGATAGTCTCAGATGTCATCAAGATGCAATAACGTAAAACAGCTAAGGAGAGAGAATTCCGGACCAAATGTGCTTGCTTGGCGCTTCTAGAATCTATAATTCTCCCAACAAGCCTTAAGATGAAGATATCTAAGAGCATGCTGAAGCAATAAAAGATCTTGAAGATTTTTTTTTCTTACTCTTGGGGAAGAATTGCATTTGAAATGCTAATGGATACTAGTAGAGAGAGATGAGACAACTTTGTCCCAAAATACAATAGTTGTTACAGGATTTGCTCTATCTTTATAGCTTATTATGGTAGAAGCGGTTTCATCGTTGACAGAGGTTGTCCAAGAGATTTATTCCTCTTCGGAATCCGATAGCGAAGAAATTGAACGCAATGGCCGTGATTTCTTTACAAAGAAGCAAACCCTTAACCCCGCACATGCCCAAAATGTAGACAAGAGAAGTGATGAGTGATATGTAGTGACTGATTAGTTTACATTATGGTTTCTGCGTAGATTTACTAACTCCTGAATAAAACTTATATGATTATGGAAATTTATAGGTATACGTTTGTAGCTTGCTAGCTGAGGATTGTGTGTGGTCTGATGAAGAGAAATATTTAAAAGTTGACAACCTTGTAGCGCGCATCACTACAAACCACATAACATTCACATGTGTCTACGTGAGGCAACCAAATCAGCTTTTATATAAGTTGTTACCACTATATCAGATTACAATACCTGAAACCTCTCAAGAAGAATATATAAACCGAGTGAAGCCTAAAGACAGGCAAACCTCTAGACATAAGGAACTTGCACTAATTTTCAGTCTTTAAAAGTGGTGTTGTGAACATTACCGATATTGTCGGTAATCTTGTCCCTTCCTGCATCGGTAATGGCGGGTTTGATTTTCCTTCAATGAGATTAGGCTCCAAGGCATCAGCATCTGAAGCACTGACAGTTTGTATGTTGTCATCAGTAATCATACAGACATGAAAAAAACAAAAATCATGAAATGAGCATGCAACATTATTAGCAGACCAAGAAAGATAGTTTGTGCAATGGGTCTTTTTCATAAAATTGAACACTAGAAGCACCTCAACCCCTCTCTCTGTTTGTTCGATCTCTCTTAAGTTCTCTGCTCAAGAACAAACAAAAAGGTGAGAAACTTTGAAACTTTAAGATACAAACTTCTCCATATCCAACACAGATGCACAAAAGCTCAGTAAATAACAATTAAATAAAGTATGCACAAACTTCTCTATGAAGGAATGAAATAGAGACATAGATAATGGAAGCTTAGGTTTACCTACTATCCTTCCAATACTTGGGAACTGAGACCAAGCACTTTTAGCGTCAAATTATTTCTCAAGCTTCAGAGATGTCATGACACTTAATGGTTTTACACCGAGGAGGCACTTAAACTCTCACTACAAGAAAACAGGCCATTTACTAGGGCGGGTTCTCCTCGTTATTTCCTAGTAAAAGGGCATTTACTAGGAAATTACGAGGAAACACGTTTCGTCGAAAGGCGTTCATCGTAAAGCCTATTTTCCTCGTAACGTTCTAGCTAACTTACGAGGAAATATTTCCTCGTAAACGCGTGGATAAGTTTTCCTCGTAAAGTCCACGTAAGCTTTCCTCGTAAGCTCATAGTAAAGCCTTTCCTCGAACGCTCGTAGTACGTTTATTACGAGGAACTCTCTAGGAAAATTTACGAAGAGTTTACGAGGACAGCTTACGAGAAACTTGCTAGGAATATTTACTAGGAGTTGACTTCGAAAGATTTACGAGGAAATTGCTTGGAAATGTTTATTTCTTTTAAAAAAAATATTTATAAATTAAAAATTATATATATATTAAAAAAATTAGAAAAACCAAATTAAAAATAACAATTTAAATAATTGAATAATTATAAATAACTAAATTATTAAGTTTAAATAACTAAATAATTGAATAATTATACAATAAATAAGTTTAAAAATTCATCGTCTTCTCCAGTGTTGCAACGCCCAATAGGCGATGAGGCCATTCCACACTGTGGTTGTGAGGAAATCGGGTTTCCCGCGCTCGTAACCGTCCACCTGATTTAAAAATAATTACAATTAAAGTAGTCAATTATAATATATGTATATTTTTAAAAGTATACATATATTATAATTTATAAATTTATACCTCAAAGTCGTTCTTCCAGTTGTAGACCGTGTCGCACAATCGGACTTTTGCCTTGGCCTCGAACTCTGACTTCACCAGCTGGTGAATCCCAATAGACCAACGATATTTTTGCTGTAACCAAAAAAAATAAAAGACGGATTACTTCAATATATTTCAAAATTTAAATGATTAAAAATATATAAATTAAGTGGATTTACTAAACTTACAGCGAACAATTTGAACCACGTCGTTTTGGTGTGGCTCGGCGTCATCTTCCAGTTTGGAGCTGGATCGGGAAAGTATCCCTTGATACAGTCTGTGACGCTAGCTGCGACACAACTGTCAAGACCAAACCTGGAAAGACAGAAAAATAAATCATTAATTAGAGCATACCATAATAAAAAAAGTTTTAAATTTAAAACGTACCATAAGATGTTTTGGCCGTTCCGTCGGATCGGATCTAACTCTGGCAGTCCTTCTCTGCCTGGAAGGGCCAAAATGTCCTCCACCGTGTACACCGCTAATGGTGCGGTCGACGGCACCTGCAAATCAGGATGAATCCCGACCGGTGGAGGAGGAGGTGGAGGAGGAGGTGGCTGCATCTATGTTTTAAAAAAAAACAGAAAACATTAATTCTCGTATAATGTTTTAAAACAGTTAAACTAAGCTAATCTAAATTTCCTAAACAAACGACATAATTTAAATTCCCTAATCTAACCACCTAATCTAACCACCTAATCTAACCACCTAATCTAAATTCCCTAATCTAATCACCTAACTAGACACTAGAGACTACCTTAAGAGAAAATAGAGAGGAAGTTACTATGAGTGACAATGCGGATCTGTCGCGTTTATATAAGGAAAAGGTTTCCTCGTAAGTTCGTAGAAAATTACTAGGAACTTACGAGGAAATTGCTATGCCCGTGTTTCTATTTACGAGGAAATTACGAGGAAAGTGTCCGTTTTTCCTCGTAAGGTCCTCGTAAAATCTGTACTAGGGCTTTACGAGGAAAACTCTTTACGAGGAAATTGCTATGCCCGTGTTTTCGATTACTAGGGCTTTACGAGGAAAGTGTTTGTAAATCCCTAAACCCCAAACCCCAAACCCCAAACCACAACTTCCATAACTTATAACCTTTTCTACAACTAAAATCCTAACCTCTTCTACACCTAAATCTCAAATTCATTTTTTGTGATTAAACAAACTTATAAAACATACATAATTAAAATTGGTTTTTGTGATTAAACAAACTTATAAAACATACAACATAATTCATTCGGATACATTCTCATAATCCGTAGAAACATCATCATTTTCGACAAACTCGTCCTCAACACCGTCGTCCGTTGAGTGATCAGGGACATCTTCGTATTCACGATTATGCGGATCAATGAGTAGGATGTCATCAATTTCTGCTTCAGGTTCCTCGATTTCATTGGTGTTTTCTTCTTGCAATGGTGGTTCTTCTCCCTCGATTATCCGTCCTCGAGGTGTCACTTTGATGACAGCTAACCAGTTTATTCCCGTTGTAGTAAGTCGAGGGTATGGAATGAAGCAAACTTGATCTGCTTGGGAAGCTAATATGAAAGGCTCGAATTTGTTGTACCTTCGTCCACCATTGACGTCAACAACACCGTTCTTGTTAATCCGAACACCTCTGTTGACGACGGGGTCGTACCACTCACACTTGAAGATAATGCATTTCAAACTCATACCTGGAAATTGAACTTCATAAATCTCCTGCAAGATCCCGTAGAAATATGTTTCGCCTTTCACACATATTCCATAATTACTTGTCGCCCGGTGTCTACCATAGTCATAGGTATGAAAAGTATAGCCTCGGGTGAAATACATCGATGATGTAGTGACCTTTGCAACTGGACCTTGAAGTAATTCGCGAAACCATGCGGGATATTGAGGATCGTCATAATCAACCTGCAACAAAAAGTAATATAACTAATATTAGACTTACTTTGTGGTAATGTACATGCATGCATACAATTTAAGTAATAATAAATACCTGTTTCCTCAACCACTTGATAAAGTGTTGATCTTTCCTTTTGTCTAACTCAGGCGTCGATATACCAGGTATTGCTTCCTCGACTTGAGTCATAAATCTCCTGTAAAATCATAAATGTCATGTTATATATTTAATATTGAAATATATATATATATATATAAGTGTGTATGTTAAAATATTTACCTTTCAAAATAAGCAATCAATGGATGCTCGCAATTAAGAAGAATATAAATGTGTGCACTATGGACGTCTTCATCACTCGACCACCAAACCTCTTTTAATTTCCCCCCCCAGTCGCCCAATTTGACAAAAGATGTCTGGAACATCGTCTTCCATATATGTCGGCACGACACCACCATCATCGTATCTTCTTGGAGCTCGTTTCCTTGTACGTACTTTCGGTGCAAAGTAGTACGATGTGAAATGTGATGTTTCTTCCGTCAAACTTCCCGCAACAATAGAACCTTCCACTCTTGCAAGGTTTTTGGCTTTTCCTTTCAAAGTTTTCATGGCCCTTTCATACTGATACATCCATCCATAATGCACAGGTCCACGAAGTAATGCCTCATACGGGAGGTGGACAACTAGGTGTTCCATGACGTCGAAAAAAGAAGGCGGAAATATTTTCTCCAAATTGCAGATTAAGACAGGGATGTTTTCATGAAGTTGTTGGACAACTTCCACTTTAAGAGTGCGGGTGCTCAGATCCCTAAAAAATGCTCCAATTCCTATATATGTTTACAAAAACAAACATAATCCACATAATTAGTAAATATATATATATATATATGTATATAAAGAAATAATTAATCATATCATCGTATTATATTAATTAATTACCTGAAAGTGCTTCATGTACTTTTGCCGGTAGTAGCTCCCCAAACGCAAAGGGAAGTAGTCGTTGCATGAAGACATGACAATCATGGCTCTTCATCCCGGAGAACTTTTGCCCTTTCTCAACACATCTTGAGAGATTTGAAACATACCCATCAGGGAACTTCACTTCTGAAGCCACCCAGTTGAACAATGCAGACTTTTTATCTGATGATAGTCTGAATATTGGAACTGGAACTTGCCCATTGCTTTTTATATGTAACTCACTCCTTGAGCAGATATCGGGTAAGTCTAACCTCGATTTTACGTTGTCTTTCGTCTTCCCTGGGACGTTCAATATAGTGTTCATGATGTTCTCAAAAAGTTCTTCTCTATATGCATCACATCGAGGTTGTGGCGCAAAAGAAGATCTTTCCAATATGGCAATTCCCAAAATATACTCTTTTTGTGCCAATTGTGCTGAACACCATAAGAATCAGGCATATTATTGGGAACATGCCAATTCCCACCATGAGGAGCTGTTTTTAGAGCACCGTAGTAATTGATTTGCGCTTCGATTTGTTCTCCAGTTAAATATGGAGGAGGAGTGTCTCTGACAACCCTTTTGTGCCTGAACAATTTCTTGTTTCTTCGGTATGGGTGGTGGATGGGAAGAAATCGACGGTGACAATCAAACCAGCTAGTCTTCCTACCATGCTTCAACTGAAACGCATCTGTCATTCCATTACAATATGGACAAGCTAATCTCCCATGTGTAGTCCACCCAGACAACATACCATATGCAGGAAAGTCACTTATGGTCCACAAAAGCATCGCTCGCATCGTAAAGTTTGTTTTCGTTGAACAATCATATGTCCTCACCCCTGTTGACCACAAATCTTTCAACTCTTTTATCAGTGGTTGTAGAAAAACGTCAAGAGATCTTTTTGGATGTTTTGGACCAGGTATTAATATGCTCATGAATAGAAACTCTCGTCGCATGCACATCTCCGGTGGCAGGTTATACGGTGTAAGAAAGACAGGCCACAATGAATATTGTCTCCCAGACATTCCAAATGGACTAAATCCATCAGTGCATAATCCAAGATACACATTCCTGCTATTGCGAGCGAAATCTGGATGTACATTGTTAAAATGTTTCCAGGCTCTTGCATCTGATGGATGAGTCATCTCTCCATCCGTCTGAGTATGCTCGGCGTGCCATCTCATCCCTCCAGCAGTCTCCTCAGATTGGTACAATCTTTTCAATCTGTCTGTGATTGGTAAGTACCACATCCTTTGGTACGGTACCCTATTGCGCCCTCGACCTTGCGGTTTGAATCGTGGCTTCTTACAAAATCGACATTCTTCTAACTTCTCATCATCTCCCCAGTAAATCATGCAGTTGTCGATGCAAACATCTATCGTCTCCGAGGGCAACCCAAGACTATATACCAATTTCTGAATCTGATAATAAGATTCAGCAGACACATTGTCTTATGGCAAATACTCTTTAAACAAGTCTGTCCATGCATCCATACACTTTTCAGGTAGATTGTGATCGGTTTTAATACTCATCATTCTAGCAGCCAACGACAATTTAGACAGACCTTCTCTACAACCACTGTAAATTGGCTCATTCGCAGCTTCTAACATTTCATAAAACTTTTTTGCATCTAAGTTAGGTTCTTCAACTTCATCATCATCATGGGTTACAAATGCATCACCTACCATATCATGAACCCTATCACAATCTACCATTTGTTCCTCTTCGTGATGATAGCTATTACTACTGCTACCTTCATTACGCAAATTCTCAACTGGTTCAATCTGCAAATTGCTATTACTACTGCTACCTTGATTCCCAAAACTACCATCTTCTCCATGTTGATACCAAATATAATAATATAGCATGAAACCTCTATTTATTAAATGCTTCCAAACATTTTCACGAGGGCCTAATTTGGTATTGCAACATTTTCTACAAGGACAGAACATCTTACCACTTTCTTGCGTGAGTGGTGTAGAATTTGCTTGATGCATAAACGTCTCCAATCCCTCCAGAAATTCTTTCGTCACCCTCCCGTTATTATCTCTGTGTGAATACATCCACTTCCGCAACTCGAAAATATTTCCTGGACCGGACATTTTGTTTTGTGTTTTATCAAGCTTATAGCTGATTGTTTTTTGGTGTGTTTCAAATGAATCACATATGGTGGTATTTATAGAAAATTTTAGAATCTGAGAATTTACTAGGAAATTGCTAGGAAAAGTAGGTACAAAACACGTTTTTGATTTTAATTCGATATTTTCTATCCACTTCCTCCTAATTTCGTAGTAACATAACCTTTCCTCCTAATTTCCTAGTAAGGTTACTAGGCCTTTACGAGGAACTGGCTATGCCTAGTAACAATACTAGGACTTTACGAGGAAATAGCTATGTCCGTGTTTCTATTTCTTCGTAAAGTCCTAGTAGTAACTTTGCTAGGACCTTACGAGGAAACTGCTAGTAATAATTTTCAAAACTAAATTTTCCCTAAACTAACCATCTATAATCTAAATTCCCTAAACTCTAACCTTAAACCTAAACCCTAAACCCTGAACCTAAACCAACAACCATAACCTATACCTATACATCTTCCTAAATCCCAAATCACAAATTTTTTTAAAAAAACTAATAGAAGTATACAGTCATCAGAACGGTTTTTATCAACCCCACATAGCTTTCCTCGAACTATCTACTTCAAGAAAAGTTGAGGAAAAGCTACGCTGAGTTGATAACAAACTATTCTGTTGACGGTGAACTCCTTTCAGTTACGAATTGAGTATTTTCTATTTGTTTGGTGTGTTTCAAATGAATTACATGTGGTGGTATTTATAGAGATTTGAGAATTTACTAGGAAATTGCTAGGAAAAATAGGTACAAAATTTAAATTGGATATTTACTATCAAGTTCCTCTTAATTTGGTAGTAAGAAAACAGTTCCTCCTAATTTCCTAGTAAGCTTGTACTAGGATTTTACGAGGAAATATTTTACTACGGCTTTACGAGGAAAGTGACTATTTCCTCGTAATGGCCACGTTAATGTACTACGACCTTACGAGGAAACGTATTTCTCGTAACTTTACGAGGAACCTACGAGGAAATCTGGTTTCCTCGTAAACTGGAAGTGAACTCGTAGTAATTTTACGAGGAATAATTTTCCTAGTAAAGTTTCCTAGTAAATGCTTAGTTTTCTTGTAGTGTCTCAACCTGAACATACAAACACTGAAACAAATACAAAAAAAAAGAATGGTCAAATTTTAGGAACTATAAGCATTAGTCTATTTATTCAAAAAGGAAAATAGCTCTGAATCCATCAAGATGCAGATACAATGATGGATGTTAAAAAACTCACGGTGGTGTTAGCAAAATGAACACTGACTTCCATCACAATTTCACCCTGCAAAAATATATCTACAATCAAACAATCTAAAAAAATAACAATTCTTAAAAAAAGTTTGGATTAGGATCAAAATATGAAGAATTCATTTTGTCCTCCCACGAGCTGAAACACCTTTCGATGTTCCCTTTTAGCATTTAAAAAAGATTGATGGCATTCGTTTCATCAGAATAATAAGAGTCTTGTGATTCCAATATAACTACAAATGAAAGTGTTTGTACTTACCACTATCGACTTGTAAACAGCGAATCCAAACATGTTTGTCTATGAGAAGAATCTCGAGATCAAGTAGAAATTCTCTTTGTTGTGTTCCTCACTTCCTGATTGGCTGGACTGTCCCAAATCTGGAACAACGTCATTGTAAAACAGAAAAGTAAGAGCTTTGCCTGTTCATTTTCGCGATTGGTATGTCATCGTTTGCTTTGGTTTTTTTGGGTGTGATTTGGGGAAATGATAGAATTGAGGAAGCAGATGAATATATATAAGTTGGTGACCTGATGAGATGTGAACAGATTCAAAGTAGATTGATGAAGCTTTATGAGACTTAGATGTGGGAGCCATATGTTGAAGATGATAGTAACGTCGATGAAGCTTAGGTGATTTGGAAGAAGATGAAGCCAATAAATCGTTTAGGTTGATTTGGGTGACGTGGCCTAATTCAATACTATGATAAGTTGATTTAATTTGTCTATGTGAACACACTAAGAAGTTCTTAAAGCTTTTAGTATTGTTTGATTCTCTTTTTGGTATCCTAATTTTAATTTCCACTAATTATTTTTATACTGATATTTTCTCCATAAAATAATACATAAATGATATCTATAAAATCTATCAAATCAAATTTGGTAAGAATGGAAAGATCATCTTATATAACAAAGTTGGCTTTTAAAGTCATTTCGGCCGTAGTGTTTTAGTTAATTAATTAGCTGGGCCTTCGTGAGTTTAGTTTAATTTTGTGGCTTGCTCCCCATAGGTTTCTCAGTCACCTTTTTCGATGAGAAACGTTGAGAAGCTCTGAGGAACGTTGCAACGTTTCGTTTGGGTCTTCTTTATTCTCCGTTTATTCGTGATTTCCCCTCTCTGCAACATTCAGTGCGACTCATTGCTTTCCTAGAGTAACTTACCTGTGCTTGGGTATAAATATCCCCTTCATCCAGGAATGATGATTACAGCTTCGACAACAACCAAAAGAATACTCTTTTCAACTTTCCGGTTGTTACAATGGTGAATCTCCAAATGTTTCTTGCCGATTTGAGAGGACAATAACATCCATTTCAATAGCAACTAGCTATCCTTTTGGCTGGATGCCGGGATTAGTTAATCCTTATCAAAGGGCTGAACGTGGTTCTGATGTCAGTTTGCACGGATTATCGTTTGCGGAGGCAGGAACAACCAGAAAAGGCAAAGAAAATTGAAGGAGGAACAGCTTCCTCGCCATATATGTGTAAGATCCATCTCGCTTTGCTTTAAATATGTACTTATTAGACTCTGAAGACAAGCTCTATGGTAGGTCTTATGGCCTTTGACCGTGCTTTTTATGCAATTTAAGGGTAGAGATCGATCAGTATTTTTCTTTTCCATGTCAAGTATGTAGCAGGAACATATAGTCAAAATCAAAACTTGGAAATACTTTAGATTCACAATCGTGTTTGGATAACTTGATTTTTTTCTTTTCTATATGTATCAGGAGTGATGATGAGTACGATGAGTATGGTGTATACCAGACTGATATTGATACGCGCTGCTCTCCTCAAAGGTAATCAATATTATTGCCCAATGGAATATGAGGAGAGGAGCATAGGTGATGGCCCATGTAAGCATCTTAGTGGCGAAACCCAAGATTGCATATGTATATACAAGAAAGCTTTGTATTTACCTCTTTTTGGAAGGTAATGAAAGAGAGAATCTGTTTTGTTTTAACCAAAGCTGGTTTCTTCAGTGTTCATAGTGGCTGTGACTGTGATTCTTGTCTGAATCTGTTTTATTTCTTCCATACATCATCAACTCTCAAAGCATTTAACTCCCCAGTTTTGTCTGAATCTGTCCTTTCTTGCTTCGCTTTTTTCCAGGAAGGTAAAGACAAAACATTATCTTCACGCTCCCATAGCTTCCATAAACTAGACTGGAGTAGCAGAACAATAAATATAGTCACATCAATTGCCTTCTTGATAGCTTTTGCTATACTCAAGATATTGGATGGGTTAAAACACTCTAATATAAGCTACAGTGATATTGATAAGCTTTCATTGTCGAATATACCAAATGGATCAGACATGTGAGCTATAAATTTCCCAGAGTTTGGTTCTTTTTCTTCTTTGCTCCATTAGGGTAATGGTTATTCATTTTCATATAGATTTTGGGTGCATCTGTGTATGGCTTATGCAATCACCTTCTGGACATGCTTAATGCTGAAAAGAGAGTATTAGAATATAGCTTTGATGAGGCTTCAGTTTCTTGCAAATGACAAAAGAGACGTAACCAGTTCACTGTAATGACACAATGATTTTTTTTAGTAAGTTAGTAACTATTGAGTTAAGGTTTCTTGATAGATTCATTCTGAAAATTAGTTCCTTTCGACACTATAGGAGCTAATATGTTACAAATAGACCGATATATCTACAACATAATTTACAAGTCAAAATTGCCCAAAGATTCTGATAGAACCACAAATATCTAAACAACATGGCCAGACTCAAACCCTCAAAAGAACTTTTACTATTTTTTAAGAGTTGAGAAATTTGTCGATTACATTACTCATAGATAGGAAAATTATGTTATTGTTTAGTTTACCTTTTAAAGACCAAAAGGAAATTACATTACTTCTATCAAGGAAAAAAATAAAAGTTTATTTATTGTTTACTTTAATTTTTAAAAATGATTATGGGGTAAAGTGATTATAAAGTAACGTAAAACTCTATTTTTTTCTAAAATAGAGTTGAATTGATTATAGAGTAAAAATACTCTAACTCAACCTCATTTCTCACTCTATAATGGAGTAAAAAACAAATAAAAATAGCTTACTTACTTCATTATGGAGTGTAAAATGAAATAAGATCGGAACATTATTTATTACATATTTATCTTTACTTCAATTTTAGAAAAAATTAGAGTATAGTTCGAAATGCCCTCACTCCCATGACTCCTGCTATCAAGTTTCTGCTATCAAGTTTCTGTTGAAGATAAAACCATAAAAGGCAAAGTAATATATTTATCAATACGAACCGTAAAACAGTTAGTAGTAAAAAAAACATTGCATCGCTTCCATTATCACTCAGCAGGACACAAAAATGCATTAACATGACGTCCAAAGCTAAGATACTCACAAAACAAACACATTCATTTACATTATTTTACTTTCAGAACATCAACTTTACTTTACTTTATGTTCAAATTGTTCAAGTATATTAACTTTGATGCAACTATCACATGCTTATCCTATTTCTAATTAAATCAAACAATAATTAAAGATTAGAATACAAGACTAACAACTAACAAATGGAACAAATTGAACTCAATGAAAAAATAAAATGTCTAAACCCGGCGCGTAGCGCCGGAATACCCCTAGTTTAAGTTAAAAACAGTGAATACAACAACCACATCCTATTATAGTATTTGAAACTTTTTGAAAAAGAAAAAAAACTAAAATAAAACTATTACTTACTTCAATTAATAACAATTAAAATGTTTGAAATGAGAAAAGTAAATACATTTGTTTGAAAAAATAAAAATTAGAAAACTTTATATGTTCTATAACATAATAAATAATGAAAATATTAGTTATTAAAGAACAAAATAATCATTTAAAATCATTTTAAAAAGTTGAAAATTTATTTAAAAAATATTAAATTTCTGCAAATAAATTAAAAAATTTTGCAATAATTATTTTGCCAAATCTACTGAAATTTGGATATTTTGATAAATATTGATATTTTATCAAATTATTGATCCAATAAGTCCTTTAAGTGCCGAAAAGTATGTATTGTTTTATTAATTGACAAAATATACACACATTTTTTTGGCATAAGAATATACACACACATAAAAAAAGATTATTTATGAGGAAAATAATCAGCGGGTGAAAAGTTGAAACAAATGTAGAATGCAGGGAGTATTTCACAAACTAGAGAAAACGTGTAATACAAAGTCCTTTCAACTCTAGAGTAGACCTGACTTCCTCCCTAACGCTTCTTCGCTAAGGAAATTAAATTTTGAAAAAAAAAGTAAATAAGAAAACAAGTGTCATTAATTTCTGGGACCCTTCCTTTCCTTCTCTTATCGTCGTTTCCCTTTCTTTGATAAAAACTTCCAAATTTTCCCGAGAAAATTTCCTCGATCGGTTCAACTACCACACCAAAAGACGAGAGAGAGTTCGCCCTAGTTCCCCTTGTGTTGCCTGCCGATCGTTCCTCCTTCCAGTTGATTTTTTCTCGATTTTTTTGGGTTTAATCCACGAAGATAAAAAAAAAATGGGGCAACAGCAATCAAAAGGGGAATTGCTGTTTCAGCAAGTGAGCTACGGTAACGCAGAAGGGATTCGAGCTCTTCGTCGCGAAGGAGCCGACCTCGAGGTTGATTGATTAATTGTAGATTGATTTAATTTCTCTATAATTAGGGTTCTTAGTAAATGTGATTTTGTGTGTATGTAGTGGATGGATAGAGAAGGCAAAACGCCTTTGATCATGGCTTGCATGAACTCGGAGCTTTACGATGTCGCCAAGACTTTGATTGAGTTGGGTGCTAATGTCAATGCTTATCGTCCTGGTACACACTATAAAGACTCTTCCTTTTTTTTAAAAAACTGAATGTGTTTTTAATTGTGATAGATATTAGCTAATGTGGTCTTTCTCTTGTTGTTGGTATCCTTAGCACGCCACGCGGGAACTCCGCTGCACCATGCTGCTAAAAGAGGTCTTGAGAACACTGTTAAGCTTCTTCTTTCACATGGTGGTATGTTTTTCTCTTTTGTCATCTCTTACAATTTGAATGAATGTGAGTTTAGTATGACTTAATTTGATATGTTTGGGCAGCAAATCCACTTGTTCTCAATGATGATTGTCAAACACCGCTTGAGGTCGCTAGAGTCAAAGGGTTCAGCAATGTCGTGCGTGCTATTGAGGTGTGTTTTGTGTGATACTACTGACTTGTGAATAAATATGCTTTACTTTGTGGATTTGTTAATTTTTTTTGAATTGTTGATTCTGTAGAGTCACATTTGCTTGTTCTCTGGTTGGATGCGTGAGTTTTATGGGCCTGCCATTCTTGATTTATTTGCTCCTCAGCTTCTTTCAAGAAGAGTGTGAGTATCAATTGAACTTTTCCCTTATGAGTCCCTTTCTGTGTTACACATGCAGCTTGATCTGTTCGTGTGCATGGCAAACTTGTTTTTCTTTTCCTACGAATTCTGAGGAATTTAATTTCTTTGCAGATGGGTAGTCATTGTACCAACTGGTTCGAGAAACCCTGCAAAGCCTTTCAAGTTGGAGCTGGTTGTGTATGCTAGTCTGCAGGTGCGATGGTTATTAATATTAATTATTTAGATGACAAAGTCCGGATATTTCATTTTCTATGTTTAAGCGTTGCATATATGGTTTATCTGCTTACAAACTTCGGGTGTGATGTAATCAGGATGCACAGCCACGCACGGTGATGCCCTTGTGGAAAGCAAATTTGGAGGAAGCAAAAGGGAAGCAGTCTGAAACTTCAGTGATGATTGTCGATAACTCTACAAGTAAATTTCTTACTACTTTTATATGTTGTTGACATGCAACAACCTCTTTGTTTTTGTGGATGATGATTGAACTTTATGCTGGTGGATAGTCCCAAGCCGCAGGAGGCAAAGACGAAAGGCCTGCGCCTCCCACGGGAGACGTAGGCCTCAAGTAGTTAGGCGTAAGTCTACACTGTTTAGTTGCTAGCAATCATCCTTGTTAGTTCAGATCATATTTATTTTCTTCTACCGCCATGTTTTGCAACTTGCAAAGAAAGTATCTAAATCGATGTCTCTGTTTGTTTGTTACTTGCATTATAATAGATATTATATTTACGCAAAATTGAAACATGTAAATTTTTCTTACAGAAACACGTCTTAAACTGGCGCCATCTATTGAAGGTGACGCACAACAGCTTAAGTGGTTTTGTGATGCATGTAAAGGGATTCCACAGGTAATATCAGAAACATTAGCCATCTAGATTTCTATAGGGCTCTTGTTTCATTTACTCATCATTTGGTTTATATAATGAAACTCTCATGGAATCATTTATACAGCCAGCGCATCCCCCAGTCTTTCTCCAAACGCCACCGTCTGCGCCACCACTTCATCCTGCTATGACCGACGATATCAATCACCATTCCATTGGTGAAGCAAGCTCCTCGACCGGGCCAAGCTCATCGACGGCACCTCCTCCTCCTTCTCACATTCCACCTCCTTCAGGAAAAGCAAGCCATGAAAGTGTTATTGTCCATGAACCTTCACCATCAGCTCCTCCATTAGCAGATGAGGAGGATATAGAAACCATAGAGGAAGGTCCTATTCATTACCCAGCAATCGATTCAACACCTGTCGATGTCCCATCTCCTTCTCCTCTACCAGCTTCAACAGATGGTGAAAAGAAAGATGACGGAAGCTCTGGCCAGTGTTCGATATGTCTTGACGCTCCATCTGAAGCTGTTTGTGTACCTTGTGGACATGTTGCAGGATGCATGTCTTGCCTAACCGAGATCAAAGCCAAGAAATGGGGATGTCCGGTTTGTCGTGCAAAGATCGATCAGATCATTAAACTTTACCGTGTCTGAAAGACAGGTAATATTACTACGTACTCCATGGGGAGTTAGTATCTCTCTCCTTCATTGTGTTGTGAGATTAAAGTTTCTCAACCATTGAAACTATCTCTCTGTTTCCCTTGCGTTTCTAAACAGTGCGTTTATACTTCGAATTTCAACACAGTACCTATGTTTTGTATATATATATGGTTTTGGTCCTTTTGGACGAAAGGGAAAATGTTTAAAAGTATTCATCAATACTATTAAAACAGAAGGCCCTTTTTTGAGGCACCCTTCAAGTTTTAAAGTATTTACTTTGAAATGCCACTGAAATATTTTTAATCTATTGTTTTTATTTAATGTTTTTATTTTCTGTTTTTAATTATTTAAAACTCCGAAATCTTATGCATATCAACACAAGCCCAAAATACAAGCCTTTTATACTAATCGTTAACCTCTATATGCAAACCCCAATATATAATAATATTTAATACCGATTTTCATGTATAAGTTTGTATATTTCACATTTCCATTTTAAATATTGTATCATATATTATTGATTTAACATGCAATTGCACCATTAATATGAACCGAATATATTCATACCAACCAAGCATATGGTAATCTTATCACTCACAGAACCAAAACCGTAAATCAAAAGTTTTCCCACATAATATAATCGATTGATCTTATCACTAATGGAACCATCCATTTATCAAATATTTAGTCATTAATCACGCTAACAACAAAAGTGAAGTTAAACAAAATATATTCACCGAGTATATAGCTTCCTTAACAACAGTGTCAAAGAAATGTTAGCAAAATCTTAATACTTGTGCTACAAACCGAGTATATTTCACAATAATAACTGACCGAAATATTGATATCGTACTAAGCTTACACGTTAGGGTATATTCACCCAATATTCTCTTTAACAAATACTCCCTCTGTTTTTAAAAGATAGTAGTTCTAGAATTTTTACATATATTAAGAAAACTCATTAATTTTGATTGTAAATGCATTGTTTTTTGCAAATAACAATTTTCAATAACTTTTAGCCAATAGAAATTCAATAAACACCATTAATATTTTTGAAACTTACAATTTTTCATAAAAGCATACATTGAAAAAGTAAAACTACTATCTTTTTGAAACAAATTTTTTTCCTAGAACAATCATCTTTAAGGAACGGAGGGAGTATTATTCAATAATTCTCAGTATTCTGCCGAGATTCTATAAATACTCTAGCATATTATTTTGACCTCGCACACCAAATCTATAGGAATCATGAGCAAAGAAAAATGGCACCTCCTATCATTCACACCTGGAAATCACTTTTCCCTAACAAAAGGTAAATATATCAAAGCATCTTTATTTTTGCTGACATGTATGTGAAGGATTTATAGTTGACAAAACATTATATATCTATAGATAGAAGCTTCATAGTTATTAGTTTTTTTTTTGGTAAAACTCCATAGCGAATTTCATTTGGTAAACAATTACTTATCTTCTCAGTGTTTCTGTTAATTTATTTTGAACATCCGTGCTTATTCATTCTAATGCTGCAATATATAAACATAATTATTACAACAGAGTGTAAATTATGTTATGCAAACGTTTCTGAACTTTCTTAAAATCAGGAGACCTCTCAAATCACATGAGATTTCAGAAATAATTCTATTTTAGTTATAAGATAATAATCAGTTTATAACAGTCTAGAGGCAGTTCTATAGCCTACCTAACAATTATTTATATAGCACCGAACTCATAACTCATATTTTTTTGACTTGCAAGACATTTTAGGTAAAAAAACCAGATCTCGATTTTAATCTTTTTGAAATCGGTTAGAGGAATAGAGGTCCTTCGACATGCACCCATTTTCTGAAAAAGTAAAAGAAAAAACAACAAGATAAAGATTGTATCGATGAAGTATGTATCTCCTGATTGGTGTTTAAAAAAAATTATGTTCCGATCTTCTTTTCTATTCTGAGAGAGAAATGAATGGGGTTTTTTCCCACCAAAATCGTTATGGAAAAGGTAAAAAAGAGAGGTGAATTTTGTCGATTTAGCAAATAAAAAATTTCCAGTTTTGTAAATTTGTATGTAAACTAGCCCAAATCTTTTATGTTAGTTTGTAAACAAGGCCAAACATGAGACTTTATTATTTTTGTTTTAACTAAAATACATTATCATATTAAAATTGCTTTTAAATTTTGATAGTTTTTATACAAGCATAATTATAATGATATATATATAATTTATATTAAACAACTTAAAGCTGATTTTTATCTTACGTGACTATATTCAAATTCATCCATGTATGATTTAAATATGTTTACATCGATATAAAAGCATTTGAATTTAAGGTTTGTAATCGTATTTAACACATATTTTAGCAACAATACATGAAAATTTTTAGCAAAAAAAAAAGACAATACAGTTCAAAAATCACTATCACACTACAACATTAATTTAATTAAATTTTAAATATTTTATATAGACATTAGTTTTATCAATTATCAGCGCACATGATGTTAAAATATGGTTAAATGGGGGGTCTAGGCAGATTTTTAATAGAAATAAATATTCTTATAAAATTATTTAGTTTAACGAGCTTTCAATAGATTATTCGATTAAAAACTATTTATTAAATATTCAACGGGTTAGAGTTGGGGCATCCATTGGGTTTGGTTTGGTTCTTTTCAGGTTTCGGGTTTTGGGGTTTAAAGATTTCAGCCTCATTTGGGTATTTCTAAATTTTGGTTCGGGTTCAATTCAGATCTTTGAAGGTTCGGTTCGAGTTCAGATAATTCATTTAAATAATTTTTAAAAAATTTAAATTCCTTATATATTTTAAATTTCAAAAAATCTATAAATAAAATAGATATTACATATATATTTGAATAAGATAGGTCAAAATACCTAAAATTACCATATAAATTGGGTTGATTTGAATATTTGGATTGATAATCAATAGATATTTTAAATATTTTTAGTGTCTTGAGTATACTTTAACTATTTTAGACATGTACTTTTGACTATTCGTATATATTTTCAAGTATTTTGGACAACTAAAAAGTATTTTATATATTTTGATTTTTTTATATACATTAAATCTAAAAATAATTAATAGATATGACTATTTAAATATATTTCAGATATATTCACATACTCGAAATACTTCAGTTCAGATCAGGTTCAGTTTTCTATTTTTTAGATACCAAAAACTTGAAGTCATTCGGATATTTAATCAATTTTAGTCCAGTTTGGTACTATTTCTTCGGATCAGGTTAGGTTCAGTTCGGTTTTTCGGAACCGGGTTTTTTGCCCAGTAAAATGTCCTATTGATAAACGCTATATATAATTATTTTTTATAATTATATCAAATTATATAATAACTCTAACCACTTAAAATAGAAATATGATTGCAGATAACACAATACAAAAACTAAAGTTTTCTAAAATATATATATACCCATCCTTTGAAAGAAATATACTGATATAGGTTTAGTCCAATTGTTTTAAATAAAATAAACTAAAGTCTTTTACTCATCATTTAAGAACAATATTTTATACAGATATGATTACAAAAAAATACTTAAAATATAAATACGAAAATTAAAATTTTAAAATAAAATACAAAACAGAAAATATACCCGTCCTCCAGAGAGGACGGGTCGGAATCTAGTACAATATTATATTGTAATTTGAAGTCTTTGAATATATTTAATATTCGATGTCAAAAAAAAAGAATATATTTAATATTTTTCAATTATTGTGATGAATCGTGGATTGGTTCCCAAAAGTATGAACAGCATAAGTTAATTATTGTACGGAAAGTTAAATGGTTA
The DNA here is from genome assembly GCA_026261945.1 of Hirschfeldia incana. Classification (NCBI taxonomy): domain Eukaryota; kingdom Viridiplantae; phylum Streptophyta; class Magnoliopsida; order Brassicales; family Brassicaceae; genus Hirschfeldia; species Hirschfeldia incana. The sequence goes on from JABCMI010000056.1 coordinate 70,769, forward strand.
GCAAAACTGTTTTGTGTCCATACAACTTTTCCGCTAATTACTCAATAATCGTACGCAGTCGAATGTGCGTTCTGGCTCCATAGTAAATACCTAAAACGAGCAATTATTTCAGAAAAAAGAAAAGAATGAAATTACATATCTAGTAGGAATATGTATGAAGAAGATTAGTAGAATAAATTGTTTGGCTGTACTATAGAGATCTCCACCACCAAATGTAGCATAAAGAAAAGCATAATATAAAGTGTTACAAAAAGAAAAAGAATCATTGCCATTAATGGCATCAACTACAAATCTAATCACAAACAAAACATCATATCGCTGTTATTAATGGCATCAACTACAAATCTAGTTGCAACTTACAAATAAACCTTGTCTTTTTAAGGGTTAATGGCAGCCAGACCATCAGTAATGAATATAACAGACGGGTGAAATATCATAGAGTATATAGCTTCTAATTTTTATTATTATTTTTGCAAGAAAGGGAATATAGCTTCTAATTCTTTTGTTTTAAATTTTCAATGATCTTTAACTTCATTGAACTAATATTTTTTTTGACGAATAAACTAATGTTATTACACCAAAGATTTTATGAAAAGCATAATAAATTAAAAGATACCTGATTCTCTCACAACTAAATCACATATTTAAGTTGTTCTATACAAATACTGTTTTAATTAAACTAAAATTATAATTTTGATCATAGCCAAGTGTTATTATTTACTTTAAATACAGAATATAATAAACATTTTCAATTTTTTTTTTTGAAACTTAACATTTTCAAATACCTGGAGGTTTTTTAATGTTTGTTTTTTGAAAAGTTAGTTTAAATGTATGTTCAGATAACCTCGATTTTAACAAAAAAATGGACATTTAAACATTAAACCAGAAACATAAATTGAAATGGTTTATAATTATTACGGTAGTTTAATATAGAGATCTAACATGGTTAATACATAACTTCCTCTTTGTGTCGTTTACAGCTTCATTTTCTCATTTTTTTTGGAACTACAGCTTCATTTTCTCTATAAAAACATCTGAATGACTATATGGTGGATTCCTCTTTTGTTTCCACTTTCCACCATCAATCGTGTGGTCACATATGTATAGATTTAATAAACCAAACATCTATTTTGTACTTGTATGAGATAGAAAAGAGCCAGAACATGAAAAACCAGGTGAAAAAAAATCACATGGTCCACTATGATATCAAATCAACAGTGAGATTGATTGATTGACACAACCTTTCTCCTTCTTTATTAAGTAACCATTGAAACACACTCCACTGCTCCTCTTTTTCCCTCTCTGTCCCCATCCAGTTTTGTACCTCTGCCACAAGTTACCCCTTGCGCTAACTTCTTTCAGGGGTAATCTCGGCTTTTCATTCCAGGTGTTGTCCACTCACACCGAAAACCAAATATTATCGTCACTATGTTCAACCCAGGGCCTTTTCAATCCTCGCCCTGCCTACCCTGTTCTCCTCTAAATTGATAATCTATCACTAGATTTGTAAACTTGATTCCATCTTCTCATGATAACTGTAAACTACTGTATTTGTCTATATTTGTAGTATTAGCTACTGCAGATTAGAGCTTGATATGTGTAGAAACAAACTAACGTGTCAAAAAGATGTTTAGAATGATAACTAGTAGCACTCCGGAATTGATGCCGCTTCAATTCCATGTGCATGTTCAAAGCTTGTAAGAGGAGAAAAGCTTTCTAAGAGCATTTCCAAATCATCTTCATATTTGAATTTTTAGAAAGTTTAAATTTGAAGTGTGAGGATACTTGTCTACAAAATAATAATTTCAGATTAAATTTTAAGAGTTTTATATTTTGCACTCGAATCCCTTTTATTGATAAGAGTTAACAAAAATCATAAAACTTTTATTTAAGAATAAAAAATATTATATATATTATTAATAAGTAAGATAATAATCTTAATAGCATATTACATGCATTTTGAAATAATAATTGATTTTTTTGTAGGTTACAAGCTAAAATTTATTAAAATTTTGTACTTTCGTAAGTTGATGTAATAACGTTTTTATATAGTTTTAGTTTTTATATATTTAATTTATAACTTTTATCAACTGTGTATTGTAATAGTATTTTATATAATATTTTGCTTTATTGTTATTCATATATTTGTATTTAACATAAGATAAAAAACGTTATTAAGAACTAAAATGATAACTATAAATGTTAGTGAGATAATTTGAAAACGGATAATTATAAAAAATTTAAAAGTAAAAATATTCAAGTACGAAATTTGGAACACTAAGTTAGAACTTCAAGGATGTCAAAAAAAAAGTTAGAACTTCAAATATGATATTTTACTATTCAAAATTTCATATTGAAATTGCTTTTGGAGCATGCAAAACTTCGTATTTGAAGTTTCAAAATTATTTCTGAAGATGCACTATCGTTGATACAGAAGTTAACTATGTATATAGATTATAGACAATTTAGGGAGATTTGGAAGTATATTTTTTTGGTAAAAGATTTGAAAGTATGTTGATATGATGTTTTGTACGATTCGTCATTTTGACGATGAGTTTATGGCTGTAACTGATAGATCGTTTTAGAGTAAAATAAATTCTTCTACTATGCATTTCATTGACTTAGTTCTAACGAACAGTAAAAACATTTTTGTATATGAAAAAAATGTTATAATTATATTATAGAAGAAAGTGCCAGAAGAGATAACTTTGTTATACGATCAATTTCGAGTGGGTTTAATCATGTTAGTTTTGGATTATTTTAGTTTCGTTTCAATGGTTTATACTTAATATCAATAAATAGTGAACTAATTAATATATATTCCATGCATGAGTTTAGACATTTTCTCATTTACATGTGAAGTCTACAACCTTTATAGATTATAAATGTTTACTCCCATATATGAGTACGAAAGTTTGTTATCTAATTACATTACCTTTCACCTACTTTCTTTCACCTCTTTGACTCTCTTAATCCTAAACAGAACTTGTGTTCATCTTTGACATCCGGCGAAGCGTGTGCAGGCGTGCCAGCACTGAAGGGTTTCACCTCTTTCTTTTGTCGAACCATGCTAAGCAAAGATGCACGGTTTTTGTTTTTTCGTTTCGATTTATTCACTATCTGGTAGCGGTAATGTGTCTTTCGGGAGGTTACGGCCGACAATAATTACAGAGACTATATTCCTTGTTAATTCATCGTAATAAGAAGGTTACAATGAATTAACAAGGAAGATCATTTCATTGTAAAATGCTCAGTCGTAATGAAAGATTCGTCGTAACTTTTTTGTAATATTTGTGGCGAAATAAAGTCGTTGTAAAAGTGAAATATAAGATTTTGTCGTGATTTCCTAGTTACGCTTCGTCCTAAAGAACTCGTATAGTTCCGTTGTAAAGTCTTCTTTAGTTGCTTATACATTTTACAAAGAATTTACAAATATTTCTTTGTAAAGTCTTTGTAATATTTACGAGAAATTTACAAGTATTTTCTTGTAAATTTCTCGTAAAGCTTACGAGAATTTTACAAGTACTTCTTTGTAAATATTACAAGGAAATTACATCTCATTGTCATATTATTATAAAATTACAAAATATTTCAAATTTAAAATATTTAAATTGTAAAATGAAATACTGAAAATCAAAATAATTTTACGAAAACTATATTATTGTCACAAAATAATATTTACATTTTTAATAGAAAACAAAAATATGAAAAAATAAAAAGCTAAGGAAAGAAGCCATCAAAGTAGTTGTTGGGGGCGTTCTTTCCCAAGAGTCTCGTACTTCATCCATAGGTTCTGTCTCAAAGAGTAGGACGAAATCACCCTTATGACAGAGTTTATTCATACAGTATGAAAAAAAACCATTTTAAGTTAATTAGTTGTATAAAAATTGTAAAAAAATATATATATATTCTTAAAAAAATCTTATCAGTCGTTTACTACCGCAACCTAATATTTTAATATAGTTTTGTTACCTAAACGACCACATAAAATAATATTAAAAACATACCTAGAGAGGAGGAGGGGAGGAGTGGTTTGAGAGGAATGAAGGAGGCATTCCTCATTCATGTTTAGAGTTTATATAGGGGAGCATCATTCCACGTAAAGATGTAATTTTACGAGGAATTTACCCGGCCTGCATTTCTAGTGCTATGAGGAATCTACCAGGCCACATTTTTTAAGTTACAACAAATTTACAAGAAAACATTACAATGAATTTCTAAGAAAAGCTTATACAACAACTATTTTTTCACGAGGTATAACTTTTATAGCAGCTAATCAAGTTATTCCATAACCTCTAAACTGAGGATATGTAATGAAGTTAACTTGCTCAGCTTGAGAACGCTCACAACGAAATTTAAATATTTTTTCACCAAAAAAATAACAACATGTTTCATCGTAAAAGCTTTGTAAAGTTATAAAGACTTTACGAAGAAATTTTTACTCTCTTTTTAAAATCGACGTAAATTTACATGTATATTACGACGAAACATTTTCCTTATAACTTTACTACATCTTTACGACAAATTTATTTTTGTCACAAAATCGTAGTAATTTATTAGTAAATTTACAAGGAATATATTTTCTTGTTATCTTTTCTCGTCATTCTTGTAGTGCGATTCGTGCAGCTTATTTGCCTTCTTTTCTTTGGCGCTTGATAGACTACGGAGTCTTCGATAAGAAGGAGAGTGATATACTATCAGTTCCGTACCGGATTAACTTGAATGAGATAGTGATGGCAAAAGGACTCGGAGTTGCGTCTATAACTTGGTTATATTATCCGATTAGTTAGATCTGCCAATTTGACGTTGTACTGGACTTCGCTTGAATCCGAATTGTAAGACCATGAGCAACGGCAGGTTCATAGACGAGTTCGTCCGTTTCCCGAAAAAAAAAATAATAAAGTAATCGAAAAGTGACGAACCGGGGTCGCGTGAGGTCTTCCCCATGATACGGGGTCGTTACTGTTCTGCGGGCCCCACGACACGTGGTGGCCCGCAATTGGTCTGCTTTTTCTTTTTTTTTTCTTTTTTTTTTAAAAAACTGAAAAAGAAAAAATAGAAAAAAATATAATAAAAAAGGCAAATGACGAACCTGGTGCCGGCATCACCATTGCTGATGCCCTAAGACTTTGTAACCAGCCCTCTTTCGAAAAGATAAAATAAAATATATAAAACTAAAAAATGATAGCAATATAAAATTAGTAGGGGCATGACTCCTACTGTCCAACCCCATGTACGTAGGGTCGGTTCATTCACATCCGGTCGAAAATACGAAGGAAATGGCCGAATCAGATTTAGTTGTTCAATTTTCTTTCCTTTTTAACGAAGTTGTTCAAAAATTTTAAATAGTGAAATGATAATTTATGAGAGTGGTTGTTTGGCGATATAAATTGATGCGAGTAAAAAAGTTCATTAGGTTTTATTTCATAAATCTTTTTCAGTATTCCAAAGATAATTGTTTTTTTTTGTGAATTTCCAAAGATAATTGTTGTGTCATTCTTTGCAACTCTGATTCGTTATACGTCGGGTGATAACCAAAAAAATTCATGAACCGAAGATCAAACTCTTGTATTATTAAGAAGAAAAAATAATTTGACGAGTCGATAAACAATGTTTGTTCACATAATTAACCTACAACACAAAAGTCTTGCATTCCTCCTATCTTTTTTTTTTTTTTTTTTTTTTTTTGAACATTTGCATTCCTCCTATTTTCATAACGATTAGTTTATAAACCAAATATGGCTCTTACTGTGTACATAAATTCCACATTCTGATTTAGATCTTTGAATATTACACTGATGTAGATTTAGTGATCAAATTACATTTTGGGAATTTGTATGATATTCAAAATATAAAATAAGGAACTCGAAGTGATTATCTCTAGTGACACAATGGTCGAACGGAAAATAATTTCCATATAATTTAGGTCAATTTGGTCCTACTGAAAATGTACAGCTTTCATTATATTGGTTTTTCCCTGTAATATTCGAAACCCTTCCCCTTTTTCTTACAGTATAAGCCAGTAAGAGATTTTTTTTTTTTGACATCAGTCAGTAAGAGATTAATTAAGTTTACCATTTAGGCACAATTGGGTATTTAAGAAGGATTATACACTTTTTTTTTGAAAACTAAGGATTATACACTTTCAGAGACACTAATTTCGATTGTTCTTTTTTTTTCTGTTTAATTCAACACTACGTTTGATTGTAATTTAGCTTTATACATTCTTTTGGCATTCGAACACTTAGTTTTATTTATGTTTACCATTTGCACATGTCACATAGGGAAATTTAATACTTCTAACAATAAAAGTTGTATTTAGTCGGAAAAAACAATAAAATTTGTTTAACATTCTAAATTCTAAAAACTAAAAGGTAGGTAGGATGGAAACAGAAATCAAACCTTTTAAAATGCGTAAACAATATTTTCAAAAACAAGGAAATCATATATGTGTGTATAAGATATATATAGGAATTGTAAAATTATATAGTTCAATAATAAAAATTAAGATCATATTAATATCTGATCAAAAAGCTTTTATTTTGATATTAACATTTCTTGAAAATAAAAAAATATTTTTATTGGTAAACATTACAACTTGTTTATGGAATGACTATAGTTTTTCTCGTATATTTTTGTTATAATTTTGTAGGCGATGAATTAAATTTAAAGCAACTATTGATTGATAAAGAAAAAAGATCTTCAATTTAGTAATTTAATTAAGCTTGTAAGTCGCTAGATTAAATAAACAAAATTCAGTTGACAAGAAAAAAAAACATTTCACCTTTTAAAATATTAGCTTATTACGTTTTCTAAAACATAATTTAGTTTCAGTTGATTTTCTACAGTGAAAACATATATTTTAAAATAAAAATGTTTAAAATCATGTTTGTTTTTTGAAACATACTTAAAATCATGTTATCCTTGTGTGTTATAAGAGTATTTAAAATAGAAAACAGACGTCAGATGGCGTCAATGCAACTTACCTAAAAGGTAATTACGTTAGGTTACGAATGGTAACATGCGGACAACTGTGCGGTGTGATTGTAATAACAACAAAAATATATAGATTTTTGTCACTGTTCATGTTGATGCGGGGCTGAACGGTTCATCACCTTTTGAAGCCTCAGATAAAAATTTGTCTTGCACTCCTTTTTGGTTATCATATTAAGAAATGTACTCCTGGTTTACCTATTTGATGTATTTATTGAATGCATGGAGCTCAGGAAAAAAAAATGATTGACTTACCTCTATTGATAATTTGTGTTAATAATCTACAAGAGAAAACTATCGAGATACTCTAACATTTAGTTCATTTCTGTTTTTTTTTTTTTTTTTGTAAATAAACCAAGAAATAAGAATTAACGTTTTTAATATGAAGTTTAAGTTAAACTATAAGAGTTACTCTATTCAAACGTACTCTTTTTGTTAAAGATGAGTTGTTTAAGTTGTACAATTTAACATATTTACTGCATTTCAGTATGCAATCAACCTTCGTCCGCAAACAATTCAACATAACAATAATAATTAAAGAGATATTTAATTTTCTTTGTTAAAAATACAAGCTTGCATTATTAGTTATTCACTGTTATTAGTCAATCAAAAAAATTAAATGAAAAAATATATAATATCATGAGTACATTCAGACTACTCATTACTGCAATGACTATGATACCCCCTCTTCTCCTTATTTTTTTCTCTCCGCCATCTTCCCCTTATCAACTTAAGAATCAAGACTCATAAAGCTCCTCTCATATTCATCATAACCTAAAACAAAAGTCACAAAAGAGTTAAAAAATTGAAGTATATATCAGATCTTGATATCATGGATCCTGTTCACGGATTTATTGGCACATCAAACATCTCACACAACACAAACCTTATGATCGCCGCAGCAGCAGCCACCACCAACACTACCACCTCCTCCTCGTCGTCTTCCTCCGGCGGCTCTGCGACTAACCAGCTGAGTAGGTACGAGAATCAGAAGAGAAGAGATTGGAACACTTTTGGACAATATCTACGCAACCACCGTCCGCCACTTTCCCTCTCCCGCTGCAGCGGTGCTCATGTTCTTGAGTTCCTCAGGTACCTCGACCAATTCGGCAAGACCAAGGTATGCATATTAACATATAATCTTACGTATATGTATGCATCTCTCACATCAATATATCAATATGCTACTTTTAATGCTATTCAACTGAATATATAGATCCGAATTGTGAAACCCTATTTGTCTAATTTGGGTTCCTTTGACCTACAAAATATATATTTGTATTATTCTTCATCTGGATTCTTGTTGATGATATAGTAGATGTTATTATGATTATTTCAAAGAGCTGAGTCTCACTGATCTAGGTTTGTTTATTTTATGATCTTAACTTTAGTTTTCTTTTATATATATATATCAAATACTTTTATCTACACCGACAAAATGTATTTCAACATCATGATTGTTTAATCCTATTGTTGCAAAGGTGAACTCTTATCATCATAAACTAATATATGTAATATATAATCTATATGTGATTATTTTCTCTGATGGTTGTATATATACAAAATGTTTAACTCGGTCATTATAAAAAATAGTATACATGATATGCGTCTTCATATGGTGGTTCAAAATGTAGACAACTACCTTCTGTGTTTAGATTTGTTTATGTTTCCTCTATTTCTTCTTGTCTCAGTACCTTCTGTAAGAAATCTGAATATTGGTAATGAATCTTAATATTGTTCTCCAAAAAAAAATGTAGACAAGTAATAAAATGTATTTTCTATAACGTTACGTATTGAAAATGCTGTTTTACACGCTAATTCGATCTTGTATCTCAAGGTTCACATGCAACTATGTCCGTTCTTTGGACATCCAAACCCACCAGCACCATGTACCTGTCCACTCAGACAAGCGTGGGGCAGCCTCGACGCACTCATTGGCCGGCTTCGAGCCGCTTTTGAAGAGAACGGTGGTTCACCAGAGACTAACCCTTTTGGTGCACGAGCCGTTCGACTCTACCTAAGGGAAGTGCGTGACTCGCAGGCTAAAGCGCGTGGGATAAGCTATGAAAAGAAGAAGCGAAAGCGACCTCCTCAAGCACCACTATCACTACCACCGCCTCAGCCAGTGATTACGAGTAGCCCTAATTTGCAATAAGTCATATCAGTAAGATATGTTTCAGTCAACTACGTTTCCTTACAACTTTATATAGTATTTGTCAATGACGAACATGCACGAGTTATCTAAAAGCTGCACGTACTTCTTCGTGATCTTTTTATTTGGCAAGCTAAAGAATTTTATGTAGTATTGAAATAATGTTTCTTTTTTCGTTCGGCCTCGCATAAGTTATGTTTTAGCTAGTATTATCCTATTCAATATACACCATTATTCTATTCAAGTGTTTGTATGTTTTCTACTAATTAAATTTTTGACCAAGAAATACTATTTCTAAAAACATTTTCTATAAAGTATTCTATGCGTAAATTATTTCGTTGTTTTTTCTTAAAATTGATCGAAATCCGTTAACAAGAATATAGTATTGTTTGTCATATTACTTTTCCGGCGTATAATTAAATCTTCATAATCGGCCTCTAGTGATAGATAGAACCAACTAAAAATGTTTGGGATCATATAAGTTGAATATTATTGTAGTTCGATAAGACGTGACAAAAGAAGATTTGCAGAATCAAATGTTTGTTCGTGTCTTTTCATGCTCTGTGTATGCCTTCGTTTGTACCGTCCTAATTTGGTAGGGAATTGGCAAATCATTCAGTTTCTTTGTCCTTGTTACAAAAGTCACTCTTTTCCAAAATTATTTTTTTCTTTACTTCTTGAACCCATTTATCATTTAATTTTTCAATTTGTGTTTGCTTGCGCGTAACATTTATATGATTTGTTTTAAATTAAGATGAAACACTACTTCTTGTCTTTAGACATTAGGCAAATGAAATCAAAACTATATATATTGGACAGCACCAGTAGCCAGTAGCGTCCCGGATAAAGTTCTGATAGCTTTGTTCACCTTGCTCCCTAGGGTTTACAGATCAGATTGAAGGAAAATATTTTCGGCGATCAAGATTGATGTCTAGCTTAATTACATGTCTAGGTTCATACCGAGTGCACGTTTGGTAGCGATGATGCCCCGTTTGGCTCGTGTGATTTCTTTTTCTCTGTTTATTTTTAGCTGCAATTAACTTTTATAATAGGGAGATTAACACTCGCACATTTCCTAAATTAACACGTCAGCTTTTGTTAGAAAAAAAGAAAAACATAATTGAGCATTTATCTTTCTGTTTATTATTTATTTTTCCAATTTACTTTATAGATTTTACCTTCCGCTACATAGTTTGGACTACCTACTGTACATTGGTTTCTATATTCAACATCCTCACTCAACAATTTATCTAAAAATGACAACGTTTGCCTACACGTGCCCAACCTATTCTCTATTCACAATTAGACATATGACAAAGTAGAAATCATTATTTGCAATCATTTGAAAGTATTCAACTTGTTTAATCCATCTGTGTTTTCTTTCTTCTTCAACACTCACTGTTTTGGTTAATCTGTTTCAATTTTTTCCAACAAGTACACAGCATATATGATCTGCCGGCTTTCGTTGTTCATATGGATGCAAAGCTATCCGTTTGGTCCACATAGTCAGCTTGAGTCTTTTTAAGTCGATGACAAAAAACAAACACTGCATATGATCTTGTTGATTGTATAAAGTTTCTCCAATAATATGAGAACTTTTTGTAAGATATTTCTAGTATTGTTCATAAATAATAGTAACTAGGATAAGATTCGCGCCTTGCGCGGAATGAATTTGTTATTTTTATTATGTTTTGGAGAATGAAAAAATAGTTCGGTTTCATTTGGATCAGGGGTGTTCAATCCTTGGGTTGGTTTTGATTCGGTTTGTTTTTTTCGGTATTTCGGTTAGTAAAATATAACTACTATTCTAAATCCATATTTAGTTCGGTTCAATTTAATTTATATACCGTCGGTTTTAAATTTATTCGGTTTTATACCAAAAACATAATTATTTAGTTTGAGATCATATAAAATGTTATACAAATTTTAGAGTCATGTTGTGAAAAAATCATTTATTAAAATATATTATATATTTAAATAAAAGAATAAAAATAATTCGTCTATCATCTAAAAAATAATAAAATCTAGAATTGATATCAAAGCTCTAAATTTTGAAAAAAAAGAAGAGTGAAAAAAAAGTTTTTCTATTCTTTCATATTTAGTATTTATCAAACTAATATATCTTCGATTGAACACAACTATGTTTGTTTAAAGAGAAAAAAAAGTTGTAAGAAATTTTAACTAATTGGTTTCCATGAAATTTATAATTTTTATTTTAATTAGTTACTGTTACAATAAAGCAAAAGAAATTAAAATAAAGACTAAGAAAATAAGAAGCCTCAATTGCAGTAAATTGTTACTCAGTTATAGTTCAAGTGATTCAAGTCATTTAATGATTGAGAACAATTTTAATGATTTTAGAACCAACATCTTATTATTTCCTAAATCAAATTACGTTGACTTTAGTCTTCCACATAGTTTTGAAAGGTTTCAACTGGACGACTAAACTAATGCAGCCAATTTTGTTGCTTTAAATCGTTAGTATATATATTATTTAATTTGAACATTTATTAAATAAAAATTCATATTAAAAAAAATATATGATCATTTGTATCTTACTATAGCAAAACAAATTAAACTATTGATCCCAAAATTTTTCAAAGTGGGATCTTCAGATTTCTAATAATTTATAGATGTTTTGAAAAAATCAGAATATAACATATAAGAAAAAAAATCTAAATTTTTTAATTATATAGTTAAGATGATTGTTTAATATCATTTAATAATATAAAAATAAACAAACAGAAATAAGATACAAAAATTGTTATCAAATATTTATTATTTATAATCATTAATTTTCATATATACGTTAATCATATTAGATAATTTCGTAGCTTTTATATAAGGAAAGTACAAGATTGTTTTTTGTATATTATTTATCAATTTGATAGTTAGTTTAATAAAAACGTAATATAAGTGAAGATGGATCAACATATTTTCTCAGAATATTATATTTTATATAGTTATTTATTAAATGAGAATTCATAATCATACACTTCTATGATCATTCATATCGTTTTATAACAAAATATTTAAATCATTGATAACAAAATTTTCAATGTGAAAAATTTAATAATTTTATAATTTATAAATATTCTTGAAATTCATTGAAAGTTTTGAAATTAAAATATTCATGTAATCTTATATGGTATATATATATATATTGTTTATTATTAAATGATACTTTTTACTCATATGGTTTTAAGATCATGTGTATCTTGTTATAATTAAAATTAGGTGTTTTCTTGCGCCATGCGCAGATAGAAAAATTGTAAAATATTATTATTATATACAAATAACTTTGTCAATTTTAAATTTTATTATCTAAAAGCATAAAACCATAATGTAATTGCTTTTAGTTTGATTTTTTCAAGTTATTTTCTTTAAATTTTAATAATTGTTTTAGAAAGTTATTTTATTCTTTTTATACTTTTTAGTTAATTTTTATTTTAATTATATGTAGTTGTAAATATATAAATTAGTTCTAATAAATATGTATATTAAATATAAAAAAATATATAGTTTTATCAACATATAATTATACAACTACACTTATTTTAATAATAAAAACTATGATTTGTAAATTTATGTAAAAAAATATATTTGTAATAATTATTTATAAATAAATATAAGATTTTATAGAGATAAAATGTTCTTAAGTATTGACATATTTCTAAAATCTTACCAATATTTCTAGAAATAAATATTTTTGATATAAGATTTATTAGTTATTAATATGTTATGAAACTTTGCCAAATTTTTAAATTTGTATATAGAAATGTCCCTATCATATTTCAGAAATCTTTCCAAAAATATTAATTTTAATATGGAAAATTTGACATGATATTCGTAATAATTATTTATATATAAATATAAGATTTTATAGATATACAAAAGGTTTTAAGTATTACCATATTTCTAAAATCTTACCAATATTTCTAGAAAAAAATATTTTTGATATAACATTTATCAGTTATTAAAATGTTATGAAACTTTGTCAAAATTATAAATTTGTATATAACAATAGTCCCTACCTATTTAGGAAATCTTTCCAAAAATATAAATTTTAATATGAAAAATTTGATATGTCATAATTAGATTGACGTCATGTCATATTTCTTTGAAGCCATGTCATCTTTTTTTAGAGTGAATGTTTTATTGACACACATACAAATCACTTCGCAAATAATGTATAGAAGATGTTAAACCATTGATCATTAATTTTTAACATAATAATTTGGGGAAATTGTAAATATACCACATTTTATGTACCATTATTCAATTATACATTCACACATTGCTCATTTTCAACTTTACCTCTCAGTGTCTTACCAAAAGACGTAAATAACCTTAACACCTATTTTGATTAAAGAACATGATGAACGATGTCGATGAACGATGGCGATGAACAATGGTGAAAACAACGACAAACGATGCGATGAACGATGGCGGCTGAGAAAACGTTGACACATCAGAGCTATGTTTATCAAAGCTTCTCGCTTTCTTTTCCATGTCTAGGACACTCCCGGCGATTGGCTCCTAAGCTTCTCGCTTTCTTAATTCCCGATGTTTCTCAGCGTTCCCTTCTCTGATTTTGATTTACAACAACGACTAGCTCTGACTCTGGGTCGGGCGATGTTTATCAAAGCTACAATTTTGGAACAAAGGAAGAGGAAGACAAAGGGAAGATCCCTGTCAAAGCTTAATTTCTCAGTACTAGGTATGTTTTAATTGAGTGTGGTGTTCAAGTATTAACCTTTTGGTGAATCCTTATGTTTGGATGACTTCTCAGTGATGAGTGTTGTTTTTTTTTTTTTTTTTGTTCTTTGTTTCTTTTTATGAATTTTTTGCTTTTGCTCAGAGTTTTTATATGGGGTTTTTGGCAGTATTGATTTGAAGGGGATGCAAGCTGACAACTTATGCAATGTTGTTCCTCCCACCTCCCGCTCTACCAACTCTATTGCTCTCAGATTTCCTGATCCTTCCTCCAGTATCCCTGTAAGATTTTAATTTTCTGTTTCCCCCTCAAAATCATGTACTGTTATATTTAAGTTTGGTGTTTAATTTATCCAATCATGTTTGAATAGTAACTACTATTTTAAGTTCTAGCAAATAGTAATAACTAGTAAGGATGCCAAGTATCATGGCTTTGATTGCTTTATATTGTGGTTTCCTGACACACGCTGGACGAGAGGGAGAGTGTAAGCAGCTGTTGGTTCATGGCTGTCTTTCAATACGGTTATGCTGTTCTTTTCAATGTTGATGACGCTGACGTTGAGGCTTATCTCGACATTGTTCGTAGACATGCTTCTGGGCTTCTCACTGAAATGAGAAAAGATGGTCTGTGTCCTTTTAACCATTCCTTGGCTTCTTACTACTTGGAAAGTCTTAGTGAACAACTTTTTTTTCTGGGATTTTGTGTGTGTTAGATTGTGCTGTTAAGGAGAAGCATTTGTTGACTGAGGAAATAAAAGGTGGCCCTGACTACATTGTTCTCAAAACTTTGGATACTAATAGCATCCGTATTATTGGGAGTGTGCTTGGACAAAGTATTGCTATGTGCATTTCCTTGTATTCAACATTAGTTTTTTTTTTCTCATCAGAGGATTTAGGAGCAGTAGTCATTAAGAGTTAGTTTCTCTTATGCAGCATCACCTGTTTCATACATTCCTCCATCCTCAATTCATACCTCATTCAAGTGTTTAATATTCAGGAAAACCAAAATCCTCATCACCTTTGCCAAGAAATACGCTATTTGGTCTGATCCGCCTTTCAATATATCTATGTCTTTCAATATATATATGCTTGCAAAGAGAAAATTTATAATGGCTAAGAACAATATTCCTGTGTGTTTATAAATGTTTATAAAACCAATAATATGGATACATAAAACAGTTTTGTATATCAACCATTTATAAAATCTTATACTACTTTTTACGAACCATTTATGAATTTTTATAAAGTCAAAAATACAGTTTATAAAACACTTAAAATATTTATAAAAATATTTATAAATTTTTATAAAACCATTTATAAGAACTTATAAATCATTCATAAGGGTTTATAAATATATCTATAAAAGTTTATGAATTTATTTATAAGGGTTTATAAAAATAATATAAAAGTTTAATAATCTTAATAACACAACTTATAAAAGTTTATAAATAGTTTTCAAGATTTTATAAATAATTTAAAAGAGTTTATGAATCTTTACAAAAATTTAGAAGTAAATCTTTATAAAGCTATTATAAGTGTTTATAATTCTCTTATAAATGTTTGTAAATGTTGGTGAATTATTTGTAAGAAATAAAATACTATTTATAATGGTATTTCCCTAGATTAAGTGAATCAAAGGATTAACACATATGCACTTTCTCTAGATTGAGTGCAAGGCAGTCTAAGCACACGACAAGGTCCATTTAATGTACTGAAAGAAAGTTAATTTTCATTTGAAAGCTTTTAGCGAGCATAACAGTCGTAGTGAAATTCCATTTATGATCCTGGATGTAGATATATACTTCTCCAGAGCATTTAAAAGAACATAAATACTGCAATCTCAAAACAAATTCTAGTTCAAAAAACCCCTCAATAGAATAATTCAAGTACAAAAGAAACAAATAAAAGTTTCTGAATCATATAGTATTTAAAAAATTTTAGAAGTAAATATTCATAAAGCTGTTATAAGTGTCTATAATTCTATTATAAATGTTTGTAAATTATTTATAAGAAATAAAATATTATTTATAATGTTTTATAAAACAATTAAGAAGACTTTATAAGAGTTTACAAATTCAGTCTATTAGGCTTTCTAAATAAATTATTAAAGTATACTTCATTTATAAGAGTTTATAAATTCAGTCTGTAAGGCTTTATAAGGATTAAAAATAATTTACAAATGTTTATAAATCATTTTTAAATATTTCTAAATCATATAAACCTTTATCAATAGTTTATATATATTCCTATAAATGATTTAAAAATCTTTATAAAATCACTTATAAGAATATACCAAATATTTATAAGGTTTTATATAATCATTTAAATGATTTATAAGGGTTTATAAGACATTCATAAAGTTTATAAAAAAAATTTATAAAGTTTATACACCAATTTATGAGGCGTTTATAATGATTTTAAATAGTTTATAAATCAGTTTATGTCACTTTTAAAACTAATATTACTATAAATCTGGGTTTTATGTATACATCAAAACAATTTATAAGTTGTTATAAAGGTAAAATAAACCAGTTAGAAGAACTCTAAATCATTTAAATATCTTGAATGCAATGCAATAAAGAATGTCAAACGCCGATTTGTTCTCTGCTTACACCCATATAAAATCGTTTATAAGGATTTATTAAAATTTCTAAAGGTATTTTGTTTATAAGGTCTTAAAAATTTAAAGCTAAGAAATCATTTATAAGGATTTGTAGAAAACTTTTGTCTAAAATATAAACTAGTTTTTACGGGTTTATAATAGAAATATTTTATAAGGGTCTATAAATAATTTATAAGAATAAAGTTATTTATAAGGGTTT
Source organism: Hirschfeldia incana (assembly GCA_026261945.1). Taxonomy (NCBI): domain Eukaryota; kingdom Viridiplantae; phylum Streptophyta; class Magnoliopsida; order Brassicales; family Brassicaceae; genus Hirschfeldia; species Hirschfeldia incana. Next base: position 87,452 of record JABCMI010000056.1, read on the forward strand.
ATAAAATCATTACTTATAAGGGTTTATAAAATCATTTGTCTAGAAATTTATATAACATTTATAATGGTTTAAATATTATTGGAGTATCAAACACATAGATGGTTGATCCATTTTCAAAACTCCCAATATGCAACGTTTAAGATGTTGTAGGCATTAGTTATTGAGTTTCATGTGCTTACCAAAACATTTATCTCATGAGTAAAAAAAAGGCAGAAGAAATAAAATGTATAGCCTTCCCTCTCTATCACACCCACAACCAATAACATTTTGTATTTCCTAGTCATTTTGGCCAAACGTTCAACTTCAGAGCCTAAGATGGATCAAATAAGATGCACAGATAACAAATGAATGTGCTTTATTGTTTACATACGCTAACTAGAGGCTGAAACTTAAGCCCCTTCATCTATTAACTTATTAAAAATTACATTTTTGATCTCACCAACAACTGTACAAAAGCTACAAGTTTATACTTTACTATTTTCCATTCCCAGCTTCTTCAACACCTTAGCTCTTATTCATGGGAAGCTTTTTCCCAACGACTGGACTCTCCATTCACAGAGGAGACCTCCCTCTCTCTGAAAACACCTATGGCTTCACGTGCTGTTGCTTCTTAACACCATCAGCAAACTTTGCAAAAGAAGTAGGCAGCAAGTAACAGCTCGTAGGTGAATCAGGGATTGACTTTGTCTACCACAGAGAATGGGCAGAGGAGAAGAGGATTCGACTACATTTATAAGCTGACTTAGATGAAGCTTATCGCTGAGAATCAAATCATCATGCTCATCAAGGAGAGAGACGTAAGTGGCGTGAAAAGAGTCAGATACTTTGAGATAAACGCCTTGGTTTGAGAAAAGCTCACCTCCTGCTAGAGCAGGTACGATGCTAACGACTTGTAAGAGAGAGGACATGTGTTCTCCGGCGATTTTGACGTCGGTGTTCAATCAATTAGTTTAAATACCTTTATATATCAGCTAACAAACCCTTAAATTAGTTCATAAATATTAATAAATCAACTTCTAAACCGTTGAATTAGTTTATAAACCTTTATAAATTAGTTTATAGATTAATTAGTCCCCCGTCTTTATTATGAGAAAATTTTAATAGCTTAATAACTCCCTCACATAAATGTGTACCTGATGCAGAGGTATTTTCTGTCATAAGCTACATCAATACGGTTCTGCAACCTCTGCAAGCATTTCTCCTGCAAGTCCCAACAAGAAATGGTTAGCAAGTTGGATACACTTACTACTTCTAGCCAACTAACAAAAACGTTTTTTCAAGTAATGAACGAGTAAAAATCCAATTTCATATCCCAGAAAAAAAGAAGTAGAGAAATGAGTGACCTGAGCAGGTGTAAGATCAAAGGTCGAATTTGCATCACTATATCATTCAGATCAAAGGCCAAAAGAGGTACCTTTGCAGTTTTCTTCATCACTCTCCTTTGTCAGTCAAGACCTTAGTTAGATATAAACTTTAGAAAACTATTTGTGAAAATATGTAGATCTCCTTTAATATCATTAATTAATAATAATTAAATTTAATAAAAAAATTTAATTGTTTATTGTTCATAAACTTCATCGTCGGTTTCTCTTATTATTTATTAATATATTGATATCACTTTGTACTACTAAATTTAAACTAACATCTACATTCTAGATTGCATATCTTATGTACAAAAAATATAATCTAACAAAAAATAATTGAAGTAAATATGTAAAGTTTAATTAATAAATATTTTTAAGTTTTTGAGTGAGAAACTCAACCAATATTTTTTTTAGAGCATCCCCATAAATTTTGTATTTTCTCTTTACAGAATATCCCCTTATTATTAATCAAGAAGCAAAAAATAAAATTAACCTTTAAAGTATAAATTTATTACAATGTTGCCATTATGCATATGTGTCACCCTCACAATCCTTTTCATCATTTATTTACAATTATCTTTGATTTACTAGAGTTATTACATACAATGCCATTGGTACTATTATGTTTGTTACATGCTCTTTCTTTATATTTCTCATAGAAGACACATATGCATTGCTTCGGTTCAACATTATGTTTGACATGAATGTATAGTGAAAATCTCCTCTGTTTAAACGTGTGTTCGAGTAGATGCATTACTTCTGATACTTATATAAATAATCATATATAAAATATCAGAAATTCGCGAGAGATGCATATATGTATACATAACTTATATATTGTTTTATATAATTTCTCATATATTATATGTAAAAAATCACCAGAGAACATATATATATATATATATATATATATATATATACATAACTTATACATTTTTTTATACTTTATACGAACGACGGCATTGTTCGTTTAGTTTTATTTTAAGACATGTTTTAAAATTCTGGCCATATATTATTCATGTGTTTTTCCTATACATTCAGTATATTCTATGTTTTAGAATATATGAAGCATATACAATTAGGTCCCAAATTTATAGTGATTGATATTATTTTGGCTTGAAATTAGTGGATATTAATTAGGAACCAAATTTATAGTGATTGATATTATTTTGGCTTAAAATTAGTGGAGATAACTCTAACTATTAATTAGGAACCAAATTTATAGGGATTTTAAGGTGATTGATATTATTTGGCTTGAAATTATAGAATGTAGTTACCATCAGTGCGTTAATGATTTATATAAATATTTTGCATGTCGAACAAAAAGAGAGTTAATGGGCAATCAGTGAATAATATTGTATGTTATTTGTTTTTTCAAAACATGGCAACATATTTATTTACAATTAAAGTGTAAAGTTATTACAATGTTGCCATTCTTTTTACAATATTGCAATTAAAGTGTAAACTTATTACAATAAAAAAAAATCACCTGAGAGGCAAAGATTTATACATAACTGACACATTATTTTTTATATTACTTGAACGACATATATAATAGCTTATAAAACATACATCAAACAATGGCATTGTACGTTTAGTTTTATTTTCTTATAGTTTTAACTATTAGTAACTGTAACATTTTGCCATATGTTCATAATTTTTCTTCAAATCAGTATAGTCTATATTTTAGAATATATTTAGTCTATGTTTTAGAATATATTATGGTATATAAAATTAGGAACAAAATTTATATAAATTCGACGGTGACTGATATTATTTAGATAACTCAGACACTGGGTGAATGTAACTAATTTTGAGCCAAATTATGCATATATGACAAAAACTGAGTTAATGGTCATTCACTGAATAAATTTAGGAGGTCAACACAATTATTTTCAAAATTATGTCAACATATTATTTCTAAAATCAGAAAATCATTGTCATTCCAATTTCGTAACCATTACTTACCATATAATTTCGTATTATTATTAATTGTATTTGACCGTGATATTTATTACTTTCCTAAATCATGAGAAGATGATATAAAAAATTATAAACTGGCTGAATTTGTGAGACGTTAAAAAATGTTCATTATTGCTGTTTTTTTATATTCAAACTACGAAAATGTTTTTGTTTCGTAATATTCATGGTTTTCAAAAATTATGTTTTTATGTAATCGCTATTAGAGGATTATAATCGTCTACAATTATTGCTAGTTAGTATCCTAACTAGAATGTACTTTCTAAAAATTTACAATAGAAACCACAATCAGTCACATAATATTTCTAAACACTATGCTGTCATAATATTATATTGTATGAAACTACGAAAATGTTTTTGTTTCGTAATATTCATGGTTTTCAAAAATTATGTTTTTATGCAATCTACGAAAATGTTTTTGTTTCGTAATATTCATGGTTTTCAAAAATTATGTTTTTATGCAATCGCTATTAGAGGATTATAATCGTCTACAATTATTGCTAGTTAGTATCCTAACTAGAATGTACTTTCTAAAAATTTACAATAGAAACCACAATCAGTCACATAATATTTCTAAACACTATGCTGTCATAATATTATATTGTATGAAACAGTAAGAAGAATTTCAGTTTCGTTACAGTTTTCAATTCGGTTCAGTTTGGTAGGATTTAAAAAAAAAAGATTTTCGGTTCTTTTCGGTTTTTGATTTTTTTTAAAAAAATGAAAAATCGATAAGGACCTAAAATAACCAGTAAAACCGAACCGAAATTAACCGAAAACCCAAAAATATCTGATTTAACCAAAATTAACTGAAAATATCCGAATTTTTAAAGAATATTATACCAAAATTGGCCGAAAACCAATTATACCAGTTGTTTTCTGATATAAAATTGAAAACCGAAAATAACCAAAAACCAAACAAAAATTCAGTTTGGTTAATTTTGAAATTAATTTTTCAAAATTTTGGTTAACCGAAAACCAACCGCAGGGCTACTACACATTCTAATATGTAATGTTTATTATATTTTTATGTAATTATTTTCACCCCGTACAAGGTATGGATCATATCCTAGTTTATATAGTAAAAAATCTCCAGTGAAAACATAATCTCACATCAAATATGGAGGGGCGAATAATAACACTCTAAATATAGTGTAACACTATTTATTTACTATATTTTTAGAGTAAATTTTCTTTACAAATGATCTATCAATACTATATATTTTCACTTTCACCTATCTAAAATTATATAATGTAACTTTATATATTTAAATATTATTAAATTAACAGATTAATTATCAAACTAACTGAAAATTTAAATTCAGTACTAACTTATATTAAATTAGAAAAATAATAACATAATATTTAAATATTTAATCAACGACAAAAAAAAAGATAAAATACTGAAATAGTAATTTTGTAATTATAAAACTTACCATGTTATGCTGTTATAATTAATACTTGATAGATCGTTTATAAATTCTCTAAGATCATTAAAATATTGTCTAAACAAAATAGATGAAAAAAAGATCTCGTCGATTCATCATTTTTTTTAAGATCCGTGTTTGTTCGCTTTGATCATATGCATGCAGGTTTGGAGCTTCTATGAAATACAAATTTCGAATCATTTTATATTTTCTTCTTTGAGATTCTTCAATGAACAATCCTTACTTTGGATTTCCAAGTGGTGTCTTTGATCACCATATTTTTTTCAGTTCACTTATTTTTCATTTTAATTGGCTGTGAGGTGGAGATCCTCCACCAATGTCTTTTCCTTTTAAGTTTATAAAAAAAACTAGAGATACTTGTGTGACAAGACCATTAATAGGATTTTAAGACTCTTAAGAAGTATACCCAAAACCGCATAGAATTATATCTCTTTTAGAATTGAATCATTCTAACAAAATTTCACACATTATGTTTAAACATTATTGTTAAGAAAATATGTATCTATAAAATTATGGAATAAAATCTTAGTAAAGTACATAAATTTTAAAATAATGACATACATTCTCATTTAGCCATAATTTTTTTTTACTGTACCTTTTTCACAGATATCAATTAACACCTTTCAAAGCGAAAAAATGAGGTTATTTGTCTCTGATTTTTTATGCCGAATGAGAATATTTTTGAATCGAGAAATATCATCATCCGATACATCAACCTCTGAAGGTGGAGCTTATCTTTCAATTCTAAGTAGCGTATAGAAATCACACTTATCCTTTATTATCGTGGTATGTAAAATTAAATATGTACTCGTTATGTCATGTATAACATATTTATCCAAAGAATGATTTGGCCCCTTTACAACTATAAAGTGTGATTGTAAAACTCCAAAAGAACATTTCACATCTTTTTACATGATTCATGTTGTGTGGCAAAAACAAATTATTTTATGACCGCTTGATTCACGAATAATTAGTAATATAGTAGACTATTTTGGATAATATGCCACAGACTAATAACACATGTTATATTATTTGCTTGGATTATATAGTGAGCATGAGGAGTAATATCTTAGGGAATTATCAGAGAAAAGATAGGAAGATGCCAACACACTAATCTCATTATTGGTGCATGAGACTTTTAAATATGCATGTCATATCCAAAGATAATAATCTACCACTGCTTAAACAACTATAGCTCGTGATCCACTAGGTCCCATATAATGTCCATCCTAGGCAGTATGAAAAAAATTCACTGAATGCATATTTTAAAATCTCATGCACCAATAATGAGATCAGTGTGTTGGCATCTTCCTATCTTTTCACCAGTGTAAAGAAGTTGGGTGACATCATTAAGCTTAAGTGATGATGATCGTAAGTACTGGTGCAAAAATGTATTCGCTATAGCCCGGAAAATTCTTATTTAATTATTTGCCTATCTGAAAGTATTTCTATGTCGCATCTGCATGTAGCCCATAAGATAACATTCAAAAAACAACTGTTCTTTTTGATGGTAATCAAAGAATATCATCTGCGTCTCTTCTTTGTACGAAATAGTTGTCATAATTCTCAATTGCTGTGATAATAAGAAGTAAAAGAGAACGAGTCATACAATACCACCTTCTATAGAACATAACTTAACTATAATTTGGAGTACTCTCTGAAAAGTAATAGTTGAAAAATGTATGATGTGCGCCTCTTTGATTAAGGTAGATGAACAAATACCCTTGAGCTAAGCCACCATGGATCACATTGTTATTTTATTGATTAAGAAGGTATGAGATGACCAATTTGTTATTAATCGATTTTGCATGTTTTTCATAATCAATTTTCTAATCATTTCCTTTATTTCATCATCTGAAGAGGATTATGATTATAAAGAAATCATGAAATTATGATGGAGAATTAAAATTAAAATTCAATTGAAGGTAAAAATTGGGTGAGAAAATGCTGTACTTGTTAGATATATCAAACAGTATTTGTAGAAAAAAAAAATTATAACCAACTTGTCATTGTATTATCAAACCTTTATATCATTGTGTCATAGATTTTTTTTTTTATTTTGTTACAGAATTGTTGTTATTATTTACTTCAAATCACATGTCATTGAATTGTCAATATTAACATATTGGAATAACCTTTTCATTGAATTGTCATGAAAATATTAAAATTACTTTTTAATGAATTTTTTAAAACCTGTCACGAGAGTCTTTGAACTAATTTATCATTGAATTATGAAAAAAATTGTCACAAGAATCTTTGAATCATTTTGTTATAGAATTACCAAAAATTGGCATAGGAAACTGAACAATATAACAATCTTTAGCAGTCTTTTCCTTGAAGTATCCAAAGTTATCATAGTGGATTGATAAACATGTGAATCTCCAAGGTTCATTTTTCAATGGTAAAATCATCTCATAATAATTAAATACAAAAATTCATTTCCATTCACAAATTGAAAGAATTGTTTAGTTTTAATAATTCCATAGTTATATTGTATTATTGTTACAATATAAAATATAATTTCAACATTAAAAGTTGTGGATTATACAATAAGTTAATAAATAAATAGTTAATAAATATATTTAGTAAATATTTAATAAGATTTTAATTTGAAACAATTATTTAGTTTTGATTCTTTTTTATCATGTGTATTGGATGTTGACGTCGGAGCTCTCTCTCTCTCTTGTTTCTTCTCCTTTTTTTTAGGCTTCCTTGTCTGTTTCCTCTCCTTAATCTATGCTCGGACCATCAGTTAGTAGGTTTATTATTTTTCTTCTTTCAGTTATACAAAATTCGTTTAACTTTATTATTGAGTTTATTTTTTAGTGTTATCTTTATTAAAAGATGTAAAAACATTATTGTAAACTGTTAAAAACAAGCTAATTAATTATTTTATGCCCCAAAATATTTTCTAGATCCGACACTGTGCATAAGGACTGTGGTCCCCTTCTAGACTACATGTATTACAAGTAAAGGTAACCAGCTTCGACTAAGGTGAAACGGTGTTTGTAGTGCACCAGTTAAAAATAATGAGTGGTGGTGGATCTTGCAAACATCTTGCATCCATCCTTATGTTGTATATTGTGCAACAAGAAAAGAGAGCTGAAAGATTTCACCAAAAATAATAATGGTAATTTCCATCTCTAGTTCACAAAGAATTAGACAAAGGGATTGGCCGAAATGGATGATTGAAGAATTGCTCGTGTAAGTTTCAAAAAAAAAATTGCTCGAGTATTCCTGTGCATAATGAGTTCGCACTTCGTGCATCCATAGCTCTCCCCTGTGCTCTACATACTACTTGAAGTAGTTATCATCTTTTGCTGATGGAATTCAGAATTAATTGTTTGTGTTATAAATTTATATGTTTTTGGTATAGGAATGTATAGTTTTGCTTAGCGATCTATTGGGCTCTTTTAGTCCATCTAGACTTTGATATACCGTTCCTTGATACATAATCAAATTCGATCTTACAATTGCTCTTGAATATTTATAAGAGACTGCTTTCCAATTTCAGTAGAAAGTTTGCCACTTCTGTGTGTCTTTGTGTTGCCAATGTGTGTAGTACCATGGTATTTAAAGAATCCCACTGATTGCTATAATGAGTTTTTGCTAATAACTTCAATACATTTTGATAATTTTTGGGGAAACTAGTTCATTTTATCTAATCATAAAAGATCACATTCATCGTTATGAAAAATATACTAAAGTTAAGTTGCACTATGATTATAGTTTGATGTTTTCATTAAATATTATGCGGTAAAATCTGTAAAATTTATATGGTACATTTTTGGTAAAATATGAGTTACTTTTCATTATAACAAAAAATATAAATATTATAAAAAAAATAAGTAAGTAATACTACTATTAGATTTTTTATTTTATTTTAATGTGCATGAATGTTTTTAAAAAAAATGAAAACAAATAAATTGCAGCATGTATTTTCTTCATATAAAACACGTTAATAATATTATATATATATATATATATATATATATATATATATATATATATATATATATATATATATATATATATATATATATATATATATATATATATATATATATTATTTACTTAAAGATCAATAATACAATTACAATCTTAGTTCAGGCATGTTGGCTCGTATGTGCTCGTGACTAGAAGACCCTTTGGAAAGACAATCCCCTCCCATTTTTGCTTCTCAGAATACTAAACTAGGTTCAATGGGTTTGATGGTTTGTGTATCAAACTATTTTCAGATAGTGCACGAGTGAAAAAAAAAATTGTGTAGTTAGTGTTTGACCAAAAAAGATTGTATGGTTAGTGTTTCAATTGAAAATCCTAACTCAACTAGTAAAAGAAGAGATTTCTTATGATGTTTAACTTTTCACTCAATTTTTCAAAAGAAATAACTCAAAATTTTAACCCAATCATAACAAATAATAACTCAAACTTAGAAGATTAAGATATGATAAATAACATTTCTGAGAAAATTATGAATTAGACTCTCAATCAAACTACGACTGTAACTGGTGACCCAAAAAAGAAAAAATGGAATAGAAAAGAATGGAATGCAGTAGAAAATGGAGTAGATTTATATCACTCAAATTACCCTAAGGAGTGAATTACTCTCTCAAATAAGAGGTTCGGTTGTTGTACTTAGGGATCAAATTCACAAGGAGCTAGGGAACACAAAAGATGTAATCCTTAGTTATTATGCTAGGTTGAATATGTTATAAATGTAAATTGCAATTGTGAGCAATGGTAAGTTGCTCAAAGGATTTGATTTAGATTTTAAGTAATAAGGATGTGTAGTTAGATTTAAGGTAACTATCCAGATAATCAAAATTATAATGCTATAGATGTCTACCAAGTTGCATACATGATATTAAAGAACTTCAACTCTTAGATAAGTCTATTAGCTCTCGCGTTTTAGACTCGTCAACTGATCTGATGCCGACAATATCGATCGATGTTTTGACAGCGATATCGATCAATATATGTTTGCCGTCGATCGATTACTCTATAGGAGTATCAATCGATATATCTTCAGATCGAATTGAATAGATGCTCACCAAGATCATAGACCGCTTCTCGCGTATCCCTTGAGGACCTTAGCTTATGCAAGATGATTTCAGGATGATGATTAACGAGTTAGTGCATTCCAATATTCATATTCTAGTTAGCTACTCTAGAATAAGCATTAGGATTCGTCATGATAATGAATATCAGAACTCAACAGTCTATAGTTTGGGCTAATTCTTCATAACTATTTGAACCCCAAATCTAACAAGGGAATCTACTGAGACATGACTAAGTGATTTATAGTAGTGAGGTAATAATATAGATTCATAGAGATTAGAAGACTTTCAACAAACAGGTTCTTCAAGATAACAAATCTCTTTGTATCTTTCTTCAGGTTTAGAATTCTATAACCTTTGCATATAAGAAAAAAACTTTGAATTAACTTTGAAGTGGTGAAAGACAAATGATTGTAAAGAGATGAATGATATGAAAAGCGTACTTTGCCAAAACACATAGGCATAACTTTGAAAATATTATAGTTAATTTGGAGCAGTAAATAGAATTCCATATGCCCAGATAATAATCAAACAAACTTGATATTATATGCCAAATTACATGTCTAATTAAAATGGTAATATTATTTAGAATTAATCATACATAGAAAATTACAAAATAATTAAATTAAAATTTTAATATTAATAGTTTTTAAATATATTTATTTTTAATCGGGCTTTGTATTTAGCAAAACAAAAAACTCTCCATGTAAGATTGTTATATATTTATTAGGTAGATAGTATTGTAGAAAATCTAAAGTTTTATTAATTAACATTTTTAACTTTGAAAAAAAACAAAAAATCACAGAAAACATAATTTCATGATTTTACGTTTTGATGGAAAAGTGCCATTTTAAGATTTTAGCAGGAAAATATAGTTGTTACGATCTTGGTGGGAATACAAAATTAATGTTTTCGGGGAACAGTGTATTTTAATGTTCTGGCGAATACTATAGTTTTAATGTTCTGGCGAAAACTGTAATTTTACGATTTTGGCGGAAAAAATGTAATTTACTATTTCAATGTAAAATGTAGTTTTACAATTTTGGCAAGTATACTTTTATGGTATTGATGAGAGAATGCAATTTTTCAATCTTAGCAGAAAACATAATTTCGTTGTTTTGACGGAAAAATCATAAGTTTAGGGGGGGGGGGGGGGTTTGACGGTAAAAACATTGTTTTAAAGTTTTCTGAAAAGAACCATAATTTCAGTTTTGGTTAAAGCCATAAATTAGCCATTTAGCAACCAATACTGTTGGGTACCTGGATCTGTTCAGTTAGACATGATTTCTTCTGAGGTTAGACATTTAACCAAAAAAAGAGACATTTTCGACCAATTATAACTCTAAAAATAATCGTTTGTCTTGACAGTCCAATGAGCGCTTGATGGATTGGACCAGTTGAGTTTCCGTACTTCCATCAAGATTATTTAAGCCTTTTTTAACTATCCATATGCTATACCTCGCAAGTTATTTGGTAAACCTTGAACATTATGAGTTTATGCGAGAAAGAAAACAGTCTCTCTCTATGATTCTTTTGTTAGTTAAGTTCAATATTTTTTTCCCGGTTGGTACGTTTTTATAGCCGCCTATTCTAATCCAATTATTAGTGGGTCGGACCTGATACTTATCATAAAAACTAACTAGAGATTAACCTGCACGCCTGTGTGGATGTTAGTTATTTTTTCATTAATTGATATTTTTTTCATGATTAGTATTATATATGTTATATGTGTCGTAATATAAGTACTTGTATAAGTATTTAAATATTTTTTTAATTTCTATGCATCAAAATCAAACCGAATCAAATAGGATAACATAGTTACTATTGGTTATTTGGTTATTTTTAATTAATTTTAGTTTGAATTCAAAATATTCTAACTGAATTGATTAATATTGTTACTTTTGACTCAAATATCTGAACCGGTCTCAGATACATTAGTTTTCGGATATTTAGGTTTCTATATATCAAAATTGAATTCATCTCGACCTAGAAAGACCTGATTCGAAACCAGCATGAAATTTTAAATTACCTTAATGAAGCCTAGTTTTAAAAGTTAAAAACTTGATACAAAAAAATAACTCGTAAAATTAATAAAGTACTGAAGAATTGGGAAAATGAATGTAAATGATAAATAAAAACTGAAAACAAATAGTTTTTTTTTTGTACTTACGTAATAAATGATGTAACTTTTATTTAGTAATGATAATAATTGAATTGATTATGATAGATTAAAAATAGAATGAAATCTGTAGAAAATCACTTATAATAGGCAAGTATTACTTTGGACTGCTATTCAAGTTTCCAAACAGTTTTTATCTATAATGCTATTCATGTTTCCAAACAATTCTGATTTGTACTTCAATTTTAATAATATAGATAATTGTATAAGTATTTTAATACTGTTAGGTTTCTACACATCAAAATTGAATCCAAATCAAATAGGGTAACATAGTTACTTTTGGTTATTTGGTTATATTTAATTAACTTTAGTTTGAATTCAAAATATACGAACTGAATCAATTAATATTGTTACTTTCGATACAAATATCTGAACCGGTCTCAGATATTTTAGTTTTTGGGTATTTAGGCCTCTATATATCAAAACTGAATTTATCTTAACCTGAAAAGATCCGATTCAAAACCAGCATGAAAATTAAAATACCTTAATGACGCCTAGTTTCAAAAGTTAAAAAACTTGATACCCAAAAGAAATAACTCGTAAAATTAATAAAAGTGAAAAAAAAATGAATGTAAAAGAGAAATAAAAAGATGAAAACAAATAATTTTGTTTTGTACTTATGTAATAAATGATTTAAATTTTTTCAGTAAAAATAATAAAGAAATTGATTAGAATAGATTAGAAATAGAATGAAATATGTAGAAAATCACTTAAAACAGGCAAGTATTACTTTGGACTGCTATTCATGTTTCCAAACAATTCTCATCTATAATGCTATTCATGTTTCCAAACAATTATGATTTGTACTTCACTTTTAATAATATAGAATATAGATAGATAGATACAATCAAGTTACTGATACACTAAAAATAAATTTTTGCTACTGTCAAGTTAACAGTATTCTTGTAATTATTTAGATTCAATTTCAGAAGAACAGCTTACACTTTATTTCTATGGTATCAATATCAAGCCAAAAAATAAAGGTTTTTAAATTGTAGGAATCGTAAAAACAAGTAACATATGGGCTTAGGTTTTCAGATTAAAGAGAATCTAACCTAGGATGATTGAATCAGGTGATTACACATATATGAGCCAAAAAAATATTCAAATTCAATTAAAGTTTGAGTATAGAACTCAGAACACGCAACAAGATTGACCCACCCTCGTGGAGTCTATTCTTTCATCGATCAGCCTTGAAGCCTAAAATATAGCTTGGTTCAATCCGTGACGATGAACACTAAGGAGCCAGTCCGATTGGTTCACAAACACCCAATATCTATTTATGCTAGTTAGGGATGCAATGCTTATTCATAACATGTCAAGCAACCTATTACGCGGTTAATGAATATATTGAACTTAAGATCTAAGATTAAGTGATCAGCTCAGTGAAAACATTAGGTTCAGTTATGGATAAAGACAAATCAAGTTGTAACTTATCTATGGTTAGCTCACAATTTACACCCTAGGTTAGCTAAGCCGACTACTCAGCCATGAAACAAGAAAACTCAGAAAATAAAACAGAATAAAACATCATGCTATTAAAGAAATAGGAAATAAGGTTCACGGGATTCTTCTCCAAACGAGAAAGATGAAGCATTCTCCCTTACAAAGTAGCAAGTTAATAATCGCAAATCTCAAATCTTGAGTCTCCTATCTTAAGCAAAAAGTAGCGTCCATAGTAAAAATAGATAGAAGAGGAATATATATGGAGGCACTGTCAGTGTCAGAGGAAAGATCGGAAAACTAAGCAAATCCTAAAATATCTTAGTAGTTTATTTAAATATCGCGAGCGGCTGAGTGGTTGCTTCCCCTAGGATCACCCACCAGGGTTCTCCACCTGGCTGTGCTGCAGGAAAAACTCCAATCTTCATACTTCTCTTTATAAGTCTCCCAAGGAACCTTCTGACCTACTCCAGTCTGAAATGACTCGATAAGATTAAAACTTAAAAGACTCGATGAAGACTTGAAAACAATGTATAAAACATAAACACAAAGTGTCAAATACATAATATATCAGTAACCTTCATCTTTCACGATCAATAACTCGTTCTCAGCTCCATCGCCACCTGCTGCACAAATTATAGACAAATATGAGGATCATACAATAAAAAAAGCAATTAAAATAAATTCTATAAACAAAGTCTTTTACATATTCTCCACATATTTTGGATGTTATGTTTCTCTAACCATTTCAGTGTTTGTACTAAACTTTATACATATGTACCTTATTAATAAGACGGACATTGTTTGAAAGAAATATTATCTTTATATACTCTTTACGATTTATGTCACTAAAATTTTAAATAATTATATAAATTTATTAAAATTAATTTTGTAAATAAAATTTTACTTAATGTATTCAAAGAATTAAATAAATAATAAATTTTTATATAAATATTTTTACTATAAAAAATATTTAATATTTTTCTCTGTATTTTTATAAATAAATAATTCATAAAAGTAATAAAATCCCTGTAATATTATTGGGAAAATATTTCTAACTTTGCCTCAAATTTGATATACTTTTCACATTTACCTTTAAATGATAATAATTTTCATAAATACCTTAAGTTTATTATGAACTATGCAAAATAAAATCTTTAAATTATTTATAAATATTTAAGAATCATTTATATAAGTTTGTGAAACTCAATTCCACCTCCTAATAACTAAGCGATAACAAACAAATCAAACTGCTAGAGTACCTTTTGATTGAGTAATTTTTAGAAAAGTGTATATAACTTAATGTATTTCAAGCAATTTTCAACATTATTTGAGAAGTCAGCTTTTTAAGTGTTGCATTCACGTTATTTCTCACAGTAGTTTATTAGATTGATATTCTTAATGAACTGAATTTATTATTAAATTTACCATTTACCATAATTAATAAAATATATCTTACCATAAATAAATAAATATATATATATATATATATATATATATATATATATATTTATGGTAATATATATTTTATTAATTATATATATGTATATATATATTATTTAATACTATTAATAAAATATTTTTATAACCACATTGTTATCATATGTATTACTGTTCATATTTATCTTTATTAAAGGGACATTTACACAAATAATTAAGTATGAAGTTTCACTAGAGAGGCAAAAGACTAATCAATCATAAATTTACAGGGGAAATTGTCACTAATACCATTTTCCTTGTATCACTTTTCAGTACCTTAACCAATTTTACCACTAAAATTGTAATGGGTTAAGTATCATCGTACCCTTAATTAATTGACATATAACTAATATCTTTCTTCCACGAGCTCCACCAAATAAATATCTCAAACACTCTATCTGATCAAATACAAGGAGATTGGACGATGATGTCGAGTTCTCCGGCAAAATTTGACGAATTCTTCCCCAAATATTTGACCGTCGATCAAATTAGAAATTGCTGGAAAAGAAATCGCCGGCGAATACCGCGATCTCTGGTGAATTCAGCGAGATCCAGAAGCAGACGAACATAGGAAGAATATTGACAGAAGTGTCGAGATAATTTAAGAAGGAAGCATCGAAGAAGGTGATTTTTTTTTTACTTTTGCTTTTTCTTGAAAATTATCCATTTGATGAAATTTAGGCTGATTTTGTTCAGACATAAGCTGTTTATTTGATGTTGAAGAAGTTTCAGTGTTGAAATTTTAATCTCCGATGTTTATAAGCCCTTATAAATTTTATATTGCAGAAAGACATACTGTTTTAATAAGATTTGATGTTTGAATATATATATTGTTTATCTTCTTTGATCCATGTTATAATGACTGAAATCTGTTATATTTGTGGAGAATGAAAATTTTTGCAAAAAAAATGCTCCTTTGATTAAATATGTACACGTGTGTGAGGTTTGCAGAGAATGGGAAGGAAACACTCTGAAAGCCAATAAGGATGTAAGAGTTGTTGTCATTCGCATTGGTGGTTTTCTTGGTAAAGATGGTGGGGCTTTAGGTGTGTTCTCTCTCTCTCTCTCTCTCTCTCTCTCTCTCTCTCTCTCTCTCTCTAATGAAACTTGTTCGTGATTGTGTGTGCTGATGATGTTTTATTCGTATTAGCCAGATGATTCCCCTTTTCCAAATGTTTGCTGGAGGTCCTCTCGGTACATGAATACAATGGTAAATCCAACAATTCTTCTTGCCGCCTCTCTGCGAATCTAACGACCAGTTTTTTGCATAATTTACTATGTCGGTTCTCCTGGACTCATGTGGATGACTTGGTGAATCTAATCTACGAGACCCTAACTAAACCATCCTACCAAGGTAACAGCATAACAAACATACCTGCTTGTTTTCTCTGTTGCTTTTTGATCTAAGATATAAAGCGGAATGCTATTGGTGTTGTTGATCGTTGCAGGAGTTATAAATGGGACTAAGCCAAACACGGTTAGGCTTGGGGAGATGTATCAACAACTAGGCAGCGTTCTTGGCGACTGTCGTGGCTACCAGTTCCTGACTTTGCACTCAAAGCTTTGGTCACAGAAAAACAAGAGATTCTTTTTTCTATTTATGATTTTTGAGTAATATTACAATGTTTACATTTATAAGGACTTATAAAATAATCGTACAAGCTTATTAGCTCAATCATTTAAAAAAAAACAAAGATCACCATTGATAATGTCAAGTGTGATAAAACCTCGAGATGAAGTTTGAAGTACACAAGACTTGCCTATTCCTCCAAGTAGTAATATTCTTGAAGTATATATTACAATTTTTACATTTATAATTAAGGACTTATAAAACAATGTTATAACACTTATTCACTTCATATTTTGTGTTTCAGGTAATAATCACACCATTGATTTTGTCAAACACTATTATATCTCTACTATTCAGTTTTGTCTAGTGCTGTTGAGTTTTCATGTAGATTTACTTATAATTTTTGTAAGAATTTATAAATGATCTATTAACTCTTCTAACTGATTTATAAATACTTTTAGATTGAGTTATAAACTCTTATAAATTGTATGCATATCCCTTTAAATTATTTATAAACTTTTATATTTTTTAATAAACATTTATAAATAGTTTAGATACTTTTAAAATTGCTTTATAAGCCTTTATAAATATTTTATAGACTCTTAAAAATAATTTGTAAACCTTTATAAAAGATTTTTAAAATTCATAAAAAAATTTTAATAAAATTTTATAAATGATTTATAAACTCTTATTAATTATTTATATATCCTTATAAACACTTATAAATTATTTTACAAACTCTTATAAATTGTTTTTATAAGTCTTTATAAACTAGTATAGATTTATAAATGATTTAAGAGACTTTCTAATTGATTCTTAAACTTGTAAACCTTATAAAATTTATACATACCCCTTATAAATATTTTATAAACCTTACAAATTGTTTTATAAACTTTTATAAATGATTTATAACTCTTATTTTCTCTTCAGCTTTATTTCATCTTTTTCATGTGTTATTGTCCTATATCATATGTTGCAAAAAGTAAATCCACATATCATTGTTTCCCTTAGATTTTCTTCATTTTATATCCTTGCTGAACTAATTGTACAATACTGTCAAAATCCATGTCACCGAGATCAGGATGTGTTGGGGTCACCAAATGTTTGTATTCCTGAGATAATCCAAACACTGTATTAACCACAAGATGTAACAAAGAAGAAACAAATTTTATAAGTCTCTACAAATCTCTAATTTATAAATTTATAAACCCTTATAAAACTACATTTATAATCTTTTATAAAACGCTTCAAATCATTGACCAAGACACCGGTTGGAGAATCACTTTTGGATTGTCTAGTGGTTTTTTTCCAGCTTCATAAATCCTTGGAGGCAATCTCAAACATGTGCAAAATTGATTCACTTGCCATATAACTGCAAGACAAAATAAAAAGATGATGTTAACTTTTAATCATGGTCTAAGGATACCTTATCCAAGCATAATGTTCATGTATTTTGATAGCAGTCTTACAAATAAAAGGATAACACAACACAAGACTTATCGAGTTCACACGTTTGTATGTTGTTCCATAAACATATAAGATTAACTCTTGTTTAAAAACTTCTTTTATAAAACCTTGTAAATCTTTGAGTTGTATTATCAATCCAGATTTATAAGGGGTTATAATTCCTTAATATGCAGTGTTCACTATCGGAAAATCTCTCTCTTAGCCAGGAACTATTTAGATGACAAGTCCAAATCAACGGCATTTAAATTTTAGATAAACAGAAGGAATAAAATCTTAAAATTACTTGAAACTCGGATTTATAAAGCGTTTTAAGCTATCAAAAACTCAATGTTCACTATCGAAACTGTTTCTCTTTGATCGACATGATTAGCTGAGAAGTCTAAAGGAAACATAATGTACATGATAAATAACTTATTAATTCTGGCCAGAGGCAGGTGGACTTTTTACTTAAAAATTTTCAAATCTGTGGCATCATTTTTAGATTTATCAGTCATCAGATGTTTTTAGATTATGTTAGCAATGTCAACTTTTTTTTGTGAACAAGGAATTATCTCTTATAAAGTCTTATAAATCGTCGAGTTATACTTTTAACAATATCCTGAAATCCCGATTTTTAAGAAATTATAATTCTGTAGAAGTATAGTGTTCACTATCCGAAAATCTTAATCTTAATGAGAACTATTCAAATAACAAGTCCAAATAAGCCTTATTTGCTTTTTGGATAACATAACGAAGTAAATCCTAAAATTACTTGAACTCTTGTTTAAAAACTTCTTTATAAAAACTTATATATCGGTTATAAATCGAGATAAACAAGTATAAATGGTTTATAAACTTTATTAATTATTATATAAACCTTTATAAATGGAATAGAGACTCTTAAAAATAATTTATAAACCTTTATAAATAGACTTATAAATTACTGTTTTATAAGCTTTTATAAATAATTTATAAACTCTTGTTTGCTCTTCAAGCTTGGGACAGATTCTTCGAAACATAGGCTGCTTTGGTTCTTTGGTCTTTCTTCTCCATAACTTCGTAAACCCATTTCACAAGCTTCAAGTTGGAAGTTGAGGGACATGGGGAGCTGTAAAGTAGGTGAAAATGAAGAAACCAATAACAAAAGCTGCTATACTCCCCATGAGCTTATTATCCTAGGATAGAACAAGTTGATAGGATCCCTTTTTACGCCCCCATGTCCTTCTCGTGTGGCGGTAGCCTTTTGCTATTGCTGTGAGAAAGGTCCTAGAAGGCTATATATCTTGTCTGGATACATTATGTGCATCTACAGAACCGAGGCATTCATCTAATATTGTGGTTTTGTAAACCCTTTATAAATTCTTAGAAACAATTATAAACATTTTTAAAACCCTTATAAATGGTTTATATTATATTTATAAGTTCTTATAAGCCTTGCAAAATGATTTATATGAACTCTTATAAATGGATTTTGAATTTATAACAGAGTTTAAAACCTCTTATAAATTTTTGTATATGGTTTTATAAAGTCTTATAAATATATTTATAGACTTTGAAATAACTTGTTAACTCTTATTACTGATTTTTGAATTACTTGTTGCTGCTTAATATTACCAAAGAGATGTCCGTTTTTGTAATTATAGGTACTACTATTTATAAACCTTTTGATGAAGCCTTTATATTTTATTTGGTAAGTTTATGTGCTGTAAAGTTACTATGTGGGGCTATGTTAATCAGAACGTTAGTGTTTGATATTAATTCAACTGCTCTCAACTCCAAGGCCCCTGAGAAAGTCGTCTTTCATCTTGTCACTAACAAGATCAACTTCGATGAAGTCATGGTTTGATTTGAACATGGAAAACCTCAGAGGAGTCACTGTTGAGGTTTAGAAGTTTGAGGATTTCAAATGGTTTAATGCTTCTTATGTCCCCGTCCTCAAGCAGCTCCATGACTCTGATACGCAAAGGTACTAATTCTCTGGACACAACGACGATGGACGCACACCAATCAAGTTCTGAAACCCTAAGTATCTCTCAATAATCAATCATTTCAATGCTAAATTATACCTTTTTATAAGGCCTTATAAAAGAAACTGTAAAATAATGATGTTCTTAAAAAGCAAAGAACTGGTGGAAAGTTGGTAATTTGGTGATTTATAAACTCTTATAAATAGATTTATAAACCTTGTAAACAACGATTGTGTAAGTGTGCAGTTATGCATCAGATGCAATAATTTATACACTTATAAATAAATGTATAAACCCATATACACGAGCTGAGATATTTGGAGCAGGAAGAAGACATTAATTACAATATGCAAGCGCTAAGACGATGATTCATCAGATAACTAATCCACATTGGAAAATTTTCACATGTACTGGTTTGAGACAAACCTCTCAAATAGAAACTGAACGGAGAAGAGAACCCATTATGGCAAAAACCACACATCCACAAGTTTGAAATTATAGGTTTCAAATAATACACTTTTAAATGCAAATATTTTATGATTTTTGAAATTTTATTTTGAAATTGAAATTTTTTTATTGAAACTACTTCAATATTAATTTAAATTTTAAGTATTTACTTTTGTTTTCTAAAATTATAAACTGCACCTCTCAAATCTAAATCATAAATCAAGATTAATTACCCTAATGTCGATTTACTTCTTTAAAACTAAAGGTAAATTTGGGTAAAAATTAAAACTTGTATTAATAATGTAGAATTTTAAGCAATTTCTCTTGTATTCTATATAAAAGGCAATATCTATTAATATTTACTATTTGCAGTATAAAAATTCTTTTTGTAACTATATTGTTATCCAAAAAAAACAATTCTATATAACAATATTATTTGAGTATAGTATAAACACAACCATACCTCCTAAATAATTAACACAAAAATAATAATCACCAAAACCTAAATCCAAATGATAAGATATTTTTAGTTGAATGTATTTTTGAAAAGTGGTACCAACTTAAGGTATTTAAAAAAAAAACAGTTAAATTATTAGTGGATTTAATTAAAATTATTGGAAACCAAAAACTTCAACCAAGATAACTAAATTATAATGCTATAATCTTAATTAACAACATTCAATAAAATTAATTAACTATACCAAATTAAAGAAAAAATGTCAAAAATACCACAAGTTAAATACAAACATTTGGGTTTAGGCTTTAGTGAATATTGTTTAGGGTTTAGTATTAAGAGTTTTGGGTTAAGTTTATATATTTTTATAAATATTTTTAAAATTTATTTTAATGTTATTTTATCACAAATTTTGGGTATTTTTAAAATTAGTAATTCATTAGTGGTAAATATGAAAACTGGTATCAAACTTGTGGTATGATTGAAATTTTCCCCCAATTTAAACCACATTACAATTTTTAAAGTAAATAAAACGGTAATTTAAATATTATGCTAAAAATTGTTCAAAAACACCACAAATAAATAAATAATAAATACAAATTATTATTAAAATAACATAAATTTACACAAAGAAATAAAACTAAAACTAATAAAGTATTACATAAATTATTCTACTGTAGTTTCTTAAAAAGTATTCATGACCATGCATGCTCACGGATGTGTCACCTAACACAATTATAAACTAGTTTTTGACCCGCACGTCCTTGTGAGTATATATTCATTTTTAACATTCAAAAATACCGTAAACATAATTGTATTTGATAAAAAAAACATAATTGTATATGTTCTAGTTATATATCCATAATGTTTAACAAAGTTGTGTCATGTTCGATGTGTATAACGATCATTTATAAACTATGATATTGTGTTTTCTCCATTATAGTGCTTTTATTGATTGTACTTCAAAAACTAAAATTAAATATAAAATGTAAAAGTTTCAAGTATACTTGTTGGTTTTATGAAATTATAATATTAGTATTCAGATTCAAAGTTGAATATTCTTAATAAATTTATATATAGATATTTTCAAAAAAAAAACATTATCTAGACATAAAAATTTGAAATAGTGCTTGGAAATAAAAAAATACAAAAATAAGAAAAGATTTTTCCTAATTTTATACAGCAAGAGTAATTTAAATTAAAAAATTTCCCATTTAATTATCATTAAAAATTTGGTACTTAAAAAGTTTACAATATGGATAGTAGTGGATTTAAAACATGAATCGGAACCCATATTTTTCTGGGAAAAAAAAACAGAAACTCAGTTGCCTTCTACCAACTTTTGATTTTATATTTTTAATTAATATTAATTTATATTTTATTTTTATATATAATTTATTTGTGATTATATTTTACAATTAATTTATAAACTTATCGTAATATTAGATTTGTGTCAAAATAAGAAAATTCATTTTCTTAAATAGTCTGAATTCAAGTATAATTGTTGGTTTTGTGAAATTATAATATTAGTATTCAGATTCAAAGTTGAATATTATTAATAAATTTATATATAGATTTTTTTCAAAAAAAAAAGACATTATTTAGACATAAAAATTTGAAATAGTGCTTGGAAATAAAAACATACAAAAATAAGAAAAGATTTTTCCTAATTTTATACAGCAAGAGTAATTTAAATTAAACAATTTCACATTTAATTATCATTAAAAAATTGGTACTTAAAAAAATTAGAATATGGATAGTAGCGGATTTAAAACATGAATCGAAACCCATATTTTTCTGGGAAAGAAAAACAGAAACTCAGTTGCCTTCTACCGACTTTTAATTTTATATTTTTAATTAATAGTAATTTATATTTTATTTTTATATATAATTTATTTGTGATTATAGTTTACAATTAAGTTATAAACTTATCGTGATATTATATTTGTGTCAAAATAAGAAAATTCATTTTCTTAAATGTCTGAATTCAATTAAATTGGTTTAAACTGTAATTTGATAACCCACAAATTAAGTACGAATTAAATGTAATCGCCAAATAAATTTACTTATGAAAAAATTATTTTCAGATTAATGAGTAGAGTTATACGACGATTTAGGAATGTTAACATATTTATATGAATATGCAAAGTATAAGTCAATTTTAAGAATTATTTGGTATCTGAACAGATTTTAGGGAATAATCTGACATAAAAGTAATAGAAACTTGCCAGTAAATATTAAAAATTATTTTGGTTGCTTTCATCTTTTAATTCGTAAAAAAAAAATATATAGACTCATCAAAATAGTAATTATATTTATATTATGATTAGGGCAGATTTGTATAATAGTAGGCAAAAGCTAGTGGCAGTACATTAATACTAATATATTAAAGTATCTTTTCATGAGAAAATGTTAGTATAATTATATTATTTATATATAAAAAGGTTCGAACATTGAATATTGAATCAGTAAAGATTTTGATGGTTTCGTATGTGTTTTCGAGAACGTGCATTTTTGTTAATGAAACATGATGTGAGCAAGTTAATAGTATAGTAAGAATTAGATACATTTTCAAACTAAACCCACAAATTATTGGGCTATGGAACGTCAAAAGGCTATTTATTAGAAGTGAAGTAGTAGGTAGGAAAAATGTTAAACGGCAGAGTTTTATTTCAATGGCACAAATATGTAATTATTTACAGAAAATTAGGGCTAATTTCTATTTGTAGTATTGTTTTAATAGTTAGAATTTATAATTTGAGGCGTAAACTACAAAAAAATGAAATCTTACAATAACCAAAAAATAAATAGATTGTTTCTATACATATATGTTCTATTAGTATAAGATACTATTAAACCAGATAACAACATCACTTCTTAAGAATTGATAGAGCATGAAAACTGTAAAATTGTAACTATATATATCATATTTGCCATAAATACAAAATGATACTAATTATATAAAATTAGCGTCTATCAAAAATTAAGATATCTCAAATTTCTATTTTTACAAATATATCATTATCTTTCATTAAAATAGAAACATATCAAAAATAAATAGGTAACATATTTATATTTGATTTTAAGTTAAAATTTATTTTATTATATATACATATATTTATATAAGTTTATTAGAACATTTAAAATTATTAACAATAAAATTCAATTAGAGCTATAAATATAAATTAAAAATCAAATATAAATTTTAGCTAGTATAAAATTATATAAAACATATTATCTTGCTTTAAATTGGGTTTGGTGATTGTGAAATTGAAAAATTAGAAAAAACATAACTCGATAAGTAGAAACATATGGTATGACGTGGTGATTATAAAACTTGAGAATGTCGATAAAACATGGTGATTATAGAAGTGGAGAATACTAGTAACTCAAATTCAACAAAAATCAACTCAGTATTTGTTCTTTTATACTTTCATCTTAGAAAAACTTATGCACCATTCAGATTTACTTCCAAATCAACAAATTTACATAAATACTTACTATATACTGACATTTATTTTTAAACCTAAATTAAATTTTATAGAATTAATAGCATTAGATTTCAATAAATATTTTAATAAAACTTATATTAGCTTAAACTGTTAAATCAGTTAAATTATAATAACCGCTGAGAGAAGTCTGAACTTTTAGGATCAATAAGTAAGCCCTTGTTTCAAGGACGGCAGTGGGCCTTGAAGAAGACATCTAGTAACGGCTGATTACGGCAATGGGAGGAGACAACCGGATTGGCACCACCTCCTCCTTTCCCCTCTTGACGAGTCTTCTCTCTCATAGTTTTCCGTTTTTGATTTGTTCTTTGTGTACTTTATTTATTTTGATTTATTAACAAAAAATAAAAATTATATAAAATATTTTAATTATCTTTTTATATACAAATTTCAAAAATTGGATTTTACTAAGAGTTAAAAAAATATTTTATTAGAAAGAAATATTCATTTCTGTTTAAAATATAAAAATATCTTATCTATTAAAAATAGAAGTTATGACTAATTTTATGTGTGCATTTTTTTAAATGATTGCTTATTGTCGTGGCTAAATGTGTGTTTTTAATTCAATTTTTCAAAACTTCAGTTAGATGTCAAGTCCATACGTAAATTTCTAATTTTCTAATAGGTAGATGTTAAAAGGATCTCAACTATATTAAGAACAAGTAATTAAGATAGCTAACTAAATATAAGATAAAATATTTAGTATTGTTTGTTCAGAATTTTTTATACATAACAAAAACCAATAAATCACGGGGAAATTTCAATTCTATCAAATGTTTGATACCACTTTTCAAATTTATCATTAATGAATAACTATTTTCATAAATACCCTAGCTTGATAAAATTACACTAAAATTTTTCTAAATATTCATAAAACATTTATAAACCCAAATCCAACCCATTTTAACTAAACCATAAACACTAATCACTAAAATATAAATCCAATGTTAGTAATTTTTTTATTGAGAGTATTTTAGAAAAGTGGTACTTAACTTGTGGTATTTGTGACAATTTCTCATAAATCACATCAAAATTAGAAAAGTCAAAATTATTTAAAAAAAATAAAACTGTTATAGTTATTAGCTTACGTTCGGATATATTAATTTTAAAATCATATTGATGATAAATAAGTAATATATAAAACCATTATTTTTCAGATATGTTTGATACCTGATAAAATGAACTAACTACAACAAATCTGAACTACAAACTGACTAATAATACGAAATTGTTTTGAAAGTATAATATATTATATAGTTAAATTTAATTTGATTTCCATACATATTTTAAAATTTAAAAGATATAACACAAAAAAAGATTTAAAATTGTATTGTTGCATAATAATGGTTTCAAATTTTTTTTTTACAAAATACAAAATTTATAGTTATAATATTATAAGCCACATAAATATAGGTCTTATAGAGTTAAATAATATATAACAAATTATATTATTCCTTATATTAATATATCGGTAAAATTTTTTATATAACCTAAAATATTTTGGCATAGAAAAAAAACCCTGCACAAACGTACAAATCAAAGTACAAAATATAGCGGTTTACATGGGTGCCTTTGTACCGTTCCTTATGGTGTTTTGGTCCCTCTAGTTTCCTGGTGGCCTTGGCAGCTCTCGTTCCTGGTGGATGTGTGTCACTCGACGGCGGTTCTGTCGCAAGAAGAGCTCTAGGGTTTCAGAGATTGCTAGATATAGCTTTTGTGGGTTAGATTATATAACATTTCCTTTGATTGAGCCTATCAGTAACTTTCTTAAGCCTTTGTATTTTCTTGTTTTTCTAATTTCTGTTTTTTTATGTAACAAAATAAAAGGTAAAAATAGTATATTTCTTCTTGAATTGATTTTAACATTTTATTTTTTTAAACAAAACTAAAAATATTGTGAGCAAAGGAAAGCAGCAGTCACTTATTGTTTACATGTCATCATCAATGATTATGACTTAAGTGATGGTTATTTTTTTTTGGAATTAATGTCTTCACATGGAATTATATGTATAGATTGTGGTTTTGATGTGATTTATTGGTTTTTGTTACTTGGTAACCCTACAATTCTTATATATATCAAGTAAACAATAATGGCCTCCTATTTAGGTAAGCATCTTGATTGATACCATTTCCAGTGCTGGTCTAACGTTTTACATTGTCCTAATCCAATTTTTAAACTGTGCTCTTTGATATATTTTACCTAAAAATACAAAGTATTAATATAAACATAGTTACAGTTTTCATAAAACAATCAAATCATATCAACTGTTTATAAAACTTTATTGCATTTTTTCTTGCAAAAACATTCATGAAACTATATTTAACAAATCTTAATGACAGCAGTTTTAATTGATAACAAAATAAGTCCATTTAATCTCATGTGTGACATAGTAGACTAAACATCTATCAATTTTAACTTCGGCAAACTTTGTTTCTTAGTTGTAGTAACCGTTACTAGAATAGTCAACAATGCACATTGAGCAATTTATGTGTGTTTGATAATAATCTTCCATTTTTTCAACACAAAGAAGATTATAACAGGATTTATAGCTTTTTGTATTGATTTTCATTAAAAATAGTTCCATAAACAGATTATTATTAATTATGTCTGAATGAATATTTTTGATACCAACGATCGGATGGCGATTTTTCTCTCTAAATGCTCTCCCAAGGGCGAATACTCTTCTAGAGGCAGAGGTTTACTCTTAGCCAATCAGAATGGAGATTTCACACGGAAGGATTATTGCCTTGCCGCGAATCAGATCTTTCTGGAAATTTTCCAAATTTCAGAACAGGATCTTACGAGAATATCGGGAAAGATCACTTTTTTCTTCAAATCTTCAAGTTCCAAAGGTGTTTATTTAGGGTTTTTACAGCAGCCGCAGTATACATTCAACCCTTTTGCGAACAATACCATACCGTTTTGGCTAGAAAATTTTCTGTTCTTACTTTTAATGGACGGAGGACTAGAGAAAGTTATGCAAGCAATGTCTTTGGAGGAAGATCTATCGGTGATTCTGACGGACGATGAGGATTACAGTGCTGCTGTCCGTAATGAGAAGAGTTTGATAGGGAGACTTCTCAACCCGGAATGCCAAAACATGGCTCGTATGCTCCGCACGATGCCTAAGATCTGGAGAATATATGATAGAGTAAGGGGAATAGCTTTATCGAGTGAAAGCTTCCAGTTCATCTTTGATTTGGAAACCGACCTCAACATGGTGTTGAATCAAGGTTTCTGGACATCGGAAGACTGGGGATTGGTTATGGAGCGTTGGGTAGAATTTCCTCCCCCGGATTATCTTCAGAGAGCTTCTATATGGATCAGACTTTCTCAACTTCCAGTGAACTACCTTACCTTAAAAACCATCAAGGCAGTTGCTAAACCGATTGGGCATGTCAAGGACATTGAGTTTGACCCAAGCAAACCGCAACTTCAGGATTATGTGAGAGTTCGTGTGATTCTGGACCTTCAGCAACCGGTGAGAGACACAAAACTCATGCAACTTCCGGGTGGAAGAAGCACAACAGTGAAGGTGGAGTATGAGAGAGTTAAAAAAGAAGTGCTTTCACTGTTTTAGGCTTTCACACGAGAAACAGAGATGCTCTCTGTTCAAAGCCCAGAAACATAATGGCAAGGACATTCTTGACAAAGGAAAAAGGATCGACATAACCCCTGTGGTACACCGTCAGCATCACCCTGATCTGGTAGGGTCGATCATGCCTCTTTTGGCACCAACAGCTCCGCCTGGTTTTCCTTCACCCGCCCTGGTGGCTCCTGATGTCTTTGAAGAGATGAAGCTTTACATGAACTGCACTGATCCAGAGGAGAGACGTATCAGAGAGTTCAAGATGGTTAAGACGCTTCAGGACCTATCATCAAACCCAGACGCTCAAAGCTCCTACCTTCGTTTGGAAGGCCATCCCAGGATCTCGGGAGTACAGAACCAGAATCTTGGTAGAGTGTTTGATTTTCGTCAAAATCAAACAATGGAGGAAGAGCAGATGCAGAATTTAGCAGCTGAAGATGGAGTAAGAGGCAATACTGCAACTGTATCTAGTGGGATCCTACCCTCCACAGAGAGACAGAGATCAGAGCCCCCAGTGTTGCCACCTAAGATGCTCGATTCAACACCAAGAGAGCAAACAGCTGCTGAAGGCTCTGGTGATAATAGGATGCTTATTACAGGAGGTACTTTCTCCGTAGGACGGGATGATCAATCGGTTTCACGAGGCAGTGGCAGGAATAGAGCACTGAAAAGATCAGGTACATCATGGAAACGGTTGAAACAGAACTCCCAAGGAGCAGGAAGATCCCAACTTTCAGACACACAGGGATCTGCTCACGAGGAAGGTGATAGTAGTACGAAGAGAAAGGCTGGAGATGGAATGGAAGTTTCATCGAAGATATCAAAACACTCTGCAGGTTTGATGGTTCACCTGAAACCATCCAATCCTCAATGACGACGCTCAGTTGGAACTGTCGGGGTTTGAGGAGCATCCTGACAGTTCGACGTCTAGAGGAGATGTGTCGTGAGCATCTTCCAGACTTCTTGTTTCTCCTAGAGACTAAAAACTCTAGTGATCACGTTGAAGGTTTTAAAAGATCGTTGGGTTATGACCACATTTTTTTGGTACACCCAGTGGGTCTTAGTGGTGGATTGGCATTGTTTTGGAGAGATTCACATGAGGTGGAGATAGTGTCTGCTAGTGACAGAATTATTGATACAAGAGTGAAGCACAGAGACTTAGTGTATTTTATCTCGTTTGTATACGGAGACCCTGTTCGTCAGAAGAGACAGATTGTGTGGGACAATCTGAAAGCTATTGGTCTCAATAGGAACTCTGGATGGTGTTTGGTTGGAGACTTTAATGAAATGATGAACTCTTCAGAAAAGAGTGGTGGCCCTACACGAGATGAATCTTCCTTTTATTCGTTCAGATCGATGGCTAGAGATTGCAGGATAAAGGAAGTCCCGAGCTCAGGAGACAAACTTTCATGGGTTGGAGCCAGAGAAGTAATCTCAAATGGAGTGAAAGAAAAAGTGTGGATTCAGTGTAGACTGGATAGAGCCTTTGGTAACTCAGAGTGGTTCAGATTATTCCCTCATTCTCACACATATTATCTGGAAACTCTGGGATCTGATCACAGACCAATACTAACGACGACAGTGGGGTTGAGTACACGGAGTGTTGGACGTTTTGTTTATGATAAACGATGGAGCAACAAGCCAGAGGTAATGGAGATAGTTCGTAAAGGGTGGAACACAGTCCACGGATCTGTTTCTGCTACTGTTTCTGAGCGCATATCATCTTGTAGGAAACTCATTTCCAAATGGAAACGGAACGAGATCAGTAACTCTAAGAAGATGATAAGTAAGCTCAGGAGTGAGCTTGAAGAGGAAGAGAAGAAGATAGCTCCATCCATGCCAAGAATGATTTATCTTAAGTTGGAGCTTGCTAAACTTTTCCAAGAAGAAGAAGTTTTTTGGAAACGTAAGAGCAAGAACAATTGGCTTCAAGCAGGTGACAAGAATACTAAAGTCTTCCATGGATGGGTTAAGACCAGGAGAATGAAGAATAATATTCCAACCCTTGTCGATTCGAATGGAGTCGAACACACCTCAGAGGAAGCCAAAGGTGACATAGCGTTAAAGTATTTTGATGAGCTATTCTCCTCGTCTAGACCTACAGGTGCTACAGACCTCCTGCGTGATTTCACTCCACGAGTAACAGAGAGTATGAACCAGAGCCTAGTTAAACCAGTTACTGCTGCAGAGATAAGACGAGCAGTGAAAGCGATCAAGAGTGATAGTTCACCAGGGGCAGATGGAATGACGGGTCATTTTTTCAGAAATTTTGGGCAATCACTGGTGTTCAAATCGTGGAAGAAGTCAAGAAGTTTTTCAGCGAGGGAGTGATACCACAAGATTGGAATTATACGCAGCTTTGCTTGCTTCCGAAGAAACCAAACCCTAAACTTATGACAGACATCAGACCCATCAGTTTATGTGCAGTGTCGTACAAGATTGTGTCCAACATATTGTGTGCTCGTTTGAAAGTTATACTACCTCGACTGGTGTCTCAGACACAAGGAGCATTTGTTGCAGGGAGGCTTATTTCAGACAACCTCCTCATTGCTCATGAGATGGTCCATGGCCTGAAGACAAATCTTAACTGCAAAGGTGATTTTATTGCGATCAAAACGGACATGTCGAAGGCTTACGATCGAGTGGAGTGGGATTTCCTGGAAGTCTTGTTTCAGAGAATGGGATTTGACAGCAAATGGATACGTTGGATGATGATGTGTATACGCTCAGTTACCTACACAGTGTTGATCAATGGCCAGACATATGGTAGGATCACACCAGAACGTGGCATTAGACAAGGAGATCCCCTCTCTCCTTTCCTTTTTATTTTGTGCGCTGAGGCACTAGTCTATGTGATGAATAGAGCTGAGTTGAATGGGAACATCACTGGCATGAGACTAACGAAGAACTGTCCAGCAATACATCATCTATTGTTTGCTGATGATAGTTTGTTCCTATGTCGAGCTACACTGAAAGAATGCACGAACTTCCTGCAATGCTTGGAGCTGTACGGGAAAGCATCAGGGCAGGTGATCAACTTCCAGAAGTCATCCATCACGGTGCTGATATTGATCCAGTGATGAAACGTTTGCTTTCAGAGTTGTTGGAAATCGAGAACGAAGGTGGCGCGGGTACATACTTGGGGCTGCCAAAATGTTTCAGTGGCTCAAAACAAAAACTTCTAGCTTTTATAGGAGAGAAACTAGGCAAGAGACTTAACGGATGGTACGCCAAAACGCTTTCCCTTGGTGGAAAGGAGGTGCTCCTCAAGTCTATTGCCATTGCTTGACCGGTCTATGCTATGTCGTGCTTCAGATTAACGAAACATCATTGTCAAAAGATCATGAGTGCAATGTCAGCTTTCTGGTGGAACGAGTATGGTGACAAAAACAAGATACATTGGGTATCCTGGCCAAAGATGTGCAAGTCCAAAGAGCTTGGTGGCTTAGGCTTCAGAGACATTGAGGACTTCAATCAAGCTTTATTATCCAAACAAGCTTGGAAGCTCCTGAATGAACCACAGAGCCTTCTGGCGCGAATCTACAAGGGTCGATACTATGCTAATAAAGAGTGTTTGGAATGTGGTAAGGGTTTTCGACCTTCATACGCCTGGAGAAGTATCTTATTTGGGAGAGAGTTACTAGGTAAGGGACTGGTGAAGTCTATCGGACACGGCAGAACGACATCGGTGTGGAGCGAGAAATGGATCATGGACGAGGTCCCTAGACGACCTGTAAATCGTCAAGGCTTTATTGATGTTAACTTGAAAGTCTCTGAGTTGATTCTAAGCTCAGGTGAATGGAATGATGATAGGTTAACAGAGCTCTTCCCTCCTAATGAGGTTGTACGTATTAAGCAAACGCCTCCAGGCACAGTAGAGGACTGCTACGTGTGGGCTTTTTCGAGACATGGAGCTTATACAATCAAAACTGGGTATGATCTGCTTGCCTCTGTTAAGTCTGTGCAGTCAGGTCCGATCTCAACAGAGGAACATACAAGGAATACTCTAAAGAAACGAATCTGGAAGATACCAACACTTCCAAAGATAAGGATGTTCCTCTGGAGAGCTGTATCAGGGGCCTTAGCGGTTGCAGATAGACTGATTTCAAGAGGTCTTGGTGTCGACAACCTCTGTAAGCTGTGTAATGGGGGACCTGAAACCATCAATCACGTTTTGTTTCAGTGTTCAGTGGCTATGAGTTTCTGGTTAGAAGCAGGGTTACCATTGCCAGCTGTTGCCTCTCATCAAACTCTAGAAGAGAATCTGAACACTGCTCTGAACTACATGGAAGACAGCACTAGACCTCAGCTGCTCGTACGCTCTATTCCGTGGGTGATTTGGGTTATTTGGAAGAACATGAATTCTATTTTGTTTGCGGAAACTCAGTTGTCAAGACAAAAACTGATTGGAGATATGAAAGAGGAAGTGGAAATTTGGTTTCAGCTAAACAAAGGGACAGCACTCGATGGCACAGAGGGTTCACATCAGCACATATATGAAGTTTGGTCCCCTCCTGAGTATTCGCTTAACCAGGCAATTGGCTATAACTAGCGAGATGACGAGGGCGTCATGATGGGGGACGAGTACCCGTTCCTGTTCTTTCGCAGTAAAGCTGATCTCATCCGTCCCCAAGAGTGGGCGGTTGGGAAGCTCGGTCTCTTGGCCATTCCTAGCATTACGAGTACTCCTTTTGGCTGCGGTGCTGCTGATATCGCTTACTTCTGATCCTCCCGAGATGACGTGGATCACTCGTTCTTGTGGCGGAGGTAGTGCAGGGACAGCATCGTTGGGGAGAGCGGGACCCTCTCTGTTGAGGAGGTCCTTTGCCTTGTCTGAGAGGAACTCCCTTAGATAACCCTTCTTGAGAAGCTCGGCTACTTCTAGCCTTAGGGCTATACAATCTTCAGTGGTATGACCATGATCGCTGTGGAACCCACACCATCTTTTAGGGTTCCGGATAGCGTCAGGGGACCTCATTTTAGGTGGCCACTTAACTTGTGGACCCATCTACCTCAAGACTCCGATGAGCTCTGGCTTGGATATCGCTGGGTGGGAGATGCTGGGCCAAGTAGAAACCATCATTCCTTCGGATCGAGGTAGAGGGCGATGTTGGTGTCTGCCCCTGCTCTGGTTGGTGGATTCTCGGGAAGGTCGGGGTCGGATGGTTTCCTCACGCTCGTCCTTTGAAGGCCTGGAGGACTTCTGATCGTACTTGTAGGAGACCTTGGCCCTGCTCACGACGTCTTCTTCCCACCTTACTTGGGCCCAGGCGCGGGATAGTCATTCCGCCATGTCTCCGCATCTGTACTTCGTTAGCTCCTTGTAGAACTCTCCATCCGGAAGTAGACCCTTCTTGAAGGCTGAGATTGCTGTATCGGCGTTGCACTCAGGTATAGAAACCTTCTCCTGGTTGAAACGAGCTATGTAGGAACGCATGGATTCGTTTCGGTATTGCTGGATCTCGTAGAGGTCATCTGATCTCTTCTCCAGATGGCGGCTACTGGCGAATTGTTCCACGAACTTGTCGCTGAGGGCGGCGAAAGATGCTATAGATCCCGTGGGGAGGCTGATATACCATTGGAGGGCAGGACCGGTTAGGGTTGACCCGAAGCCCTTGCACATGGTGGCTTCCCTTGCTTCTTTTGGAATAGCGACGACTACCATGCGTTGCTTATACTGGGCGATGTGGTTGTCAGGATCTCCGGTTCCCTCATACATCTTAATGCTCGCATACGCCCAAACCAATAACACGTCCTTGAAGCCGCTAAGGGTGTACGACCCTCCTTTTGGCTGCAACAACTTGATAGAATCAACAAGAAATTCATAGGCAGTCCGACCCCAAGGATAAGTCATCAGGGCGTCATCATCGAATATTTTTTGCACTTTCAAAGGGTATTCTACAATCATGATGCAAGCCATAAAGTCCAATGGCTTGAAGAAACAACAGCCCATACCATTTCCGCTGATCATCACTCAAGAATGGACACGCCGTTAAAGCTTATACAAGTTCATCAAACGTGGGTCCCCTCCCAAGCGGCACATTCAAAAACTCCCACAAAACGCTTTGTAATTCTCTGGATCAGGTTCAAAACTTTCTTCTGGCAGTGAATTTGTGTTTAAACCCGTGATCTCACCAAATTCTATTAAGCTAAACCTGAGAGGTTGATCAACAACGAGAGACCAAATCTCCTTCTTATAGACTCGCAGCTGTCTACAAAGTAGATAATGTATGGTCTTACCAGACCACACTAATTTGCTCTCAGCCAGTTTAGCAATCAATCCAACATGATAGGTCTTCAGATTATTCCACACATCTTCTCCAATTGCTAGTTTAAGTCGAGGGATATATGTAAAATGGGTATTCGTATTAATGATTTTGTTTTCTAAAATAGAAGCCCCTTCAGGGTAAAGTCTTGGAGGGTAATCCCTTGCTAGATCTTCGGAAACATCCATCTGATAAAAAAAAGACATATATAACATATTAATGATAAATCAGAAGAAATGCATAAAATAAACAAGACACAAAAAATAACTTAGCCATCATTACATAAATAAATCAGTCACAAAGAATACTAAATCAATCGTTAAGGATCCTAAATACCTTGAGCCCATAGTTGTTGCAACTCATATATTAGTGGCTGAAGAAACACATCAAGTGATCTCTTAGGATGCTCTGGTCCGGCAACGAGAATGGAGAGAAACAAAAACTCTCGTCGCAAGCACAAGTTTGGGGGTAAGTTATATGGTGTAACAATGACTGGCCATAGAGAATATTGTCTTCCACTCTTCCCATACGGGCTGAAACCATC
The DNA here is from genome assembly GCA_026261945.1 of Hirschfeldia incana. NCBI lineage: Eukaryota > Viridiplantae > Streptophyta > Magnoliopsida > Brassicales > Brassicaceae > Hirschfeldia > Hirschfeldia incana. The sequence continues at coordinate 122,198 of JABCMI010000056.1, forward strand.
AGTACATAATCCAAGGTAGACATTTCTTCTCTCATATGCAAAGTCGGGATACAAAGATTGGAAATGCTTCCACGCTTTTGCATCTGAAGGATGTCTAATCTCACCATATGTTGAGTGCTCCGCATGCCATTTCATTCGTTGCGCTGTGCGTTCCGAAAGATACAACCTCTGCAACATTTCCTTCAAAGGCAAATACCACATCCTTTTATATGTCACTGGAACTCTTCCACTCGTATCTTTGTAACGAGACTTCCCACAAAATTTGCATGTAATCCGCTGCTCATCCGCCCTCCAATAAATCATGCAGTTATCGCTGCATACATCTATTACCTCATACGGTAAACTAACACCAGATACGAGTTTCTGAACCTCGTAGTATGAACCTGGAGCTACATTATCATCATGTAGAATACCTTTTACAAAATCAGCTATCGCATCCACATAGTCTTCAGCCAAGTTATAATCTGTTTTAATCCCCATCAGTCTTGTAGCAGATGATAAAGCTGAATGACCATCTCTGCAACCTTCATACAAAGGTTGCTTTCATACAAAGGTTGCTTTCCAGCATCCAACATATCATAAAATCTCCTAACTTCTGCATTGGGTAAATCTTCCCTTCTAAAAGGATCATATACCATTTGCTCAGTACCTACACCATAATCTACATCCGTTCTGATTGGTTCTTCTAATCTAACCGACGGCTGAGGTTCGCTAGTACTACCAGGTTCATAATCAGTTTCCCCGTGATGATACCAAATTTTGTAACTTCGTGTAAACCCATTTAAAAAAATATGTGTCCAAACATCCAACTCTTTAATAACCTTTCTATTTTTACAATTAGAGCAAGGACATCTTAATTTACCTGTTTCGGCTTCCGGTTGTCGTTGAACTAACCCCATGAATTCCTTTAGACCTCGTTCGTATTCTTTCGTAGAGCCAAACCGAACAATCGGCCCTTCTTCTTTGGAACCGACTGAAATAGAAAATAGGCAAATGTAAATAATAGTTAATAAGATGAACTGAAATTTAAAAAAAAGAACTTACCGATTCAACGATTTCGTTGATCCGAGCCCGAGGCAATTGGGAACCCGTTGATTCTTCGTCCTCGGTTTGAAGCTGAGACGCTTCTTCTTCCACCTGAGTGTGGATGAGGTCGACGACTTGCTTCACAAGACCATCATCAATCTGGCCGGTCTTCTTGTTGGTATACGCCCTCTTCATTAGGGCGAAATCATCAACCGGCTCACCATCATTTTCTTCCACCTTGATATCAATATAAATATTAGTAATTAGAAGAAACGATGAAAAAAATAAAATTTCAAAACTTAAAAAATAGAATAAAAAGCGAGTAAATTACCATGCGATCCCTTTGAGTGGCTTGGGATTGAGCACCTAAGTTGTGCTTGAAGACGCCCTTCCCTTTACGATCGCTCTTGCGGTTGGTGGAGTTGGTCGAAAAAGTCGATTTCGTCTCCTCCTTACACCAATGCACAATCAACTGCTCCCAGACCATGGGGTTTATCGACTTTGGGACCTTTTAAAAAAAATTGTTAGATGAATGAAAAAATAATTTAATAAATTTAAAAATTGTTTAAAATTTTTTAAAAAAAAAAACCTTGTCTATTTGCCACTTCTTCTTCCACTCGTGGATTTGATACAAGTAGTTGGTCATAACTTTATGCACGAAGTGGTAATAGATAAACAAGGTGTTATCGGGATTCCAGTTGAATTCTTGCTGAAAAATACATAATTAGTAGAAAATTTATATTAAAAATAAAATTAAAAAAAAATAGAATATTTACCGCAAACTGCTGAAACCACATAACTTTTTTGGTGCTAGGGAAGTCGGTGAAAGTCAGATGTCCCACGTCCAAAGACACATACATCATACGGTTGATAAATGAAATGATCCCGTTCGAGGAACGGTCGAACCAGGTTTGACCCTCTCCAGATGGATACGGAATGAGAAACGGAAGACGGTCACGACCCGGTTGTCGAACAAACTCCGCAACCCTCGGCACTTCTGGAGGATCCTGAAAATTCGGCGGAATAGTGGGTGCAGCACCGGAACCAGAAGAAGTGTCGGGAAATGGAGAGAGAGATGTATGGTAGGAGCTGTGGGGCGATGGGGAATCCTGAACGGAGTTGCTCCCCGAGCCACGAGCACGACGCTATCGAGGAGGCCGGCTCTGATCATCATCATAAGACATGTAATTAAACATATAAAAATAGTTTTAATAGCTAACAAAAGTTTTAATATCAAAAAAAATAGTTTACTAATTACAAAAATTAGTGTAATAATTACAAAAATAGTTTAATAATTACAAAAATAGTTTTAATAATTACAAAAATAGTTTAATAATTTCAAAAATAGTTTTAATAATTACAAAAATATTTTAATAATTACAAAAATAGTTTCATAATTACAAAAATTCGTTTAATAATTACAAAAATAGTTTAATAATTACAAAAATAGTTTTAATAATTACAAAAATAGCTTAATAATTACAAAAATAGTTTTAATAATAAAAAAAATTTCTAATTATTACAAAAATATTTTAAAAATTTCAAAAATAGTTTAATAATTACAAAAAGAGTTTAATAATTACAAAAATAGTTTAATAATTACAAAAAATAGTTAAATAATTACAAAAATAGTTTAATAATTACAAAAATAGTGTTAATAATTACAAAAATAGTATAATAATTACAAAAATATTTTAAAAATTACAAAAATAGTTTAATAATTACAAAAATAGTTTTAATAATTACAAAATTAGTTTAATAATTACAAAATTCCTTTTTATATCATAAAAATTATTTTTAATATATTTAAATTGTTTAATAATTACAAAAATTGTTTAATAATTACAAAAAATAGTTTAATAATTATAAAAAAAGTTTAATAATTACAAAAATAGTTTTAATATCAAAACAAATTATAATTTGTTAGTATACATGATTTTTAACATAGGATAAGGTTTATAAGTATTATTTAATAATTACAAAAATTAGTTTAATAATTAGAAAATAGTTTAATAATTACAAAAATAGTTTTAATAATTACAAAAATAGTTTAAAAATTACAAAAATAGTTTTAATAATTACAAAAATATTTTAATAATTAAAAAAATTAATTTAATAATTACAAAAATTAGTTTAATAATTATAAAAATAGTTTAATAATTACAAAAATAGTTTTAATAATTACAAAAATAGTTTAATAATTACAAAAATAGTTTTAATAATTACAAAAATATTTTAGTAATTACAAAAATATTTTAAAAATTTCAAAAATAGTTTAATAATTACAAAAATAGTTTAATAATTACAAAAATAGTTTAATAATAACAAAAATAGTTTAATAATTTCAAAAATAGTTTAATAATTACAAAAATAGTTTTAATAATTACAAAAATAGTATAATAATTACAAATATATTTTAAAAATTACAAAAATATTTTAATAATTAAAAAAATAGTTTTAATAATTACAAAAATAGTTTAATAATTACAAAAATTGTTTTAATATCATAAAAATTAGTTTAAATATATTTAAATTGTTTAATAATTACAAAAATTGTTTAATATTTACAAAAAATAGTTTAATAATTATAAAATAGTTTAATAATTACAAAAATAGTTTTAATATCAAAAAAATTATAATTTGTTAGTATACATGATTTTTAGTAGAGGAAAAGGTTTATTAATATTATTTAAAAATTAAAAAAATGTTTAATTGTTCCTGGAAACTTGAAAAACGATTTTAAAAATAGTAAAAAACGTTTTTAAAAATCATATACACGTTTTTAAAAATCAAAAAACGTTTTTTAACTTGAAAAATGTTTTGGTTTTGAACCAAAACAGAAAAAAAAAATCCAAAATGATAAAACATGTTACACAAACATCAATCAATCCTATAATCCATTCAATCCTAGAATTTACAATCTAACAACCTAAAATTCGAGATCTAACTTATAAAAATCTAAAAAGTTGAGAGAGGAAGAGGGGGACTTACATGATATATGAGGATGAGGAGGGGGATTCACCGGAGAGAGAGAGGCGCGGAGAGAGAGAGGAAGAGAGGATGAGCGCCGTGGAGGAGAGGAAGAGAGGATGAGCGCCGTGGAGGAGAGGAAGAGAGGGGTCGGCGTGGAGGAGAGGAGAAAGGCGAGGAAGAGAGGAAATGGGGAAGAAAGAATCGAAAACCTAATTTATGAGGTGTCCGACGGACATTTTCCTTCGAATTTCCTCAGAATTTTTTAATTGGTCGTCGGAATTTCCTCGGTTCCCACAGTATATCTGATTTCCCCGAAATGTTTGGCGGCTAGAGTTTCCCGGGCAAATGAAAAGATTCCGAGGAACCATTTTTCCTCGGAATTTCCTCAGAAAATTCCGAGGAAACATGGTTTGGGGTTTCAAATTCCAATTTTTTTTTGCCGTATTTCATTTCTAATACAAATGTAATGCATACCATTGACTATACTTTGTATAGATGATCATAACCATGAAAAAGCAAAATTTCAAAAATAATTGTAAGTATTCCCTTTAACGTTTGTTAAAGTGTATAAGTGTTTATCTTATGTTGTGTGATTTTTGTTCAAGCAATCGTAAAAGTGTTTGTTATTGTGTAAAACACCAAATTTTAACTTCATAATATGGTTAAGACACATAATGAAGGTTATATACGTGTTATTCAATCCGCAAAACGTTGTTTTCGGTTTAAAACCCCAAGTTCCTCGGAATTTCCTCAGAAATTTCCTCGGAATATTCCGAGGACATTCCGAGGAAGTGGGGATTTTTAACCGAAAATTCTATGTTCCTCGGAATGTCCTCGGAATATTCCGAGGAAATTCCGAGGACCCCAAATTTTTAATCAAATCCCTAAATCATTCCGAGAAAATTCCGAGGAAACCCTAAAGTCCCTCGGAATTTCCTCGGTATTTCAATTTAAAAAAAAAATTAAAAACTACTCTGGTTCCAAGTCATCATCACCAGATGAATCGTAATCTGGATCTTGGTGAAACTCTCCAATAACTGGTTCATCTTTTGCGTGAACGACAGCTTCCTCTGCGAAGTCGGTCAAATCGACTACAAGGCCACCTTCCGCTACATCTTCTGCTGCACTTAAGTTGCCGGATGTGATTGGTTGCAGTGGGTCTCCCAGGTCTGAAGTTCCCTGAACTCAACCTCTCGGGTTGACTCTTGTAACAGTAACCCATGGATCATCTCTGTTCCGCCTCCGTGGGTACTTGATATAACAAACCTGTAACATTTAAAAAAATATTAGTAAAAGTATAAATTATGATCAATCATTCTGAATTATAACAACATTAACTTACCTGATCGGCCTGAGAAGCAAGAATGAAAGGATCATAATATTGCAGCTTTCGCCTCGAATGTACTGATGTAACACCAAATGCATATGTTCTCACACCTCGATCTGGAGTGTTGTCGTGCCAATCACAATAGAAAACAGTACAGTGCCATCCAAGCAATCCCAAATACTTGATTTCCAAAATCTCATGTATGTGTCCGTAGTATACATCATCTCCTGATGCAGAACGACAACTTCTTCTGCGAAGTCGGTCAAATCGACTACAAGGCCACCTTCCGCTACATCTTCTGTTGCACTTAAGTTGCCGGATGTGATTGGTTGCAGTGGGTCTCCCAGGTATGAAGTTCCCTGAACTCGACCTCTCGGGTTGACTCTTGTAACAGTAACCCATGGATCATCTCTGTTCCGCCTCCGTGGGTACTTGATATAACAAACCTGTAACATTTAAAAAAATATTAGTAAAAGTATAAATTATGATCAATCATTCTGAATTCTAACAACATTAACTTACCTGATCGGCCTGAGAAGCAAGAATGAAAGGATCATAATATTACAGCTTTCGCCTCGAATGTACTGATGTAACACCAAATGCATCTGTTCTCACACCTCGATCTGGAGTGTTGTCGTGCCAATCACAATAGAAAACAATACAGCGCAATCCAAGCAATCCCAAATACTTGATTTCCAAAATCTCATGTATGTGTCCGTAGTATACATCATCTCCTGATGCAGAACAAACGCCAGCATCATAGGTCGTACGCGAACGTCTCCTCTTTTCAGTTGCGAATGCATATCCTCGAGTACAAAATCTCGGATATGACTTCACAACACAGTTTGGGCCAACCACCATCTCGCGTATCCAATCGTCAAATGTTTCACCTCTGACCAAACCAGCAGACACCTAGTAATAACACATAAGTAGGTTATATCAATAAATATGAATTAGTATAAATATAAGATAAATGTTATTTTAATTTGTTTAAGGCACTCACATAAGTAAACATCCATCCAGCAAATTTCCTCTGCTTCATTTAAGATTTAAATGTCAATTTGTTAAAATAAAACTTTGTAAGATAATAAACTTACCTCTCATATGGAAGAACATCTTCGCAGTTGGTGAGCAAATATGTCTGCAAATGACTTCGCTCGTGCTCAGTAAGTCGACGGTCCTTTGGTTTTCCTCTAAGTCGTCCAACATCGGTGAAAATGTCTGGAACCTGAACATGATATGTTGCCCGTTCGCCTCTATCATCATGCCGAGCAGATCTTCTGTTTTTGGTCTGAACTTCTGCTGGAAAGTAGTGTTCCGCAAAGTTTGAAATTTCTTCATTGATCATCTGTGCGACTATAGAACCTTCCACCCTACTTAAATTTTTCACCATCTTCTTCAAATGGAACATATACCGCTCATACAAATACATCCATCTATACTGCACAGGACCACCAAGTTCCAATTCTCTTGCCAGGTGAATAGCAAGATGCTCCATAACATCAAAAAATGAGGGAAGAAATATCTTCTCAAGGTTGCACTGAATCACGGCTATGTTAGTCTTCAAATTTGTAATACCTTCAAGAGTCACTGATCTGATGCATAAATCGCGGAAGAAAGCACTTATCCATGCAACTGCTTCATGAACTTTTCGTGGTAATAGTTCTTTGAAGGCAAACGGAAGGAGGCGCTGCATCATAACATGGCAATCGTGACTTTTCAAGCCAATAAACTTTCCTTCCTTTCTGTCGATACAGTTACGCAAATTAGATGCGTAACCATCGTGCGGGTATTTAATTTCAAATTTATGTTTGTATTTATATTTAAATGTTATTATTTCTGTTTTTATTGTAAGTAGTTTAAGCAAAATTTGTCTGTTTTAAAATATATGTATTTTTCACATTTTCAAATAATTTTTATTTATATTGGGTTTAGTGTGACCAATCAAATAACATATATTTATTTATGATTGGTTTAACTACACCTAGTTTATACATCCAATGTTACTTTAAAAAAATTAATGACTTTATTAATATTCGTGCATTCATCTAAAACTATTTATATAAAAAATAGAGGGAGTATATATGTATATGTAATCGCATCACATTAAGTAAATTTAGAATTTTGCGTTTTAACTTAACATGTATCACCGATACTGAGTATCATATTAAAAAATTCAACATTTATATAATTAGATATGTATTATGTATAGCAAACATTTTTTTTGAATGATAATTATATAAAATAGACAACTATGGTTAGTAGGTTGTGAAAATTGAAACTATACATAGTGGGCTACTAAAATTGTAGAATAGAGAATATGCGCCCACTTTGCTTCCAAGAAATAACCAGTACAATATTTTTGAAATAAATCAGGTGATTAAGTTTCTATATCTTAGAGCTATATAATTAATGTTGATTTTTCATTTATCATTGTTTCCGTTTTTGGTTTCCAAAATTTTAGTTAGAAATATGCATTAATTAATCAGAAAAAGACAGTATTACTAAATTGAAATATTATTTATTAGCTCAGTGGTATTATAGTATAAATAATTTCAAAAACTTAGGGAGTATTTACCAAGTGTACTTCTATTTTATTAATAGAGATAAGATCGTCAAAAAATTAAATAAATAAAGCTCGTCAAATTAAGGGGAAAAAAAAAGAGATCACCGACAGACACAAAACGAAGGGGGAAAAAAATCAGTTAACTAAAATTCAATGCAAAGCAGATTAATTTGAGATATTAATTTAACGACCGTGACACACTATATTTCTCTCTTTCTATCTCTTCACACTCAAACCCTCTCTCTCTCTCGCTGCCGCTAACGCTGCTTAGATAGGAAGCCCATTTTCCACTAAAGGGAAGAGAAAGTTCGTTGGTTTCCCAATATAGACTTCACTCACTATTATAGAAGAAGAAGCAACTTCTTAGATCCGATTCTCACTCCCCCTCTTTCTCTCTCTCTCTCTCTCTTGATCTTGATCTGTTTGTTCCCGTTCCTCTTCCGAATCTAATACCTACTGGTGAGTTCCTTCTTCCTTCGCTGTTGAACTAGGTCTAATCAGTTTCCGATTTGCCTTTCGATCGCGGAAGTTATCGATTTCTAGTTTCAGTTTCCTATTTGTAAATCTCAATCCTTGTTTTGATTGAATCGCGAATCTCCTCTGTTTTTGTGTGCGATGTAATACTTGTTGATAAGAATCTCATTAGATCGTAAGAGTTTAGTTTCTTTTTATATCAGATCCAATGATTAGAACCATATCTCACATTAATTAATGGCTTTGTATCGTACATTGTGATCAATTCAATTACTGATTATGTTAATATCTGAGTTTAGTGATTGTTGTTTCTAAATCATTTCATACAATAGGAGTCGTCAATCACTTACACACGAAAAGTGCGATGAGGGGAAGACCAGATGGAGGCAAAAAGAAGCCTGTGATCGTCTTAATCTGCATCGCAGCGGTGGTTCTTGTTTTTGTATACCTCTTCTTCGGCTCCTCTAACCATGGTGCTTCAGCTATTGAGTATGGGAGGAAGCTTGGGTTGGGTGGTGATGATGATACTACCAAAAAGGACGAGGCTTCTTCCTCTTCTACTTCCTTTTATGTTGAAGATGATGATGAGACCAACGGTTTCACTCCAAGAAGCTTTCCTGTGAGTTCTTAAATATATATATATATATATATATACTTTTTTCAATTTCGTTGTCTAATTACACTTTCTTGTCTTATGCAAAGGTGTGTGATGATCGGTACTCGGAGCTTATTCCTTGCTTAGACAGGAACCTCATTTACCAGTTGAGATTGAAGCTCGACTTGTCTTTGATGGAGCATTATGAGCGCCACTGCCCTCCTCACGAAAGGAGGTTTAACTGCTTGATTCCTCCTCCTCCTGGTTATAAGGTGGGCTTTCATTTCTTCTATTTCTACCTCTGGTTGGTAGGATGAGTACACTTCCTCACGCTGTTTTTGATATGTCTTAGGTTCCGATCAAGTGGCCGAAAAGCAGAGACGAAGTTTGGAAAGTCAACATTCCACACACTCACCTTGCTCATGAGAAGTCTGACCAGAACTGGATGGTTGTCAAAGGAGATAAAATCAATTTCCCTGGTGGAGGCACTCATTTTCACTATGGTGCTGATAAGTATATTGCATCCATGGCTAATGTAAGGGCACTGTGACTAGATCTTATATGGAACAGAGATATGCACTTCTTCCATTTACTGATGGTGTTCTTCTAAAATGTTGCAGATGCTTAACTTTCCGAATAACATTTTGAACAATGGGGGAAGGCTGAGAACGTTTCTAGATGTCGGCTGTGGTGTTGCAAGTTTTGGTGGTTACCTTCTTGCATCAGATATTATGACCATGTCCTTGGCACCAAACGATGTGCATCAGAACCAAATCCAGTTCGCTCTTGAGCGAGGGATTCCTGCCTACCTCGGCGTTCTTGGAACAAAGAGGCTCCCATACCCAAGCAGATCCTTTGAGCTTGCTCATTGCTCACGTTGCCGAATCGATTGGCTTCAAAGAGACGGTATCCTTCTTCTCGAGCTAGACAGGGTGCTGAGACCTGGTGGCTATTTTGCATATTCTTCTCCAGAAGCGTATGCGCAAGACGAGGAGGATCTCAGAATTTGGAGAGAAATGAGTGCTCTTGTGGGGCGTATGTGCTGGACGATTGCTGCTAAAAGGAACCAAACTGTGATTTGGCAGAAACCAATGACAAACGACTGTTATCAGGAAAGAGAACCTGGAACCCTGCCTCCTCTATGTAACTCTGACAGTGACCCTGATGCTGTGTATGGTGTAAACATGGAAGCCTGTATTAGTCAGTACAGTGAACGTAAGTTTCCATTTCCCCTCTTTCTTTTCAATAACAGAGATTATAAGCTATGTTGTAAGTAACTTCACATTTGTTGTGATATATAGCATATCTGAGAACATATGCCCACTGAAACAGTTTTCCTTTATTCCACTAGATGACCACAAAACCAAGGGAAGTGGATTGGCTCCATGGCCAGCTCGATTAACCTCTCCTCCTCCTCGGCTAGCTGATTTTGGATATTCCACTGACATGTTTGAGAAGGATACGGTATGTTTAAGCCCATGATCTTTATTCTTGCAACCAGAGCGTCAAGTGATATAGAAACTATCTTTATGTTGACAAAGAAAAAAGAAGAAACTATCCTTATGTTATTGCTTCCCCATACAGGAAACTTGGAGGCGTAGGGTAGATGCTTACTGGGATCTCTTGAGTCCTGCAATTCAATCAGACACCGTGAGGAACATAATGGACATGAAAGCAAACATGGGTTCCTTTGCTGCTGCTCTTAATGACAAAGATGTTTGGGTTATGAACGTTGTTCCTGAAGACGGCCCTAACACTCTTAAACTGATATACGACAGAGGCCTGATGGGTGCTGTTCATAGCTGGTCAGTTTCTTCATTAACCTCTTTACTTTATCATAATCTGTATATATATATATCTTTGTTTGTTAATGATATATATTATATGATTATGTGGCAGGTGTGAAGCCTTCTCAACTTACCCAAGGACTTACGATCTACTCCATGCTTGGGACATCATTTCTGATGTCAAGAAGAGAGGTTGCAGCGCAGAGGATTTGCTGTTAGAGATGGATCGTATTCTTCGGCCAACTGGTTTCATACTCATAAGGGACAAACAGTCTGTCGTTGATCTTGTAAAGAAGTATCTCAAGGCTTTGCATTGGGAAGCGGTTGAAACCAAGGCAGCCACGGATTCGGACAATGACTCGGATGTGGTACTCATTGTCCAGAAGAAGCTATGGTTGACAAGTGAAAGCCTCAGAGATCTCGAGTGATGATCCATGATGGCCAGAAACTGCATCCAGACATGAAAAAACAAGATTCACAATAGATTTCTTTGTTGGAATCAAAGCATACAACGATAAAAAAAAAATTCGTTTTATAGCGGCTTCACGTTTTGTTTTCTTTTTAATCTCTTTCTTTTACATATTCATATATGCTGTTTGTATGGTTCAGTAGAGATGCTCAGTTTCCTATCAATTAAAACTTTTTGATGCAGTTTAATTATGCATACCTTCAATCATTGTTTAACATATTTATAGATCCCACTGATTATTCACTACTAAACTCTATAGATTTGTGATTCAATACTTCATAAAACTCAATCTCAAAGCCTTGGATGATGAGAATAATCTCCTTGAAGCTAAATCATTAGAACTTAGTGATCAATAAAGAATAAAAATAAAAATAAAGAAGCAGCGTGATAGAAGGAATAAAAGGCATGCGTGTTATTTACTTAGCCCCCACTATAACTCGGAAGTAACTTTACTGTTGTTGGAAGAAATCTTTAGGTTATGTCCCAAGCAAAATTGGTGATAGTGATTAGATTATGAGATTAAAAAAAAAGTAAATACTTAAGTATAACTGCATTTGATGATTAGAAAATTTTATTGGTCTAAAAGGAAACTAAACATGTGAAAGTGTTATACAAGTTTTTGTCTCGTGGACACAAAGTTGAAGCTGTTGTCCACTTCTCTAAGTTAACTCCCATGATTTATGTCCCCACCTTTTTTATATATTCGATCCAAATAATTGATATTCAAATTAAATAGCCTTGAGTGCATGACAATAACATCCATACTGTTTGCATTTTATAGCTAGACTCATACGACAATAGATTTCAAAAACAATTTCTTGATTTATTCCTTTTTTTTGATAAAACTCTTGATTTATTCTTCTTTGTATTAGGTAATTACTCTATATCCCCTAGTATATATTTGCGAAGTGATTTTACCACATGTCCTCTCTATAATTAGTTTCACAAAAAAAATGGTGACATGTCTACTTCAATTGATGACATGGCCTATAATTAAATATGACATGGACAAAAATGATGACATGTCTAATAAAATTGATGACAGGGCCTATAATAAAATATGACATGGATAATTGTATTTAATGTAAATATATATATTTTTGGAAATATTTATAGAATATGGTAATAACGCATATATTACATTTAGTGTCGATCTATATTTTTGGAAATATTTTTAAAATATGGTAATAACTCATAAATCATCATTAAAATAAATATATTCAAATATGGCATTAAAAATTTCGAAAATATCATTTAATTATATATTTTAAAATTATACAATTTTATTACAATTTTCTTTCAAAAATGTATTCTTTTTTTGAAAATTAATAAAATTTAATCGTAAAATCATTAATTTTTGATAAATATTATCTAATTTTAATTTCTTATAATTATAAATTTTCTACTACAATTTTTTAATATATTTAATTAATAAATAGAAAGAAAAATTTATCTAAGATTATAATTTTAAATATATACATGCATATTCTTAAATATAATTTAAAATAAACAAAAATAGTTGTATATTAATTTTATGTTCAATTAAAAATTGTATTAAAATAGTGATAAGAAAAATAAAATTTTTTTTTTAAACATAATTTATAATGTATTTATTAAAAATATATTTTAAATTTTTTTACTGCACATAATTATACTGTATATAATTAAACTATGAATGAAACATGATAACTTGTAGGACATGTAATACCACACATATACGATATACCTCCACCCTTTTCTGCCTACCTTGGATTCAGATGTTGAATATTTATATAGAATCCAAAATAATCATCGCTGGATATTAAAATCTTCTTCAGTAACATGAATATCCTTCATTGAAAAACAAATCATCTTATAAAGGAAAAAGTATATATCTATAAAAGTGATAACTTAAAATGTTCAATGCTCACTACTGTATATATTTATAAGTTTTTCAACTCATTTTACTGTAAAGTGATAACTTAAAATGTTCAATGCTTACAATGGTTAACGTTTACTTAAATACCAACATAGCCATTGTCAACAAGTACCGCAACTTTTAATAATTATACGTAGAAAACTAAAACATATGATAATAACACTAACAATAAAATCTAGGTGAACTTTTTTAATAGTGGTTTGTTATTTCTTTTTCGTATTAACTATTGTTGGAACCACTGCAATTACACACATAACGTTGTGATACATCTACATTTTTATAATTAGTTACATTTAATTTATTTGAAAAATATGAATGTGATACATACCTACAAAGTCTGGCAACACACAAAATGGTCCCCCGCGTTATTCTTCCCCACCTCAAAGCCCTTCAAAGATTGTGAAAACCAAACCCTTATCCTCTTCAATCTTTAAAAATGTTTTTTTCCTAAAGATAAATTAAAGTTGCTTCTTTTCTTTCTATTTTCAAATTCGTAATGCTGTGGCGCATAAGAAAATATCAGATGTCAAGTACATTTATTTTCAAAAACCAGTTCATTTAGCAAAACAAAGTTTCATGAGTTTTTGTTTTCAAATTATATTGTTTTTGTTATTCGGAGATCTTATGAACAAAAAAAACTAAAAAGATACATTTTATCACAGTATCCCTAATATATTAATTAAGAAACATTACAACAATGTTTCGTAGTTACATGTCACAACAACAATGAAATTCAGATTTCTTAGAAAAATAGGTTGGTTTACTTAACTTGTATTATACTTTTTATTGAACTAACTATCTTTTTTTTTTTGACATCAAAAGGTCATTCTATTACTCAAGCTTGAGGTGGTCTAAGTAACCAGACCGGAATAGAACAACCAATAAAATAAAGCTCTCTACGAAAAGATCTAGCAGTCTTAGCAAGAAAATCTGAAAACTGATTGTGAACTCGTGGAACATGGATGATGTTGAAGTTCGGAAAGCAAATCTTCAGTGTCTCTATCCTCTCTAATTCTGTTGCGAAGCTCGGCCAAACTTGAGGTTCCTCGATCATTGCAATCAGCTCTTTGCAGTATGTCCCAAAGTTCTGGCAAGGTGAGTGTTGAAGCATGTTCTCCATCGCCCATCGCAGCGCTTCTACTTCCAAGTGCAAAGCTGTTTCTCGTCTGACTAGATTTCGTGTTCCCATTAGTTGTGCTTGTCCATCATTATCCTTCCAAACCCATCCACATCCACTAAACTGTGCAGTAGGCGTCCAAGATCCATCCACCAAGCATATGTTCCCCAAACGTAGGACTTGGGGATCCATATTAATGTTCTCATGTACCACTGGTGGTATCATCTCGTTCGCAGCAAACCATGCTTGGCATTCACTCTCTGTATATCTAACCAGCTCCAGTGGATCTCTATCTATTCCTCTAAACAATTTATCATTTCGTGCTTTCCATATGTACCAGATTATCCAAGTATAAGGATCCCTGTCTTGTTCTGGTTCTATGATGCTATTCTTCCTCCAAAATAGATAGTCCATATTAGTGTAGATGCTTGGTCTTGGGAATATATCTGGGCTCGTCGGTGTTGCCGATAAGGTCCATGCTTGAAGAGCTGGTGGACATTCAAATATGGCATGAGTTACAGATTCATCTGACTCTCCACACCTCAAGCAGTAGTTATCACATCTCATGTTACGCCTTACCAAGTTTCTCGTTACTGCCACATAGCCAGTCAACAATTGCCAAATAAGATGACAAATCTTGTTGGGCGCTTTTACCTTCCAAGCAAAGGCTTGGAGTTTCGCAATACTTGGCTCCACTACTTCCTTTTCATCGTCTGATCTTAATATGTTTTGAGCAACCCAATATCCAGATTTAACTGTATATTGACCGTTCTTGGTGTAACTCCAGCAGTATGTATCACGGCGATGGCCTGAGCTTATGGCTAAGCTCCTCACTAATGGTATGTCTTCAGGACGAACATAATTTCCCAGTAATTTGATGTTATTGAACTAACTATCAAATTCATAAATAGGACATAAAAAATATTTTCCCATTTTTCTTAAATAAAAACTATGAAATTACCTATGATTAACATATATATGACAATTAATGATTATGAATAATAAATATTTGATAACAATTTTTGTATATGAGATCTTTTGTATAATTTTATATTATTTAAATATAATAAACAATCACATTAACTATATAATAAAAATAGATTTTTTTCTTATATGTTATATTTTGAATTTTCTAAAACGACTATAAATTATTAGAAATTTTAAAATTCCACTTTGAAAATTTTGTGACTAATGACTTGATTTGTTTTGCTATAACAAAATCCAAATGATCACAAAATTGTGTTAATATTGATTTTTATTTAATAAATATTCAAATTAAATTTTATATATATATATATATATATTAATTTACGACTTAAAGCAAGAAAATAAGATGCATCAATTAAGTCATCCAGTTGAAACTTTTCAAAACTATGTGGTAGACTAAAGTTAAAGTAATTCAATTTTGAAAATAATACTAAGGTGTGGGCACTTTACCTGATATCTAAAATGACACCCGAACCCGACCCGAAAAATTCGAACTGAAATCCAAACCGAAGTAGCAAAATACTCGAATATATATTGATTTAGGATATATTTGATATCCAAACCCGAACGGGTAATATCCGAACCCGAATAGATATCAAAAAATAACCGAACATATGTATATTAAACCTTATATTTTTAGTTTACTGCTCTCATTTCATTCAAAATATATTTATTTACATTATAAATTGCTAGTCACTTGAAAAACATGTCAAGCTTTCTGTTTTGTGCATTAGCAAAAATTGTATCTAATGTTCTAAAACAATAATCAAATTAATGTCTTTTTTTTTAATTTTATCTCAATATCCATTAATCATTTGATCTATTGAAAATTAAAATAAAAAAAATAAGTTAGAGGTGTAATTTTAAATAAAAGAAACTTGAGCAATGAAAATTTTATTTTTTCCAAAATCTAAATATCCAAAACCCGACTCGAAATAACCGAACCCGAACCAAAAATATCCGAATCCGATCTGAAATATAGAAATACCCGAATGGATATTATTTCCATGTACCAAAATACTCGAAAATCTGAAATACCCGATCCAAACTGAAACGGGTACCCGAACGTCCATCCCTATACTAAGCTACTGATTCTAAAACCTTTAAAATGGTTCCTAGTAATGTTTATGTAAAGTATAAAAAAAATTTGTAAAAAATGTTTTTATAATAAAAATTGTAAAACATGTTTTTATAATAGTTGTAAAACATGTTTTTATAATAAAAATTGTAAAACATGTTTGGAATTGATCAAATCAATTCTACTACAACACATATTTTATGAATGTTAAACATAACTACCATTCAAAATCCATATTCACTTTGGTTCGGTTCGATTTATATACCGTCAGTTTTTAGTTTATTCGGTTTTATACCAAAATACATAATTATTCAATTTGAGATTATAATATATGAAATTTATAGTCATGTTATCAAAGTAATCATCTATTAATAAATATTATATGTTTAAATAAAATAACAAAAAAATGCTTATACCATCAAATAAAATAATCTAAGTTCAAAATTAAAAAAAAAAAATCAAAAACAAAATAGAAGCATGAAATTTTTTTTCACTCTTCCATATTTAGTATTCAAAGTCATGATTATTCGATTGAACACGAAAATTTGTTCATTTATAGAGAAAAAAATTGTGAATAATTTTAACTAATTGTTGTCCATCAAACTAAAGTTTAATAACTGCTAAAATAAAAAAAAATTATTAACAAAAACTAAAAAAATAAGAAATCTCGATTGCAAAGAATTGTTATTTAATTATAGTTTATGTGTTTTAAAAATTAGGATTTCTTTATTATTATAAAAAATTGGTAATAGTTATTAACAAAAATTTACTTATATAAATAATAGATTTTCATGTGTGGTGATAAATAAATAAATATATATATATATATATATATATATACAAGTTTCTATTTTTGATCGGTTGTATTATGTTTATTCGGTTTATCGGTTATAACTTAAATCATATTCAAATCTTATGATTTTTATAAAAACATATCGATTCGGTTTATATAGTACATATCAAAACTAAATTATATTCTATTTCGGTCTCATTTAGTACAGTTCAATTTTACAATATTGAACATGCTTAAGTAAATTGGTAATTTTATGACGATAAACAATTGCTGACATATCACAAAATAGCATTAGTAGTTGGAAAGCTTAGGACCATGGGGTTCGTAGATACCACGTGGCGTGATGGCACTGCATCACCGGCGGATATCTAGGCTTTAGATTTTTTTTTTCATTTGGTGTATACCATTGGTTTCATAGTAGTTAGGTCTGTGCACGAATCGGATATCTGGGTTTTTGAAGGTATTTGTGATTTGCTTCGTATGTTACAGATATCTAATTTTGGTATTTTCTTTGCTTCGGAGAAATACAGATATTCGGAAAAACGGATATCCGGAAAATAGTTAGATATTTGCGGATATTTGCGAATACTTACGGATATCTCATATGTTTTGATTAATACAAATAATCTTAAAATTTAAATGCATATTTGTTTTGTCTAATATATTTTTTATGTGATATATGAAATAAAAATTAAAAGAATTATTAAATCTACATATTTTGTAAAAAAATTTAAACTTAGTTAACAATTATAATAACACAAAACTTAAGAAAAAAATATAATTGTCATAAGATATTTTTTTTCCTTTTATGTACTATTTTTATACATGTAATAATGTAAATAAAATCTGTCAAATCATATGTCAGAATAATAATTATATAGTTTTATACATATAGAACTTTAAAAATACAATCAAGATATACATGTATTTATATATTGCCGGATCGGATCGGATATCCGCTTTCCAAAATTTTAATATCTGTGATTTGCTTCGTTTTTGACGGATATTGAATTTTAGTATCTGCTTCGATTTGTAAAGTTACGGATATCCGGATTTTTTGGGATCGGATCGAAGCGAATAACAAATCGAATCAAAATTTACGGGTATTTTGCCCACCCTTAATAGCAGTTTCTCAAATTTTGTTTATCTAGTATAAACAATAAGTTTATTTTTATGATTAATGAACGTTTGCTTTTAACAAATAAATTATTTACATTTAAGTCTTACAAGTTTTTTCAAAATTAATAATTAAGTGAAATATTGTTGTATCATGAAGTGGATAATCAGTAATTGTTTCGATTTTTCATTTCTTAAATTTTATATTTTTTCAAAAGAATGTATTTTTAGAATTTCATGTCCTCAACTATTAGTCGTGGTATTTTATTGGTTTCCAATTATTTATATATTTTATTTTATTGGAAAAATATATTTTCTTACTTTAATTGAAAAGGTTAAATGGAAAAAAAAAACGGAGGGAATATTAATTTTCTCATTGAGTATCTATGATTCCTATATACGTCTACGTATAGATAAGGTAACAAATACCTTTTTAATAACACCGAGATCTATACAATTAAAGACTCGTAATCCATTGTTTCTATGATTTTGACACTAAACCAAATCCTCAAAACGCCAAAGTTGCAAAAAAAGGAAAAAAAATTTGCCTAAACAGAGAAGAAGGCAGAGAAGAGAGAGCAGTTTGTGCATATAATTTCTACTCATCAAAAGCAACGAAAGCTTCAAACTTTCCTATCTATCTCCCTTTCTTTTTCACGACTGCAAAAATTTGAGGAATCAGTTCCCTGGAATCGAGGTTTCCTTTCTTTCTTTCCCTCTCCTCTCTCCTCTTAAACCCTCACCACAAAATCTCAACCCTTTCTCTCTATCTCTTCTTCTTCTTCTGTCTGTGTTCCAAAGTCTCAAGCTTTCTTCTTCTGGGTACATTGAGTCTATCCTCTCTTTACCTTCTTTTATCGCTTTACCTTGGACTGATCATGTTTTGTGGGTAAAGATACGTGTTTGATTTGGGAAGAGAGTAAAGGTGGAAGCTTTACTGTTAGGATTGGCTTAGTGATAAGAGTAAAGGTGTAAACTTTTTTGCTGGTTTTAGGATTCTTGATATGGGTTTACTTGGGCCCTTTGATTCAATGCTGAGACTTTATTGATTTTCTTCTGTTAGTGTCCAAGCTTCTGTTATTGAATTGTCTATCCCTATAAGATAGTGATCATGTTGTGTTTTCTTCGCTAATTTGTTGTGTTTAACTGTTAGGGTAATACGTGCTAATTTAAAACACATTTCGTCAAACAATTGTCTTGCTACTTGGGATATATGCTCTTTTTTAGATGTGTCGTTACTGTTACCTTATATCTGTTGTTATCTTGGTGTAGGTGTGCAAGGCTCTTCAACTCTCTGCTCATTTTTGCATAAAGAGGGATAGCTAAGATTATTTGGTTTGGGATCTCGGCTGAAGGGAAGGGATGGATATCGTCAAAGGTTGGCTCAATAAGTTAAAGTCTAAAGGGAAAGAGAAGTCCTCTAAAAATAAGGAAGCTCCTAGAAGTAATAATGTAACCGAGGGATCCAAGACAGCTGGAGTAGGTGAAGAAGATGTGTCAAATGCAACAAAGCAGAAGGCTGCAGCTGCCAAACAGTTTATCGAAAATCACTACAAAAAACAAGTGCAAAGTCAGCAGCAAAGACAGGAGAGGTATGGCCTCATTACATATCTTCAAAACATACACAAAAGAAGTTAAATGTTCAATTGCATCCCAAGTTTTTGGCATACATATTGTGTTGTTGACGGTTAGCTTTCTAAGTAGTCTTTCAGAGTATGCTAATCTTTATTAGAAATTTATTTGATAATTGGGGTTTGGTGCAGACGTAATATGCTGGAGAATAAGTTAGCTGCTGCAGAAGTATCCGAGGAAGAGCAAAAGAATCTGATCAAGGATTTAGAGAAGAAAGAAACTGAGTACATGCGACGTCAGAGACATAAAATGGGAACTGATGACTTCGAGCCACTGACAATGATAGGGAAGGGAGCTTTTGGAGAGGTTAGGATATGCAGGGAGAAAGGAACAGGCCATGTCTATGCAATGAAAAAGCTCAAGAAGTCTGAGATGCTTCGTAGAGGCCAAGTGGAACATGTGAAAGCAGAGAGGAATCTACTTGCAGAGGTTGACAGCAACTGCATAGTGAAGCTGTATTGTTCCTTCCAAGACGAAGAGTATCTGTATCTTATCATGGAGTATCTACCTGGTGGAGATATGATGACGTTGCTTATGAGGAAAGACACACTTACTGAAGATGAGGCGAGGTTTTATGTTGGGGAGACTGTCTTAGCCATCGAGTCTATTCATAAGCACAACTATATCCACAGGTCTAGTGAAGTTAACAAACTTGTATATAGCTCTTGTGTGCTTTTTTCTTTCTTTTTTTTTGATGTTCTAAGTGTTTATTGGTTACAGAGATATCAAGCCTGATAATCTGCTGCTTGATAGAAGTGGTCACATGAAACTATCAGATTTTGGACTATGTAAGCCATTAGACTGTAGTATTCTGGAGGAAAAGGATTTCACCTATGCTCAGAACGTTAGTGGAGCTTTACAAAGCGATGGTCGCCCTGTGGCGTCGAGACGCACCCTCTCCCAGATGGAACAGCTTCAAAACTGGCAGAGAAACAGAAGGATGCTTGTGAGTTTTATATTTGCAAATAGAAGTTCCTGTTTAAATATGGGTTACTAAGTAAAAGGTTATATATCAATTGCAGGCTTACTCCACAGTTGGAACTCCTGATTATATTGCTCCAGAAGTTCTGCTGAAGAAAGGGTATGGAATGGAGTGTGACTGGTAAGTGAAAGCCAACTGTTTGCTCTTGTTCTGTTTTTTTTTTCCAATTTGGTTTCTTTAGTTTAAAAGCTGATGAAGTGATTCGTTTAGGTGGTCTCTTGGTGCCATAATGTATGAAATGCTTGTTGGGTTTCCACCATTTTATTCAGATGATCCAATGACAACTTGTAGGAAGGTAAACACATTCCTCCTCCCTTCTTTGGTGATATTTGTATGCTTTTTAACCTTTTCATCTTTCATAACTGGTTGTCTTCTTTTTGTTTTTAATGCAGATAGTAAATTGGAGAAACTATTTGAAATTCCCGGAAGAGGTTAGATTATCACCAGAAGCTAAGGATCTTATCTGTAGACTTTTATGTAACGTAGAACAAAGGCTTGGAACTAAAGGAGCATATGAGATTAAGGTGCTGCTTTCTCTAAAACAGCCTTCAAGATTTGACAATTCTCTTGTTTAAAGTCTCTGTTGGTAGATACTTAATTTTCTTGTTGCTGGATTATTCTTTTCTAGGATCATCCATGGTTCGTAGGTGTGGAATGGGGAAAGTTGTATCAAATGAAGGCTGCTTTTATCCCCAAAGTCAATGACGAGTTGGACACCCAGAACTTCGAAAAGTTTGATGAGGTAAACTATTAACAGAAAGATGCTTTAGATATATAAATAGATGGCACGAGCGAGCGATGATGCGTATAAGCTGTTGATATTCACATTGTAACTCCTTGTGAAACAACAGACTGACAAGCAATTTCCAAAGGTGACAAGATCAGGTCCATGGAGAAAGGTACGATTTGACAAAAAGGTTTTTTTTTTTTTTTTGCTTGAAGTCATGCATCTACGTACATTCTATTGTCATTAGCATTCTTAACATGAGAGACGTGTCTTTGTTTTTGTTTTTCTGTTTGATTCTTTCCAGATGCTGTCATCTAAAGACATAAACTTTGTGGGTTATACTTACAAGAACGTTGAAATCGTAGATGAAGATCAGTTATCAGGGATAGGTAAATTTTCACTTTACATAACAAATCCTACTTGTGTATTTTAAAAACGTTGCATGTTTGCTTTATTGACTTGTTGCTACTGCAGCTGAGCTGAAGAAGAAGAGCACCAAACCAAAGCGGCCATCAGTTAAATCCCTCTTTGGTAAATTCATTTCACATTTACATGAAATCTATTAGGGACGAACATCAGTTTTGATTATCTAACTAGATTGTTTAAAAATCATTTCGCAGAGGATGAAACAGCGAATAGCAACACAAGTCACCAAGGAAGCTTCTTGAACCTCTTGCCTCAAGTTCCAGAGAAAGAAGGCAAATCATGCTCATCATCTGGGTGAGAATATGGCTGTCACAAGCCTAAACCAAAACTTGTAGAGAGAGAGAGATACAACATTCATTTTAAATTTGACAGGTTTGAGTTGGTGAATTCAGGGTTCGAGAAAGTACAGTTTCCCCCTCGGGACCCTTTGATATTTGTGTGGAGATAGAGAGAGTTGTTTTAAGGATTGTTCAAACAGTTTCCTCAGAGGATTGATGTGGTTTTGGTTGATTGATAATCTTTCCTTGTTCAAAAAGGTTTTATTTGAATCAAAAACCAAGTAAATATTATCATTATGTATATATGTCTAAATGCATCAAAAGATCACTTGTATATGACCCGTTCATCAAACAGTAACAGCGAGAGCCTTGACGATAAGATAATCTATAGGAACTGTGAGCACATGGTCACACCACTCTACTTCTCCCCAAACTTCACCCCTTTTCAGTCTTTTAAGACCAATCTCGGCACACCAGATCCTCTTCTCGGCATGATGATAGTACTTATTATGGTCCCATAGTACAGCCATCTTACCACCATAATCAGCCAATCTAACAGACGCCACTAACAAAATTAGGTAGTCGTCCGTTTAAACTTTTCAAACCTCTCCACATGTTTACCTCAATGTCGTACCATCTGAAGTCTCCTGGTCAGTGCAAAAGTTACTTTGCAATTGACTTTTAAATGTATTTTTATAGATGACTAACATGGAAGTCGTCTGTTTGTTAAAAAAAATTGAGATGATGTTTATGTAAATCGTCTAGAGTAAACGGGTTAGTTTTGCATTTGATTGAATTGTGTCAGAAATTTGACTTTTCCAGAACAATTAACGTGTAAGTCGTCAACTAGAAAATTAAAAAATCAATATTTTGTTATACCTAAACGACTTATATGAAAGTCGTCTCAAGTTAGTTTTGCAACTGAAAAATAAAACAAAAAAAAATATTTTTTCTAGATGACTTATACGGAATTTGTCTGTCCGACTTACATGGAAGACGACTTCAGTGAAAGTCGTCTAGAAAAAAAATTGTTTTATTTTCAATTGCAAAATTAACATGAGACTATTTACATGGAAGCCGTCTAGATATAACGAATCCGACTTGTAATTTAAAACGTTGCATGTTTTCTCTACTGACTAGTTGCTGTTGTACTGTTGTTGCAGCTGAGCTGAAGAAGAAGAACACCAAGCCAAAGAGGCCATCAATCAAATCCCTCTTTGGTAAATGCATTTCACATCTGCAAATGAACATCAATTTAATCATCTAACCAGACTGTTAAAATCAATATTTGTCAGAGGATGAATCAGCGAGTAGCAACACAAGTCACCAAGGAAGCTTCTTGAACCTATTGCCTCAAGTTCCAGAGAAAGAAGGCAAATCATGCTCATCATCTGAGTGAGAGCATATAGCTGTCACAAAGCCTAAACCAAAACTTGTAAAGAGAGAGAGAGAGAGAGAGAGAGAGAGAGAGAGAGAGAGAGAGAGAGAGAGAGAGAGAGAGAGAGAGAGAGAGAGAGAGAGAGAGAGAGAGAGAGAGAGAGAGAGAGAGAGAGAGAGAGAGATACAACATTCATTTTAAATTTAACAGGTTTGAGTTGGTGAATTCAGGGTTCGAGAAAGTACAGTTTCCTCCTCGTGACCCTTTGTTTGTGTGAAGATAGAGAGAGTTGTTTTAAGGATTGTTCAAACAGTTTCCTCAGAGGATTGATATGGTTTTCGTTGATTGATAATCTTTCCTTGTTCAAAAATGTTTTATTTGAATCAAAAACCAAGTAAATATTATTATTATGTATATATATCTAAATGCATCAAAAGATCACTTGTAAATGATCGTTCATCAAACAGTAACAGCGAGAGCCTTGACAATAAGATATTCTATAGGAACTGTGAGCACATGGTCACACCACTCTACTTCTCCCCAAACTTCACCCCTTTTCAGTCTTTTAAGACCAATCTCGGCACACCAGATCCTCTTCTCGGCATGATGATAGTACTTATTATGGTCCTATAGTACAGCCATCTTACCACCATAATCACGGCCAATCTGACAGACGCCACTAACAAAATTATGTAGTCGTCCGTTTAAACCTTTCAAACCTCTCCACATGTTTACCTCAGTGTTGTACCATCTGAAGTCTCCTGATCAGTGCAGAATTAGTTACTTTGCAATTGACTTTTAAATGTATTTTTACAGATTGACTAACATGGAAGTCGTCTGTTTGTTAAAAAAAAATTTGAGACGACGTTCATGTAAGTCGTCTAGGATAAACAGGTTAGTTTTGCATTTGACCGAATTGTGTCAGAAATTTGACTTTTCCATGACGATTAACATGTAAGTCGTCAACTAGAAAATTAAAAAAAAAATCAATATTTTGTTATACTTAAACGACTTACATGAAAATCGTCTCAAGTTAGTTTTGCAATTGAAAAATAAAACAAAAAAGTACTTTTTCTAGATGACTTATACATGGAATATTTTCTTACTTTAATTCTGATATTATGGTCAAACTTTGCTTATCTTTGACGACTTCCATGTAAGTCGTCGGACGGACGACTTCAGTAAAAGTCATCTAGAAAAAAAAATGTTTTATTTTTCAATTGCAAAATTAGTTTGAGACTATTTACATGGAAGTCGTTTAGGTATAAAAAAAATATTGATTTTCTAATTTTCTTCTAGACGGCTTACAAATTTCTGACACAAACCGGTTAAATGCAAAGACTTACATGTATAGTTATAAACCCCAAGAAAGAAAGCATTAATATCTTTTAGGAATATGAAACCGGTTGCAGAAAAAAAAAAGGAATATGAAACCCTAAACAATGAAATAACACGTGAAAACAAGACAAGTACAGTTATATAACGTACGTGATGTGTAGACTATATTAAAGAAGACGGCTTAAAGTAAAATTTTAAAATATCGTGTTATAGGTTTAGAGAGGATGTCGACGAACGATGCGGCGAAGACCTCTAAAATAGAGGTGTGGTGGGACATGAAGGACTGTCCGATTCCCGAAGGTTATGATGCTCGTCGGGTCCGTCCAAGTATAGAGAGGGCGTGCAAGGAAATCGGCTACTATGGTCCAGTCTCCATCACTGCCTATGGCGACCAAAAACAAACCCCTTGCCAACACCTGCGTGGGCTCTCTTCCACAGGAGTCGCTGTTGCACATAGCTTATCCGGTTAGTCTTTCTCTGTTTGGGAATAAAATGGTCTTATATATAAGCAAACTAGACATTTAACTTTTTGATCCATTCATTTTTTTTTTCACAGAAACTACGTGCTCACTCATGTATCGGGATATGGTGGAGTGGCGAGGTCAAAATCCTCCTCCGGCTACAACGATTATCATATCCGATCAGGTGGAAGGTGACTTCTCCTGGGATCTGGCCCGTCTACAACAGCGAACTAGATACCACCTTTTTCTGGTTTATTCAGTTGAGAAGAGTTGCGAAGTCCCGATCTGCTATGCATATTGGCAATGGAAGCAATTACTGGAAAAAGGAGGAGGCGAACCACTCGTGCATAGGAGGTTGTCTGCCATGTTTTATTGCAAATCGTGCAATTTCGATTGCCAAAGCCTGAAGAAATTCAGGAAGCATCTCTCGAGTTATAAGCATGGACGGCAAGTACGCAATCATCATCTCTCTCTCAAGCTTTTGTTACATGCTCTAACTATTTGAGCAACAACTCGCAGGAGTTTATGCACACTAGGTGGAACACACAACTCGTATGTGTAACAAAGACGTGGACAAGGAAATACAGGGCCACGCCTGAACACGCCACAGCTAAAATACAGGTGTGGTGGGACATGTATCAATGCCCGATTCCAGAGGGGTATGATGCTCGTCTGGTCCGTCCAAGTATAGAAGCCGCATTCAAGGAATTAGGCTACTCTGGTCCTGTTTCGATCACTGCCTATTCCGACCATAAAGAAACCCCTAATCACGTCCTTCTAGCCCTCTCTTCTACTGGGGTCGATGTTGCACATACCTTCCTCTGTTAGTCCCTTTTTGTTATAATCAGCGGTTTTATTTTTCAACTATCCCTACTGAAATGTGTTCCTTTGTTGAAACAGCGTTCAAACGGTCTCGCATCTATGCAGATGTGATGGAATGGACAAATGAAAATCCTGCTCCGGCTTCATTGATGCTCATATCGAATGATGTGGATCCTGACGACGACATCCCGAAACTTATTTCTCGTTATCTACAAATGAGTAACTACAACTCTTTTTTGGCTTATTCATTTAGGCCTTGTCAAGTGACTGCATTGCTTACTTCCGCAGAGTGGCTCTGGGAAAGCTTACTTGCAGGTTTTTTTTTTCCTTCCCTCATCATCCATTATTACATTAGGCCTGGGTAGGTCAGTAAACTTTGAACATTTGTATTCGAGAATTCTTGAAGAATATAAGAAAATTTCTAGTTTTTTTTGGTTTGGGATCCTTTGGTACCCGATCTGTTCTCAGGGTCTTTCGGGTAGTAGTATATTTTTGGACCCATATAGGTACCTATAGAGTTTTCAATCGGTTTTTTGCCCATGCCTACATTACATAACCATCAAACTTAATTACGCTGAGCTTTTTATTTTTCTTCTTCTATTTGTTCTCAGTTTCAGAGAAAAGAAGACACTCTCTTCAGAAGTGCAGTGAGAGTGATAGGGTTGTTGCATGTGCGGGACTGTTTTATTGCAAATTGTGCGTCTGGTATTTTATAAGCCTCGATGAGTTCAATACGCACTTGTCAAGTGAAGAACATGAAAACGAAGTACGCATCCTCTCTCTCCCTCTCAATAGATTGTTCCATTGTCTAACCATTTGAGCAACAACCTCTTTCCACTCGTTGTCGAACAGGAAAATGGAATTATTTCGCGTATTAAAAATATCGAGCGCTCGCAAATGCAAACTAAAATTTCCTACTACCATGATGAGGCAAGTTTTTTCTTAATGATATAGTTATAGATTTTTTTTTTTATAATGTAAGACGTTTCTCTAAATGCTCATGGTTTTTTTTGAACTTAAATGCGAATAAATGCTCATGGTTCGTATACTTGATTTAGGTAGCATGTTCTCGCAAGAACAAACGTATGAGGAAAGCACCCCCGGAAGTGAAGTGAACATCTTATCTTTCATTTCTAGTCTATGTTTCCATTCGAAGTATTTATTTCTTGTTTCTTTTTGCTTGTTTAAATTTAAATTAAATTATTGTCTTTCTGATTTATTACTATTACTTATAATGCTGTTTAATCATTGGTAATAATCTATACTAGAGCTGAGCCCGTCCGACCAGACGAGTATTTATTTTTATTTTTATATAAATAAATATTATTTAAATGTTTATCAGTTTATATTTTAAAATATTTACAGATTTCTAAATTTTTATAAACACGGCAGTCGAATAGTTTGCGTGCTGTAAAAAATAGTATATCATGCTTGTTATTAAACTTTTGAAAAATTTATATTGACCTATTGATAGTTTAATATTTTTTATTACATGAAATTTTTTGCCAAATGTAAAAAAGAATTTAAATATTTTGATCAAATATGAATAATATGGTAAGATTTAGATACTTTAGAAAAAATATATTTGGCTATAAACATTAAACATTGATTTACAAATAATTCAAATATATTTAAATTTCAATATTATTTTTTTTGTTGAAAATAATTAATAGCAACCAAAATGGTTAAACATGTACTTTCAAAATTCTTGAAAAATATATAATCTTAGTTGAGATTATATTATATTAAAATAATATTGAGTTACAAATATTTCATCTTGTTTTATAAGTAGTTTAAAATATTTAAAATCTTAGCATATATAGATTTTATTATTCAAAATAATTAATGGTAAGTTAAACATATATTTTAGGAATATTCAAAATATTGTTTAATGTCGAATTTAAACTTGAATTTCGTTCAAAATAATTAATCGTAATATTATCCAATTTTAATATTGCTAAAATAAATTTTATTATGAATATTCCTAAAAATAAACTAATTTATTTTAGGAAATATAATACGAAATTAAGTTCAATTGATTTAAGAAACTGTTTAATAAATAGAAAAATACAATAATTTTTTAAATATATGTTCATTTAATGGTTTATTTAATTACTTCAGTGGCATACCATTGTAATTAAAAGTGAAAACTAAGGGATACAATATTTTATATTTGTACTTCTCTTTTAATAATATAGATACAGTACCTCTTGTATTCTTCACCCACAATTTAGAATCTGCCGTTTCCTATAGTAATTGTTAAATATTAGGCAACAAATTTATTATAACTCGGTTACCTTACGATAAGGACCAACTCCAGTAGCCTAGTACGTTCTGTTTTTCTTTCTATTACACTATTTGTGAAGGTACTTTTGTCTTGAAGATTCAAAAGAAGATAAGATACTTTTGTTTTAGTAGATGTTTCACATTTAATATATGAAGTGGTTCAGATATTACAGTTGTCATTTTCATCGCATTCCTTTGAGAGACTCTTACATCCTTGCTTGTACCCGTTACTTGTACTGATTTTACAAGAACACCAGTCCCAATTTTAGAGCTTGAAGATGTGAGAAAACGATTTGATTTGTGCTTCAAAAACATGGATTGTTTTTTTTTCCTAAACAACTATATTATTTATATAAAATGTAACAAGCACTGGGTTTGTATATCGACCTTGAGATGCAACCAAACACAAATTTAAAACAAAAAAAAACATTACAAAACAAAATAAAATTTGAAGAAGTGATCTTCATGTTTGGAAATCAACTTTGCGATGAAATTCCAAACTTTTCTCCTTTTTTTTTTGTATAACAATAGTCAATTTCCAATCTTGATCTATAGATGTCCAGCTTCAAATAAAGCAGTAAGGATGAGTTCCTTACCACTTAAATCTGAATTCAAATTTTCATCGACCATGGTCACGAATACCATGCCGAAGATGGCAACAACGAATCTAAATAAGAGATAATTAACGATCAATTCGTTGTGAATAAATCTGAACGTCTTCTCCATATAGAGAAGAACAATTAACAAAACACATACAAATTATTTTGAGATAAGATCTTGAGATGCATTACGAAAAGAGTATACTTACGTATGAACAAATATAGACTTGTCATAATTACTCTCCAGTGCAAACAGAACAAACTCTTCTTTGGATTTTCACAGAATCAACACCCGCCAGTGAGAGTTGCAGAAGAAACGATAGTTACAACACTCACATTTTGGTTCGCCTTACATTCGTTCTTCTCTCTGAAATGGTGCTTTTTAAAAATACTTTTTTATGATAAGATATAAATATGTGTATATTGTTCATAATATAATTTTTTAAAAGTTTTTTTTTGACAACCAATGCTAAACTAAGTAAATGGACATTCCGGTCGGTTCAGTGAACCAAACTGGAGGTGAAAAATCAACATAAAATATTGTTGAGAGAGAACTCTTTGGACCAAGTGCAAGTTTGTCGCTTGTCCTCCATTGAGTATTTTTATTTTGTAAAGTTTTCAATCTGTATGACGTATATCTTATATGTTTTTTCCTATTTTGTAATAAACATTGAATTTCTTTTATGAAAATTGTAAGCTGTTACAAGCTTTCAGCATTACAACATGTATTTTCTTTAAACTTGTTTATACAACTTATACATAAATTAAATAATTTCCTTTAATGAGACTAATGAAGAATACTAATCTTATGTTCCATATGTTTCTGAAAGATTGTCATTTTAATACTAATCACAAACATATTGATTTTATAAATATTTCTACTTCAAATATTAAAGTTGAATAGTTGTAATTTAGTAAGAACATATATGCATTTTAATCATTTTATTAGTGTGAGTAAAATCTGTCAAAGAGATATTCTTTGTGAAACAGGAGAGTAGACAATTTAATCAAATTAGGTAAAATCAATAATCTACTAAAATTAGATGATAAGCTATCGTGTTTTCAGCTTGTTTGTTGATAGAACTAGTGGTTTCACAACAGTAGGTCGGATCATTAGAAAGTGTTGATCGATTATTCTAGAGGAATATCGATCGATACACCTTTGGCACCGTTGATCGATTATTCAATGGAATATCGATTGACGCGCTTTGCGCGGGTTAAATGTGTTCACTAGGCTGCTTAGATCAGCTGTCGCCTTACTCTAACGCTTCTACGTTTGATTAGGACGATTTCATGGTGAGTTATATGATGTCATTTATCCTTATAATACCTTAGATCATGATTCTAGTTAGCTACTCCATAATCAAACATTAGTGACAATCCTATCAATTAATATCACAACTTAGAAATCTATAGTTGGGCTAATCCCACATAACTTATTTAAACCCTAAACTTAACAGGTGGATATATTCAAGCATGAAGTTCGTCACAGAAATCATAGATGAATTGATGAAGAACATAAACATAAATAAAAAACCAATGGAGTTTTTGGAGGACTCTGATGGAGTTCCTCTCTTCGCTCAAAACTATGAACAATGAATACAAAAATGTTGCCGTTAACAATGGCTTTGAAATAACATAAATATGGTTTTTAGTCGTCCAAAGGTATTTTGGTAACTTTGTGGTGGCTTATGGGCTTCAGACGGTCATTAAATATACTCGGCCCTCATTCTAGCATCTTCGTCAATCGATGTCAAGAGTGTTTCATCAATTGACATACGATCCTCTTCTTGACAGCTTCCTCTCGCGAGGCAGACTGACCACTCTTCAGTAAAAGATGCATAACCTCAGCCCAGTGACCTCTTTCTAGTGTAAGTCGTCTAGAAAAATAATATTTTTTTTGTTTTATTTTTCAATTGCAAAACTAACATGAGACTACTTACATTGAAGTCGTCTAGGTATAACAAAGTATTGATTTTTTAATTTTCTACTGGACAACTTACGTGTAAATTGTCTAGGAAAAAGACAAATTTATTATACAATCCGGTCAAATACAAAACTAACTCATTTTCCTAGATGGCTTACATGTAAGTAGTCTCGAATTTAATTTAATAAACAAAGATGGACGACTTCTATGTAAGTTGTCTATGTTAAAAATCAATTGCAAAACTAACATAAATGGACGACTTCCTAGAAGTCTACCAGACGACCTTCGTGGAAGTCGTCTGCGTCAATGTTTAATAAACTTTTATTTTCTCTAAAAATATAAAAAAAAAATAATATATTTTTGTTAGATCCATGTATATTAGTCAATATTGGGGCTACTAAATGAAATTTATAACTTAATTGATGATATTTATGTGGGTATCAACATTCATGTGTATTAATGTTTCTTGAAGACTTCAATGGATATCTCTACGTTAGTTTTTGTAAATTTGTTAAGTAATTTTAAGATATATTTATCTAATTTCAAAAGTGTTCAGTAATTTCAAGAATATCAAGTAACATGGTTTAATGTGTCTTCTTAGATTATAAGAGATATTTTTTAACTTTCAAAAAATTTGAAATTTCAATCACTTAAATTTTTGAGTTACACGTTTAAAATAATTTTCCGCTTAACCGCTTATATTTCAATTTCCATCTTTAAATTTAAGTATTCCAAGAAGGGTTCCTAGAAGACTTCTAATGAATGTAATCTATCTTTTAGCTTATGTAATGTTTTATCTTTTGTGAATTTGATTAAGGTGATGTTATTCAATCATGTGTTTTAACAGAACTTAAATCTAAACACAATCCACTGTTACTCGAATGATGATTATAAATTCTCTTTTAAAATCTAGTATTATTGAAAGAAAGATTTAAATTCTATTTTTAAAATCTAATGTTATTCAACTTTTAAAAATTTTAGAAGTTTTATGTATTTTGGATTGATTTCAAATCATTCCTTATAGAGTCTCATGATTATGATTGAACTAAAGATCTTATGCCTACTGCAGAGATTTTAAAATCCGTCAACTTAAACATTCTTAAGGTTTTAAAATTTGATAGATCAAAACATTAATAATTGATTTTAAATCATTAATTGAATAATACCCTCTAAGTTTACTTCAGAATTCTTCTCCCTTAATTGTAATAACTTTGGTTAATTTTTTTTGTGTTTTTGTGTTTTGCTATTGAAGTTGTATCAATAACTTTAATTATGTCAAATAAATTTGGCAAGATAGTATTGTGGAAAATGAACATATTTACCAATTTTTTTCATTAACATCACTTCAAATTTACGAAAAAAAAATTTCAACTAAAAGAGCACACAAACAAATCACAAAACATGCCACAAAAAAAACTATTATAGATCATTCCTCTACAAAGACAAGCTTGGACTCCACATTATATCAATCCCGGATCTGAAAAATCTGCATCAAAAAAAGTTTAAGTGGCTTAAAAACAGAGAAAATAAGTGGAATATTAGATATGTATACTTTTATAGAACACACAATGTACATATCCAAGCGGAAGAACAACAACAAAAATAGATTAGTGAGAAAAACATGAGACAAGAATGAAAAATCCATATAAAGTTTGGTGTTTTCAAATCAAAGAGATTATAGTGGATTTGGAGAGTTTTAGTTTGGGGAAAAGGTAAGAACTTTGTGCAATAGGAGGTTACCAAATGAAGAAAAATAAGACATAAAAACTTACCAAAACGCTCAGATCTGTTATGAAAAGGAGAGATGGGAGGAGACTTCGTCAGAAGACTTCCAGGAAGTCTAGACAACTAACATGTAAGTCATCTTGAAAGTTTTCTAGCGCATTTTATTTTAGACGACTAACGGCTAAGTCGTCCCAAAATCTTACAGATCTGAAAAACCTGCATATCCAAACCCAAATCTTAAAAGCGTGCATATCCAAAAACATTTAAATCAATTAAAAACAGAAAAAAATGAGTGGACGATTAGATAAATCTACCTTTATAGAACACACAAAGATACATATATAAATTAATAGATCTACCTTTATTTGAGTGCAAGATGAGAACCATGTGATAAAAAAACATGCAAAGACATGAGACAAAAACAATAAATTGATATAAAGTTTGGTGTTTATAAGTTCAAAGAGATTAGAGAGATTTGAGAGTATTAGAATGAAGAACATTACATTTTTGTTGCAGCCATTTGAGAGTAAGAGAGAGAATGTGTAAATTTTTTTTAATATAAGAGACCAAATTCCAATAGGTTAAATATTTTCGATTTGCTAGAATTTCAAGCAAGTCTAATAGAAGACTTCTTAGATGACTTAGAGCATCTCAAACTCATTGCTATTTTCATCTCTATAATGGCATTTAGAGGTAAAATTGCTCCAAACCACCTCTATTTCTTCCTCTATAATAGAGATCTATATTTTTACCTCTATTTATAGAGGAAGAAATAGCATTTTTCTATATTTACTCTATATTTTGGAGATCTCTATTTTAGAGAAATACATTGGAGCAAATCACATCTCTATTATAGAGTTCCTCTAAAATAGAAGTAAAAATAGGGAAATACAATGGAGATGGTTAGTTGTAAGTCGTCCAGGAGACTTCAATAATTTTAGAAGAAAACTGTGATATTTTTAGCTGGAAACTAAAATAGAAGACTTCTTAGACGACTTACTTGTAAATCGCCCAGGAAACTTCAATAAGCCGGAGACTGAAACAAAAGACTTCCTAGATGAATTACCTATTAGTCGTCTAGACCCTAAACATAACTCTCCTAAACTAAATTAACTAATTAAACACTTTATAAGATCAAATTAAACTTAAAAAGTGTTTTATAAACACATAAATAAACACATATAGATAAAATTTTAATTTTTCGAAAAACATTTAAGCTTTCTAAAATCCAAACCTTAGAATACTTATAATACTACAATATATGTTGTGAGACCCTAAACCAAAGAATATCATAATTAACTAATTGCATTTATCTATGTTAAAAATTATTTAGGTTTATTTATATTTATTTACATCATTTAAAATTGTTTATACTTACATGATTTTAATTTTTCACTTGTGAAAATATTTTTTAAAACATTATAAATTATTTTTAAGATTAACTACACCAGACGATTTACCTAGAAGTTGTCTAGACGACATACATTATTTCAAAAGACTAAGACGACTTACGAGAGTTATATTCGTAAAAATGAATTTTGTTTTTTTTTGGTCATAAGGGGGTTGCATGTAATTTCACAAAGTTTTTAGGTTAGTTTTGCATTTGCTTCATGTTTGAGTATAATTTTTTATTTATATTATACTTGGTAAATTCCCCTTATTTTTATGGATCGAGTTCAATTTAAGTTTTCGGATTTTGCTTATTTGCCCATCTCTGAGATAAATTATAAAGACCTGTCGATAGTAATGTTTCCAACTTCTACCTTGATTTATCTTTAGTTTATGTTTTTGACTGATTGTTTTTACATCTTTTTTCTGACTGGTTGTTTTTTACATCATAGAGATAATACGTTCAGTTTTGTTTTAAAAATTTCATGTTTACTTTAGTGTAAGAGTTGTAGATAGGCTTGTTGTAACATCCCTATCCCGGGCCCCCGAAAAATTCTATTAGTCTAACGGACCTATCTACGGCCCGATTGCCTAAAACCTAGGTTTCCTCCCCCTTTCCCCTATAAATAGAGTTGCAGCCACCTCCTTGTGTCTCATTCAGAAACCAGAAGCGAAGCGCTGCAGAGATTTCCCGGAGACTGGAAACCCTAGCCGTCAAGCCTCTCTTTCCCAACCGCCGTCACTCTCCTCCTTCCTTCTCTCTCCGTCTCTCTCTCTCCTCTCTATCTCCTCGCCGTCGCTCTCTCTCTCCTCTTCGTCGGCAGCCGAGTGGTGGTGGAGGTGGCGGTTGTAGCTGTGTGGTGGTGGTGACCAGATTCGACTCTCCTTTGTCCTCTTGTTCCAGATCTGTCCAGATCTCATCTCCCTAATTGTCAACAGATCCAGATCTAGGCTAAGGTGAGGTGTCTTAAACCCATCTTGTTCTCATAATTCTCTATAGGGTTTTATGTTGGATGTAGGATTGAGTAGACCCTGTTTGGGAGTTAGGTTGATAGATCATGATGAAGTTAGGATGTTAGATGGGTGATTCATGTTGCATAAGAACTTCACACTGTTTAAAAGGGACATTAATGGACTGCCTCATATTGTGTAATGATGTGTGTTTTTGTGATGTTGCTTGGTCCCCATGTGATGAATGAGATGAAAGCTAGGTTGCTAGATGAAAAGTAATGACTTGTTGATTGTTGTATGATGTGAAAGTGTTGTGTTATGAATTGCTATGTGAAGTGTATGATGTATGAGACACCGAGAATGGGTGGTGTCTAGAGTATGAGAAGAGTCTAAGTATAAGAAGTGAGTAAAAGGAAAAGTATAAGTATAAGTGAAAGTGAAAGTTAAAGTTAAAGTTAAGTCTAAGTAAAGTGAAAGTAAAGCAAAGTGAAAGTTAAGTGAAAGTGGAAGTTAAATGAAAGAGAAAGTGAAAGATGATGAGTTATGTAAAAGGAATGAGGTGTCTAGGTTGTTCGTAGAGGTTAAGGTTAAGGTTAAAGTTAAGAGTTGGGTACAGAAATGGAAATGAATTTGAGTATGACGAGTAAGGTAAAGGAAATGATGAACGAGTAAGGTTAAGGAAATGATGAACGAGTAAGGTAAAGGAAATGAGAATGAGAACGGAAATTGAAAGGAAAGATGAAATGACTTGTTTGCGTGATGATTGTGAAAGTCTTGTTTGGGCCACCGAGAACGGGTGGGCGTCTAGATCTTGCTTGTGATTGTAGTATGCCTGCGGGACAGTAGCCTAACACGAGGTACCCGCAGGGGACCCACGGGACAGTAGCCTAACACGAGGTACCCGTGGGTGTAAAGTAGGCCCAACCGCGAGAGGCAGGATAGAAAAAGTAGGCCCAACCGCGAGAGGCGGGATATAAAAAGTTAAAACGAACCATAAGATCGAGTCGAGTCTAATTGTTAAGTGATTGGTGTCAAGTCGGTTTATGTGAATGGAGTCTGGCTGTGATGTGACGTGTAGCAAGGACTGAGTTCATTGCGTTGATTGAACGCTAGGTTGTTAGAAGTGAATGTTATAATGAACTTGAACTGAATGCATTTGAGTGATTGTAGTGGCTAGTCAGTCCTTGTTCCCGCATAGGATGTTATAGTATGTTATGCGGGCTGGCTGGTCTAGAGTCACTTCACTGAGTACCCATTTACTCAGGCCCTCCCTTCCATTTCCCTGTTTGCAGGACTGTAAGTAGAAGTATGTGGATTCGGGCGGATGGAATTTCAACGAAGGCAATGCGTCCGTCGACTCTTGGGACCGGTAATGGGACACGTATGGTTGTCTATAGAGTAGGCACGTGTCCTTAACTCCCTTTCCGTAAACCCGGTCGGACCCCGGAGATAGGGATATTACACTTGTGAGTTGTAATGCATCTTAGCTTTTTAATCTATCAAGAGGTCTCTGCTTCATTCAAATCTAATATATTAATTTAGGGATTGGTTTTTATCTACTGTTAAAAGTTGTTATTTAAATTTTAGACCCTTTAAAAGTTGTTACTAAGCTACTTAAATTTTGGACCTTTGTATGTTTATTACAATATTATAATAACTACTTAAATAATACAACCAGTCTACTTAAACTAAACCAACATCGCCTAATAAAACTAAACCGGTGTCATATTCCGAAATTAAACTAAAACTAAACCTTCGGTCACTAGAAGAACAATACAATACACGACTCTTCTTATAACATGTATTAACCACTAGCATCAGGTTACTATAGATGATGGCCTTTGCTCTTTTCAAATCACTAACTGCAACATGACAAAATATAAGTAATTCATATTTAATTTGTCCATTTTTCATCTTACTAAATTATCATATATTATATAAATATGAATTACACACACATATATATATATATATATATATATATATATATATATGGTGTTACATGAAATACATATTTGACAACATAGACCATAATGATTTTATAAATAATTTTCATAATGGCAGTTTTTATATATTTAGTCATCAATAACATAGACCAACACGTTTATATGAATGTCGAATACCGTTTTTACAAAAATAAAATGAATATTGAATACCAATATGTTTTTACATTTTTTTTTCATACAAAAATGTTTTTACATGATAATATAATAATATAATTTTCATAATTTTCCATTATAATTTAAAAAATATTTTTAATGTAAATAATATATTTATTGTTGCACAGAGTACTATGTATACCAAGATTTTAGTAAATGGGAATATACATATGCTAAAACTAAACTATTAATTTAAATTATGGATATCTTCTTAAATAATTCATAGACCATAATATTTAAACACAAATCAAACCTAAATTCATAGATCATTCAAGGTTTCTATATATCTTAAACCGAAAACAAAAACCTACAACCGAGCTGGAAACTAATTGAAAATTGAATGGCCATGACTGAATATATTGGTTACAAACAAATATTTTAATAAAATTATTAACAAATATGTATTTCCGCGGTTTCAAAACGCGTGTCGTATCCTAAATTTTGAAGTTCTCATTTAAATTTTGGACTCTTTCATAGTTGTTGCTAGAATACATCATGTCTCCTATACAATGCAGCATACCAACTTAAATTAAAACCAAATATTAATCGACGTAGCAATTGAACCTAACCAATAACACACATATAATATTTTTGGTTAATCTTGTAATATAATTAGATCATATAAAACTCAACTACTCTTAAATCAACGAGTTCTATATCATTCTAGACAAAAGAGAAAAAACGTCCGATTCACTTACAACATAAGCAACAAAGACTGTGTATGCTTATGCTTCTTGATCTTCCAAAAACCAAATAATTGTGGCATAGAATAACTTATGATTATGTTCATATCACTAACTTTATCTTCATATATTTACTATTCACTCACATCATATCACAACATGCACAGTTATGAAAGAACATAATTTTTTTTGTTCAAACAACCAAATAATGGTGGCATATGGTGAGTAGATTTGATAAATAAGTTTTTTATATATTACATTTTACTAAGACTATATGTATAAGTTAAAAGGTAAAAAGTGTGACAAGGTAAACTATTATACTAAAAATAAAACAAGATTAAATACAAACTAATAACATGTACAACACAAATTATAACACTATTCAATTCTACATATATTTGATAAAATATTATATATATTTCTAATATGTATATATAAAAATAATACACAAAAATATATATTATATTATATACAAATATTATATATATCATATACATTAGAATTAAAATTTGACAAATCAATTTCCGCCCTTTAAGGCGGGTCCTAATCTAGTTGAAAAAAAAATGAAAGTAGTAGTCAAGCACTTACCCGGAAAATTCAAAATCAAACACCTATGAGATCGTAAAATTTTAGACCATGGTCAACGAATGAATCAGAATGTTTAGTTTCCAGGGTCAAATATTTTTTTTTTATTTAAAGGTCTCGATCGGGTCACAGACCCATAATCTGTGATCAAACTAAAAGAAAATGGCGATTAGAATATGAACTCATAGTTAAATCTATCTTATTAAAATTGAGGTATAATTTAAAGTTGTTTAGAAACAAAGATAGTTGTAAATAAATATAATGTTGTTTGGAAACAAAAATAACATTATACCAAAGTAAAAAAATGGGTTTAACTTTAGATCATTATGGCCTAAAATACAATTAATATTTATTCTTAGGTTTTGTATTATTGTTATTAATTTGTTAAGGAAAATTATTAGAATTATTTATAGTTTTAATTAAGGGTTTTTAATAAATAAACAACAAAATATAACCTATATAATATATATTTTGTATTGTTACTTTATATTTTCATATATTTTAAATATCTTCCCCTAAATTTCTTTAATTATAAGATATATATTTAACAAATGCATTATAATTATAAGTTATTCACTCATGAGTTATTCTGTATATTTAAGAATGATACATTATTATACATTATTATTAAGTTAAAAATATTAAATTACATAAAGTATATAAATTTGTAAAAATCTTACTACAGTGTTTACGGTTTGCATTATTTTACGGACGCTCATATTATACGACATAAAATGCGTAGCATAAACAATAAAAAATAGTAAAACTGAAACCGTAAAATTTTAAATTTCTAAAGTTCATATACACTATGTATATATTGTAAAATATGCACATGCACAGTTACGCGGATCAAGATCTAGTATACCTTTAAAACAAGTTTAATTTAAATAAAAAAAATTTAATTTAAATAGAAATCGTCAATGATGATCAGTTCACAAGGTATAGATAGGTAGATTTCATTTACATAAATGATAATGTATTTGTTCTGTTGTAATCTCTAAGAGGATATGGTGGGGAATGGATTGTTTGATTTTGTCTGGGCCAAAGCCCATTTTAAAACCCATTAAATTTCTGAGCAAAATTAATTCGCCGACGTCGATGGAAATCCTAAATAGTGCATCTCAAGAAGCGACGGCGAGCATCTCCTAAATTGAGTCTACTTGAAAAGAGCTCTTTGCGAACTTAGAATCCGAAAGGGCAAAAGATGCAGGTATGCTTTCGAAACCCTAGTTTCCTTCGTTTTTTTTTCTCCAAAATTAAAACCGTAGATAATCATAGCTAAAGAGGAAAACTCTATTCGAAATCAATCAGAAGCCTAGCTGAAATCTGTGAATAAACTAGGTTTGTCTTTGGCATCAGATAGTTAAGCGAATCTCAAATTTTTACTGTTTGGGTGCAGGCAAGTGATAGGTTTAACATCAATTCTCAGCTTGAACATCTTCAAGCCAAGTATGTTGGTACTGGCCATGCTGATTTGAGCAGATTGTAAGTTTATCTTCTTTTTCTTTAAATTTGATTTTATTCTAGGCTTGTGGACTAATTGGAACTATATCTATATTTTTATATGGTG
Source organism: Hirschfeldia incana (assembly GCA_026261945.1). Lineage (NCBI taxonomy): Eukaryota > Viridiplantae > Streptophyta > Magnoliopsida > Brassicales > Brassicaceae > Hirschfeldia > Hirschfeldia incana. The sequence continues at coordinate 162,342 of JABCMI010000056.1, forward strand.
GTGGTGTTGTCTAGTGAATGGGCTGTGAACATTCAGCGTGATAGTTATGCTTCCTACATTGGTCACTACCCCATGCTTGCTTACTTTGCCATCGCTGAGAACGAGTCCATTGGACGTGAACGCTATAACTTCATGCAGGTTCTCTTTTCTCTCTGCTTCTGTTAAGACTCAAAATGTGTTTGTTTGTTTGTTTGGTCTTTCTTTTCTCTGCACTAACTGAAGGAATCATGGTTGGATTATGATTATCGGTTTAGCGTTAGTTTCTGTTGTGTTCTCTGTGCCTTATGTAGATACATTACTCTCAGCATTCATTCATTTATTTGGTTTTATAGCTGTTACCCAAGTTTTATGTATGATATAATTGGCTGTATAGCTTTGCTGATAACTGTGTATGGGTTTCATTCAGCTGAGAAAGTATTAGTCTACTATGATAAACCTCATGTCTTGGATTCATATGCATCGTATTTTCTTTCACATTTTTTGATTCAGAAGAACGGCAAAGCTCATGTGTGCATATGGCCTATAATATAAAAGGAACATTTTGAATAAGGAATAATGAGACTCTTGTTTCAATTGATTATAAAATGTTTAGCTGTCGTCTGGGTCTTGCATACAAGGCTTTATGTTTATAAAGTGTTTAGCTATCATTTGAGCTATTTACTTCAGTTTATGCAGCTCTAGAAAGCTTTACTGGCCAATAGAAATCAGTCCATGGGTTAACATTCAGTTGAGAGAGTATTAGTTTTTAGTATGATAATTTTTCTCGCTAATTCTCTTTCAATTTTGATTTTGCAGAAAATGCTTCTACCTTGTGGCCTCCCTCCAGAAAGAGAAGACGACTAAAGAGAGCTTTTGCGAGTGTTGTCTGGCAATTGGAATCAGAAAAACAACGTTATCTTTCTACTTCAGTCTCTCAAATGCATTGTTGTACTGACCCTGTAAAACCCTACTCTCTTATTGTGTAAACATACTGTGTCTTTGTTTTAGTGAAAAATTACTGTCTTCGATTCTTTTTCATATACGAATCTACCATTCTTACAAAATAAATGAATTTTAAAAATGTTAAAGTGGAAGAAGTTCGGAGCTTTTAAACAAACAGAAGTATAAAAGAGCAACCTTTACGCTTGAAAACGTTCACTCTCATTCACAAGAATATGAGTTCATCATCATCAACAAAAGCCCTAATAAAAAACCTGATCAAGAACCCAACACGCATCAAATCAAAACACCAAGCGAAGCAGCTCCACGCCAAGTTCCTCCGAACCCAATCACTCTCCCACACATCAGCCTCCGTCGTCATCTCCATCTACACCAACCTCAGACTCTTACACGAAGCCTTACTCCTCTTCCACACCCTCGAGTCTCCTCCCGTCCTCGCGTGGAAGTCCCTCATCAGATGCTTCGCCGACAAATCCCTCTTCTCCCGCGCACTGTCTTCCTTCGTCGACATGCGAGCTTCCGGGAGATGCCCAGACCACAACGTCTTCCCTTCCGTCCTGAAATCGTGTACGATGTTGTCGGATTTGAGGTTCGGTGAGTCTGTTCATGGGTATATTATAACTCTTGGGTTGGATTGCGATTTGTATACTTGCAATGCCCTTATGAATATGTACGCTAAGCTTCAAGGGATGGGTGGTTCCAAGATTAGTGCACACAAAGTGTTCGATGAAATTCGTCAGAGAAAGTCTGAGACTTGTGTTTGTGATTATACTGAAACTATGACTAGTGCTCTGCCTTCAGGGATAGATAGTGTCAGGAAAGTTTTTGAATTGATGCCTAGAAAGGATGTGGTTTCTTGGAACACGCTCATTGCTGGGTATGCACAGAGTGGGATGTATGAAGATGCTTTGAGGATGGTTAGGGAGATGGGAAGTGAGGAGGATTTATTAAAGCCTGATGCTTTCACTTTGTCTAGTGTTCTTCCTATTTTTTCAGAGTATGTTGATGTTAATAAGGGAAAAGAGATTCATGGGTATGTGATTCGGAAAGGGATTGATGCCGATGTGTATATCGGGAGTAGCTTGGTTGTTATGTATGCTAAGAGTGCTCGGATTGAAGATTCTGAAAGAGTGTTTTCTCACTTGTTGAGACGGGATAGTATCTCGTATAACTCGCTTGTAGCTGGGTATGTACAGAACGGTAGGTATAACGAGGCTTTGAAGTTATTTAGGGAAATGGTGAACGCAAAGGTTAGGCCGGGGCCAGTGGCTTTCTCCAGTGTGTTGCCTGCTTGTGCTCACTTGTCCACCTTGCACCTTGGGAAACAACTTCACGGGTATGTGTTGAGGGGTGGGTATAGCGATAACATATTCATAGATAGTGCACTTGTGGATATGTATTCTAAATGTGGGAGTATTAAGGCTGCTAGGAAGATTTTTAATAGGATGAATGTGCATGATGAAGTTTCATGGACGGCTATAATAATGGGGCATGCGTTACATGGCCATGGGCATGAAGCGGTTTCGTTGTTCGAGGAAATGAAACTGAAAGGGGTGAAGCCAAATCATGTGGCGTTTGTTGCTGTACTAACTGCTTGTAGTCACGTGGGGTTGGTAGATGAGGCGTGGGGGTATTTCAACAGCATGACTGAGGTTTACGGTTTGAAGCCTTGGTTGGAACATTACGCAGCTGTAGCTGATCTTCTAGGCCGTGCAGGGAAGCTGGAAGAGGCATACGATTTCATTTCAAACATGCGTGTTGACCCTACGGGTAGCGTCTGGTCCACGTTACTGTCTTCTTGCAGCGTTCACAAGAATCTTGAGCTAGCGGAGAAGGTGGCTGAGAAGATATTCGCTGTTGATTCTGAGAACATGGGAGCTTACGTTCTGATGTGCAACATGTATGCATCTAACGGAAGGTGGAGAGAAATGGCGAAACTGAGATTGAGGATGAAGAAGCTAGGTATGAAGAAAAAGCCAGCTTGTAGTTGGATCGAGTTCAAAGGCAAGACTCATGGTTTTGTCTCAGGGGATAGATCGCACTCGAGTATGGAGAGAATCAACGAGTTTCTTAAAGAAGTAATGGAACAGATGGAGAAAGAAGGGTATGTTGCGGACACAAGCGGAGTGCTGCACGATGTGGATGAGGAGCATAAGAGAGAGCTTTTGTTTGGACACAGCGAGAGATTAGCTGTTGCGTTTGGTATCATCAATACAGAGCCTGGCACGACGATTAGAGTCACTAAGAACATAAGAATATGCAGAGATTGTCATGTGGCGATCAAGTTTATATCCAAGATCACTGAGAGAGAGATTGTCGTGAGGGATAATAGCAGGTTCCATCATTTCAACCGTGGGAGCTGTTCTTGTGGAGACTATTGGTGACAGAGTAAGGTGAGAGGACTTGTTCAACTATTACACTCGAGTTTTTCTTGAAAACTCTTATAATGTTTGCTGATCAGCTTTGATTTCATGGTTTCATGAACAAAAATATTTGAGACTTCTATACTGAGCTCTTCTTTTCATTGTTCTGTATATAATTGCAGATAAACAGAGTTGGGTACATGCACTCTAGAGGATTTCTTCACCGTCATATTAAACCCAGACTACTTTTCTACGTTTGGTGTATACCTTAAAATTTTATCTTAACAAAGTCAAATTTCAACCTCAAGGTGTACGTTATCAGTTATGGCCGGCTTGCTAGAAAGTAGAGAAGTCCTCAGAGACATAAGCATATATACCATTCATTTGGGATCTATAAATGTTTGCTTGCAAATTCCCTTCGAGCACTCTTCTTCCGTTTTTTGCTTCATAAGAGTTGACAGTGTCTCTCTACAGGGGAAATAAGAATCTAACAGGAACTGCTCGATATTCAAAGATTAGTGAGAGAAAGTTGCTTTTCTCTGTAGATGTGCGTGTCAATGTCCGTAATAGTGTTTTGTATTGTGAAATCATGTTTAGCATTTCTCTAACTTTTCACTTAAAATGACTTAGCTTTGCAGGTTCTTTTCGAGTCATTATAATGTTAGAAACCTCTACCAAGACACATATGCAGAGCCTTCTGGTATATAGCTAGATGTTAAGCATATGGTTAAACTTGCAAGTCGGTTCGGTCATGATTGTACAAAAACATGAACTGTGGAGTTTAACAGATAACTCCATTCTAGACCTGTCAACCATGAAAATCGCTTTCTTTTTCTATAATTAATCTGTAAATAGATAACTAAAATTTGAACTGAAAAATTGTAGGGCTTTACCCCGAAGGGAGCCCTTCCAGAAATTCTCGAAAGCCCAAGACAAGCTTAGGCCTAGGAGGGGGTTTGGAAATAGTTTTCAACCAGCAATAGACGCGCCTCGGTTAGTACCTCATTAGCTGCGTCATTGCCCCAAGCGCAAAGATGCTTTTCTAATATGAACGTGAGCTTTGTTTTATAGCGCTAGCTTTTTGAGCTTTCAAGTTCTCGTTACCGATGTGGGACAAATTACACGCACCTTTTGTAAATAAACACTGATCGGGCTTCAATGCATCTTGGGCCTCAGAATCTTGGCTATCAAAATTAATTAACAGCTTCTTGTTTTTGAGGTCGAATCGAATTCAGTTTTGCTTCATTTGTCAAAGATACCTTTATTTTATTTTATCTTGAACTTTAATACAATTGGTTAAAGATAAGCTTTATTTAAAAGCTGTTACTGGTTTTCATTAGAAATAAAATGAGAGAACAATTTTTCTCCCCCTCTCATAAATCCTAATGTGTTTTTATAAAAAAAAAAATTGGTGAAATGTGTTTATATATTTGTTAGTAAGACCTCTTAACAGAATACTTCGTTTAATACACTAATTACATTTGGTCAAATATTCATAACCTATTAATAGTTGTTGACTTGTCCTGAAGTCTCTGAGCTAAAAATGTGGTTCGTCGTGGGAATGTTTTGTCTTGTGCTAACATATAAGTGATTTGTGGATGGAGGGAGGCAACAGTATCATTCAATTTTGTTTTGTTGGAAAATTTTGATGGGGACACTTTGGTTTGGAGAAATCAAGAAACAAGCCTCTTTGTTTCTTCATGACAAGTACAATGTTGCTAGACTTGTTCTCACCGATGTTACCGAAATTGAGCTGTAAGACTAACACTATACTTGGATATATAAGTAATAATAAAAATGATTCATTATTCGGTCTTTTTAAGAAGAAATTGGTTTGTTGATAATATTCTTTAGGTTAGTAGAAGAAGTGACAAACGATGATCCTTGTTCTCCAGACGCTAAGACGATGACTAAAATAGCAGAGGCATCGTTTAATACAGTGGATTACTGGAGAATTGTGGATGTTCTTCACAGAAAGTAATGAATTCTCTAAGTTTGTTTCTTGTGGAGATTAATCATTCATGAGATTAACACTACACAACAAAATTGAAAACAGGATAGGGAAAGGGGAAGGAGAGATGAAAAAGTGGAGAGAAGCTTACAAGGCAATGGTGTTGTTGGAGTTCTTATTAACTCACGGTCCTCTTCATTTACCTCATGATTTTCTTTATGACTTGGATCATATTCGTTTCCTCTCAACCTTCCAATACGTTGACGATAAAGGGTACTTATTAATTTTCGAAAAACATCCATTTTATATATGTTCTACTCTAGAGTAAGAGATGTGCTATTTTTTTTTTTAATATTGAATTCACTTTCATCATTTTGTGTAAAAGATACTAATTTTATTTAAAACTTTTTTACTTAGTATGTTTTTAACTTTTTAACCTAACTACAATCATTCATTTCTTACGAATAATTATAACAAACTAGATTACATCCATATTATGAAATTTCTAGTTTTCAAAAATAACTTGCAGACATTTAAACTTATTAAGTTCAATGTATTTTATAAACACTATATATAATTTGATAAAAACCGTTAAATGATTATAGTTTTGGTTTAGAATAAATTTTTGATAAATTGATTTATATGCTAAATTTATTGATTGAAGGTTAACCGTTTTCTCTAAAAACAATTTCTATATAACCACTGAAAATATGTTACCGCGCTTTTGGCTTTGACAAATATAGATTCAAATTTTATTTAAGTTGCTTCCATCTCTGTCCTACTTAGATTTGATTGGGGAGCTAAGGTACAGAAGAAGGCGGATCAGATTCAAACTCTTCTTCTAGGTAAAGAAGAACTAAGAGAAGCTCGTCTTAAAGCCCTCAAGATCACCTCCCAAATCAATGGCTTCGGAAACTCCACATCTTTCTCAACTCCTCCTCCGCCTACTCCACCGCTCTCATCCTCTCCTCTGAAGAGATCCGGTACAATGCTAACCGAAAGGGAAGCTGTATCGGAGTCAGATTCATTGATCGGCGAGGATGACAAGAGGAACCGAACCGCCGTTGAAGAGACGCTGATCAGCGGAATCTGCTCTAAGCTCGTCGGTTTTAGCCCTCTGAAAAAACTTCACAGTGGTCATACAGCGGCCGGATTTCATGCTTTGTCAAACGTTGAGAGAGTTTCCAGTAAATGTTATGACCGCCGCAATTCTATTGGCTACTGATGATTATGTTTCTTTTGTAATAAAAAGAGTCCGGTTTGGTTTTTAATGTACATGTCTACCAAATTTCGGTTCCGGTACAAAATAACGGTCTAGTCAAACCTAATTACGATACAAGAGATTTCGCTTTTGGTAATCCTGTTTACAGCTTCTTTGGCTAAGCATTTTGCAGCTTCTTGAGGATCTTCCAAGTGTCTGATTAGGTTTATAGCTTCTTGATTCTTCATCACCTGCATCAAAATCAAAACAATTAATTTAACATGATTACCCAAAGAAAAAAAAATCAAAACAATTATTAACGATTTTTCGCCAAGTGATTAGTCTCTGTAAATTGATTGATTATTAAACTAATTACCTCCCAAATCCCAGAGCTACCAATAATGATGAACTCTGTATGTGAACTAATCTTTTCTGTAACCAAAGCAAGCTCTGAATCTCTTGAATCTGATTGATCATCTGTATCTCCTTGATTGCAAACTGAGATTACACAGATAAAAGCAAAACTTAATTCTTTTTTTCTTACACAAGTAAGCAAAACCGGTCTTAACCGGATTTAACCAGTGTAATATCGGGTTTAAGGGAACCAAACCTGGGAAAATAAAATCTGACCAGTTTCTTGTTTCGGATTTAGCTCCGATTTGATAGGCCTCACCGTCTCTGCAAACCACCACTCTATGGCCGCCGATACTGGCCATAGCTAGCTTTTCTCCGTTCACCACCGTCACAGAGGCAGCCGAGCCGCTGCTTCTCTCCCCCTCAACGTACGCTTTTCTGATAATCTCTTTACATTTTCTCAAAACTCCATGCTGCTGCAGTTCCATCAAATCACTGATCATCAGACTAATATTAAAGAATCAAATTACAGAATTTAACTGAAACGTTCAATCACCTTATCGTGGAGCTTATCGAAGAGATGGTTCTGCATATATTTGACAATCTCTTTCCCGGTTCCAGCGTCTGACACTGCAAATAACCAAACTTCAAGCTCTTCTTCACTCTGTTGCTGTCTCTGTACGGTAACCGAGCCTATACTCGGTGAACAGTCGATATAGCTTAACCGGTCGATGGTATAGCATCCGTGAGAAACCGAATTCAACCAAGATTGTTTCCTCTTCCTTCTCGTCCCATCTCCATCTCCTAGTCTTTCAAACCGGAACGCCTGTTGAATTCGTTAGGTGTTGTTACACTTTTTTTGTAACACTAGGTATTGTTATACAATACTAAGATGAAAGAAACCAAAAGTTCATATAATTAATCGATGTATAAGATGATATATTTTCTGAAATTTCAAGATCTTTAGAATTCTATGATGTAAACAAAATCTTTGAATCTAAGAAAAAGTAACTAAAAAGGAAGAATCAGATTATACCTTTTGCATGAAAGGGAAATCCCAGAAGCCCATCTTTAATCATAGCTTCTTATGTGCTAATTATCCTCATTTATAGTATATTGCTAGTATAAGCTTTTGATGAAAACAAGAAAACTTTTCGATTCTCACAATTTAAAAGAATACAACTTTTTTTCAGTTGCAAGATACACTTTCGTCGGTCGTTTTTGAATATTATAAAATTGTAATTTAGTTAGGTACATATTAGTCAACTTAATTAGCAATTCAAACGCTTTTTAATTTGTATGGTAAACAATTTGGAATACATACAAATAACTAGAACATGAGTTAAAGCGTTCTAGAGAGTAACGTACGCCTTGTTTTCTCATGGCGCTTATACTTTGAATACGTTTACGTTTCCGTTTACGTTTCACCCTTACTGTTTCTAATACGATTTACGTTTCCTTCTTTTTTTTTGAAATCTATAGAGTTATATATAGTTTGTTAATGCACTATCGCTGTTCGTATTTTATTTTCCTTGTGTGATGCATTTACTGTTGAAAGTTTTTCTTTTCAGCAAAGACCAACAAGCTTCGCTAGATTGCTTCAAAAGTATAGTTTTGTGAATTAGCCAACTCCAAACCCACGTATGAGTGCACATGGGAAAACAGAAGCACCGGTCCGAGCTCTTTTTGCAAGCGAGTTTCCCCGGATATTCAAGTTATATATGACAGACATGCTGAGAGAGATTTTGTGTAGGAGAAAGTTTGATAAAATTATTCTCTGTTAAGGATGACAGTCTACGTTTCATTCAAGAAAAATCATGTTCTATCTCGTTCTTCTTCAGTCACATTAGACAGTTTCAGCCTAATGTTCGTATAAAATTGTCAAGGCAATTTTGTTTTCAGGGTTTTCAGGCTTTAGCCTTTAGACAATCGTATATAAGCAGCATTGGCTTGAATAGCATCGAATGTGTCTGACGACGAACTGAATAGAACACGATTTAATCCATAATATATATATATATATATATATCTTATTATATAAAACTTAGTTTTCAAAGTTACTAATTAACACGATTGTGACACATGGCGTTTATATATTTTAGATTGTGACATGTGTGCAATATATTTAACATTTATATACTAAGATTGATTTTCCTATTTTTCTATCTTATTATATAAAGCTAAAGATAGTTTTCTTATAATCCTACTCAATCTTATTAAAATAATTATTTTTGTAGTTATCTTTTTACATTGATTTTCCTATTTTCCTATCTTATTATATAAATAAAAGATAATCTTATTAAAAACGTAATATATCATAATCTAATATTATTATAAATATCAAATTAAAAATTTAATTATAAGTATTATTAAAATAAATTTTGCAATAAAAAATCTAAAGAAAAGGTAATAGTAAAAGATTATTTGATAAATTTTGCAATTTTCCTTCTAATATGTTTACATGTGCTTAAATATATAATGATTAAAAATATATGTACTTATATAGTAAAACGAAGTTTGAATAACCTAATTGTAAAAATTATTTAATATAAGTTTTTCAGAATTTTTCTTTATATAAAGCTTAGTTTTCAAAGTTACTAATTAACACGATTGCGACACATGACATTTATATATTTTAGATTGTGACATGTGTGCAATATATTTAACATTTATATACTAAGATTGATTTTCCTATTTTTCTATCTTATTATATAAAGCTAAAGATAGTTTTCTTATAATCCTACTCAATCTTATTAAAATAATTATTTTTGTAGTTATCTTTTTACATTGATTTTCCTATCTTATTATATAAATAAAAAATAATCTTATCAAAAACGTAATATATCATAATCTAATATTATTATAAATATCAAATTAAAAATTTAATTATAAGTATTATTAAAATAAATTTTGCATTAAAAAAATCTAAACAACAGATAATAGTAAAAGATTATTTGATAAATTTTGCAATTTTCCTTCTAATATGTTTACATGTGTTTAAATATATAATGATTAAAAATATATGTACTTATATAGTAAAACGAAGTTTGAATAACCTAATTGTAAAAATTATTTAATATAAGTTTTTCAGAATTTTTCTTTATATAAAACTTAGTTTTCAAAGTTACTAATTAACACGATTGCGACACATGACGTTTATATATTTTAGATTGTGACATGTGTGCAATATATTTAACATTTATATACTAAGATTGATTTTCCTATTTTTCTATCTTATTATATAAAGCTAAAGATAGTTTTCTTATAATCCTACTCAATCTTATTAAAATAATTATTTTTGTAGTTATCTTTTTACATTGATTCTCCTATTTTCCTATCTTATTATATAAATAAAAGATAATCTTATTAAAAACGTAATATATCATAATCTAATATTATTATAAATATCAAATTAAAAATTTAATTATAAGTATTATTAAAATAAATTTTGCATTAAAAAAATCTAAACAAAAGGTAATAGTAAAAGATTATTTGATAAATTTTGCAATTTTCCTTCTAATATGTTTACATGTGCTTAAATATATAATGATTAAAAATATATGTACTTATATAGTAAAACGAAGTTTGAATAACCTAATTGTAAAAATTATTTAATATAAGTTTTTCAGAATTTTTCTTTATATAAAGCTTAGTTTTCAAAGTTACTAATTAACACGATTGCGACACATGACGTTTATATATTTTAGATTGTGACATGTGTGCAATATATTTAACATTTATATACTAAGATTGATTTTCCTATTTTTCTATCTTATTATATAAAGCTAAAGATAGTTTTCTTATAATCCTACTCAATCTTATTAAAATAATTATTTTTGTAGTTATCTTTTTACATTGATTTTCCTATTTTCCTATCTTATTATATAAATAAAAGATAATCTTATTAAAAACGTAATATATCATAATCTAATATTATTATAAATATAAAATTAAAAATTTAATTATAAGTATTATTAAAATAAATTTTGCATTAAAAAAATCTTAACAAAAGGTAATAGTAAAAGATTATTTGATAAATGTTGCAATTTTCCTTCTAATATGTTTACATGTGCTTAAATATATAATGATTAAAAATATATGTACTTATATAGTAAAACGAAGTTTGAATAACCTAATTGTAAAAATTATTTAATATAATTTTTTCAGAATTTTTCTTTTTTGAGAATCCTAAACAAAAAATTATTTACAATTAAGATTATATAGAGTTTTGTTTTTCAAAATTGTTAATTAACATGATTGTGACACATGACGGTTATTATTTAAAATTGTGATGCGTGTTAAACTATCTTATAATTAATATATATATATATATATATATATATATATATATATATACTACAATAGTAATAAATGATTTTGGTTCTCTTCTTATTATATAAAACATAGATCTTCAAAGTTACTAACTAACATGATCGTGACATGTGTCAATAAATTTTTAAGATTGCAACATCTGTTAATCTATCTTATAACTAAAAATGTAATAATAAGATAATCTATCTTATAACTAAAAATATAATAATAAGATAATAACAAAAACAAATTTTGTTAAAATTAATTGTAAGTATTATCTAATAGTAATTTTTTCTTTTAAAATCCTAAACAAAAAAATAATTGAAAAGGATTATTTGATAGTAATTTTCATTTTAATATTATGAAATAGGTTAAAATTTATACTGATATAAAAATATATATATATATATATATATAACGAGATAACCAAAAAAAACGAATTTTGAAATTTATTTAATAGTAAAAAAGTCTGATTTAATAATATTTTTTTAGAAAATTTCCTTTAAAATCCTGAATAAAAAATTTGTAAAAGACTATTTTAAACCATCTCATAATTAAAAATAAACATACTGGGATAATAAAATTAATTTTTATTAAAAAATAATTAAATAGTAATTTTCCATTTTAAAATCTTTAAAGATATAACTGCAAAATATTATTTGATTAAAATATATATACTAAGAAAATAACAAACGAATTTTGAAAAATTAAATTTCAAAACTATTTAATAGTAAATTTAATTTAAATATTATTTAATAGAAATTTTCTAGAAATTTTCAAGAAATTTAATTTATGTTTATTAAGTTTATTAATTTTAATAAATTATTAATTTTACAAAATTTAAAAATTATTAACTTTATTAATAAAACCAATTAAGTTTATTAAGTTTCATAAATTACAGATTGACCCAATTAAATTTGTTTAAGATCAATTAAACTCGATTGTGATGTTGCCATCATATTATTATTTACTTCATACATGTGGCATGTATTAACATAAAATTCGTGTAGTTATTGACACATTTTTATATATTGGATGGTTTTCACCATATAAGTGTAAACTTCGTGTAGCTGAGAAACTTTTTTCCTTGATTAAATATCAGTGGCATTCTATGGTAATTATTGAGGAAAATTTAGGGCTAAGTACAAAATGTACTTCCCTTTTAATAGATTAGATACTAGATTATAATCCGCGCCATGCGCGGAATGAGTTCTTTAAAATATGTTGTATTTAAATATTACAATTATAACATATTTTGCTATCAAATTTTTTTTTTTACATTTGATTTAGGGTGCACATTCGGATACTATTTGGTTTGGTTTGGTTTGGTTCAGTTCAGTTATGTTTCGATTTTTTTGTGAGCATCCAATTTGGATCTGCGAGCTCGGACTCAAATAACTCATTAAATTTTTTAAAAATAAAATAAAATTCATATATACTTTAAATTTCTCAAAATATAAAAAAACATTATTAATAACATATAAATGTGTATAATGTAAGCTAAAATACTTAAACTTAACATGAAATTTGGTTTAGCTTCAATATATGGATAGAAAATCAATTTATATTTGAAGTATTGATTTTGAGTATCATTTAACTATTTTAAACATGTATTTTAACTGTTTGTATATATTTCCAAGTATTTTGGACAACTTAATAACATCTGATATATTTTGTATATTCTTTTAGATATTAAATTCTAAAAAATAATATATTTAACTATATAAATCTTGTTTGGATATATTTGATATCCAAAATATTTTGTTTCGGATTGTGTTCCGTTCTAAAAAATAACATCTTAATAACATTTTACCATTTTTCGTAATTTATAGACATTTTAAAAATTAAAAATATAACATGTATGAAAATCATTTTTTTAATATGCTTAATGTGATTTTTAATTTTTAATAATATAAATTTAAAAATGTAGAGGATAAAATTTTTTTTGTCCAATATGTATGATTTATAATCATTAATTGTCATATATACGTTAATCATATTATGTAATTTCGTAGCTTTTATTTAAGAAAATAAACTTACATAACTTTTGTTTAAGGAAATGATTTAAGACTATGATGATTAGTTTAATATATATATATATATATATATATATATATTTGTATGAACCATCTTATATTCCTAAGGATTTTTAAGAATCATCCTAATGATAATACGTTGTTACAAAACATGTTGTAATGTTCTATGATTAATATACTAATGATTAACCGGGTCTCATGGTCTGGTGGTAAAAGAACCTCGGCTGAGGTGCCCGCCATCACGAATTCGAGTTCCGGCCACATCAGATTTAACCTGGTTTTCGTTTGGTCTCTAGGACCTTCCTCACCAATTTTGGTTGGATGCGGTGGGATAGTCGAACTAAGTGAGAGGTCCGGATAATTGGATTATCAAAAAAAAATTATAGGTTCGTTCACCGAAAGAGGTTGGGGTAAACAAAAACAAAGAGTTTTCCTGAAAAAGGAAAAAGGGGTACGGACTCGCTATTACCGGTCAGAATAAGCTCGAATCCGGTCTTAAAATAAACAATGGGTTAATTGCATAACCGAGAAAACGAAACAAGTCAGGTTCCGTTTGGTCTCTCCTCTCAGAAGTCAGAACCAAAACCCTCTCTCCTCCTCCGTCTTTCTTAAACCTCAGAAACCCTTTCTTTCTTTCTTTCTTTTGCGGAGCCAAAATGGCGATGGGGCGTCTTCTTACGCCCAAATTGAATCCTAATTTCAGCATCAGAGGTAGACAATACAGAAACCCCTTCTCCTCAATCCTTCTGTTTTTTTTTCTTCTCATTTTCGCACATGATTTTAATCGATTATTGATGGTTCTGTGAAACTGAAATCTTGTTTTATAGGTTCCATACCTTTTACGAGGAGGTGGTCTTCTTCTTCTTCCCTGGAGGATGGCCGGAATCTCGAGAAATTGTCGGATTCCAAGGCTACCGATAACAAGTGAGTACCCTTCTCCTCTCTTGCCATAAGTTCTGTGTAATGAATTATCATAATATATGCAAAGTCGAACTCTTTTTTCATCAAATGAAAGCGAATACTAGTTTTAGATATTAATGAGATACCGAATTTAGAAATGGGAGTTTTTGCTTTGGTATTTAACTTATATCCTCTTTCTCTGTCTTTCCACCTTGAGTGGCTTCACACCATTGCAAAAACTATTTGGAGTTTCTTATTACATTTATCGTCATGTTTAATTTGGGTGGATGATGCATTGTTCTTTCAACTAGTTATATTGTTTATCTTGGATATATGTAGAGATATTGGCCAAAAGGGAATGCAATGGTATTCTTTGGGAGGCTTGCTCACTAATCTAAAGCAAAAGATTTTGGGAAACATGCCCTTGCTCAACAAACCTCCCATGGTTTCTTCAGGAGATGTGACTGTTGAAAAGGTAATCAGCTTGCAGAATGTTGCAGATGACAAAAACTGTATCCCTCCTCCGAGTGCAAAAGAAGAGTCTTTAGTCTCTGAAGATGCATCTCAAAGTGTTGCTGCAATTGAGATTCCTGGGAAGAGAGAACCTACGTCTGTAGAGGAGAAGGTGTTGGGTTTGTTACAAGCTGAAAGAGTGGAACCAAGTTCTAAAGATGTCCTTCTAGGTTTGGTGACTGAAGAAAATCAAGGGAAGTTGCAATCGGTTAAAAAGGTAGCACTCTCCAACATGTTCATAAACCTGCATCCGGATTATAAGGAGGTTAAGCCTCGTCTCAGATCTGAGGCATTGAGTAATAGTGATTCCACAATGTCTACAAGAGAATCCTCTCGTGATGAGGTTGGCCAACACGTCCCTGTCCAGAAAATGAAGAGCATCACCAAGGACAATGATCAACAGATGTTTTCAGATGATCAAAAGAGCGGAGACCTGGCTGCTATTAGAGAATGGAAGACTACATATCCTTTTGGAAGTTCTAAAGGAACCGTTGTACCTGTTGCAGTGAGTAAAGACTCGAGCATCAGGAATTTGATAAAGTCTCTTCAAAAGAGTGATCTTTTTGGTGCTACGGAGGAAAAAGAATCCAAAGGATTGTGCAGCCAGAGCCAGGCCACCTTGGCTGATGCTGCCACCAGTACGAATCAAGAGTCAACAGAAAAAAGTTTGGACGCATTATCTATACGAGAGCATTCTCCTAACAAAGTAGTGTTAAGGTTTTTGACCGAAGGGTTTCAGAAGAGTGACATCGTTGAATCATTTTCTGAATTTGGACCCGTTTTAGATGTTAAAGAAGTTCCATCTTTCGAGGGGTGCATTTACAAAGCTGCTCTCGTGACTTTTGAGGTTAGTTTGAGAAACGAGTTACATTGTCTTCTTGTTTAAACGGTCTACTGAAAAGAGTGTGTGTTCTTTGCTTTCAAATTTGTAGACTAAATCAGCAGTCAAAAAGGCTCTCAAGAAAGGTACTGTGATGGTGAAGCATTGCAGTTCAATTGTTGAGGCAGTTTCTCAGAAAGACATGGTAGAAAAGATACGCATTCCGGATCTCATTGGTGATCCAGATGTGCCTGTTTCCTTGGTAAAGGAACCAGCCAGAACAATCAAGATTCATCCACTCCATCAAAGCATAGGTTCGAATCAGATCAGAGAAGCTCTAAGGTTTTGTAAGAGCGACATATCTAAGATCATTTTTGGCTCATCGACAACAGCTGCTTTCGTTGAGTTTGAGGTGCGTTTTTATTGTTAAGCTAACCTGGTTATAATACTCAAAACCAAAGATAAATGATCTACTTTGTGGTATGCAGACGGAAGATGGAAAAGAGAGAGCACTTGCAGCTCATTCAGTTGACGTGCTCAACAAGCAATTGTTTCTCTCAAGGATTGATATACCGAGGACAACTGTTGCAAGGATCTCCAACTTGTCAGGATTAATGACTAGTGACTTACGGAAACTGTGTGTGCCTTATGGTCAGATCAAACAGATGTTTCACAGAGGAAAGGATGTTGCAGATGTTCATTTCGATGTCTCTGAATGGCCAAACATGCTCACTATTCTCAACAGGTAATACTTGCACATTACTTTTTTTTTTGTTTTGAAATAAGGAGTGAAAGTCTTGAAGTTTTTGTTTTGTGTGTTGTTTATTATATAGCATGAATGGTAAAGAAAGAAATGGTAAGAGATGGGTGGTTCGACCAGCGACAGCAGTGATACCTCATGAGATTCTGAAGGTTTTGTGGGAAGACCCTCAAGAAAAGAAGTATGTGAAAGGTTTGATTAAGAATATGATGCGAGAGATTGAACAGCCTTTAGATGCAGCTGCTTTATCTTCATTGTGTTTAGTTCTTGAAGATTAGAGGATAGAGAGCCATTGTTTTTGTAAAACATCTATGAAAAAGGAAAGATAACCACGTTGGAATTGGTTTTTAGAGACCACGTAAAGAAAATTTCTAATCAATAGGATTGAATTTAAGAAGCTCTACTCAAATCATTTTAATACCAGCAAAAGAATTCTCTTGTGCTTCCAATACAGCTAACATTAATTATACAATAATATCAACTAGTTTTTTTAATTAATATAATTATTTTGAAAATTCTTATATGTATTGGAGAAAAAGAATTCTCTCGTGCTTCCAATCTGTGTATTGGAGTAAATATTATTTTGAAAATTCTTATACGTATAATTGTTGTTTCTTACCTTCCAAAGTATATATTTGATATAGCTTATTCTTATTGTATTAACATTTTTCATAGTTTTACTTATTTTTTATGTTTTTTTTTGTAATGTATTGCATATTATACTGATTTTAAAATTATTAATACTGACGATATAAATAAATATAATTAATTAATACAATTAATATATCTATGATATAATTTTATATACACATTTAAAAATATTAGGTTTCTCATAAATGTAGTAACCTTTTATAAAAAAAAAGTTCTCAAATAAACAATACTAGGTGTGTTGTCCGCACATACGAGCTTAAATATTTAATAATTATTTATTAGTTCATACATTATTAATTAAAAGTCTATACCGATATTATTTATGTCATAAATTATAATTTAAATTCGTTTTTTGGTAGCTAATAAAAAAATTAACTTGATTAATATTTAGTTATTTGTGTTTTTGTTTTGTTTATTTTTTAACTTTTAATTGCTTATTAATATTATTACTATTATTAGTTTTAATAATGTATCTAATAAAAATAATTTAAATTTGTTTTTGTTTTTAGATAATTTATATGTTTTATTCATTCAAGGTATAAACGATATTAGCTGCTCTAAATTTTAACGTGAGAGTTCTGTTGCAAAAATTTACTTCGCAAATAATAATATAATATAGATGTGTCAATTGTAATGACCTCTGGTTAAGAACTTAAGAACAAAGACAATGATACTACCCAAGTCATATAATTAGCTCTGGAGATGACCGTAAAGTTATGTAGTTAAACATTAATACTGCAAATAAATTAATAAAGTTTAAACGTAAAACCAATATGCATTCGTGTTTAGTACCTAATGAAACTATGACTATATGGTATTGTACCATGCTCGATCTAGTGGCATGTCCTTGGTGTTTTTGATTTGTTTGATAGTAATATCTCAAACATTTTCAGTATTTAGGTGGAAGTTCCGATCAAATTCCTAAATCTTATTAACCTTTTCCTAGAAACCAACGCATCTCTCGCGTTTGCCAGTAAAAACGACCGTAAGGTGACTTGGAGAACCTTAATATAGAACTGAAGGAAACCACCAAAATAAGGGTAAATCTTCTGGTTATCCGTTGACTTACAACTTTTAGATCCAATAATCATCCGCCATGTGTAGATTACGAAATAGACAAGAAAAGGAGAAAGAGCCTTTGCGCTCAAAGGAAAGAGGACACACTTTGAGATTTCTTCTGTCCTTACGTTACCTCCTTTTCAACTCGCGACCAAAGCAAAACACCAAACAAGAAAATAACAAAAGAAGTAGAGGGAAGCCTTTTGATTTTGTTTCCTGAAACTATTTGGAAAACACATATGTTTCAAAGTTTGTAGCCAGGTATTTTTTTCCTTTCAACTTATCTCGTCCTTTGTTTTGTTCTTAATTGTTTATGTATTGCTCTTAAATTTGCAGAAACTCATAGCCTTGGAAATCATACAATTAGATTTATTTGTTAATAGGGTTTTATCTCCTCCCATAACATGTAAGTTCATATTTTCTTAAGCTTTCTTATTTATTTCATAGTATGATTCACCAGAAAACAATGCACACATTCCTTGATTTCTGCACTAAACAGCCTTATGGATAAATTCATTATACTAATTCGAATAGAGAATTGTAAGCAAAAAGAAGAAGAATTTTTGTTAAAAACCGATTTATGAAAAAGCTTTTGATTGCTTGATGTGCAAGTTAGGTATGCATCTGCAAGTTGAAGAGTACCTCACCAATGAAGGGTTTCTTAAAAGGGTTGAGGTACATTGCTCGTATATTCGGTGAGTTTCGTTTATTAATTTATCAATATATGTGTATGTGTGGTTAAAATTATAAATCAGATTCTAAAACGTTATAAAAATTGTTGCATGCAGAGGATGAAAAGGAGCCAGAGATACAGATTGGAGAACCGACCGATGTCAAACATGTTGCTCATATAGGATGGGAAGGGCCCTCTGCTACGACTCCAAGCTGGGTAGATATTACCTTACACTTTCTACGTATACATATATTGGTGGCAGATGAGCTCATATCTTTGATGGGATTCTACAGATGCATGAGTATAAGTCTCCAGAGACAAAAGGAAGTACCAACAAGAAAGAGAAGCAAAGGAACAAGGGAAGGCGTAAATCATCTACAAACACAAACAACTCACCTGCAGAGTCTCCATCAAGGGTGGGAGGATCAACGAGGCCATCAAAACGCAGCACGGGTAAGCAGAGAGAGCAGGACACGGGTGAAGGGTCAGAGTCAGGTTCAGGGTTAGGCTTACCTCAACAAAATGATCAGTCCTTGGGACAGAAAAAATCCAGGCAGAAACGGTCAAAAGGAGGAGGAGGACGAGGCGGCGAACCTTCTCAGTCTGTTGAACCTGCAAAGGAGAGTTTTTCTTGATCAAGTAATTAGACTAGAGTGGTGGTTTTGTTTTTCTTATCATCTACACCCACTTTTTCTTTTCTAATCTCCCTTTTGTTGGAGATGTATTTGTATAACAAGAACAATTTTTTATCAAGTTATTTACGAGAAAAGATAACCATTTGATGATTATGAATCAGCGATTTGTAATATATGCTCTGGTTAATAATTTTAGTTACTCTATAAGAATAGTCCAGCGACCATTCGAGGAGCGGACCTAGAAAACATTTTAATCTGTGGTACAACAAATAAAGATATATATATATTACAATATCAAATAATTAAGCGAATTGGAATTTTCCGGAAAAAAATGACAATAGGCACTAATATTTTACATCATATTTTAGTTGAACCATATAAAGAAATATTAATTTTCACAATTAAATATACATTTTAGGTAATGTTATTTATATACTGCATATAATAGTTAAAAACCTTGATTCCTTTTAGTTTTATTAATTTGAGTATTGCAAAATTAAAATAATAGAAATAATTGAGTGAAATTAGTGTACATTTATAGTTTATTATAGATAATTTATTATTTAAAAAGAAAAACTATTACGAAAAAGACGTTTATGCCCTGCTCGAAACTACGCTAACCGTTAGTCGGGCGGTCGGTATGGGTCCAGCAAATTAAGAGAAAAGCGGGATATAATCCGAAAAATGTAACCCATACCAAAAGCAGAAGAAATGTAAAACAAAATAATCATACAGTTCTATCTATATCATTGTCCATCCAGCCTTTAATATGCAGAACAAAAACAACATAATAAAAAATTAATGAACTGTTTGCAGTTTTTAAATATTAATTAATGGGAAAATTTGTAAAAATACACTTAAATAAGATTAAAATTTGAAATCTACACCGTCTATTTTAGTTTTTGGAAAAATACACTTATGTATATATTAATTTACCAAATTGCCCAATTTTAATATTTCTCAATTCCTAATATACTATCTTTAAAAATCGTTTAAAAGTAATTAGAGAATTTACATAATATATTTTTAATATACCTAAGCAATATTTTCCATATCTTTTTAATATATCTTATTATTTTTAAAAAAATAAAGGGAAATAACTCAAGATGCGTCTGTTTTCTCGTCTCCTTCACGCCCTCTCAGTTTCTGAAAAAAATGTTTTACTCAATCTTCACATATTTTCCTCTCATATCATTAAAAGGTTTGTTGATTCATGAATCATATTTCAGTTTTGAATTCTGCTTCTATTTTATTCTGACAAAAGTTCAGTTTTTTTTTTCTTTTAGGACTCAACTATGAACTACCGGAATCAATGCTTCGAGGCCTAAGGATACACCTCTTGTTTTTTGAACAATGATAGGCAATTTGGATTCTATGTGTGAAATTTCTAAATCCATGCCTCTGCGTCTTTTCCTCTCAGTTAAGAATGGAAACGTAGGGAACCATGATCAAGGTTTCAATCGTGAAGATACTGCCGTTTATGGAAAAGGCCATGGAAAGAAGAATAAGAATGTTGATAGACAGGACAGTGATCAAGAACCAGAAGTGGAAGTTTCTAATTTTCATGATGCAAAGGTCATTGGAAGGGGTCAATGGTTTAAGAATAAATCAGAGCTGTCTTGGAGTATACTGATGGTTTTGATTGAGCGCAAATTTCAGAGCTCAATACAAGGTGTGATTTTGTGCAGGTTGAAGTTATATATTTTAATTCTGAAGATCAAAGTGATGGAGAACAGGTGACAAAAACAAATGGAGGTTGTGGAGAAGCCACCAGCTGATAAGAGAGCTTGTAACTCACAGGATTTCAGGCCAAGCACATCTGCTGGCTCCTCTGTTCAGGCTCAGGCCAGCGGTACTACTTCAGGACATGACAACACTGACGCTGACATGGATACTTCTTCGTCTGCTTCACCTTCAAGTCGTTCAGATGGAGAACAGGACAGGGAGGACTCTGACTACGGATCTTGCCGAATATTGATAGCATTATGTTTTGTTGGCAGTTGGTTTAGAGTGTCGCCATCTAATTTTGCTATCTCTCTCTCTCTCTTCTCCTCTCTGTTTCGAACAACAAGTATGATATTTTTTCTATGATTATAGTTTTGATATAACCATATGTTCAATTATAAAAAAAAATAAGAAATAAGGACATACTGATTCATGACTCATGAGAAATAAGAAAAAAAACATCAAATGCTATTGAATAAAAAGACAAACTGAAAACAGAAGAAAATCATCTTAAACATAAATAATTTTGATATTAGTTTATTAATTTCGAATTTACATATTAATTTTGAATTTATATATTAATTTTGACTATCTAATTTGGGTTAGAAAGTCAATTCACAATTCAGGAAGTGTATTTATATATTACGTTACACAAGATTTTATAAATATGGTCGGGCAAAACACAAATGCCCACTGAGTTATAAATATTACGTTACACAAGATTTTATTTCTTTCCTTTTAATTATATAGCTTATATCATTAAATCTATTCACTTTTATATCAAAAAAAATTCATTTTAAATGTATGATTTAATATTTTCATTTCTCATACCTTTGTAACAGTTTATTTTTAAATTAATTTATTTATAGAATAATATGTAAAATAGAAATTTTCTTAAATAAGATAATATATATTTAGTTTGTATTTTCATAAGTTTTTATAATTTAGTTACATTATGTTATACATGTTATTTTTGCATATACTTTCATATTCAATAATTCATATTTTAACTATATATTGTTAAAAAGTTAAAAGTTATTTATAATTACTTAATATCAATGAAACATCAATTTTTTTTTGTTCTTACATATACATGTATGCATTTCAAAATTTTAAATAAAGGATTTGTTGATACAATAACATATACAAAACATCATTTCGCGTGGATTCTGTGGTATATATGGAAAGGAAGGAATAATAAGGTCTTTAGTAATTTGGACATAGATCCAAGAGAAACTCTCAGATGGGCTATGATGGAATCATTACTTTGGGCAGATGCACAACAAACTTTAATACAAAAGGAGAATGTTAAAGATCCAACTCTGCCTGTCTTACCAACAAGACCGGGTCGATGGTGTTTTACGGATGCTTCTTGGAAGTCGGAGGATACCTTCTCGGGGCAGGGATGGTTTAGCACTTTAGAAGGTTTTGAGGGTTTATTGGGAGCGAGAAACACAAGGGCGAGTCAATCACCTCTACATACGGAAGTAGAAGCACTCATTTGGGCAATGGAATGTATGCGGAATTTAAGGCAGTATAATGTTACTTTTGCAACGGATTGTTCTCAATTGGTGAAGATGGTTTCGGAACCAGAAGAATGGCCGGCTTTCGCAAGCTACTTAGAAGACATCAGAAGTCTCAAGAGAAGTTTTCATAGCTCGGAGATTATCCATATATCAAGGACGCAGAACAAAAAGGCGGATAGCTTAGCACGAGGTGTAAGGCAACAGACGTCGTTCACTGTCCATATGGATACAGAGCACCCAGTTTGGTTTACAGAGTCCATATGAATCAGTAATGTTGTTGACAAAAATAAATAAATAAATAAATGAGATTGAAAGTCTGTGTAGTTCTTTTCTTTGGTCAGGCACACCGACACAGTCACACAAAGCAAAAGTGGCTTGGGCAGAACTTTGTTATCCTAAGGACGAAGGGGGTCTGGGTTTAAGACGGCTCAGGGACTCTTTGACAGTGTTTGCTCTCCAACTAATGTGGCGCTTATTCACCTTAATGGAATCGCAGTGGGTCTCTTGGATTCAACACTATCTATTACGAGACAGTTCTTTTTGGAATGTAAAAGAGGACAGCAAAAGATTCTGAATCTGGAGGAAGCTTCTGAAGCTAAGAGATATTTCTTTTCCTTATATGAAGGTGATAGTAAAGAGTGGAGATGACACTTATTTCTGGTTCGATAACTGGCTGGAACAGGGGCGGCTAATAGATATCACAGGAGATGCAGGTACAATTCACCTAGGAGTCCCTCGTACTGTTGGGGAAAAATATCCAAGGCTAGAGGTTTCTCCAGCCTCCGAAGGGGCCTTGACTTCCGGGCCCTCGTTTGGAAAGGACCCAGAGTCCCTCCTCTACTCAAAGAACCCATCTCCACCAGGAGGCACCAGGGTCCGATCTCCATTTAATAAGTATCCAGGGTCCAGTCCCTGTATCGAGGAACCAAGGCCTAGCCCCTGCCGTAAGGACCAAGGATCCGATCCTCCGCATGAATATGGAAGTTTCCCATATCGAGGGGAAAGTAATATATTCCTGAATATTACGGAAGCCGCCCAAGATTGACCGACTTACATCAACTATAAAAGGGGAACCCAAACCCTAGAACAAGGGATCGACACTTTGGGGCTGAGAGATTAGAGAGTTAGGCTAGAAAACTAGGGTTTATACACCCAAAATGTTGTAACGCTAAAGAAACTCAATAATAAATCTCTTTGCCTCGATTTCTCTTCTCAAAACACATACATAAACATAATGCTTGATAGTCTTCCAGTGTTCCGTAGTACTAAAACGACCCTACACAAAAATATCATAACAGTTTGGCGCTAGAAGGAGGGGAGTAACTCAACTACATGACGATGGCACCGGAAGACGAGTCCAATCAAGCCTATCTGACCCCGAAGGAGAAGGAGCTTCTGAGCCGATTCGAAACCCTTCAGAGTCAAATTACCGACCTTCACAAGGCTCAGGAGACCGCACCTGCAGGTCTGGAACTCGTTCAGGAAGTTCAATACCTAAAAGATCAACTTGGAGAACACTCCAAGCAACTCCAGCAAAGCGCCGAGAAGCTAGACGCCATGGAAGCCGAGAACATCGCTCTTAGACGAGAAAACCGATCCCTCGGGGCAGTAGGGAACAAACAAAAACGGTTCAGAACCAAAGTCCGACCTATGGCTTCGCTCAACACCCCGCACGACGGCGAGGAAACGCCTCAACAGCCCGGCGACGAACCCGACGATCAAGAAAATACCCGACGTAACCCGGGAAGAAGAGGAAGAAGACGAATCCGATACAGAGGACGAAGAGTATTCACCTGACCATCCCGAGATCTCAGATCCAGCTCTAGCCGCTTACCTAGAGAAGGTGGTATCCGAAAGATTCGGCACCATCCAATCCATGGTGGAAAGGCTCCCCGGAGTAGCTCCCCCCATCCGTAGAAGTGATCCCAGGTCATACTCCGACACACCTTTCGTGAAGGAGATTGCTTCGATCGAGATGCCTCGAAAATTCTCTTTTCCGAGCATCAAGATGTACGAGGGAACGAGAGATCCTGACAACCACATCGCCCAGTATAAGCAACGCATGGTAGCCGTGGCTATTCCGAAAGAAGCAAGGGAAGCCACCATGTGCAAGGGCTTCGGGTCAACTCTAACCGGTCCTGCCCTCCAATGGTATATCAACCTCCCCACGGGGTCCATAGCATCCTTCGCCGCCCTCAGCGACAAGTTCGTGGAACAATTCGCTAGTAGACGCCACCTGGAGAAGAGATCAGATGACCTCTACGAGATCCAACAATACAGAAACGAATCCCTACGCTCCTACATAGCTCGTTTCAACCAGGAGAAGGTCTCTATACCCGAGTGTAACGCCGATACAGCAATCTCAGCCTTCAAGAAGGGCCTACTTCCGGAGGGAGAGCTCTACAAAGAGCTAACGAAGTACAAATGCGGAGACATGGCGGATGTACTCTCCCGCGCCTGGGCCCAAGTAAGGTGGGAAGAAGACGTCGTGAGCAGGGCCAAGATTTCCTCCAAGTACGATCAGAAGTCCTCCAGACCCTCGAAAGACGAGCGTGAAGAAACCATCCGACCCCGACCTTCCCGGGAATCCACCAACCAAAGCAGGGGCAGATACCAACATCGCCCCTTACCTCGGTCCGAAGGTATGATGGTTTCTACTTGGCCCAGCATCTCCCACCTAGCGATATCCAAACCAGAGCTCATCGGAGTCTTGAGGCAGATGGGCCCACAAGTTAAGTGGTCACCTAAAATGAGGTCCCCCGATGCTACCCGGAACCCTAAAAGATGGTGTGGGTTCCACAGCGATCACGGTCATACCACTGAGGACTGTATAGCCTTAAGGCTGGAAGTAGCCGAGCTTCTCAAAAAGGGTTATCTAAGGGAGTTCCTCTCGGACAAGGCCAAGGATCTCCTCAACAGAGAGGGTCCCGCTCTCCCCAATGAAGCGGTCCCTGCGCTACCTCCGCCACAAGAACGAGTGATCCACGTCATCTCAGGAGGATCAGAAGTAAGCGGGATCAGCAGCGCCGCAGCCAAAAGAAGTACTCGCAATGCTAGGAACGGTCAAGAGATCGAGATTCCCAAGCGCCCACTCTTGGGAACGGACGATATCAGCTTTACTGCGAGGGAGCAGGAACGAGTCCTTGCTCCCCATCATGACGCCCTCGTCATCTCGCTAGTTATAGCCAACTGCTTAGTTAAGCGAATACTGGTGGACAATGGCAGCTCCAGCAACATTATCTTCCACTCGGCCTTTATGGACTTAGGGCTAGACCCTAAAACATTAACCAGGAAAGCGATCCCACTCGTGGGATTTAGCGGAGAGGTGAAGCAAATCGAGGGGTAAGTCCTTCTCCCAGTCTATGCCGAGGGGATAAACCAAACCGCCAAGTTCTTGGTCGTTGACTGTCCGTCGTCTTACAACGTAATACCAGGAAGGCCCTGGATCCACGACATGGGAGCCGTACCATCAACCCTTCACCAATCGGTGAAATTTCTTACCCCCTGGGGCGTGAAGGTCATTAGAGGGGACCAAGAGAATTCTAGGTCCTGCTATCAAACTACCCTGAAGGGAAGGACCCAAGCCTTATAGCAATTACAGAAGCAACCTCTCGTTCCTCACGCCGAAGAACCAAAGGTTGAAGACATGGACGAGGTCCCCCTAATAGAAGGGAGCCCGGAGCGGAACCTCAAAATAGGCTCCAAACTGCCGAAGGATCTGAGGCGGAGGCTGATCGATTTCCTAAGATCTAACTCCGATTGCTTTGCATGGTCCCACGAAGACATGCCCGGAATCGACCCCAACGTCATCATGCACCAGCTCCAAGTGAATCCCGAGCATCCTCCTGTCAGACAAAAGAGAAGGAAGTTCGCTCCCGAAAGGGATGAAATCATTAACGAAGAGGTCAAAAACCTGTTCGACGCAGGGTTCATAAGAGAGGTACAATATCCCGACTGGCTCGCCAATGTGGTGGTTGTGAGAAAGAAAAACGGAAAATGGAGAGTCTGCATCGATTTCACAGACCTCAACAAGTCCAGCCCAAAGGATCCATTCCCCTTGCCTCATATAGACAAGCTGGTGGATGCCACCGCTGGCCACCAACTAATGAGCTTCATGGACGCCTTCTCGGGATACAACCAAATCCTGATGCATCCCGACGACCAAGAAAAGACGTCCTTTATGACTTCCAGGGGCATCTACTGCTACAAGGTCATGCCGTTTGGTCTGAAGAATGATGGGTCCACTTACCAGTGGCTGGTCAACACGATGTTTGCCGATCAGATATGCCAGACCATGGAAGTCTACATCGACGACATGCTGGTAAAATCTCTTGACTCGGAAGATCATATCTCACATCTCCAGCAAGCATTCACCACCCTGAGGAAATACAATATGAAGCTCAACCCCTCTAAATGTTCCTTTGGAGTAAGCTCCGGGAAATTCCTGTGATACATAGTCACCCACAGGGGCATAGAAGGATATCCAGAGCAAATAAGGGTCATCCAGGCGATTCCTCCCCCACGAAACGTCAAAGAGATTCAAAAACTTACGGGAAGAATGGCAGCCCTCAGCAGATTCATCTCCAGGCTTTCCGACAAGTCCCACGCCTTCTTCGAAACACTAAAGAACCCTAAGGACTTTCAGTGGACAGAGAAGTGCGAAGCCGCGCTATCCGACCTCAAGGCCTACCTCACTACTCCACAACTCCTATCTAAACCTCTAGAAGGGGAAACCCTATTGCTTTACCTCGCCGTGTTCGAGCACGCAGTTAGCGCAGTCCTCGTAAGGGAGGAGGAAAAAAGGCAGCATCCCATATACTACGTCAGCAAATCCATGCTAGACGCAGAAACTCGCTACAACCAGCTAGAGAAACTAGCCCTCGTCCAGGTGGTCGCGGCCCGGAAGTTACGTCCCTACTTCCAGTCTCATCAAGTCGTGGTAGTCACCTCCTTCCCCATCAAAGCAGTCCTTCATAAACCCGAGGTATCATGACGATTGGCGAAATGGGCCGTAGAGTTGGGAGAGTACGACGTGATCTTCAGCCCAGCCGCCGCTATCAAGTCCCAGGTCCTAGCTGATTTCGTGGCTGAATTCTCTCCCTCTATGCTTCCAGACCCAGATCTAGAAACTACACTCCAGGGAAAAGAAGCGGAAGAAGGTCAATGGGCCCTGCACGTGGATGGCTCCAGCAATGTAAGAGGCGCAGGGGTAGGACTGGTTCTGACCTCCCCTACGGGAGAATTGGCCTCAAGGGCTGTACGTTGCAACTTCAAAGCAACAAACACCGAGGCAGAATACGAGGCTTTAATAGCAGGTCTAGAACTAGCTAAGGAAATGGGAGTAAAAGACATCCAGGTTTTCAGTGACTCGCAACTCATCATCAGTCAAGCTCAAGGGGATTATCAAGCCAAGGACCCGAGCATGATCAGGTATCTATCGGTGGCCAAACGTCTCCTAGACCAATTCACAAGCTATAAGCTTACCCAAATACCTAGGGAACAAAACTCCCAAGCCGATGCTCTAGCAAACCTAGGTTCCGCATTAGAAACCAAGGAACATATGAGTATTCCGCTGTTGGTCCTGCAATGGCTAGCAACCCAGAAATGGGTTGAACCGGAAGAAGTGACGGTAGTAGACAAAGGAGAAACCTGGATGACCCCTATCACCGACTATCTAAGAAACGACGTCCTACCTGAAAACCGAGAGGAGAGCCGGAAGATCAAGAGACAAGCGGCCAGATACTGCATTTCGGAGGGAAAACTATATAGGAGGTCCTTCTCAAGATCCTATCTACGATGTCTATCCCCTAGAGAAGCCGCACGAATATTAGAGGAACTCCACGATGGGGAATGCGGTTCACATTCCAGCGGACGGAGCCTGGTTCTCAGGGCGAGAACGGCCGGTTATTAATGGCCTACCATGGCGAAGGACTCCCTCAAACAGGCCAAAACCTGTAGCCAATGCCAGAAGCACGCCCCAATCTCCAACTTACCACCAGAGAACCTGAAGTCCCTAAGTTCCCCATGGCCCTTCCGTAAATAGGGGATGGACATCGTGGGGAAATTCCCAATGGTGCCGGGGCAGAAGGTTTTCCTCCTAGTAATGACCGATTACTTCACGAAGTGGGTAGAAGCCAAAGCCTTGGCAAAAATCACGGATCTCCAGATCAGGAAATTCATCTGGACGAACATAAT
Organism: Hirschfeldia incana; assembly: GCA_026261945.1. Taxonomy (NCBI): domain Eukaryota; kingdom Viridiplantae; phylum Streptophyta; class Magnoliopsida; order Brassicales; family Brassicaceae; genus Hirschfeldia; species Hirschfeldia incana. Next base: position 190,954 of record JABCMI010000056.1, read on the forward strand.
AACCCGCTTCGGAGCACCTCAGGAAATTGTCACAGACAATGGACCCCAATATACCAGCAACGACTTCCAGGACTTCTGCAAAGATTGGGATATCAAACTCTCATATTCAGCACCAAGGCACCCGCAATCAAACGGACAACCAGAATCAACCAACAAAACGGTGGTGAACATGCTCAAGAAGCGCTTGGAAAAGGCTCACGGGCGGTGGGCAGAAGAGCTACATGGAGTCCTTTGGGCCTACCGGACGACTCCAAAGACAGCTACCCAAGAAACCCCTTTCTCACTCGTCTACGGCACCGAGTCAGCAATACCTACCAAGGTACATGTCAAGACCACGATCTCCAACATCCTAACCCCCAAGGAAAATGACGAGCTGATGTACCTAAGCCTAGACCTCCTAGACGAAAAAAGGGAAGCAGCCCGCCTGAAGAACGCGTCGTACCAAATAAAGGTAGCCAAGAGTTACAACAAGAAGGTGAGATCCAGAACCTTCCAAGAAGGGGACTGGGTCCTAAGGCGAGTCTGTAACCACACAAAAGACAAATCAGCCGGAAAACTCGCCCCCGGATGGGAGGGGCCCTATCAGGTAATAGGGGTGCAAGGGGCAGGAGCCTATAAGCTGCAAGACAGCACAGGCAAGGTACAACCCAACTGCGGGAACGCCTTGCACCTCAAATTCTATCATTTCTAAAGGCAAGATCTTCGGGTCGAGCTCTATATATACTATTATATATTTAAGTATTTTGGTTTTGCTTCTCCTATGTATAACGAGAACGTCCTCGGACTAGGCTTATAAAATACAATTGGTTTCGACTAAAGAGAGTTACGGAAACACCAATATACTTAAAGGGGCATATTAGCTGGATCAGGGACCTTCGGGACCTCAGATCTTAGCTAGCCCCCTAGCCGGTGAGGCTACTCACCATAGGTGCAGACATATATGGAAGGGGTCTGATCAGCCCTGAGCCGATGTTTGTGCGATAGGGCCCCACGTAAAGGCCTATAGCCGAGAGTTATGCGGGGACCACGTACTAGTGCCATTCAAACCCTCGTGAAATACGCTGTAAGCTAAACGCACGCTGGGGGCACGACGTACACAGCCAAGTACTGTAATCAGATTCTGGCGGCTGATATGCAGGGAGCAAAGTGCAAATAACCGGTTAAGCACAAACAATTTAATACCTATCCAGACGTGGAAGGTAGTGTGTCTGGGTTGATAGAACCTTGCGGGCGGGACCCACCCCAGACCACAATAAGTCTGAGAGTGACCTTTCTGCAGAAAGGTAGAGTGCAACATTGAGAATTTCGAGAATAGCCTATGCCCACGGGTAGCACAGTGCGATTTCTCAATTTAGATCGAGAGTGGCTCGCCTCCGGGCAGCAGAGAGCGATCAAAAAGACTCCCCAAAAGCATAAAAGTCCAGAGACCTTCGGGTCCAAAGACCTTCGGGTCCAAAGACCTTCGAGTCCAAAGACCTTCGGGTCCAAAGACCTCCGGGTCCAAAGACCTCCGGGTCCAAAGACCTTCGGGTCCAAAGACCTTCGGGTCCAAAGACCTTCGGGTCCAAAGACCTTCGGGTCCAAAGACCTTCGGGTCCAAAGACCTTCGGGTCCAAAGACCTTCGGGTCCAAAGACCTTCGGGTCCAAAGACCTTCGGGTCCAAAGACCTTCGGGTCCAAAGACCTTCGGGTCCAAAGACCTTCGGGTCCAAAGACCTTCGGGTCCAAAGACCTTCGGGTCCAAAGACCTTCGGGTCCAAAGACCTTCGGGTCCAAAGACCTTCGGGTCCAAAGACCTTCGGGTCCAAAGACCTTCGGGTCCAAAGACCTTCGGGTCCAAAGACCTTCGGGTCCAAAGACCTTCGGGTCCAAAGACCTTCGGGTCCAAAGACCTTCGGGTCCAAAGACCTTCGGGTCCAAAGACCTTCGGGTCCAAAGACCTTCGGGTCCAAAGACCTTCGGGTCCAAAGACCTTCGGGTCCAAAGACCTTCGGGTCCAAAGACCTTCGGGTCCAAAGACCTTCGGGTCCAAAGACCTTCGGGTCCAAAGACCTTCGGGTCCAAAGACCTTCGGGTCCAAAGACCTTCGGGTCCAAAGACCTTCGGGTCCAAAGACCTTCGGGTCCAAAGACCTTCGGGTCCAAAGACCTTCGGGTCCAAAGACCTTCGGGTCCAAAGACCTTCGGGTCCAAAGACCTTCGGGTCCAAAGACCTTCGGGTCCAAAGACCTTCGGGTCCAAAGACCTTCGGGTCCAAAGACCTTCGGGTCCAAAGACCTTCGGGTCCAAAGACCTTCGGGTCCATAGACCTTCGGGTCCAGAGACCTTCGGGTCCAGAGACCTTCGGGTCCAGAGACCTTCGGGTCCAGAGACCTTCGGGTCCAAAGAACTTCAAGGTTCCCAAGACCCAAGGGTCCAAAGACCTTCGGGTCCCATAGATCTAAGGGTCCAAAGAATCTCAAGGTTCCATAGACCTTCGGGTCCAAAGACCTTCGGGTCCAAAGACCTTCGGGTCCATAGACCTTCGGGTCCAGAGACCTAAGGGTCCATAGACTCAAGGGTCCAAAGAACCTCAAGGTTCCAAAGACCTAAGGTTCCATAGACCTTCGGGTCCAAAGACCTTCGGGTCCAAAGATCTTCGGGTCCATAGACCTTCGGGTCCAGAGACCTAAGGGTCCATAAGACTCAAGGGTCCAAAGAACCTCAAGGTTCCAAAGACCTAAGGGTCCATAGACCCAAGGGTCCAAAGAACCTCAAGGATCCAAAGACCTAAGGGTCCATAGACTCAAGGGTCCAAAGAACCTCAAGGTTCCAAAGACCTAAGGGTCCATAGACCCAAGGGTCCAAAGAACCTCAAGGTTCCATAGATCCAAGGGTCCAAAGAACCTCAAGGTTCCAAAGACCTAAGGGTCCAAAGAACCTCAAGGTTCCCAAGACCCAAGGGTCCGAAGAACCTCAAGGTTCCTAAGACCTAAGGGTCCAGAGAGCCTAAAGGCTCCTACTCCTTCAAGATTTAATGGATAAGGTCTCTCAGGTTCAAAGTAAGGCCTCAGGACCCAGGTAAGGAACTTAAGGGGCCTAGACCCTGAAAACTTCCGAGTTCGAAGCAACAAGAACCTAAGGGTTCAAACCAGATCGGAACTCATCAGCTCACGACAACGATTTCACATCCTTGAAAACTTGTGTTTTAACAGGATTACGAGATCTAACACGGCTTTATTTTCAGGCCAGAAACAGGCTTCGAATCCCAAGGCAAATCAGGATACAAATTCAAAAAAAGAGAATATCCAGTTCGACAACAAGCCTTAAAGGACAATCATTACAAATCCCTAAGATCTACCACGCCTAGACGAAGGGATAGCTGGCTCGTCTTCAAACGTGGGAGGCTCGACACCCTTAAGCGCCGCCTCGGCCAAAATCACCGTCTTAAACTGAGAAAATTCCTTGAGCAGATCCCATTGGGAGGTCTGTCCCCGGAGCCATTCCCTCATTACCTCCCAACGGGCAACCATCCTTGCCCCATTCACGGCCATGATCTTCTCATTCCTCAAAATCTCTACCTCTGATCGAAGTTCTGCGACAGCCTCTTCTAATTCTTGCTTCTCTCGACTCAACCGAAGGGATTCAGCTGAAGCAATTTCTACCGAGCCCTCAATGGCACGAACCTTGTCCTTCAAGTCCCGAAGTTCCAATTCCGCAGCAACTCGTCTGTCCTCCTCACGGGATAGTCGCTTGGACACTTCCACCATCTTGTCCCGTTTAATGCCCTCTTTCGCCAACCAGTCGCTCAAATAGTATAGTTGCGAAAGAACCTATATAAAAAGGGAGACGTGAACCAAGGATTCGAAATAAGAAACAAAAAACTGTTATCCACCTGAAGAAGCCCACTCTGAATCTGCCGCACTGCCCTTGAAGAACTTTTGTCCGAAAACAGAACCTGCATCTTGGGAAATACGCTCTCATTCAAATTATTCAAAACCGACGTTAGCCCTCCATGCGAATGTCCGCTCGTTGGTGGTTGTCGACTCGCCGGAGTCGAATCCTCCCTCGATTCATGGTCCCGACCCGAGGAAGAATCCTCGATGTCCATCATCCTGCGCTTACCCCCAACAGTCGCACTCGCCCTACTGGTCACCTCCTGCATAGACAGACCTTTCTTGGCCGAAATCGCATCAGTGGCCCTCCTGAAAGAAGCTACTGGATCCTCTGAATCCTCTTCCATCACACTAACTGATCACAAAACTCACGCGATCAATATGATAATAAAAGACCCGACCAACTTTAAAAAGAAGGACTCACCCCACAGCTTGCTACGGCGCAACACCTCTGGGCTAAGAAGATAAGGTACTAGGCGCCGCTCGACAGGAATCTGCCTCGCACGAAGAACATTATCCTTCCCATCGGCCGGAGCAGGACGAGTCCCCTCTGCAAAAGAATCAAAAAGAAATAAGCAAAATTCGACTACAGACAACAGAAGCATTCCTCACCCGTGAAATTCCATCGATAGTAGGATCCAGGAAGGGTCATGAAAATATACTTCTCGGGCCATCTTTTCTCAAAGGCTAGCCCCTTGCGATCGGTCTTTGGCAGCTCCTCAACTATAGGGAGACCCGCGCGAGGGCGAAGATGGAAGCGTTCCTCGTTGCCATTTATTGAAGCTAGGTGATAAGCAAAGAGAACCTCATTGACCCCCAAAGTCAAATTCTCTTCGTCGCCCAGATTCTGGATCGCCGTGAGAATGCGCCAAGCTGGAGGATTAAGCTGGGACGACGAGATATAAAAATAGTCGCATAAACTCGCAACCAATGACGGTACGTCGCCTCTAAAACCCGACTCGAAGAAAGCTTCATAAATAGCGATCTCTTCGGGCATACCGCCAGACGCACATTCCGACGTCTCAGGAATGCGGAGAGCAACAGAAGAAGGGAGCGCGTACTTTCTCCGGAGGTCGCGTATTTCATCTCCCCCGATTAACGAAGCAGGGCCCACCAGTGGAGATCCGAGTGGTATGAACGGCTTAGACGCTCGAAGATCTTGAGGGCTGCCAGATCTCGACGATCTAGACTCTACCCTCTTCCCCGAATCTCTCGTCTCCGCCATTGTAATAAAAGAGAAGAAAAAAAATCTGAACACATTTCTAGAAGGCTAAGAAGAAGAGGAAGCGATGAAGGCAATCAAAATCCGAAGCGCATATTTATCAGGAAAAGGAGAGAGCCGTTGGACACTACCTCGGGAAAGCCGCCGAATTCAAAAAAATTCCTACGGTCTCCGAGGCAGGATTTAAAAATCAAATCAGCCCGCTCCTCGGATCTCACGAGATATCAGCTCCCGAAAAGGAAAGAGGATCCAGATCAGCAAGACTCGTTCAGATCGATTTTTGGAAATTTCGAATCAAAAATATTTCAGATCGTCATACCAGCCAAGTTCTTACGTCTCGGATTCCGGAACCTGATAATGAATAAAACCCTTCTCCTGCTGGAAGAAATGGCACCAAGACTCAAGACTACATATTAGCCCTTGATCCCTACGAAGCAATCAAGGAATAAGGGGCAAACTGTTGGGGAAAAATTTCCAAGGCTAGAGGTTTCTCCAGCCTCCGAAGGGGACTCGACTTCCGGGCCCTCGTTTGGAAAGGACCCAGGGTCCCTCCTATACTCAAAGGACCCATCTCCACCAGGTGGCACCAGGGTCCGATCTCCATTTAATAAGTATCCGGGGTCCAGTCCCTGTATCGAGGGAACAAGGTCCTGCCCTCGCCGTAAGGACCAAGGAACCAATCCTCCGCATGAATATGTAAGTTTCCCAAATCGAGGGGAAAGTAATATATTCATGAATATTACGGAAGCCGCCCAAGATTGACCGACTTACATCAACTATAAAAGGGGAACCCAAACCCTAGAACAAGGGATCGACAATTTGGGGCTGAGAGATTAGAACAAGGGTTTATACACCCAAAACGTTGTAACGCTAAAGATACTCAATAATACATCTCTTTGCCTCAGTTTCTCTTCACTAAACACACATAAACACACGAAATCTATTAGTCTTCCAGTGTTCCGTAGTACTAAAACGACCCTACACAAAAATATCATAACATGACGTACACAGCCAAGTACTGTAATCAGATTCTGGCGGCTGATATGCAGGGAGCAATGTGCAAATAACCGGTTAAGCACAAAAAATTTAATGCCTATCCAGACGTGGAAGGTAGTGTGTCTAGGTTGACAGAACCTTGCGGGGGGACCCACCGCAGACCACAATAAGTCTGAGAGTGACCTTTCTGCAGAAAGGTAGAGTGCAGCATTGAGAATTTCGAGAATGGCCTATGCCCACGGGTAGCACAGTGCGATTTCTCAATTTAGATCGAGAGTGGCTCGCCTCCGGGCAGCAGAGAGCGATCAAAAAGACTCCCCAAAATCATAAAAGTCCAAACACCTTCGGGTCCATATACCTTCGGGTCCAAAGACCTTCGGGTCCAAAGACCTTCGGATCCAAAGACCTTCGGGTCCAAAGACCTTCGGGTCCAAAGACCTTCGGGTCCAAAGACCTTCGGGTCCAAAGACCTTCGGGTCCAAAGACCTTCGGGTCCAAAGACCTTCGGGTCCAAAGACCTTCGGGTCCAAAGACCTTCGGGTCCAAAGACTTTCGGGTCCAAAGACCTTCGGGTCCAAAGACCTTCGGGTCCAAAGACCTTTGGGTCCAAAGACCTTCGGGTCCAAAGACCTTCGGGTCCAAAGACCTTCGGATCCAAAGACCTTCGGGTCTAAAGACCTTCGGGTCTAAAGACCTTCGGGTCCAAAGACCTTCGGGTCCAAAGACCTTCGGGTCCAAAGACCTTCGGGTCCAAAGACCTTCGGGTCCAAAGACCTTCGCGTCCAAAGACCTTTGGGTCCAAAGACCTTCGGGTCCAAAGACCTTCGGGTCCAAAGACCTTCGAATCCAAAGACCTTCGGGTCCATAGACCTTCGGGTCCAAAGACTTTCGGGTCCAAAGACCTTCGAGTCCATAGACCCAAATTTCCAAAGAACCTCAAGGTTCCAAAGACCTAAGGGTCCGTAGACCCAAGGGTCCAAAGAACCTCAAGGTTCCAAAGACCTAAGGGTCCATAGACCCAAGGGTCCAAAGAACCTCAAGGTTCCAAAGACCTAAGGGTCCATAGACCTAAGGGTCCAAAGAACCTCAAGATTCCAAAGACCTTCGGGTACAAAGACCTCGGCTCCAAAGAACCTCAAGGTTCCAAAGACCTTCGGGTACAAAGACCTAAGGGTCCAAAGAACCTCAAGGTTCCAAAGACCTAAAGGTCCATAAGACCCAGGGGTCCAAAGAACCTCAAGGTTCCAAAGACCTAAGGGTCCCTAGACCTAAGGGTCCGAAGAACCTCAAGGTTCCTAAGACCTAAGGGTCCGGAGAGCCTAAAGGCTCCTAATCCTTCAAGGTTTAATGGGTAAAGTCTCTCAGGTTCAAAGTAAGGCCTCAGGGTCCAGGTAAGGAACTTAAGGGGCCTAGATCCTGAGAACTTCCGAGTTCGAGGGATCAAGAACCCAAGGGTTCAAATCAGATCGGAACTCACTAGTTCCCGACAACGATTTCACATCCTTAAAAACTTGTGTTTTAACAGGATTACAAGATCTAGTGCTTCGATACTTTCAGATCCTTGATCCAATCATTAGACGATACTATGACAACGATTCTCCACAAGGATTGATCTCCCCTGGAAGTCATCTAATCAAGCAACTAGGGGTCAAAACCATAAACACCTCTACCATAAAGCAGTGCAAGGATCGAAGAAAAGATGGAGTAAAAGCAAAAACCAATAGATATTATTAAGAATCCTTATTCGGAGGGAAGAAAGCTACAAAAAAAAATTCAAAGAGAAAGACAACAACATGAAGCAAGAAAAGCATTGAAGAAATATTCAAAGACTCGGCTCCCGGCGAGAAAAAGGGAAAAAACCATGACCGCCTTCACCGCTCCCCGAATTTCGGATCGGACCTCCAACAGGCCCCCATCGGCCGGATCCCCCGAACAGCTCACATTGACCAGCACTCCTCATCGACCACTCTCTAACGAGGTCCTGGCGAGCATATTCTCGAGCCCTCTGCACGATAAGAGCCTGGTTGGAAATCACTTCCCGAAGCTGCCTCCGGAGAAAGAGAATCTCTTCATGTGGAGGAACACGCCGACCTAAACTGGGGAATCGATCCCCGCTAGCATCCCTCGGAGCCAAAGAAGCCACCACCGGAGGGACAGAAAGAAACAAATTGCGAGATCTTCTCCTTTGAGGCCGAGCTCTGCAATATTCCTCGTACACTGATAATATCGAAGCCGTAGGGATCCCACCTGGAAAACCAAGACTCCATCAAACTACGGCTAGAACGGAAGGACCAAGTAAGAGAAATTCCATTACCCCAAATACGGCTATGACGCAGCGATATCGGATGCATCAAAACAGAATCCAGCGAAAGCGCCTAGGAATGCCTCGCGCCAACTTCACCAAAGTCTCACCAGCCTGGACGACCGGTCGGGCCAGCTCTGCAAAAAGAAAAACCCGACATAGTTCAGCAAGTATAATACCCATGTCCAGGGAAGCAGAAGCAACTTACCCACTGAACGCTAGAAACATGGATAACCGGGAACACCTTCGACCTTCATAAACACGTATCTCCTGTCCCAAGAATCATTTGAAGGAATGCTACCCCGAAGGCCTCGAGGGGGTTCATCCACCAAAGGTTCATCATCTCGGGACCATATTTGGTAGAAGCCTCTCTTACTTGGCAAGGGAACAAAGGAGTAAGAATATAGGACTTCAGACAACCCGAAAGGAATACTATGGAGCTCTCCTAACACCTGGATAGCCATCATAGTACGCCATGTAGCAGGCGTAAACTGCGAAGGGGAACATCCAAAGTATGACGCCACCTCTGCAATCAAAGAAGGAATCCCTCCTCTAAAGCCGGCCTCCAAATAAGCCTCAAAGATCGCTATCTCGTCCCTTCCTCCATCAGGAGCTCGCTCAAACTCTCCCGCACAACTGATCCCCATTGTACCAGGCAAGGAATATCTACGGCGGATCCCCGTCAGATCACCTTCCTTAATATCAGACCTCGGGCCATCTTCGTCTTCACTCGAAGCATCGAAAGAACAGAAGCGTCGAGGGCGAACAGGGGCCGCGGGAACCCTTTCATCATCAGTTCCCGAAACCACGCTAGGTGTTAGAACTGGGGAATCGAAAGGATCACCAAACAAACGACGGGGCCTGACACGTCCGCCAACACCGGGGGTAGGGAACGATTTCATGAAAGTCGGAGCGTTCGACATCTGCTTCCAATAAGAAGGATAGGGGAAAACCTAAATTCGTGTCGTCTAAAGGCGTCGAGACATCCGATTATATACCTGGAACGACTTTCCATTTTTGGCGCGTGAAAGGAAAGAAAGAAAGGGGACAGGCAAAAGAATTTGGAAGATAATCGCGAGTCTCGGCAAATTTCCAAAATTATCTCCAAAATATTCCGCCGACCTAGCATCATCACGAGCGGGCTGCGGTCCTTATTTCCCTTGAAGCCCATTCCAACTAAGCGATCATATTCCGAAATAACTCCCCATGTCGCCTAGACTCCAAACCCTTCTCCTGCTGGAAGAAATAATATCAAGATCCAAGACTACATATTATCCCTTGATCCCTACGAAGCAATTAAGGAATAAGGGGCAAACTGTTGGGGAAAAATATCCAAGGCTAGAGGTTTCTCCAGCCTCCGAAGGGGCCTTGACTTCCGGGCCCTCGTTTGGAAAGGACCCAGGGTCCCTCCTCTACTCAAAGAACCCATCTCCACCAGGAGGCACCAGGGTCCGATCTCCATTTAATTAGTATCCAGGGTCCAGTCCCTGTATCGAGGAACCAAGGCCTAGCCTCTGCCGTAAGGACCAAGGATCCGATCCTCCGCATGAATATGGAAGTTTACCATATCGAGGGGAAAGTAATATATTCCTGAATATTACGGAAGCCGCCCAAGATTGACCGACTTACATCAACTATAAAAGGGGAACCCAAACCCTAGAACAAGGGATCGACACTTTGGGGCTGAGAGATTAGAGAGTTAGGCTAGAAAACTAGGGTTTATACACCCAAAACGTTGTAACGCTAAAGAAACTCAATAATACATCTCTTTGCCTCGATTTCTCTTCTCAAAACACATACATAAACATAAAGCTTGATAATCTTCCAGTGTTCCGTAGTACTAAAACGATCCTACACAAAAATATCATAACACGTACTACACGTGAGAGTGAGGTAGTGAGCGATGGGTGTTGGAACATCCGCAGCAGACTTGGTAGGCTGTTCCCTGAGCTCCTCCGACAGATAGTTGAGACAGAGGCCCCCTCCCCTACGAATGGTTCTGACATAAGGATGTGGCGACACTCTAATAATCAGTTCAAGAGTTACTTCTCTACCAGAGACTTGGCAGCAATTTCGGGACAGGAGAGGAAAAGTCTCTTGGAGCAAAGTAGTTTGGTTTCCTCAGGGGATTCCCAGATACAGTTTTATTACTTGGTTAGCAGTGAAAAACCGACTATCTACTGGGGTACGAATGTGCAGTTGGGGATTAGAACAGCATTGCACTTTATGTGGGGAGAGAGACGAATCGAGAGACCATCTTTTTTTTCGCTTGCCCATATAGCTACACGGTTTGGGACAATGTTGCTGCACGACTTCTTGGTCAGCGGATGGATCCAGATTGGGAAGCTACGCTGCGGTCCTTACTACGCACACGCTTCTCTCCTTTGGATGCAGTATTGGTCAAAATGGTGTTCCAGATGACCATTTATAGTATCTGGAAGGAACGCAACGGCAGAAGGCATCACAAACCTTGGTCCTCAGCGGCTCAGTTAACTCGTTCAATTGACAAAACTATGCGCAATCGCATCTCTTCACTCAAGTACAAGCATGACCACAAGTTCAAAGGACTACTACAACGTTGGTTTCAAGTAGCTCCTTAGTTTTCTTTTTAGGATTTCTTTTCCTCTTTTTTTCAGTTGCCTAATGTTCTTCTAGCATTTTCATTCTTTAGCTAGCTCATTCTTTTGTAAATGTCTATCTTTTGATCAATAAATTAAACTAAAATACTGACAAACTATAACCGTTACTAGTTTCCGTTAAGTCTAAACGCATCATTTAAAAATCTTTTAAAAAATTGTGTGTGGGTAGAATCAAAGCCATAACCTTAGACAAACTTGTTGGAAGGTAAAACCACTAGAACACTTGAATTTTCTTATTATGAATGAATACTAATAGATATTATTATACAACCTCTTCTTCCACCCTGCATCCCTAAATAATTTTATAAATATTAAAACTTGTAAATAGCTTATTAACTAGCCCTATTAACTATTCAAAATTTTGTGACTGTTAATATTAGAAAATATAATAACTATTAAATTTTTTTTTAAATACTACTTATAAATAACTAAATGATATAATTTTTAATTAATAGTAATAAAATTTGATTTTAATTACGATTTTTAATTAAAAATATTTTAGTCTTGTTAAAAATTATAATTATAATAACTTGTCAGATTTAATTATAATTTTTAATTACTAGTAATACTAAATGATTTTTAATTATAATTTTTAATTACTAATAATACAAAATGATTTTTAGTTATGATTTCTAGCAATTATTTTATAATACTCACCAAATTTTGAATAATTAATAAGCTATTTACAAGTTTTAATATTTATAAAATCATTTAGAAATGTAGGGTGAAAGAAGAAGTTGTATAATAATATCATTAATTATGTAAGATAATAGGAAAGTAAAATAAAAAACCTATAAAAATATGATTAAAATTAATTAAGTTAGATAAATTAATTAGGAAACCGAAAAATAACTGACTGGATCCTATAGTTCTAATTTTTATAGCTGAAAAAAAAACCGAACCGGATCCGAACCGAGTACCGAATGGGTCTTCGATAATTCAATATACAATTTATATACCTAAATATATTAATTTTATTTAGTATTAGAAATACCAATATTCTATCTAAAAAATCGAAATGCTCGAATAATTCTTAATCTAACTATTTTAATTATCTAAATTATCTTATAGAACCGAATTACTCGAAAAAATTTATCCATTTATCGGAATTACCAGATTTATTTCTGAAAAAATCTCGAAAATTCTTTTTTTACCACGCATATCCAAAATTAACCAAAAAAATCGAAACCTCGTAACCGTATTAGAACCAAAAATTTATCAGATATTAGTCAGTTCTTATAATTGTTACGTGAACCGACCAGAAACCAAAAAGAACAGAGCCGGATCCAAACCAAATTTCATAAATATCCAAAGGTTCCTATATCTCTAGAACCGAAAATTCGAAATAAACGAACTGAAACTAATCCAAAAATCGAATGCCTAGGCATAGAAATATAATATTATCAATATTATATATGTTATTGTGAAGATAACTGATGTATAAAAGACTATATATTATATATATCATTTAGAAAATTAAATTCATCCAAACATAATTTTTTTTTGGAATGAATGTTAAATTAACTCAAAAAGACCTTACATATAGTGTTTCTTAAAAGCAAAGAAATGCAACAAATTTAAACTTTTGTAAAAAAATGCCAAAAATCAAAAAAGAAACTCTCAACATTCTTGTTTCAACCCCTTGGTTGTCTTGTTGCAAACCAATACTCCATTCCTTGGCTATAGTCTTTATCTCCACTTCTTTTGATCACTATAAACTGGTTTCTCATTCCTTTATCAAGCCTCCTGATCATGATATCTGCAGGTACAGCCACTTCTCCATGTCTCCTCCTATTTCTTTCTCTCCATAATGTATGAACTGTAGCTTGGAACATATATCTCATAACAAACAATTGTACAATATCATCCCAGCTTCCAGTGTACTGATCAGTTAGTACATCTCTTGTCAGTTCACCCCAAACCTGAGCTGAATAAGAGCACTCAAAGTATAGATGGCTCAAAGTCTCCAAAGGGTCATGACATAATGCACACGATATGACAGCATTCCCGTTCCAGTGTTGCATTCTATCTCCTGTTGCCAACCTCCCTCTCATAGCAATCCAAGTGACCACATAATACCTCGGTGTTGCATGCTTGAACCAGATTACATATACCAATTGCAAGAGTGATGTCTCTCTCTAATACTTAGCCATGTACCTTTTGTAGAGAAATTTTTCTTATATCTATCTTTTTCATTCTTCCATAGTGGAACATCATCCTCTTGTGTCCAAGTGTCTCTGAACCTCTCAATCTCATCTTCAATATTGTTCAGAAACTGAACACGATGACGCCTCCTATGGTGGTTCATGCTGTCCTCTACACTGGCATTCAATAACAGACCCATATCAATATGACCACCCTCACTCACCACATCCTTCAGACAGCCCAACAAACTCCATTTATTATACCAAAAAGACGTATTCCTCCCATTATGGACCTCAACTTCATAAAACTGCCTCGCCACCTCTCTATTCTTAAGAATTTTCTTCCACATCCAAGACCCACATTGAGTATTTTCTTTAATCATCCAAAGCGATCCCATTCTAATAAGATACACCTTAATCCAACTTACCCAAAGAGAATGAGCAGAGAGTATTCTCCATATGAGTTTAAGGCAGCATACCTGATTAACCTCCTTCAATCGCCTCAGCCCCAAACCACCCTCCTGCTTCCATTTACAAACTTCATCCCAGGATATTTTTGCTTTCCTTCCATTAAGGTCCGGACCGGACCATACAAAAGCAGAGCAAATTCTCTTAATTTATTTTATACATCCACTTGGGAGTCTAAAAGCTGCCATCCAGAAGTTTGTTAGACTCCTAATCACTGAATTGATAACCCGCAAAGGAAAAAAATCGTCCTGTCCAGGAACTGATTCTCTTTCTGATCTTCTCAACTAACGGCAAAAAATCAGTGATTGTCATATTCTTCGTTAATAGAGGCAAGCCAAGATAACGTACCGGAAGTTTGCATGTAGCAAATTGAAACGGTCTTAATATCTCTTCCCCTCTTTGATCAGCACCAGCCATATACAACACATATTTTTCTCTACTTATCTTCAGCCCACTCATCTTATCAAACTCCTTAAATACTTTAAGAATCCGATCTATGGAACTCCTTGTACCATCCGCAAAGATCATCAGGTCATCCGCAAAACATAGATGGGTGAGATCAATGTTCTTACATCTTGGGTGATTCCCTATCTTCCCCTTCTTAGCAGGATCATCCAGAAGTTTTGAGAGAACATTCACACAAATCACGAGTAAGTATGGAGAGAGAAAACATTTTTGCCTTAACCCTCTTTTACTCTGAAAATACCCTGCTAGCTCCCCGTTGACTAGCACTGAGAAAGACAGAGACATTACACAGAGAGAAACTGAACTAAAATTTCAAACAACAGTTTTGAGAGAATTTTTGTTTGATTTAAATTCTAAATAAACTAATTACAAGAAACTAATAAGATTTAAATAAATAATTTATTTTCATTGGTCTTAAACCCTAATTGGTCATTTGCATCTTGCCCATTATCTTTTTCTTACTTTTTGTAGATAAGTTTCTTAAAGACCATTAATACTTTGAATGCAGATTTGTACTTATTTTGTTTGAATGAGATGCAGATTAAAATGCAGATCCAATACAGATCATTAATTTTGCAGATTTAATTGTATTTGTGAGAGGAGAGACAATGTTTTGTAACCTAGTCTTCACCTATATATAAAGGTGTAGAATTAGGAGAAGTTAAGAAGAACGAGAAAGTTCACCTATATATAAAGGTGTCTTCACCTATGTTCTTGGTGTCTTTCACTTCGTTTGTTAGTATGCGTCTTCACAAAGAGAAAAACAACCAAAATGCTCTATTGTAGATCATGGAGTTCTCTACAAACTGGTATCAGAGTCCAGACTATGAGTTCAAGCTTGAGTCTTTCATAAGAATGGTGGAGAAGCTTGACGGTAGAGACGGTTTCACGGTTGGAAGGAAGGTGCTTGTTCAGTCTAGATCGTGGAAGATGTTCTAAGGTCTAAAGAAGTAAAGAAGAACAGAAAGTTTCATGATCTGGAGAAATGTAGATCTGAGACAAGATTCAAGAAGAAAGGTATAAGCTTTGCAAGAAAGATGCAGCCTTTTATCAGAAAGTTGCAATTTTTGTTAAGAAAGGTGACAAATTTATTCCAAGATGTCGCAAGAAAGAGCTTGGAGTAAAGTTCTTAAAACCAGAGGCAAAGTGAAGGGGTTGGTTTCAGAGACATGGGATTCCACAGAGGTTTTTTTTAGTTTTCTATCAGATTCTTATCTGGTTCTGAGGAGCCTAAAGACACAGGTCAGAGTTGGAGATGCTGTTGCGTCTATGGCTGTGTCAGGTTGATAAGGGTCAAGATAAAGAGCTCTTAAGAGTCAACTGAACAAGTTTCGACAGAAGTTTCAGAGAAGCTTTTGATTTCACTGTAGAGGAAATCAAAAGAGGTGGAAGGAGGTGCATGACTGACTGAGATTTTGTAAGCGACAAGTTCCATCTAAGAAGGTGGAAGGGAGCTTCGGTTCGCCGGAGAGGATCGTCGGAGATTATGGTAGTCGACATGTTCATCCATTATCACCGTCAATCTCAGGTCATAGTGATATGGGCCCCGGACCTGGGTGTTTATATTTGGGCCTGTATGTTCTTTTGAGACAGAAATATTAACAAGAGTTGGGTCATACATAGTCCAAGTGGAAGTAAAGTCACTATGACATGTTTCTTCATCGTTTCTAGCTACAGAGAAAAAGATAGTGAGATGGAGCGAACCCAAATACTGGTGTGATTAAAAGACTCTCCTTGTGAAGATATGAAGAGGTGAAGTACCATATTTTCTTCAATGAGCAGAGAGAAATAGAAGATTCTCAGGATACTTCTCATGGTGAACTGTTTCAATAGTGTATCTTTGATAAGTATTCTCTTGCACAAGAGAAGGAGCAGTTAGTAGTTGCTGTTGTTAGTATCGGAGACTAGGAGGATTAAAAGTAAATCTGGTCCAAGATAGAGAAGAAGCTGGGGAAGGGAAGAGTATCAAGTCTAAAACGAGGCTCTTTCCCGTGAGTGACACCGGCTTTCTTCGATGGATTGAAGTCTCATGAGGAACACTTCCATGTTTCCTTCGGTGAAGACAAGAAACATATTCGAGATGCTAAAGAAAGATGAGATCTTGATGCAGGAAGAGATAGATGTGTTGTAAGACCACTCTTGGTAAGCATCAATGAATTTTGTCGGTGGTGTCATAAAAGCAGTTTTCGTTTGGTATTACCGAAACCTGCAAGAGGATGGTGTTTGGTGGAGATTTCTCACCGGTTAAAGTTGGTTTCTTTCTGATACAAGAAAGTCATGAGTTCATGTTCTGTGGGTCAAGGCATGTAATCAGGATCAAGGAATCATCTTGAAGACTCAATCCTTGGAGATATTTAATCTACATCAGCTGCAATCAGCTTTAATAACTCGTTAGATTTCAGTATGCCGCATACCTTAGCGAGTTTCTGTACAAACTAAAATGAAATGAGTTGGTTTACAAAATATTTGGTATCCAATTGGATGTGATACGAGCATAATGGAAACATTTATAAATTTAGATGTTAATTTTTACTGATATATTAAGTTTTATACTGGTTATAAGATATATTATGTGTTATACTACTAATTCATTTTAAAAATTACTATTATTCTCTCAGCAAAGATTACTATTTGTGTGTGTTAGTTACTGACCTTTTTTTGGGTACTGAAACAATATTCACTGAGACGATATTTTTTCACCAATCCCTCGATATACAAAACACGACGGTCATCTTTTATAGGTGCAAAATGACACGTAGTTCATTTCATGAAATACTCAATTTAATATCTTTTTATAAGATTTTATTAGTTCTATAAAAATAATTGACACAAAGTTGTTTTATTTTATGATTGATTTATGAGAAATTGGCTTTAGTGCCTTTAACTGAGTCTAATATTGGAGATGTACTTTTCTTTATTTCTTTTATTTAATGTTCCTATATTACCCTTAGACATTATGTGATGTGTCAGACATGTCTGCTCTACTCGATAGTCTTTCTATTTTTTTCAGAATATTTTTTTCTTATCACTACATTTGCTTTCAAAAAATCCATTTCTTCCTAGAATTTAAAATAAATTTCAGTTTTATAAATAAAAGAGAAACAAAAGAAAAACTTATTAGCAGACATAAAAAAGTAGAGAATAAGTATAAAAGAAGAAGAAGAACCTCGGCCTTAATATCTCTACATCGATAAAGATGCATATTTGATTACTTTTAGGATTAGAAATAGGATCGATTCCTTCATCTGTACCTACGGCGAACTCTTCATCTACTTCCACGACGGCGGTGATGAGTTTTATTCCGCCGTTTCTAGGCAAGCCATACGACATGGTCGACAATCTATCGATATTCGTAGCACCTCTAGTAATCTGTTAGTTGCTATTTCTTTACGTAAATGTTAACTTTTTATTTAACGGAAATCTATTAACTTAAATAACTTATTTTTATAAGACATGTATAAATTTAGGCAATATTGATACATGTATATGTTATCAGTATAGATTAACCGATACTTTAATACATCATAAGTATGTGTATATAAAAAATAATTGTATTTATTTACCTTCTAAATCCTAGGTTAACGGCTAACAAATTGCTTTACATGTACATATAATATGAATATGTTAACAAATTATGTTTATATTATTTCTTTATGTTAACGTGTATATGAATATTCTAAGTTCCCCTGAACATAAGATATTTTAATGCTTTTTGATTTTATTCAACCCGTAAATCCTAATATCTAATAAATAAGACAATAAAAAATATGCTATTGAATTATTGTGAATAGTAATCTTTATTCTTTTGAAAATTTGGACTATGATAATTCAGAAGCATAATTTTCTCTCAAAACATTTATGAAGAGAAGTAGTAGCTTTCATGTATTTAGAAAAGCTGACACTGACACATATTACTGCCATCAAGAAAAATCAGACATGCACTATTGCCTCTAGTTTTTATGTATGTAAAAAGTACGTGGTTAGATAATTGTATGATTTATATTATAAATATTTAAAACAAAAAGTTATATCATCTACAAAAAGCTACCAAAAATGTTGTCAGCATAGTGTTTTGCCAAACCTGCGATGCCAATCCCAGCAGCTCATGTGTCACAGACATGGAGGGGTATTTTTGGCAACACCACACCAAAAATACATCGCTCGGGTTAGTTATTTCTCGCCGTGGGCATTTGGTTAATTAAGACTTTCATTCAAGATATTTACCTGATTGTCTCTAGATTTATTCCAGTTACCTAAAAAATAAGAAAATATAGATTTATTCATCAAATTGATCTTCTTTCTTAATTTGTTTTATTTTCTTCTTCGCTTTCTTTTTGACTCTTCTCCTACAACTTTTTTTTTGAATTTTTTCAGATCTTTTCTTAACTCTTCAGATCTTTCTTTACGCTTCGACGTTTACTTGATTTTTTTATATATTTTTCTCCTTTTCCTTTATTGATCATACATCCTTTGCTTTTAAATCCAATAGTTGCATAACGTTTGGGATCTTTGCCTTCTTTTCTTCCCAACGCACTCATTTTCTTGTCTCCACTTTTTTTCAATCCATGACTTATTTTTATCCTTTTCATCTGCATGTTTCAGATCTGACTTCTTGGAGAAAAACATGGAGAACCATTTGCACGATGCATTCTGAACATTTGGAGTATATCCTTAGTGGACTGGGCATTATAAATTGAAACAATGACAACAGAAAAGAACGAAAACTAAAAAAAAAACACAAACATAAATAAATGAACCGCATCATTTTCGTGAAAGGAACACTTGTCACAACGTCATGCAACAACTTAATGACATGGCAGTCTGTGAGAGAAGGAACACACACATATATATATATATATATATTATAATTAACCTAAATTTATATTTAGGTCACATTAGTTAAAATCAGAATATTATAATTATAAAAGTCATGTGCACGTGTAAATGATTTATGCATATCCACACCAAAATTATTAATAATAATTTCATTGACTTCATAATTTATTCAACTATTTAATATATACATGTATTTTTCAATAAAAATTTTAACCGAAGAGGTTATTAACTAATTGAATATATACATGGTGACGTAGAGACCTGAATGTTTCAAAAAAACACACACAACTGTCTCACCACAGCTAGCTCATGTGCACGTAATAATATTCAAGTTTCTTGAATTTGTATTTTAGAAGACCAAGGAAAATACATAATTAAACAGTTATATATATATATATATATATATGCAGGGTATCAAGAGGTTATTAATTATTGAACGAAAAATGCCTTTATTATTTGATTATAACATATTTTAATTTAATATCATAAAAATACAACATAAAAGGTAAATATAATTGCAATAAAAGCCACCGTTTCACAATAGAAGGAGATTATATTGTTGATAAGGCATTTCAAATCTTAAATATGGTCAAGGAGTTCCATTGATACGCATGAGTGATTCGATCTCCGCCAAAGCTGAACTCTTAACTTGATCTTCCGAGAAATTTAAATCTGAAAGATAATAATCAAATTTAATCATAAATACTGAGTGTGGAAAATAAAATTCATTTTTTTTTGGATAAAAAAGGATCTTACTTGGATTATCCATTTTTTCCTTTTGTTGCATAATATATATGTTGATAGTGTTTTCCAAGTAGCATTCTATATTTTTTATGGAGGTATAGTACTATTTGAAGGTAACATTGTACAAAACAGTTGACGAAGACACCCTTTTTTATGTAATGAAGACACTTTTCTGAACACCAAAACCTTGCTTCTTTAATAGCTTCGTTTTATTCTTTATCATTGTCCACCTGAACCTGCAGGGGTTTGAGTTTTGCATCAACTGAATCAGTGTTGGTCAAAAGAGAAAAAGAAGGTTTTTTAGGTGTGTCAGACATAGCGTAAAGCTTTGTTACAAAAATGATTGCAAGGTTAAAATTTTGTTAACTAACATATTGTTTATGATATATACATATACAACATAGTTTATATGCTCTCACGTCATTGAATACATGAATCATATATTTTCCATATTGATTTCCTTGCTTTGTCACTATAATATAATTAATTCATATATTAAGTTGTCTATTTAATAATTGGTATGTGAAAACCAAATATATTGTTAATCATGATTTCATTCCATTTTTGGTCAATCATCAATGAGAAAAATGTAGAAATATCTTGTTGAAAAGGCAAATTGTCTTGTAAATAATATATTCATAAATTACTTACATGTGATTTGTAATCATGATATCGATTTGCAATAAAGAAAATGCATGGTAGAATCAATGAATTGTTACGTGATACATTTTTTAAGGTTCAGTAGTTAAAACAAATACTTTTATTAATGATTAGAAACATGAAATATAAGTAAAGTCAATAAAAAATACAACTGAAAGAACTGAATCAATAAATCAACAAAAGCATTAATTGATAATATTCTTCATATCTCAAATTCTGGTTTCCACGCTTTAGTTTTCAGATCCCTAAAAAAAATTATTGGCACAACAATCCGAAGACTTGAGTTTTACACCATCATGACTTAAATTATTATCTTTCATCCAAACCGTTAACTTGGATTTAAAGTGCTCATGAAGAAATTTGACTGAAAGTTTTTCTTGGACTGTAAATGTCATAATGTTATTATATTCATACCGTACATCAACTTTAGTCTTGCTAAAATTATCAATTTTGCTAGAGGTCTTGAAACAAATTTTATCAAATAGGTTAGATTTTAAAAGTACATAATATATTTGACCAAAAAAAAAAGAAAAGAAAAGATGTACATAAAAATAATTTGCAGTAAAATAACAAAGAAAAATCACTTATACCAATCACCGACTACGTGACCGTCTTATATTTTGAAGATGGATAATGCTTCAATGTCTACAGATCCAGCATACAAAAATAAAATATGTTCAAACTTAATATACAAAAAGCTAACGGAAAGAAGGATTATGAAATATATTTTTTTAGAATTGACAAGACATATGTGGACAGGTACATGTTATTACAGGACGACATAATAATTTTAGCTTGGTAAAGTTATGAAATTCTTTCGAAATGTAATATATTTTGTGTAAGACTCATATATATATATATATATATATATATCCTAGAAATAATGTTGGGGTTTTAAACTTAGCCATGTCATCATCTTTTTTATAAGTTAGTCATATATCTAATTATGTCATGTCATGATATTTTGGTGAAAGTGTCTATGAAGGTGACACCTAAACAAATATGAAAAAAAAAAATTTGGCAAATAATAACTATGAGATTTCATTCAAAACCATATTGTTGCAGGAGAAATACATTTAATCCTCATTGATTACAATTGTATGTTTTTAAAATGTATTTTGTAGGGGATCTACAAGCAATACAAATTTTTTTCTCTTTTTCTTTAAAAAAAACCAGATCTCCTACATGTAATCTTGTCCATAAGTATTTGGTGGTTTTACAATGATCAAGGTTTTTAAAAACCCTAAATTACACTTTTTACATTCCACAACATGTTCTCTTTCTTCCACATAATAATTTAACAACCATCTAATTTTTTCCATTATGCAATGGTTTTGTTTGTAAAATTCAACACTCTACCACACTATTTTATTTCATATTTTTTATTCTCATTTCTTATTTTGTAAACAATATATTAAAGTATATTTTAAATTTAAAGTATCTTAAACTTAAGAAGAAATTATTATTTAAAAACTAATAAATAGAAAAATATATTCATCAATAATAAATAAAATTTCAAAATAGTGAAAGTGACTATTTTGTATATATCAAAAAAATGAGACTAATCTCTATGTATAGATCATAAAAAGGATGAATTCCAGTATTGTTTTGTTTTAAAAATAATAGGTTACCAGTAAATAATTTACTTTTTTTTATAATTTAGAGGAGTAGAAAAACCATACATATTTTATTAACCAATAAAACTTTGCATGTGGGTCTTATGAGACATCTGTTTATTTCATATGATATCACGTGTTTTTGTGGAGCCCGGTTTATTTTTTTCAATAGGTTGAAAACATTCAACAAAATGTAATCTACCAGTATTGGTTTTGGAAATTCAACTTGTTCATTGTAGCAATTAAGCTGTTGAAAAAAAATATTCAACAGCCCCATTGTTAGTAGTCTAATAAATAATTTTATTATAAATTGATAATATTTTTAATATTCTTCTATAAAGAGCATATTTTCATTCTTTTTAATTTACAACTTTTACAATACAAAAAATTGTAATCGTTTACTTATTACTTATTTTTTATATAAATTTAAAATTTATCTCAATTGTTTTTATGATGCGTGTGCGTTCTAAATTATGTAAATTTATAATATTTTACTTGAATTTATATATTAGTTGAAAATAGACATATCTGGTTAATTACTAATATTTTCATATTTTAATCTTAAAATACAGTCTTTAGTGAAATATTTATTGTTATTTATGTATTATTTGTTTATATTATGTATTTTATTGTAATTTTTATTATTTAAATATATAATCTATTTTCAAATAGTTTTTCCCACTGTAATCAGATGTTAAAATCATAACATGATTTGATATTCAAGTCTGGAATTTATAAATTAATGTACAAATTGTATTTTTTTTAAAATCATCAAAAATTTCATATCTTTCGAATTTCTTTCTAAAAAATGATTTTGTCATATTTTATATCATTTAACTAATTTTGTTTTCTATTTTCATATCATTTTATATTTCAAAATGATATAAAATTGTATCAAAATATTTTTATAGTTATACTTACATGTAGGTATTTAATTTAAAATTAATTATAACTGAAAACCCGTTTGCAATCGTGGGACTATTGACCCACTATAATGAAAGTAATAAATTGTTTGATCTACACTTGATCCGCTTGACCTGCATGTTCTCCACTTGATATTTTTGATTTGCATGTTTTGCTTGATCTAATTTTACTGCATTTTTTTGTTGTACATTCATACCCTAGAAATAAGATGGGTCAAACTATATGCATGTGAAATAATTTTATGCGCAAGTGCACTATAATTTCTCATAACTCAAAGATTTCTTAATTGATCAAATAATCACTGAACACTTCTAAAATTTATTGGATGTCAATCTAAATTGCATAGATCTAAATATCGGACATGGTTTGACAGTGTCGAAATATGTTTAATGTTGCATTCTCTTTTAAATGGACCAAACCATAATGTTACTCGCAATATGAGAAATCTAAAAATCTGACTCGGTTTTCCCATGTAAAATCCGGTTTTTTGTTGCATTCAATTATAATTTGACCTAACCATAATAAATTGTTACGATGACAAAAATAATCATTGGTCGTGGAAAACTTATGTGTTATTTAGTAGCATTGATCGCAAGTATGTATAATTGTGTATCTAGTACACTAATACTTTTGCATCAAGGCTGTGTATTTGATACACGGAAACGTTTTCACCAAGTCTTCTATTTTAATGTTATTTTCAGTATAAGTAAATGTTCATATGTACAATTCACATTCATACATCAATAAGATCACGTAATAGAGGTTTCAAATATTTTCGTATTTAGTTGCCTTCATAAGAAATTGTGTATTATAAGAAAAGTAAGTAATGTTTTTAATGAAAGAGAAAACTTATGCACCAAGGCTTCGCTTTAAATTTCTTTTGATTTGGATAAAAAAAAAAGAATATATGGCTTCGCTTTAAATTTATTTTGACTTGTATATGGAAAATACACAAGGAAAACTTCGACTACAAGGAAAAATTTGATCCTTATATAAACCATGTTTATATAGAAAAACTATTTGAAAATTTTTTACATTGGTCACTAATTGCCTAACAGTTTTTTGTAGCCTATTCTATGAAGTCGTCCAAATACACATGGCCATCAAATGAAAAGGTAAAACATTATTATTATTGTTATATACTACAATATACAGTAATTTATAGTTTAGATACAAAATCATATTAGAAGAACTTAGAAATGATTTTTTTTTCTCAAGGATTTAAGCACATGGCATAATGAGACAGAATCAAAACAAAATCCTTCAGAATTCGTATGGGTTGATTTCAAGTGAATTCTAACTAATGTATGTATTATAGTTTATTTCAAAAATGTGTTCATATTATCAAGACTAACATTAATGTATGTATTTTGCGGGCTGTAAACAACCCTCTGAGAAACTTGTGGATCCTAGTTCTCTCCCATGGATCATCATCATACACGATATCAAAGGAAACATCAATGTTCACCTCTTCCGAAGGACTGATATTGTGTATACTGAAATGTTTAGGTTTGTAACCACGTACACTCAAATACTCCAACCTATGAGAATCGATTTCAACCTTAGGATCAAGACAAAGATCTTCAAATGTTTCACGCATAGACTCTAACTTGACACATATTTTCAAGGTTTTAGGGAAATAAATATGAGAGTTGTGAATTTGGATAACATGTATCTCATCTTAGGCTTCTTAAGCTAAAACGATGCCAAGAGAACGAGGAAGAGGAAGACCTCACTGCTCCTCTTCCTTAATTCAATCTAATTCCAGTTTCTCAAACTCCATATTTGCTAGAACAATGTGGAACTATTCCGATTTAAACTTCCACAAGCAAGAAAGATTGCTCTGCAAGTTACAATATTCAAAAAGGGCTGGGGTCTACAAGGCTTACAATGGAGAAACAAAAGAGTTCAGCACACAAGTGCAATATGTTCAAACCTAAAGCCCTGTCCACTAAACTTGATTACTAGCTAGTAAACTGCTGGTGACAAACTGGATGATTGATTGACAACCACGCAGGAATTTAGCATGACAACTTCACACCCTCCAGACTGTTTTGGAATCCTTTTGATCTTCTTGATGATGCTACTAAAACTCTCACTTACCATCAGAGTCTTTAAAAATTCACAATTCCTCATAAATTATTTTGTTATTCATTTAAAGTGATGGTTTTGTGACTGTGAATGGTGTTTCCATCAGGACGAACTCGAGAGATGATTGGAAACATTGAGGAGGTACATATGGAAGTTTTATCTCATTACCCATCTCTGGAAGGCAGTCAAAATCCGAAGAAAACAAACAATTTTTTTTTAGAAATCTCAACGTTATTACATAATCACATAAACATATGGGAAAATGAGATGTATCATTAAGAGGGATTGTAATTTTGGACAGCAACAAAGAAAGGTTGGCAAAAACTCCAAAGTAGAGTCATCAAACGAATCATCCAAGTGAGACAAGTTCGAGAACTGAGGCAACTGTTCGAAGTGGGAGAAAACTTTGATGACCTGAATATAAAAGCAAGAAAGAAAGAAGGAAAATGTCATATAAAACAACTTAAACAAGCTGAATGTTAATATAATCTCAATCCTATCTACCATGAGCGTTCGAGCCGAGATGATAATTTTGCGGGCTGTGGACAACCCTCTGAGAAACTTGTGGATCCTAGTTCTCTCCCATGGATCATCATCATACACGATATCAAAGGAAACATCAATGTTCACCTCCACCGAAGGACTGATATTGTGTATACTGAAACATTTAGGTTTGTAATCACGGACACTCAAATACTCCAACCTAGGAGAATCGATTTCAACCTTAGGATCAAGACTGAGATCTTCAAATGTTTCACGCATAGACTCTAACTTCAAAGATTATATTCATACCCTAGATCGACTTTAGTCTTGCTAAAATTATCAATTTTGTTAGAGGTCTTGAAACATATTTTATCAAATAGGTTAGATTTTAGAAGTACATAAAATATTTGACCAAAAAAAAATAAAAGAAAAGATGTACATATAAATAATTTACAGTAAAATAACAAAGAAAAATCACTTATACCAATCACCAAATACGTGACAGTCTTATATTTTGAAGATGACTAATGCTATGTATACAGATCCAGCATACAAAAAAAAATGTTCAAACTTAATATACAAAAAGCTAATGGAATGAAGGATTATGAAATACATTTTTTTTTGAATTGACCAGTCATATGTGGACAGCTACATGTTATTACAGGACGACATAATAATTTTAGCTAGGTAAATTTATGAAGTTCTTTCGCAATGTAATACATTTTGTGTAAGACATCCTAGAAATGATGTTGGGGTTTTAAGTTTTCAATTAGCCATGTCATCATCTTTTTTATAAGTTAGTCATATATCAAATTATGTCATGTCATGATATTTTGGTGAAAGTGTCTATGGAGGTGACACCTAAGCAAATTTGAAAAATAATAATTTGGCAAATAATAACTAGGAGATTTCATTCAAAACCATAGTGTTGCAGGAGAACTACATGTAATCCTCATTGATCACCATTGTATTTTAAAAAATATATTTTGCAGGGGATCTGCAAGCAGTACAATTTTTTTTCTCTTTTCTTTAAAAAAAAAGTAGATCTCCTACATGCAATCTTGTCCATAAGTATTTGGTGGTGGTTTACAATGATCAAGGTTTTTCAACACCCTAAATTACACTTTTTACATTCCACAACATGTTCTCTTTCTTCTACATAATAATTTAACAACCATCTAATTTTTTCCACTTATGCAATGGTTTTGTTTAATAAAATTCAACACTCTACCACACTATTTATTTCATATTTTTTATTCTCATTTCTTATTTTGTAAACAATATATTAAAGTATATTTTAAATTTTAAGTATCTTAAACTTAAGAAAAAATTATTATTTAAAAACTAATAAATACAAAAATATAATTCATCAATAATAAATAAAATTTCAAAATAGTGAAAGTGACTAATTTGTATATATCCAAAAAAATAGACTAATCTCTATGTATAGATCATAAAAAAATATGAATTCCAGTATAGTTTTGTTTTTAAAATAATAATTTACCATTAAATAATTGACTTTTTTTATAATTTAGAGGAGGAAAAAAACTATACAGATTTTATAAACCAATAAAACTTTGCATGTGGGTCTATCTATTTATTTCATATGATATCACATGTCCTTGTGGAGCCCGATTTTTTTTTCAATAGGTTGAAAACATTCAACAAAATGTAATTCACCAGTATTGTTTTTGGAAATTCAATTTGTTCATTGTAGCAATTAAGCTGTTGAAACAAATATTCAACAGCCCCATTGTTAGTAGTCTAATAAAGAATTTTATTACAAATTGATAATATATTTAATATTCTTCTATAAAGAGCATATTTTCATTCTATTTAATTTACAACTTTTACAATAAAAAAATTGTAATCGTTTACTCATTACTTATTTCTTTTTATTTTTATATAAATTTAACATTTATCTAATTTTTTTTATGATGCGTGTGCGTTTTAAATTATGTAAATTTATAATGTTTCACTTGAATTTTTATATTAGTTGAAGATACACATATATCTAGTTAATTACTAATATTTTCATATTTTAATCTTAAAAATACAGTCTTTTGTGCAATATTTATTGTTATTTATGTATTATTTTTTATATTATGTATTTTATTGTAACTTTTATTATTTAAATATATAATCTATTTTCAAATAGCTTTTCTCACTGTAATCAGATGTTAAAATCATAACATGATTTGATATTAAAGTCTGGAATTTATAAATTAATGTACAAATTTTATTTTATTTTTAAATCATCAAATTTTCATATCTATGGAATATCTTTCTAAATAAATGATTTTGTCATATTTTATATCATTTAATTGTTTTTTTTTTATTTTCATATCATTTTATATTTCAACAATGATATAAAATTGTATCAAAATAATTTTAGAGTTATACTTACATGTAGGTATTTAATTTAAAATTAAATTATAACTGAAAACCCGATTGCAATCGTTAGACTATTGACCCGCTATAATGAAAGTAATATACTGTTTGATCTGCACTTGATCCGCTTGACCTGCATGTTCTCCATTTGATCTTTTTGATCTGCATGTTTTGTTTGTTCTAATTGTACTGCATTTGTTCTGTTGTACATTCATACCCTAGAAATAAGATGGGTCAAACTATATGCATGTGAAATAATTTTATGCGCAAGTGCACTATAATTTCTCATAACTCAAAGATTTCTTAATTGATCAAATAATCAGTGAACACTTCTAAAATTTATTTGATGTCAATCTAAATTGCATAGATCTAAATAGCAGACAAGGTTTGACAATGTCAAAATATGTTTAATGTTGCATTCTCTTTTAAATGGACCAAATCATAATGTTACTGGCAATATGAGAAATCTAAAAATCTGACTCGGTTTTTCCATGTAAAATCTGGTTTGTTGTTGCATTCAATTTTAATTTGATCTAACCATAATAAATTGTTACGATGACAAAAAGAATCAATGGTCGTGGAAATCTTATGTGTTATTTAATAGCATTGACCGCAAGTGTGTATAATTGTGTATCTAATACACTAATACTTTTGCATCAAAGCTGTGTCTTTGATACACGGAAACTTTTTCACCAAGTCTTCTATTTTAATGTTATTTTCAGTATAAGTAAATGTTCATATGTACAATTCACATTCATACATTAATAAGATCATGTAATAGAGGTTTCAAATATTTTCGTGTATTTAGTTGCCTTCATAAGAAATTGTGTATTATAAGAAAAGTAAGTAATGTATTTAATGAAAGAGAAAACTTATGCACCAAGGCTTCGCTTTAAATTTCTTTTGACTTGGATAAAAAAAATACAATATGTGGCTTCGCTTTATATTTATTTTGATTTGGATATGGAAAATACACAAGGAAAATTTCGGCTACGAGGAAAAATTTGATCCTTATATAAATGATGTTTATATAGAAAAACTATTTGAACAAATTTTACATTGGTCGCTAAATGCCTAATAATTTTTTGTAGCATATTCTATGAAGTCGTCCAAATACACATGGCCATCAAATGAAAAGGTAAAACATTATTATTATTGTTATATACTACAATATACAGTAATTTTAGTTTAGATACAAAATTATATCAGAAGAACTTAGAAATGATTTTTTCTCAAGGATTTAGGCACATGGCATAATGAGACAAAATCAAAGCAAAATCCTTCAGAATTCGTATGGGTTGATTTCAAGTGAATTCTAACTAATGTATGTATTCTAGTATATTTCAAAACTGTGTTCATATTATCAAGACTAGCATTAATGTATGTATTTTGCGGGCTGTGGACAACCCTCTGAGAAACTTGTGGATCCTATTTCTCTCCCATGGATCATCATCATACACGATATCAAAGGAAACATCAATGTTCACCTCTGCCGAATGACTGATATTGTGTATACTGAAATGTTAAGGTTTGTAATCATGGACACTGAAATACTCCAACCTATGAGAATCGATTTCAACCATAGGATCAAGACTAAGATCTTCAATTGTTTCATGCATAGACTCTAACTTGACACATATTTCAAGGTTTTAGGGAAATAAATATGAGAGCGGTTAATTTGGATAACAGGTATCTCATCTTAGTCGCCAACTTCTTAAGCTAAAACGATGCCAAGAGAACAAGGAAGAGGAAGACCTCACTGCTCCCCTCCCTTAATTCAATCTAATTCCAGTTTCTCAAACTCCATATTTGCTAAGAACAATATGGAACTATTCTGATTTGCTAGAACAATGTAAAACAAAACAAAAATATGCAGTTCACCTGTTTTTCTCTTTCACAACTTAAAAAATGTGAATGACATAAAAAATAGATTCAAAACATCTGATATTGTACTCAAGGGCGGACTAGAAAATTATTTAACATGGAGCACAATATATATAGAGTCGATTACACCCACAAACACAATATGTATTTTCCTTACACACAGAGACACAATGCACATGTGAGACACTTTTTCTTTGGCAGCTAGTGAGTGTTTTGACACTGATGCCCTTAATGAGGCTTTCGGTTTATTTGTAATGGAAAAAGAGGAAACAGTTTGGTTTGTGAATGAGTAGTATATAAAAAATATTATTGTGGCTGGTATTTATTTCTGTGGACAGGTTTTCAAAAGCACATATTCATTTTCTTCTAAAAGTTTAAAATAATGTTTCATTTTTTTGTGGACGAAAAGGAAATATGTGTTCGCGGTAAGAGAGTTAGTTTTTTTTTTGGGATAGAAATTGTCAGTTTGACAATTGTTTTTGGTTTGCAGTGACACTTGTGGATGACATAATGTGGATAATAGTCCTCAGAGATCATGTCTCCATAAAACAATACCAAGCCTCATCTATATACCACTCATCTCCATATCAACCGTCCACACACCACCCATCCATGCCCCAATTTTCTACACACCACTCATCCACAAAATAAAAATTAGAACTTCGTAGATCTGGATTTTGAGATCTACAATGACACTAAAAAAACCAACAAAACAAAATCACAGATCTGGGTTTTGAATCTTTTGTTCTTTCATGTGGAATTACAGGAACCGCAAACGAGGAAAAGAAGGGATGTTTGGAGAGAGTTGCAGAAACAAATTGAAAAGAGGAACAAGGTTTTCGATGTAAAGTGAAAGGAGAGAAGAAATGTGAGAACGGCGGCAGAGTCTAGGTAGGAAATAAATATTGAACGGTGAAAATGGAAGGAGATAGGATGGGAGTTTGAACAAATTGGAACACTGAGATGTGGTTTGGGTTCAATTGTTAAACCAAAAATTAGTGACCGGTTTGGTTTGGTAAGGGCATAGAAGACAAAGACTAGAGGAAAAGTGTGTGACATGTGGAATGTGTCTTCAGATGTAGATCTAACGACATAAAGTGTGTGAGAGTGTAAGAAATTCAAATATATATATATATATATATATATATTAAAATATTAATTATAAATTCAGTTATCAGTTAAATTTATGTTATGTTACATTATATTGTATTTTTTAGTTAGTCTTAAAAATTTTATATTCATTTTAAAATGAGTCAAATAAAAATGATAAACATTTGTATAGTATGAAATCTTGTTAAGTAATATTACAAAACTATATTGTATATAATTTTACAGTGAAAAGTATATTCATTTTAGTTTTAATTTTTATCTAAGTGTTGAAAAATATAATTGATAAAAAAATAATTGTTAATGTAAAATTTAAATGAAGTGACTTTTGTTTAGAACGGGCAAAAGACTAAAATTTAAATGAAAAAAATCAGTTAAAAAGATGTAGATCACATATTTAAACAAAAAAATTCATTAAACTATCAAGACACTTAATAAATAAAAAATAAATAGACAAATAAAAAATAATTTAATGAAAAATATTTTGATTTGCCCATGACATGTCTACAATATCGTCTATGTGTTCATTGTACGATCTCCAATACATATTTGTTATCTCCATGTGGCATAAATAACTTTCAGAATCTTCATTGCTGAAATTTGTGTGTTTCATATTCAACAAAATCCACAACAAAATCCTCATCAAAATAATTTGAAATTCTGATAAAATAATATAGTCCTATTGTTGCAGTTGCCAATATTTTTTTTTAACATGAATATCATATCTGGGAAAATCCCACAAAATCATATGTTTCTTCTTCCAAACTCTAATTTTCATTTCAAAAACAGAACGTAGAGATGCATGATATCAATTAGACAATTCTTGTTTATTCATAGGAGGATGACAATTGTTGAAATGAGACATATGATACCTACTAACCTCATTCCGAGAAGATCTATAGGGAGTCAAAAAAACTTCTCTTATTTGAATACCCATAATCAACTACATAATTTTACATCGATTAGACATAATTCATAGAAGGATGATCACTGTCTTTTGCCATCGTAAGAGCTATTATATTGTGACTTTATCTATGTGTTCCATTCCAAACATATGTAAACAACATATTTGGATCACATATTTCCATGATATTAAATGATCCCCTTTCATGTCTATTCCGATATAATTCTTATAGTTCAAGCTTCACTTTAACACATACATAAACTTCATGTGTAGGTCCAACATATTCGCTAAAATATGACCAATGTCTTTTGTTTGTTTGCAGTATTTCAAGAATTCTAAGTAGTTTTTGTCTGGAGTCTTAACATAATCATAAGCAAGTAACATTGTCGTCGAAAGAAATTCAGAAAAATTATGTCCACTACCTCTTGTGTCCGCTCAAACCATAATCTAACATCTTTTTGAACTTCATTATGCCAATAATTCATAAAAACAATGACACACTCTCTTCAATGCTAACATTTAGGATGTGATGAAACCATATTTTGATTGCAATAAGTCACATTGAGATCTAAAAGAATCGAGAGACATTCGTAGTAACTGAAGACATGCATTATCATCTTTTTGTAATCAACGCCAAATATTTCTCCATTCAAGACCGCCACCTGTTTGTACTGCTTCTCTTTCAAAATAAAGATTGTACTAACTCGGTGATGGTTGAATTATTAATTATTCAATTGCTCTTTTTCCAAATTCTATTTTTCAATCCTCCCATCATGATTTAGACTGTGGGGACTTTGTGAGCGTAACTGACATATACGAAAAAGCCAGAAAAAATTTAATCACATAATGAAAACTAAATCAACGTGAAATATCATTAATCAAAAAATATAATACATAACAAACTTTACAAAATATAATGTGAAACAAAACATAGCAAAACACGAATCTTAATAAACTAGTTATCAGAAGCATAATAACTTCCATGATTTTCATTTAGATTTAGTCCTCGTTCAGATCCCCAAATGTTAAAAAATCATCATTGTCTTCTTGGAAGTGATATTGTACTTGTAGAAGCATAGTTCGTGAAAACAAATTTTTATGAAACTCTTCTGAAAACATTCTCAGAAAATTGAAATTCTTTTTCATGTGAATTAGTTTATACTTATGTTTTTAAAGAAAATCCATGTTGAAGATTTCTCGGAGGACTATATTGTGGAACATCTTGTGATGTTCCCCATTGATGAGTGATCGTTGATGAACCCTATTGTGGAACATATCCGATTGTTAAGTACTTGGTGATGAAACCCATTGTTGAGAATTTTGAGGTGCACCCCCGTTGTGGAACATGTTGTGGACCCCAATATGGAGCACTTGGAGATGAACTCTATTGCGAAACATTTGGAGGTGTACCTCATTGTGGGGCATGAAGCGATGTAACCCATTGCAGAGCATTTGAAGGTGAATTCCATTACATGTCAATGAGGGTTAATTGTCATTGTCCTTATTGTATTCAAATGACAACTAAGGCTCATTGTTCGTATTAGGTATATGAGATACTAATAAAATGGATTTGCCTTGATAAAAATTTGTGTATCTTTTTAAAATATAACATTTGTATCTATTTATATAAAATACAGTTTTCTCTCTTCAGGTTGCGCCACGTCGTCGTCCAGGTCAGAAAGTCGAGCTTTCCCCAGCCGACACGTGTCACGTATGGCCTAAACTCGGTGTTTCATTAAGTTGAGATTTGACGAGTTGGGTTTCGGTTTTTAAACGGGCTTTATGTTTTATTTGATGAAACCCAAGCTGAATAAATAACAACTTGACACGTTATGAAACGCAACGTTTTGATTTAGGGCTGAACAGAGTCTTCATCTCCGCCGTACGAGAGTTAAGCTCGATCTATGGTTTCAAAACTGATTTTTCATCTTCTTCCTAAGAAAATGAGAGGCAATCAGTTACAGGTTCATCCTCTTAAAGTTTTTGCTTAAATTCATCCCCCATAATCTCTCTTCAATTGCTAGTCTTACTTCTGTGAGGCGGTGTAATTGACAACTATGAAAAGGTAGGATTTCCTACTCTGAGAACCATCTTTTCCTTCCATCTTAACGAACCAGTAGACTTATTTTCTGAGAAATAGCTAATGCAACAACCTTTCTTCCTAATTTGAAGACCGATGCTCCTTCTCCACCGTTCACAGGTTCGTTATGTACCTCCGCTTTTGTTCATAACTAAAATATATTTCCCGGTTATTTCTTTTGACGTCTATTTTATTGCTTGGATTTGTCGTCATTAAAATTTTGCTTCCTATATTATAATTTTCCTTTTTCGGCTGATGTTTTGAATCAGGTTGTTTACAGGTCTTTCCAACCGTGGTGCATCCTTTCTGTCTCATGTCGTGGTCTCATTTGAGCCAATCCAAGCAATCGTCGTGTGATGAGGCCATCAAACCAGTAGCTGAACCGGAGGTTCATCAAACCATCCAAACCATCCACCTAGGCGATACCAGCAACATAGGTTCATTCCAAGGCGTATATCTTGACAACCAAAAGGATTTTTGGCGTAAAACTAATTTTACTGGATTCCACACTCAATACGGAGTTCAGCCCAATTGAAATTTTCAGAAAAGCTTACCGGACCAAGGAGTTATGGGTTTTACAAGTCAGAGGTTCTCCAGACCATCCAACCGCGAGTACCCAAACTTAGAAGACGATTTAGGCCAGAAGAAGGAGCAGCCTGAACCAAATCCCATCATAGGATTCAAGAGGAATCTCTCAGTTTTCCAGAAAGCCCAATATCAGGAGAAATGGTCACGGAAATCAGAAGTTATGATCCAATCCCTGAAACCGGTCAAACAAGTTCTACACTTGCCTCAATTGGAAGCTAACCAGTTCAATCAGCTTCAAACCAGACATTGGCGTCCAGGAGATAATTTCAACCAATCAGGAGGTATTACAAAAGTCCTTAGCTACACCATAACCCAGAAGATCAGTTGGTTCAATGAAGAGTCACTTAAATCAAACCGGAGCTATTTATGGAAAGATTGGACAATCTTTTGGTTTCATCATTCCCAACCAAACAAACTCCGACCAGAAGAAATTTAGATCAATCCAAGACTTCCAGGAGACATTATAGGCATCCAAGAAGAGTTCTACAAGTCCATACCATGCACCAGCAACCATTGGATCAGGAGGATCCTTATTTACACCAAACTGCCTTATTTGGAGATTCTTGCAATCAAACTCCAACAGCTCTTTTCCTACCAAGGCAAGGACAAGTTCAGCTCCTATCAAGCATTCAAGAAGGTCCCAAGAAACCTCTCTTACCCATTAAAACCGTCCAGATTCAAGCAAAGACAGATTTCTTACTTGGAGCCAAAATCCCACAAAATGTTCCAACAGCTAGTTTTTCAATTTATTGCTTTGTCTTTGATTTCTTTCCTTTCTTTTCTTTATGAACGTTTAGAGTCTTGTTTCTGAGCATTATATAAGCTCATAGTCGTCCAGCATTGTAAACACCCATGAATTAATAAGAAAAGTATTTGTTTTCTTTTGCCTTTGCAAAGAAATCCTTATCAAGTCTTTATTGTGTGTGAGAAGCAGCAGCCAAGCATTTTTCTTATCAAACTCCATCCATAGAGTTTGTGGCGACCCTCGATTCATCAGATTGTGTGATTCAATCTACAAAACCTATCCCCATCCGACCATCCCTTATCCTTGTAGAGTTGTTTATACGAACAAGCTGCTTGGATCCATGCTCCACCTTCACGCCATCTCCCATCCATTGAGATAACAAGTTGGTTAGACGACCATTTGTTGTTTCCCACCTCCATCAGATCTCATTCAGGCCACCTTGAGAAGGGTCCATTCTGTGCCCATATCATCGTGCCTCCTTTGTTGAAGCTTTACTTCATCACCCCGATCAAGCTCTCAGTCGCATCCATTGCTAAGCTCTCCTCTGTTGTGGTGTGAAATCGATGTGGGCTTCAGTTCTCAGCTACCATTGCTCTATATTGAGTTCCGAGGAAGACAAGTTCTCAGCGGCTTATGACAACGACGCTACTCAAAATCAAGTTCATGTTTAATGTCATATACATGAGCGATCATTCCATTTTCCAGCATCTAATGATCCCCATTACATCCACCTTTGGTGTATAGCTACTTAATTTTACGAACTTATTGATCAGATGTAATCTCTGATTTTATTTTGCTGAACTTTTGTATGCCTATATATAGTGTGTAGCCATGTATGTTGTACGAAAGAGGTGTCTGATAAAGAAGTTGTTTGGTGTATAGATATTAATCTTCTTCTTTTTTTCATTTTATCCTACCTTTTTGTCCACAGTATTTGAGCGCAAATATTATTTAACTATATATACTACATAGATCTTCGAAATTATACTTCATGTAGTGAAAAGAGAGATTATTTTTAACAACTTCTATTGCTTCTTTTGAGATTTCTAACATTTGATAGTGAGTGTTAAATATACCAGTTTTTAAAAGATCATGAGCACAGAATGAAGCAAATACATTCAAACCACATTAATCTTGCTTTTTAACATTTCTATAACCGTTAGAACATAACTACTTGCAGAAAGGTTAACAAGATGGAATAAGGTGACTAAGAAGTAGAAATAAAAGTTGTTGTCCTGGTCATTAGATTTGGAGATGTATCTATATCCAGTTTAGGCTACAAAACTCCTCACGCAGCAAACAAACCAAATGTTGATGCAGTTGCATCTGCTGGAATCATTGGTTGTCTTATGGATCCATTGGGAGTTGGATTGGGATGCGGTAGTGACACAGCTCGCCTCTCTCTAATGGGTTATGACCCGAGAGTGTGTTACCGAGGACGGAGACCTATGTTTGAGTGCATCGGTGCATGATTAGCATTGTCACCAGATGATATAGCTTTCAAGGATTGGCTGAATATATTTCTGCTGTGGTGATGCCAGAAGAAGCTCGTGGCGGTAACAAGTGGTTCCACAGTTTCTTAAGAGGTAAAATTTCATGCATGCTTTTTAAATGTCAGAATTTGGTAGCTTTAGATGAATGGTTCTGTTTAGATTAAATTTAGATAACGCACACAAAGGATTATATCTTTTCCATATGTTTTCTAAGCTTCATTTCAATTTCTCATCAGTCCCTCTATCATTCACCGAACAGATTTATGGTTGTACCAAAAATTGACAAAGCATAAACGTTTCTCCAGCTTCTTTGCAGTTTTTGCTACTCTTCAATTATACCTGATTGGAGTTGGGGAACAGAGGTAGCAGCTACGAATGCATAAGCGAGCTTGGCTTCTTGAATGACATCGACTGTGTTTCTCAAGTTATGATTTCTAAGTCATTTTCTCAGTTCCACAATAATTTCAATACCGAGGACGGAGCCCCACTATTTGTTTGTTTGGTTGTTATACTGGATGTTTTCGATTGATAAATTGGACATCATGAAGCTAAGGTGAATTAGGATTTGTAAGCTGATTTTGTCTAACTAAATAATGGACTATTGATGGTCAAAGGGATAGATGCATTGAACAAGGACAAGAATGGTGAGACAAGTGATGTCAGTGATCTAAATAGTTATATTTACATACTACATAAAGTTTAAACATCTTCCATGACCTACGAAATTGGGAGTTTGGCAGGTCTCTTCATCGCCTTTCACCCTAATGGACTCATGCCTATAATCTAAAATAAGTGATACATATAATCCAAGTGATTTGTGCTTATTATGTTGTTATTGTTTTGCTACATATATCTAATATTGTATTCTTTCTCTATCTGGTTGACTACTTAATAGCCAACGAGTAAGGTTTTCCAAAGAGCTTACTTTGTATATATATATATATATATATATAGAACTTTAATGCAATGTAATACTTCCTCCACTACCCTGTTCCAAACTCTTCTCATTTCTTTATCTGAGGTGCTCCATTTCCATACATTTTCACTAACTTCTCTGTATTTGTAACTTGGTACTTTGGGTTTACCTTCTTTTTTTAAAAATTACTAAATGACTACACAAAACTAACCATACACATTTTCTCTAGAAGTAGGAAAAAATAATCCTCCAAGTGACTAAAAATTTAAAACCGAAATAAAAATCAAAGATGATATATCAAATTAAAATGTGACATCAATACAAAACAGAAAAATGTTTTTACTAAAAATGAAAAAATATGAAAATATGAAACAAAAACATAAAATAAATGATAAAAATAACCAACTGAAAGTATCATAAGTAAGTTATATCCCGCCCGTAGGGCGGGCCAGCCCTAGTTTAATATGAAACAACTTTAGCACCAAGGTAAAGTATCGATATTAATTTTGTGTAGGGTATTGAAAACTAAATATGTGGCTTGTGTATCGCTTAATACAGCTAAGGCGAACACATTAAACTAAGCAAACTTCTTGTATATACTAATCCTTCCAGTCTTTCGTTCGCATCATTTAACAAACAAGCAAATCAGCAAGAAAAAAATTTAGTATAAGAATAATATCTTTCAATTCTGTTGCCAATTTGAAACCTTTCAAAACCATGTGGAAGATCAAGGGGAAAATCATTCAGTTGTGGAAACTGTATTCTGGGGCTGGTGGTGAAACCATGTGAGATGGTCCTTTGCGATGTTAAGGTAAGGATTTTAGCGGGATTCAGACTTAAAAGTTTGCTTTGAATTATAATTTGTTGTCGTTTCTGATAGTTAACTGGCACTTTATTGTTTTCTATCTAAACAGGGTGGTAAAATTTATGCCTTGGTAAAAAAGAAATTGATTTCTCAATTCTATCATTTCTTAAAAAAGGATGTTCATTGATGTTGATCAATTTTTATGTAACTCATTCATGTGGTTCGTAAAGAACCACAAAGCACACTTAAATGATTAACTTCCTGTCAACAGACTGTGTTCGAACGTGTGAACAATTGTCTGAGCTTTTATCAGGTTTCGAACAAGTGAAGTACACAGAAGTGCTTGATCGAACTCTTAACCCCGATTACATGGTTGGAAAGTATTTTTAAATTAACAATGATGAATTTGTTTCTATCACGGTATCATAGGCTTAATTTTGATGTGTATGATTTTCAGATATTATCGGCCGGATTGTTGAAAGTAGTCATATTAATCATGTTAATGTCAATGAGATGGCGACAGATAAGATCTCCTTAGAGATGCGAAATTTTGAGTAAGTTTTGTTTAACTTATACATAGGTATTATTAAAATTCAAAGGTAGATAATATTTATGGTTTGAAATTTGTTTGCATATCTAATCGTGTTTTCTAATTGTAGTGATGCAAGACGTCAATTGGTGCTTTGGGGTAAATTCGTGTCTGATGTTAATGAGGCAATGCAAGTTTGAGATGAGCATTCAAATGTCTCGGTTTTACGCTTTGGGAAAATCAAAGTGTGGAAAGGTAATATAAATATTGCTCAAGTTTCAATATTGATTTAAGATTAGTTTGCTGCGTTAGCCTAACTGACATGTTGATTTCTCTAACATAAGAGAAGTGTGAGCAATGCATACAATGTCAGTGAAATTCGGTTGAATCCTCCTATGATTGAAGTTGGGAAGTTCATTGCATGGTACTTTATATATATAAAAATTTGTTTAATCAAACATTTGTATAATATCTTGATGATCATGTTCCAATTGTTATAATATTTTTTTACATTCTTTTGTTGTAGTTTGCCTAATGATGACATGTCTTTAGCCGTTGCAGAAACTAAACACTCGGCCATTGTCAATGGTGTTTCAGATAAAGATGATTTTTTTTCATACACCAAGAAACCCATTGCTCGGATTCAAAAAACTAAACAGGTATGTTCTCTCCGGAATCAAAAAATATTAGTATAATTCGATTTAAGACATACTAACCATGGTTATTAGTGTTATTTTCTTAAAAATCTCCTTCTATTTATTTTCAGGTTGAGAAGTGTGTTCTGTTGTGCACAATCTCTGTCATTGATTCTGATATGGGGTGGTTTTACCTAAGCTGCATGATATGTTCTAAAAGGTCTTAAGTGTTCCAACATCAACCAATGATGATGAGAAGGATGATTTTAATCAAACTTATTATTGTG
The DNA here is from genome assembly GCA_026261945.1 of Hirschfeldia incana. Taxonomy (NCBI): domain Eukaryota; kingdom Viridiplantae; phylum Streptophyta; class Magnoliopsida; order Brassicales; family Brassicaceae; genus Hirschfeldia; species Hirschfeldia incana. Next base: position 230,782 of record JABCMI010000056.1, read on the forward strand.
TTATGTGCAAGGCTTACAATCCAGTGACTCTTCCAAGGTATTTAAAACATTTTGACATGATGTTTTTCTATGTTTTACTGACAATATCCATACTTAATTAAACTGAAGGGTATTTATTTTAAAATAGGTATAAATTTCATTTGGTGGTGATTGACAACACAAGTAACGCTAAGTTGCTGGTGTTTGATAATCATGCTATGCAACTACTCAATCAACCATGCTTGAAGATTGCTGGTCCATCAAACAAATTCGAGGTCTGGACATCATTACTATATAAAGTTATATATATATATATATATATATATATATATATATATATATATATATATATATATATATATATATATATATATATATATATTGTATAAGTAACGTTAAGATAAAATTATTATGCTAAATCCTTATTTTATGTGTGGCAGATGGAAGAAACCGATATGCTCCCAGACACACTTCACAGCATCATTGGTAAAACTTTCTTATTCAAGATTCAAATCGAAAGGGAGATTTTTTGTCTACAAACATGAAACATACAAGGTTTTGAAAGTGATCACAAACAAGGATTTGATTTCTAATTTTGAAGATGCCAACTCTTCAGTTGTACGGTGAGTTTTTTTGAACAACTTTTTAGTTTTTGTGGTTATTTATATGTATATATTTAACTGTATCTATGACATTCTTCATGACAATATCAGCAAAGTGAAGAGGGTGAATTTCATGATATTGAGATTCAATCAGATGCACTAGAAGTTTTTGGATACAGTATCATGCATTTTTATATAATCCAATTATTATTATCATATAGTGAAGTCGTAATGGTCTATCACTCCATTAAATTATCTTATAAGATGTAAAGTTTTATAGGGTTCTTTTGCGTTTCAAGGTTCCGCCACACAACAGTCTGATTCGTTTGATCTGAATCCAGCCAAAAGGATTAGGACATTGAATGTTGATTTTGAAGAGAGTTTTGAGGATAATTTCATGGCGAGGAGTGTTAGTTTCGTGAAGATTAAGAATGATAAGTTGGCTAAAAGTGGCTGAACTATGTTTCAGCTCGACATACTCTACAAGAAAATAGCTCTATTGCAATAATGATATATTGTTGCAATATTCTCATATATTGTTGCAAATATGAAATTGCAATAAAATTGTGACAGATTTTAACTTCTTGATGTTTGAATGTTGCAAATTCATGTTTGTTACATATGCGTAGTAAAATTAACAAAAAAATTGCTATGTTGCTATATATGTCATATTATTGCAACAATATTTTATAGCAAATTTGTTGAATATTTATAACATATTTTGTAACCATAAATGATTGCAAATCACTACTACGTAAATTATATAGCAAATAATATTGCAAATTTGCAATTTTTTCCGAAATTTAGCTATATTAAAGTAAAATATATATATAATTATTTGGGTACAATTGCAACGTATGGATACAATTTAAAATTGTTACAAAATTTATAATATAGCAAATGTTGTTGCAAATTTTCCTGTTATTTCAAATGGCTTCAGTGGTGACTGCCATTTTACCATTGAGTGAAATTTAACTGAAAGGAACTCTTAGAACCAAACACACGACCTCTTGTGGAATCAACCAGCTATGGAATATAATATATGTAAGAAATTACCAGACATATAAAACTTAAAACCAATTCATGAATGATGTAAAATGTACAAGGAAAAAAAGAATTTCTAGAGAGGATTTACTTTGGAAGAACTACGGTGAGCAGAAGTCAAATGAATTATTAAAAAAACCCGTATAAGCTCTCTATATATAAAAACAATAAAATCTAAGTGAATCTTGATAATGGGTTATCTTTATCTGTTAATACATTATTCTCAAAACAAACCCAAAATTCTTGGTAGAACCTTCAATATTAACTATTTAGTTTACAAAAAAAAACCAAAAGTCAAAATTCAAGCGGTAAAAAAAAATATAAGGCTGAAACAACATTTGACACAATAAAAAATATTCTAGTAACTGGTAAGGAATTATGTAACAAGAAAGATCATGTAAAAATCAGTTACAAAAAATATCACGTAAACAAAGGAATTACGTAAGTAACATAACAACCATTTTGTAACAATATTGACGCAAAAAGAAGACCGAGAAGTAACTGTGGCTGTTATGCATCTTCCTCATGTGATCTACGATCTATCCAACTAGTAAAACATGAACTTTGGCAGAGAAAAACATGAACTACACTACAGCTGTATTAGTAAAAACTTAGATGTATCTTTGGATACAAAATATTTTTATGACAAAAAAAGTATGAAAAGGTTTAAAAAACAAGAATAAGATTCAAGATGAAATTTGAAGTAATGTTCGGAATGGGAGGATAACAACGACAGCAGAATAAAGCAACCACCGTATGATAAAATGATGCACAAGCAGCTCAGAAACAATGGATCGGCTATTTTTATTTTGATAAAGACCTTGGAGTCTTTATCTGAGTTAAAGAAAAAAAAAGAGATAAAGATATGTTTATAGCATAGTTACTTTATAATTATCTTTGAAAAAAATATGTAAATAATTATTTTGTCTAATTTCCTTTTTTGGATATTAATAAGTAAACCATACCATATAAGAAGGTAAAAAATCAAAAGGTAAAACTGTTAATAATTTGTCACATTTTTGCCACAATTTTTTTTTATATTTTTGTTTGCAAATTAGCAATGATTCAAAAATATTGAATTTTTCTTGCAAAAGTCGCAAGATATTTGTTTATGTTGCAAATGGTTTCAATTTAGTAACGAAAATATGCAACTCCTGTTATAGTTGTTATTTTGAAATATATCTGTAATGAAACTGTAACGAATATTCGTTATTGCAAAAGTATTGCAATAATCATGGAAAATTAGTAACGAAAATGAACGTTGCAATTTTTCTGTTGCAATAGAGCTATTTTCTTGTAGTGATATAGGGGCTTTCATTTACTTATATTATGTTTTTGAACTGAGTCCGTTTTCAGCTAGGGTCGGAAGAAGTTTTTAATTTGGAGTTTGGGTCGCTTCAAGTTTTAATGGGGGAAAAGCTTACCTACTATGTGAGAGAAATAACTCATGACCATTGTAACCTTTTGACCCACAAACTTGTTTATAGTTTACATATTGAAATTGACCCTACAACTAAAGACTCATGCGTGCGAGAAACTGATACGATATCAAACCTCAAAGTTGAAAAATATTAACCTTAAAACTTGTACTCTTTGGCTTATATAACTTTAATATATGGGTCAATATATGTTTAATCCAGATTGTTTTTTACGAGTCCAAGGCTTGAATCATTGGCATTGATGAGCTCAACAGAAACAAAGACAACTTAATTTGGTTTCTCCCTACCTCACCATCACCGTCATCGTCTTCTCCATTAGTGTCACAACTGAAGCAGGTTTCAACAAAAACGAAGGCAAAAGATCCCACACCTATTCTCCCTCGAGCTCTCCGACGAAGCTCTCACCAGAATCCATGGCCATGACAAGCTTCATTCCTCATTTCAGGTCCAAAAATGAAAACGTCGTGGTCTCGTCCAAACACCACTCATTGACGCTGGATTGTCTTGATATCGCGGTTGGACTCACTCTCCTCCGCCGCCGTCATCTCAGCTTCTCTCCTCGACCTCCGGTGTGCTGCGTTATTTCCTCTTCCGCGTCCTCAGCTCACTCTGTCGTGCTAGGTCTTTGAAGTAACAACGTGCGTCCTTGCCATCGTTAGCTCTCGCCACCGTACCTCTCAGATCGAATGCTCAACAACATCAATTGCCAAGTTTCTCATAATTGCACATTAAGTCCTTATTTGTTTTGTTTCTTTCCATTTTGGCCATAAGGTTTTATAATATACATGTTTCCTTCCATTTTTTATCCAAACTCTGAAATTGTGTTATCTAATAATAATAAGAATTACCCAAAATCTAAAAAAATATTTAAAATAAAAAGATAATTCTGATATATATTGTGTGTTATCCAAAACAAATCTTTTAATAAAAATTTAAAATTGAAAAAAAAAACAGAAAACAGAGATAACACATAACTAAATATTAAGCCATGTTTTATGTCCTGGCAATTTTTCCAAATGATTATATTAATTTTATTAGATAAATGATTAAAACTAATAATAATAAGAATTATCCAAAATCTAAAAATTATTTAAAAAAGATCTGATATATTGTGTTAGTATCCAAACAAAATCTTTTAATCGAAAGTTAAAATTGAAAAAAAAAACGACTGAAACAGAGAAAACACATAACTAATATTAAACAAGTAAAATTATTACTTTTATATAACTGAGTGAATTCTAAGATTTATTTATTAATAATGAATATAGTATACATAAGAATATTCACATAAAGATTCAAATGAAAATATAAATAATAATTTATCTTTATAGTTTTAAAATTAGTAATGTATATATTGATAAGTTATTTTACAAAATGTTTATGTCTGCATATGCGGGCAACCTACCTAGTTACATATATTTATAGATCCTAACCACTATAAACTAAATCATAAATCCAAAGCTACACATTGAAATTAAACTTTCTGTGGTTCCCTAAACAGTTACAATCAGTTTTGATTTTACCATAAATCAAACATAGTTTTACACGTAGTTTCTCACTATATTTCCTCAGACTTACATCCCTTAAACCTAAACCACAAAAGTTATACATTTCCTTACCATTTAGATTCTTATTATATATCCTCAGACCTACATCATGTAAACCCTAAACCATAATCAATATACTCAAAAGCCCTTAAACTAAAATACTGAAATTTAAATCCTAAACTCTAAACTCACGCATGTAACTCTAATCAAGAAATATTAAAATCTAAACCGTAAACCTTAAAATGAAAACCCTAAACTAAAAAACCTAAACTGAAAATACTAAACCCTAAATCTTAAATTCAAAACCCTAAATCTGTGACTTTAGACCACATAGCTATTTTATCCATATATATATATATATATATATATATATATATATATATATATATATATATATATATATATATATATATATATATATATATATATCTCCTTTACCCACCAACGCTTATTTTTATTTTGGTTATGTGATAGTAATTGAGAGTTAAATATTTAGTAAGTTAGTAGACTAAAATGATATTAGGAAAGGTGGCAAAAGTTTGTGATGTAAGTATTACTAATCTAAACTTAAACCTCAATTTTAAACCCTTAACCATCATCAACTCTAAACCCTACACCTCTGAAACATCAATTATAAACCCTAAACCCTAAAACAACTCTAAACACATCCACTCTAAACCCTAAACCCTGAAACGCTGAACCCTCAACTCTAAACCCTAATAACCAACAACTGTAAACCCTAAACCTTCAACTCTAAACCCTAAATATCAACTATAAACCATAAACCCTAAATCTAACTCCTTAACCCTTTAACCTAAACCCTATAATCAAAATTCAAAAATATAAGGTTTAGGGTTTAGAGTTGATGTCTTAGGGTTTAGAGTTGAGTTTTAAGGTTTGCGGTTTGAATGTCGAAATAGTATAATTCGAAAAATAATATATATTTTTAAAAAATTCTTTTATTTATTTATTTAAATATTTACTATGTGTTTTCTTGCACCATGTGCACTAAGAAATATTTTAGATTTATTTTGTATTTAAAATAATATTTTATTAATATTAAAGTTTTATAATTTTCTTACCAATATTTAATATAAATTTGATTTAATTAAACAAAAAATTAATATAATTTTTTATTCAAAATTATATTTAAGAATATATATGCATATTTTACTGATATCAAAGCTCTACGAGAAATATTAAATGTAATTATGTAAGTAGAGCTTATTAATTATGCTAAGCTTGAGTGGAATTACACTTCTCGGTGTACACTCTCTAGTTTATTGGTTGGTGAGTATTTGTTTGTTTTTCTTCCTAATTTGAAACAAATTATAACAAAACTTAGTCTCTATATCGATTTCACAAAACAAAACCAGCTGCATACTACAGTGTACATTCCAGTGTACACTTCCTGGTGAACAATTCTTCATTTACACTTCTTGGTTTACATTAAGGTTTTGCTTTTAGAATTAGGGTTTAGTCTTTTACTAATGATATTAAAAATATTTATTTAAAAAAATATTTTTTGTGGCAACTACTACTATCTTTTCATTTATTTTACTTTTTTATTTTTAAAAAATATAACTTAGAAAATTCTTATTATTTTTTTCATTTTTAAAGGATGCTGAATATAAAACAAAAAAAAAATATCCTTGAGGGTGAACCCAAGAATAATTTGGTATAAAATATTTGATTTTAGGGTTTTGGAGAGTAATAAGACAATAAAACTAAACACACATTTTAATTTCTTAATGTTGAGAATGTACGAAATAACATTGAAAGTGCATGTGGTTTTGCTTTCCAAGGTATATACTGAATAACATTAAGAGTGTGGCAGAACAATAAATGAAGACTAACCCGAAAAATTATAGTATCACAAGTGTATATTAATCAAAAAAATAATATATTAAGACTGATTATTAATGAAATTTAAATAAATAAACTGATATTATATTTATAATTACATAAATAAGCAACAGATTCATGTTGCTTCACGTAATCGTTTCTTGTCTATCTACTATTAAACTCTATCTTAAAACGAAGACATACTCTATTTTAAGATGAGAAGACCGTTGTGTAGTTCGCATGTAAACTTGGGTGCGTATCGGTGTACACATGATGCATATTAGTGTACACCGGTGTGTATTGGTGTACAACTGATATGCAGACACTAGGTGTGCGCTAATATCTTTAAATTATATATACATACACTAGGTGTGCGCTAATATCTTTAAACTTGGGTGCGTATCGGTGTACACATGATGCATATTAGTGTACACCGGTGTGTATTGGTGTACAATTGATATGCATACACTAGGTGTGCGCTAGTATCTTTAAATTATATATGCATACACTAGGTGTGCGCTAGTATCTTTAAACTTGGATGTGTATCGGTGTACACATGATGCATATTAGTGTACACCGGTGTGTATTGGTTCACAACTGATATGCATAATTACAAAGTATCTTTAATATATATATATATATATATATTCAGTAAGTATATATGAACTGTTCAAGATAATAATAATAAATAAAGTTAATATATATTCTATCAGTAAAATTTGACATATATTGATTATTAATGAAATATAAATAAATAAACTGATATTAGATTCATAATTACATAAATAAACAACATGCTCATGTTGATTCAGATAATCGTTTCTTATCTCTCTAGTTTTAAAATCTATCTTAAAACGAAGGAATACTCTATTTTATGATGAGAAGACCGTAGTGTGTACTTTGGATGTAAACTTGGATGCACATCGGTGTACACATGATGCATATTAGTGTACACCAGTGCGTATTGGTGTTCAACTGATATGCATACATTAGGTGCGCGCTAGTGCACACCGAAAAGTCTATGGGGTGTATACTGAGGTGTGCATCAGATTATAACCGAGGTGTATACGTGGACAAAGACAATGACAAAAAAATATAAATATTTTTTTTTTAATTTTGAAAGAATTGTACATAATACATTACTTTATGTAATTTTTTAAATAACAATCAAATTTTTATTCCAGTAGTATACATATGGTTATATGTACAACTACACTGAGGTGTATACTATAGGTGTGCATAAAGGTGTGCATTGTATTGTATAGTCGGATATGTCTTGTATATATGGATGACACCCTAGTTCATATCAGTTTAAACGTTTTATGTATTTCTTGTTATTCTTGCAAGTTCTGATCAAAATATATCAAATCTAACATACACATGTCATCTGAAACATAAAATCTCCCAAACCAATGAGTTTTATTTGTGTTTGAGAGAATAATATGGAGAAAAGAATAATAATCCATTACTTTCATTCAAGGTTTATACATTAAATTTATAGTAAAAGATTCAGCTACAAAATATTAAACTTAAGAAGATCAAGTATGTGAAGTTCATAAGAGGAGGAGCGCCTGTTTTAAAATGAATGGACAATAACCTTCACATGTTTCTGGTCATGGTCATGAAACCAAAAGTTTGTAATGTATGTTTCAGATAGTTTGATGAATTGGTGAATTTTTTTTAAATAAAAATAATTACAAAGTATCTTTAAATTATATATATATATATTCAGTAAGTATACATGAATTGTTCAAGATAATATTAAATAAAGTTAATATATATTCTATCAGTAAAATTTGACATATATTGATTATTAATGTAATATAAATAAGTAAACTGATATTATATTTATAATTATATAAATAAACAGCACGCTCATGTTGCTTCACATAATCGTTTCTTGTCTCTTTATTTTTAAACTCTATCTTAAAACGAAAGCATACTTTATTTTAAGATGAGAAGACCGTAGTGTACTTCGGATGTAAACTTCGGTGCGCATCGGTGTACACATGATGCATTTTAGTGTACATCAGTACGTATTGGTGTACAACTGATATGCATACACTAGGTGTCCATGTGGTGTACACCGAGGTGTGCGTCGAATTATAACCAAGGTGTGCGTTGGATTATACCCGAGGTGTGCATCGGATTATACCCGAGGTGTATAATTGGGCAAAGACAATGACAAAAACAAAATATAAATATGTTTTTAAATTTTCAAAGAACTGTACATAAAATAGTACTTTATGTAATTTTTTAAATAACAATCAAACTTTTATTCCCATAGTGTACATATAGTTATATGTACAACTACATTGGTGTGTATACTATAGGTGTGCATAAGGATGTGCATTGTATTGTATAGTCGGATATGTCTTGTATATTTGGATGTACACCCTTGTTCATATCGGTTTAATTGTTTTATGTAATTTCAGTTATGTAAATTTATAAAATTATGTATTAGTGAAAGCATCGAGCATATACACCGTAATATATGCAAATACAATAGAAACTAAATAAATTAATATATAATATTAAATTTTCATATTTTTTTTATATGAAAATACAATAGAAACTCTATAAATTAATACTCTGTAAATTAATAAATATTATAAATTAATAAATTTCATCGTTCTTGAGTTGGACAAATGTAAAATTTCACACAATTCGATATAATAATATTTTTAATAACTTTAAGTAAATATATGTTCCCAATATAAATATAAATTAATAATTAGTGAATTATTGTATATATAAACAACATATTGCATAGTTTATTTTTTCATTCATATCGAAATTTATCTTGATTATTTTTTATCTCTCCAAATATACTAATGTTATTTTGTTATTTTATACTTAAAATTCATTGATGTTTACCGTATACCCCAAATAATTAAATAAAAATAATATGAAACTTTTCTTAATAAAAAACATATACCATAAAATTAAGTATTCTTTATGTGTATACATAAAACCCATCTTATAATTGATATACATCTATAACAAATTCCTGTAAATTAATAAATTTTGATAAAATAACAAAACCCAACTCTATTAATTTATAATCTTATTTTTATATCTATTTATTTTAATTAAATTTATTAAAGATTTTTTTTTAAAACGCATAATTATCAAAAATCAAAATTAAACAATATTATAAAAGTAGATATATAAGAAACTAATGATTTTACGATTATTTTTTTAACTTTTTAAAAATAATTGTATACATTTTTGAAAATTTTAGTAATTAAATTTATAAATTTAAAAGATATAATTAAATGATATTTTGTAATTTTTAATACCATATTTGAATATATTTATTTTCATGATGATTTATGAGTTATTAGTTATTACCTTATTCTTAAAAAAATCAAAATATTAATCTACATTAAGTGTAATATATGAGTTATTATTATATTTTAAAAAGTTTATCAAAAATATAAAGTAACATTAAATTTAGTTGTTCATGTCATATTGATGTTATAAGGTTGAATATATTATTTATATTTAATACTGCATTTTATTTAACTGTAATATTTTTAGGATGTATTTAAATGCGTTATTGTATATATGCGTTCATTAATAGTGGGTTAGATGACACAATTTAAGAGTTTGGATAAAAAATGTATGGAAACAAAACAAAAAGGACTAATTATGCAATTATGAGAAACTTGGCCATTGTTGTTGTTGTTGAGCTTTCGATCTGAAAAATACGGCGACGAGAGCTGAAGACATAGCACGATAGAGATAGCTGAGGATGCGAAGGAGGAGACGACGCAGAACACCAGAGGTCAAAGGAGAGAAGCTGAGATGACGGCGGCGGAGGAGAGCGAGCTACCCAATCGCGATACGGAGACAATCCAATGTCGACGAGTGGTGACTGGACGAGATCGCGACGGTTTCATTTTTGGACCCGCAATGAAGAATGGAGCTTGTCATGCCATGTATACCGACCAGAGCTTCGTAATCTCAAATCTCATCCAGTGTTCTCACAAACAGATCGAAAAGAAATTTAAAAAAAGCTCACTTCTTCACAGCTTCACTGTTAACTTTAATTGAAGAATCTGATGCTTCTCGTCCTCTTCCTCGTAGTCTAGGAGCTCTTCCTTGTAGGTTTCATTGTTTGTAGGGACTTCCATACTTCAAAGATTAAAAAAAAAATAGATAAAGCTTTGTAATAAAGCACAAAAGTTTAGATTCGTCCAGAATTAGCAAATAACGTTATTAAGCATGATGAACTTGATAATGGAGAAAATTAGAAAAGAGAGAGAAACAATAATGGGGAAGAAGATTTTGTGTTGGTCAAAAATTATAGTTTCTCACGTGTGAAACAACTAAAAGAAGATAATTGCAATTCGGTGAATATGTTATCTGAGTAGGGTGTGTAGTGTATTTTCTGAAAGACTTGCATAGGGTCAAAAAGTGTCGTGACCCACTTCTCAAATAAAAACTACAAGCGACCCAATGCACAATTTGATAACTCCCCTGCGATCCATTTTCCCAATAACTCTTTTCGAACTCTATGTTTTATTAAGTTTTTTTATTATTCAAGTTTTTATGTTTTAATCCTATACTTATGTTGGTTGATTTCAAATTAATGGAAAGCCTAATTTTTTTCTATGTTCTGCTTTTGTGAACCGTGTTTTTGTGTTAATTTAATATTGTCTATTCAATATAATTAAACTAAAAATGGTTCTCAATTCCCTATAGAAACTATCAACCTCTGGTGAAGTCACCTATCTACCATTATCATCATGATTCTTATCTCTATGTTCCATTAATTTCAGAGAACTTACTTGATGTGATTTAAATTCAATTTCTGCGTACTTCTACAGGTTGGTTCTCGCATCTATGTTCTTCGACAAACCTGCAAGCCAAGATAAATCATAAGGAACAAATGTTAAGTTATACAGATTTTTTACAGAGCGCGTTATTTAACAAACTAGAGTAATAGTAGTTCAAATGAAACTATCATATATTATTTCTATTATAGTTTATATATACCATGATAAGTGTTTTGTTCCATGCTAAGAGTTTATAGATTACATGCTAAGTGTTTTACCTATTTGCTAAGAGTTCGTAGACTTCATTACCCAGCAGAAAGTATGACTAACAATGCAAACTATCACAAAATGTAATTTGTTCTTTTTTTGACAAATATACAATCTATCTTTCAAGTATGTTCATTATTTTTTTCAATTCAGTCTGCAATTGAATCAGACCATAATTAATTCAATTAATTGTTTCGAGTATGCTCATTAATGAAGACGAAAACTTTGGCATGTCATGATTCGATATTTTGGTATATATATTTTTCTTTTCTTACGTAACAATTATTGCTCACTGTTTGTATTAAATGTATGAGATATCTATAAAATTGACAATCTGCAATATTAATATTTACAGTCACACAATCGGTTATCACATATAATGCGAAGCTCTCTCAATTTTAATATTTACAATTACACAATCGGTTATCACATATAGTGCTTATTGACAATCAATTTTCTGTACAGATATGTGTTTCTGAGATTATTGACAAGCAAAACCAATCAATATTTAAAATATTAAAGTGAAACTTAAGGCTTTAGACATAGTAGATTACCCTTTGCATCGTAGATTTGCAGGAAATGAAATCATGTTATTCCAATTCGATTTCTTTCAAAGTGATATTTATATTGTCTCACAAACAATATGAATGCATATTCCTGATCTGATTGAAAAATAAATAATCAAACAGATCAAACTCTGATCACGTAAGAAGAGATTATCAACATCTCTATTTCTTTTCAAATATGCTAACCTCATAGCTTTTGATGGACGGAGCTAATGCAGAACTCTATGAGTAGATGCAACTTTCGATTGATTTGATTCAATTTTGGTGGAAGGTATTTTGCGTTTCGCACAAAGAAATTTTTTTTTCGTCTCTGATTTTTTATCAACCGACAAAAATGGAGATTGGATCAAGAAAGGCATTTTCGAAGATAACAAAGAAAAAGAAAATTTGGGTTGCTAGAAAGTGTAATTCCATCAGTTTTATTTCGGCCGTAAATACAACATGCTAAAAATATCGGCATGTTAAAATATTTGGGCTACAACTGTGGCTCATAATCAATAATGCAATAATACATTTTTAACTCATCTATTATGTATTTGTATGTTATTGGAACTTAACAATTTCCATTAATTTTGTAAAACCAAATAGTTTAACTTCCACATTCTGATTGCTTTTGCATAAACTTTTTTGTTAATTATATATAAACATTTTAATACTTTTTTATGATGAGTTAATAAAAAAAGAAGGAAAACCGTTTTTATTGTACGACTTCACCATACACAACAAAATCAGTATAGAAAAATAAATATAAAACAAAATCCATGATACTAATTACAATATATTCCTCCATAACTTATAAATGATTATATAAACAATCTAAAATTTGTTATATTCATATAACAAACCGTCCACCATATTATTTTTATTTTTCTCAAAACCAAAAGTTTATATATTTATTTTGAAACTTCACTCCGTGTAAGACGCAGATCTTATCATAGTGTTATAGTATTTGTTAGACCTGTCACTTCAGATAAATTTACTGCAAAAGAATACAACAATGTAGACACACTCCCTCAAGGTTAAATTAATGCTAACTAGACATGGTAGTAAATACAAACCGCAGACTGTACCCATTATGTTTAGAAAACAATTGCTAAAAGGCCAAAAAAAACAACTACATTGTCCATTTACCATAAATCGTTTTTTGGTCAGACTTGGACTCTAATACCCCTGGTCAACTTCAAAAATTCATATCAATTATTTTAATAGTCATAAAAATATAAAAATTTATACAAAATGTACATAAACATTGAACAATCATATGAAAAATAATTTGGTTGACTAAATATTAGCGAAACGCAATTTCATATTTTGATTTACGGATAGCATAAAACAAAATCTACTGTCTACGGATTGGTAGATTGATGTTTTAGTTAAGTACATATATATCTGGTGGTAGTAGATTTGAAAATCTGCAAGTCCTTAATTTCTCTTGTACTGTAAAAAGTAAATGTTACGGTTTTGCTTATGATCTGAAATGCGGTAGGTTTTAGAAAATATTGTTTCCTATATATCTACAGAAGAGGAATCATAGAATCTGCATAGTACTTATGATCTATTGTCGGTATATTTTATTATCTACTACATTACTGTATCCTACTAATGCTAGATTATACATTCTACTGTCGTATCGACCATCATATGTACAATCTACCAGCAGCATAATGTATGTTCTACCGAATTCGGAATATATACATATTCTTTAAATTTCTCCAAAATCAATTAAGAAAATATTTGAAAATAAATTTTGTTTCCAATTTTTTCGTGTTACATAAAAGCTATTTTTAAAAAAATATATATATATATATGATCTCTCTTCTTCTCCACACGTTCTTGATTCTGCTAGAAACCATCCCCAAAATTTTTGAATATATTGTTAAGAAACAGGCATATCCATGCCTCTTGTGGGGTGTGGAAAATTGATCCCAATAAAGTTTGCAGTTTTTGGTTGATTGTAACTAGTTTCAGTTCACAATCGATGACTTATTGTTCGATTTCTCTATTTTTAAAGCTAGCTTCAGTTCACAATCGATGGCTTATTATTTGATTTCTGGTTAAAACTAACTTCGCTTGACAACGACATGGTTAAAACCATTAAATATGTTTCGAAGTAGGGACATACCTTTCTGCACTATTTTTATTTTTTTACTTTTTTATAAAAAGAAAAAATACAAAAATCGTTGTAACCCTAAATTAGGAGCTTAATCCCCCTATACATTAAAAGAGAAGTCACTTTAGTGATTTCTGCTTACGTGGCGATCATACAGGCCACTCTCGGATTAATTCTTATAAGCTTATTGGTCAATTTTTTTCTAATTTCTTTTTGATTTATTTTTTACCATCGACCAAACATTGCCAAAAATACATCTTATGCAATTAATATAGAATATATGTGCTTAACTAATCAATATATATTGCAAATGTACAATTATGGTAACTTAATAATGACATATTTAAGTAGCAAGGCAATCATATTAGAGTATGAGCAATTGATCGCAAAAGAATTGGCAATGTAAAAAAAAAGGTATAAGAAACCATAAAATAGGAAAAATATGAACTATAGTAATTTTTATAATTCCGGACATGAAATTCATGTTAAAAAATGAAATCATGTTAGTTATTAATAAAAATTGATTAGTGAGTATCAAATATTATGAGAAAATAAATTAGAAAAAAACCATAATATCTTATTATTAACCAATCACGAGATGATAATTATTATAGATAAAAAAAATGTACCAATAATCTTATGAAATCATAATATGTGTAAAAAATGAAACATAATAAAATTTAAAATATTTGAGTGGCAAAATTAAATTATCAAATGAATACGTAAAGTTTAAATTAGGAAAATGGAATATATTTAGCTTGTTCAACAATTTGTAAAATTAGGAAAATGATTTGGTAAGTTTGCCAAAAAGTAACACATACTATGATATTAACACGATTTTTGTTAGTCAATTTCTATAGTATTGGTAACACTTCCCTTACACGTATAATCTTTAATTTAAAAAATGATTTCAACCGATTTAGTTTCCCTAACATTTATTTCGAACACGATTTCAACCGATTTAGTATTGTGAAAAGACACAACCCTTGGAGAGTCTTCCCTTTGCAGTATAAATAAGACCAGTACGCATCTCATTTCATCCCACCTTTCTCATTACAATTTCTAAACTCTCTTCTAAAACCTTTTCGTATCTTCAAATTTCGGTTAGTAATTTTTTTTTCTCGATTTAGTTTAGTAATTCATCACAAGTTAGTTTAGTAACAGTTTTGTCTATTCAGTTTCTGTTAATTGTAATCTATCAACTCTCTTCTTCCACATTTTGTTGTCGTTTTTGTCTCTTAAAGCTGATAGATAACCAATCGTGATCTTTGGCAAGTTATCCGTGTTTTCATTAGTAACTATACTTCATGCAAAAGTATTGTTGATTAGTTTTGTGATCTCTTATTTGTAGTGATTAGTCTCCTATTATTACCAATACTATGTGATATTCATAAGGGTGTGAAATAGTGATTGTGGTTATTTCCCGGTTACTATAGAAATTTCCCTTTTATTATGTAGTTTTTGACTAACATTAAATTTGTACCATTGCATGCAGCCGAACATCTCACCATGGAAAACTTTGTAAGGGACCTCAAACTCAAGTCGCTCATGGAGGAAGACTATGGGACTCCCATAGAAGAGGTATTCGACAAATGTGTGGAAGATATGACAGAGCATTACCGGGCGAAGCTGTTTATGCTCAAAAAACAACATGAGGCCGAGTACAAGAAGTTTCAAGAGGAGCTTGAGGTGTGGCGCATTCAAGGCAAACTGGAAGTCATTAACCATCTCTTCAAGAATGATGCATTGAAGGAAGAGAAAGAGAAGTTGGAGTCGGAACTCTGACTTGCCGAGGCGAAGGCAAGTGATGTTTATGTACCGACGATCGATTGGTTCGTCCTCAACGAGCCACAGATGTATCGTCCATGAGTCATCTCTTCAAGAATAATATCTTTAATGTTTTTTATGTTTTGGTTATGTTTTTTGAAGACATTATCTTGTTTTTTAATCTTGGTTCATTGCTACACTACAATCGAATTATGAAATAAAAATTCAAGTTCTTATTCGCATATCCCATTATCGGTTTCATATTACTTTCACAATTGGCTTTCATGTTTTGCGCAAGTTTATGTATAGAGACATGTCGAAATATAGTTTAAAGATCATATTTATATGCTTGAAAGATCAAGCAGCATGATATTGAAATGAAACTCATGTCAAATGCTTTTGAGAATTAAGACATCAATAAATATTTCCCATCAATAAAGTATAAGGAAAGCCTAAATATCATATGAGAACCAATACGTATCACTTAATATTGGTGTCAGAAAATATATTTATTTGCTTATCACATATACATATCTTCTTTGAATATCAAATAATATTTAGGCAACATGAAAGCTAATGTTATTTTTAAGTGATGATACACGAAAATATACTTTAAAAATCATATTGGTAAGCATAGTTTAAAGATCATAATACGTTTGGTAAATATAGTTTAAAGATCATATGCATTGGACTAATATGATTGAAAGATCAAGCATAAATAAATAGATTGCATGTTTGAGTCGTAGGAACTAATGACTTGGGAAAATTAAATTATGAAATGAATAGGTGAAGTTTAAATTAGGAAAATGCAATATATTTAGCTTGGTCGACAATTTGTTCCATTTTGTACAGATTCAAAAAAAATAAAATTTGTTAACTTTATGGAAACACGAATTAATTACATGTCAAATGATTTTGAGAACTAATAAGTATAAGGAAAGAATAAAGATTATATGAGAACCAATATGGATGTGATGATATTTTCGTGACAAAAGATATTTTCTTATCATATATACTTATCTTCCACACATATCAAATAATATTATTTAACATAATATAAAGATTTTTTCCGTAATAACCAAGCTACTCTTATTAATTGTGAAAAGACATGATCCATTTCGAGACTCTTCCATTTTCGTTATAAATGAACTTAAACTCATTCATAATACACATTCATCATTTCTCATTAAAGCTTACCATCTCTCTACTTCTCCATTTTCTCCAAGTTAAGGGTTAGTCATTTCTATTTTTAGATCGATCTTCTCTATATATCTTTATATGCATGTTCATGATCTTAGTATATATGTTATTTAGAAAGGTTAGGGAAGAATATTTTTTTTAGATCGATCTTCTTTATGTATTTATATATGTGTTCGTGATCTTAGTATAGATCATATTTGTAAAGGTTAGTAAATTTTTTTTTGTTCTAGATCGATCTTCTCTATATATCTTTATATGCATGTTCATGATCTTAGTATATATGTTATTTAGAAAGGTTAGGGAAGAATATTTTTTTTAGATCGATCTTCTTTATGTATTTATATATGTGTTCGTGATCTTAGTATAGATCATATTTGTAAAGGTTAGTAAATTTTTTTTTGTTCTAGATTGATCTTCTTTGTATATTTTTATAAGAACTTGGTCATGATCTTATTATAGATCCTATTTTTGATTTGATAAAATTGTATATTCCCATTTGACTTTTAGATCTGAGTATCTTTTTGGACACGATTACAGATGAAAGGTGATCTATAAGAGATTTGTTTTCTAGATCATTATTGAGATGTTTTTTTCGCTTATTATGGTGTTTTCTTATAAAAAATTTGTGTAGGATTTGTTTAGCTTCATATATGGATATATGTTTGAATATATTCATATATAAAAATATTACATAGATAAAATCACATGAGGGATTGTATATTTTAAGCTTTGATGGTATACACAATTATATTTAAATTTGACTATGCGATTGATATATTTTTTTATTCTTACCCGATTTGGTTTTCAAAATTGACTAACAAAAATCGTGTCCAATAACATGCAGACTCAGATCAAACAATGACAGGTAAGAGGGACCTTAAACTCAAGTCAAACATTGTTGAAGACTTTGGGACTTCTCCACAAGAGGGATTCAAGAAAGGAGAGGACTCGATGAGAAAGCATTACCGAGCGAAGCTCTATATGTTCAAGCAACAACATGATGCGGAGATTAAGAAACATATTGAAGAACTTGAGGTCTCACGCATACAGGGATAACTCGAGCTCATTCATGACCTCTTCACGAGCTCTGCATGTCTAGAAGAGAAAGAGAAGTTGGAAAGTGAACTTGTGCTTGCCGAGGCAAAGGCCAATGATGTTAAAATACCATGGGTCGATTGGTATAAGTTGCATGAGCCTCAGATGTACAAGTGATCTTTGGGTTTCTTAATCACTCTTGATGTTTTTGTTTTTTTGTGATATCTTTATCAAGATGTCTTTTTCTTGTTTTAAAACAAGATTGTGTTTAAAACTTCGGTGGTTGTAAAACTAAACTTATTATGTTATGTCTTTCCCTTATTTCTTATTCGTCTACAATCGAATTATGTTATAATCGAATTATGTTTTAAACTTATTGAGCATGTAACATTAATCAGATCACAACTTCAATTGTAGATTATATGATAAATAGTTTAGAGCATTAGAGATTCACAACTTCATTCTTCTATTATATGATAATAGAAAATGTTATGAATATATCAAAATAGAACGAACCACACGTGAGTATAATCTAGCCAAAATAATTTTAGGGGCAAGGCAATCATAGTATAGTTTTGGTAAGCATCATTTACATAACATTGCAAATTTCATCGATAAGGCATACTTAAATCATCGAGTTCCAAACATAGAAACTCAGATTAAATAGTTTATAGGAACTCATTTGTCACTTCATTCTTCTTACCTTAGATGAATTAAGAAGTTTATTTAGAAAAATATCAAACTTGTAGCCCACGTAAGTATCATCTATCAAAAATAACTTTGGGGGCAAGGCAATAATTATTGAAAGTTTGGTAAGCTTCATTTACACGAATCAAAAGAAATTTACTTTCTATATTAAAAAGGCTAATTTTTATATAACATTGACACAGATATGGGAATAGTATTTATATAACATTAGGAATATTACAAAACTATAATTCATGCATTCTTAAATAGTTAACATACCAATATGTATTCTCACCCAAACAACCAACTATAATTCATGCATTCTTAAATAGTTAACATACCAATATGATACGAATTAAATTTGTAATGCTAATTTTACATAATCTAAATTTTGTTAAGAATTCATTACATGAGAAAGCATTATTATACTTCATATAATTGTAATAAAAAGAAGGTAGGTAATTATCATATTAATTTGATATATTTATGATTTGGAGGTGACAATTCGTAATTGTCTCAATTATGATTCTTTCCTAATTTAGGAAATTTATTTTAGTTTTCTTAATGAAAGCTTTTAATTTGATTTGACATTTGAACCACCACCTAAATTAATAGATTTGTAAAATATTTTTATTACCATAATTACATATATATGACATATCATAAATATCGTTACATTAAAGGAAATCTTGGAACTATATATATGATGCCTCTTCCACTTAGTCGACATCCCTAATTACTTCCCAACCTCCAAACCGTGTATCTCCAAAATCGCCCATGTAAGTTCTTTCATTTTTCTCTGATCTCTCTCATATTTTGATCTTTCTCTTCTCTCCCTCATTGTGATGCATGTTTATGTTTTTGTAATTTGTAGTTGATACTATATATATTGTGTTAAGAATGAGGGCAGATCGTCGATCTATCTTAAGAAACATTGGGATTTTGGAATAACCGAAGTACAACTGAAAATAAAAAAACATGCAAAGTAAAAACTTGATATTACTTAGGATAGCAACCGATACCATGAATCATTAGTTTATGTTTTGATTACTTGGAATTTAAATAAAAATATAATAAAGAATGAATGTTTTCCTCATTAAAATCCCAATGTTTTTTATTTTCACACTAATTTCGAATTTCAAATTTTAATTTTGTAATTTTTTTATTTATTATATAAATTTAATTTTATTTATTCTAAATACATGCAGAATCAACACGGTATGGCAAGTTCAAACGATCTTCGGCTTTATGATCCGGTTGTTCATGAATCGGGAACAACATTGCAAGATGCTTACAAACAAGGGCAAAGGGAAATGAGGCTTCATTACCGTGCCCTCCTTTGACTTTTCAACGAGCATATTCAAGGTGTTAAGGCTAGACATCAGTTGGAGGTAGAGTTTGAAAGACTCCAAGCCAAGCTTCAGATGCTTGACAAAGTTGAGAAGGTGTTTGGTCCGGTGAAGGAAAAGCAGAGGCTGATATGTGAGCTCTCTCTTGCACATGAGAGGATGCAAGAGGTGAAAGTGCCAATTCCCGATTGGTGCAAATTGGGTGAAGCTTGGTTGGAGGATTGATCTCTTCGATCAAATCTGAAAGTCCTATCTTTTGAAACTTTTTGCTAAGATGGTTTGTTTAATTTGGATCTATGTCTCGGTTTATGTTGTTGGTTTTCTCGGTTTATGTTGTTGGTTTTCAACTTAGCTCTTTATGTTTAATTAAAGAATAATCATGATCGGATTATGCTATATTTTGATATGAACCCTTTAAGTTTAATTAAAAGTTATAATATAATCTTGTAGTAACTCATACAGGATTATGAGTCAAGACTCTCAGCTTAGTCTCGATACCTTGAGACTAACCAAAACTCTAACTAATACAACACCAATAATGGTGTAATGGAGAGACAAGATTATTCTCATGATCGGATTATGCTTGATTTTGTTATTTTACACCAATGACTTTGGTCTTTTGAAACTCTTTTTGTTTAACTAATTAAGCAATCAAACAAGATTAAAAATATTTTGTCTCTGCAAATATATACCCTGTATAAAATTCATGCTAGGATTATGTATTATGCATATTTATATTCTTTATGTTTAATTATACCTTCAAATCGTGATCATTGTCTTCGCAAATGAGAATCGTATTTTCTAAAATACCTTATGTATTTTATACTTCATTCCTAATAGCCATATTAATCAACTCAAACCGTACTGGACAATATATACATGCCTTATTGATTCCAACAATAAAATATGGATTCAATTAGAAAATAAGGTAGGTTATTAATCATGGAATGGTAGAAATCATAATTTTGCTACTTTTCTTAATTAACTATTATTACATATTATGTCGATACTGTTTGAAAAATATAGCAAATTTAGTTTGATACCTTTATGGCAATGGTCGAAGATAAAAAGAAGCTCAAGCTACTTTAAATTAAATATGAAAAGTATTTTTCTAAAGTAAGCAATGTTTAATCAAAATATATGTGCATATATAATAGATAAATAAACTATGTGAACTAAATTCAATATATGTGTGCATATATATAGTTGATTATCTCAAGCTACCTTAAATTAGATGTGCATAGTTAAGTTCAATTATGGATTGAATTAGAATTTAAGGTAAGTTATTAATCAACACGTCTTACAAATTATAAATTTGCTACTTTCCTTAATGGTCTATTATTACATATTATTCTGCAATTTAAGGTAGGTTATTGCAGTTGTCCTAGAAAAAAAAGCATATGTGCCTTTTATCATGACAACTTAAATTATAAAAGAGGGATGCATCAAATTAAGTAAGCAAAATGCTCTACTACAATAGTATGTGAATTATATTCAAGATAGTTAGAACCAGTTAGAAATTATAAAACAAATCCATCACCAATGATAGTGGAATGAAGTGTTCTTATTTGGAATGATTTCGTATAGAGTTCAAAAAAAATCAACAGATATATTGAAAATCCAAATTTATTTATTAAGTAAAACAGAGTGCAGAACATGCATACTAATTTACATAACTGGAAAGTTAAAATACAAAAACTGAAAACAAACGAACTAGCATCAGGTAGTAAACTTCAAATATAGATAAAAAACATAACTAAAAAGTAGGCAGCTTATAGTTTCACATGCATGCATAGATAGTCTTCTTGACAATACTCCTTCTCTTACTCCTTACTCCTAGCAAACTGAACAAATAGGGCAAGCCTTTTGTAGTAGTAACACTTCTTGCACACCTTAGTCATGTTATCGAGATTGCACGATGTGCGTGGTCTAAAGTTGTTCATATTTGATGAGTACCTTTGGTGAGGAATTTCAGGTATTGTCCTTAGTGAAGTCTTGACTCTTTCCCAGCAAGCATTGGAGGTTGATAGTGATTCTTTCCACTCGAGTTTATCCAAATACTTTTTCCCATGTTCCCAATGACCTAAAGCAAGCTTTAAGACACCATAAAGATACGTACCGTTTTGATACTCTAGCCGCGAAGCTTCGCGTAGATGATGAAGCCCTTTCATCTTATCATTGGCGACAAAATATTGAAGTACACCCTCAATATAGTGTGCCTCAGGGTTGCCATGCGTCATGCATTTGTCCCTCAACCTAGCATGCTCAGTGATCATTTCTAAAGGTTGATAAACAAAATAGGAAAGGTCCATGTTACCAAAATAGGTAATAGGATCTGAGTGGTTCAAGTTATTACTGGCTGCAGAATCACACTCCGTTTTGATATTGTAGTTCTTCACTGATGTGTGTGATTCCATCGAAACTTGTTTGTTTGTTTGGTCGGTTTTTTTGGTGTAGAAATGAAGTGTTTTTGGGTTCTGTCAAACGTGAGTAGTATGTTTGTGAGTCTTTAGTTCAAACCGAGTGTGATGGCTAATATAAAGAAGAATACTATAGTGTCTATGATGTGATAGTACATTGTGCATAATGAAAGACACATGCAAGACTTACTGCTGTGTAAAAAAAAGTGTTGTCATTTCGACACCAAAGGTATGTGTGTCGTTTCTTGCATGCTTCTTGATAGCCACGCATGAGTTTTTCTTCTTCTATATTTGTCTTGCATTCTAGCTGAAGTTAGCTTTGATTAAAGTAAATGTATAAGCTTTTCGGAAAGCTTCCATATTTGTCTCTTCGATATGTATCTCATAAAGTAGATGTATTAGCTTTTTCCATATTTGTCTCTTAAAGTTGTATGAATTAAGTTATTCACCTATGGCTTATTGAAGCTTTTCCAAACATTGGTAAAAGTTGTTAATACAACTTGATATATCATATTTCCTAAGTGGACCTATAATGATTTGGAAAAACTTAGTATTAAGGAATAACTTAGTATTGGGTATTTAGAATAACTTACTATAAGACCATCTCCAATGTATTTCCCTATTTTTACCTCTAAAATGAAGGAACTCTATAATAGAGATGTGTTTTGCTCCAATGTATTTCTCTAAAATAGAGATCTTCAAATATAGAGAAAAATATAGAGGAATGCTATTTCTTCCTCTATAAATAGAGGAAAAAATAGCAATCTCTATTTTAGAGATGAAAATAGAGGTGGGTTGGAGTGATTTTGACTCTAAATACTATTATAGAGGTAAAAATAAGGGAGGGTTGGAGATGCTCTAATGCTAATAGCTGGGTGAAATATCTTAAGCTTTATCTCTTAGAATATAAAGATGTTTTATAAGTTCAAAATCAATACTTGCATCAATTAGTATTTAAGTCCTTCGGTTCAGAATCATTCAAAATTAGAAATTAAATATTTTATACTTTCCTTATATTCATGAACTTCTTGCACAAGAGCCCCAAAGCAAAGCCACGTTACTTGTGCAATTGGCTACGAAATATATATATCGTATTTCCCATGATTCTACCTTATGTATTTTATACTTTAATGCTAATTTCCATATGAAGCAACTCCATATAAATATAAGACATTGGTTATTTAAAATATAATCAATGACATACAAATTTAAGGTATGTTATTAATCCTGACGTGTATTAAAAATTTTAGGTATGAAGATCACTATCCTTATTGACATTTTCTAATTACTTGTGCAAAAGGTTTGCACTTAATGCTATAATTGAGGTCGATTTCAAACATTAGGAAAGTGATTAAAATATATAAACGACTATAAGTCTTACATATTATACCATTCACTTTGAAGAAATCACAGAGCAAAAATTATATTTCAATATCAATGGCAATGGTCCAAGCAACCAAAAGTCGAGTGTCTTTTATCAGACAACTGAGACCGTGTAAAGATACATGGCGTATTGAGGTTAGGATTATTCGTTTATGGAGAAACTACAACAAAGATTCTGGTAACACCATCGAAATGGTGCTTGCTGATAATGAAGTAAGTACATGTCTTGATGTATCATTTATACGGTATGTTTTTTATTTGTTTCTCAATTCGAATGATAAATAACTTTCTCTCATCACCGTGTAGGGGACAAGAATTCATGCTCAAGTTGCTGAACAACTCATAAAACAATTTGAAGGGAAACTAACAGAGGGCGATGCGAAAGTCATCCAGTTATTCAAACTCTACGATGCTATTGGTGATTATCGAACTACCGCGCATCCCTACAAAATAGGATTCTTTCAAACTACTTTCGTTGGACCTGCGGATGACTTCCCAACTGAACTTCCCGAGAAGTATCTTGTGGATTATAGTGATATTATTGATGGGAAGCTTGATACCAGTCGTTTGGTCGGTGAGTCATATCATACGATCACTTAAGTATCTATATTTTTCAAATCCAACGCTTTAACTGAGAGTTTAATTTCTTCATAATTTTTACTTGTTTTAGATGTTATTGGCCAAATAGTTAACTTCGGATCTCTTGAAAACAAAGTCATCAAAGGAAAAGATAATTTGAGGCTATTGATTGAGTTACGTGACCAAAAGTAAGTTTTAATACTTTGTTAATATTAAGACTTTTAATCTATTTGCGAAGCTTACAATAGATCGATACATTAACCTAACTTTTCATGTTAAAAACAGTGATGTCAAGTTGATGTGTACTCTTTGGGGCTCTTATGCTAAACAAGTATACGATTACAGCATGTTAAACATGTCCAATATGGTCATAGCTATCATGAGGTTCTGTTCTATTAAAGAGTGGAAATGTATTGTTCTTCCACCTACATTTGTTAAAATATTCATAGAAAGTTATGAAAAACTTTATAAATTGTTCTATTATAGGTGCTTACTCTATATCTAGCGGGTATAATTCAACCCATATACTGCTCAACCCAACACTAGATTTAATTGAGAACTTTAAAGCAAGGTACGTGTCCCAAGCTACAACTATCTACATCTATATATTATTGTATTTTAATTGAGAACAGAATAGATAAAATTTTTGAACTTGTCTCTTACTTTATTGTGCAGTCTCCCTAATGATTCACTTGCTCTTACAAACAACGATAGTAGCCAATGGTCTGTTGGTAGTGCTACATCTGTCCGTGCTAGATTTTTTGTGACTAATGAGAGGCTAACCATAAGAGAGATCATCGATAGTGAACTGGTATATATACAACCTTGCTGAGAAGGATTCTTTGTACATATAACTGTTCCATTTTTATTAACTTTACTTATGCATTCTATCAGGTTGGTACTTTTGTCACTCTTGTCACAATTGACAGCATAGATGCTGATCGTGGGTGGCAATATCTAAGCTGCAAATACCACAACAAAAAAGTTATGCCAACAACCAATGTTGATGCTGATAACCGTCCCTTGTTCCTCTGCATTGCATGCGATAAGGAACACAATGAGGTCATTCCCAGGTAATGTATTATTTGATCTTGAAGGAAGAGTTGTTAAGTATATTATTATGAAACCACGCACGTGACATTGAACGGAAGTAACGTTTATAAGTCATCCATTTGCTTTTTTTGTTTTCAGGTTCAAATTAATAGCCAATGTTAAGGACGATTCAGGTGAAGCAAAGTTTCTTTTGTTTGACACCAATGCTCAGCTTATTGTTCGTCATCCTGCCGCTCAACTCTATGATGAGGTATTTTTTAAAGTATAAGGTAGCAAATAAAACTTTCGTATATGATGTTGGTGTAACCGAGAATTTATGATCTTAGGATGAAGATCCCGATATCTTACCGATTGCGGTTAGCGACCTTTGTGGCAAGAGATTTCTTTTTGAGATTTCGGTTGATGCTGATAACATAAAGGGAAGGACCTCTCAGTATGTCGTTAGATTGGCTACTGAAGACCGTGAAATGATTGAGGAATTTGCTGCTTTGCCTCCTAAATCGGTATGGGAATAATAAAATAATTTCACTCGAAATTTTCTAACACATTATCATTTCTTTTAAAGTCCAACTATTTCTGTTGTAGGTCTTGATGTTGCAGAACTCGGATGACATTTCCTCTGCTTCTGCTGATTTATCAGTGACTCCTTTGTCTAAAAGGAAAAGCGAAGAAGAACATGCTATAAGCCCAATGGAGCAACACTCCGTCAGCAAGAAACAATCCCGGAAGAAAATCAAGGGCGAGTGATAAAGAATATTGCTATAGTGTTTACCTTTTTGTTATGGTTATGGCTTTGTTTTCTTTTTGGGATTTTATTGTCGTTTCTTTATTTTTGCTAAAGTAACTTTTTGTTTTGGTTTTTTTAATTTTATTTTACAAACATCTATTTTTTCTTCAGTTTACCATGTCGGAGAGTGTTCCCAATGTTTCTTTAGATTTTTAAAAATGTTACAAAGAACCAGAACGTATAAGAAACATTTTCAAGTTAACTCTTTATGATGAAATACAAATTGATGTATGTAAATTATGAGTTTTCTTTTGTTTATTTTGTTTTCACATGACATGGACTGTTTTTGAGCTTTGGGTAATAGTAGGTGATCTTGCCTGTTATAGTAGGTGATCTTGCCGGTTAATGTGACGCAAGTACTTTTCCAGGGAAACCTTTCCCAAGTTCCGCATCGATCTGTTTAATAACTTTCGTATTGCTCCACCTCCGCAACTATGATTGCTCACTCGATACATTATCAGGAGGGTAGAGATTCTTGAGTGCTTGTGTGAGGGTCAAGTCCTTTATCAAATTACGGTGAATACTGTCCTAAAACACATTGAGTTCTGTAAATTAAACCATGACTGTAAGGAGTTTTCGATTCGTGTAAATATTTAGGGATTTTTATAAGTTTTAAAATAGATTTTCAACAAGGTTCATAGATAGCTTGCACGAGGGTTAATTTGACGACAAGTAAAATGTTTAAAACCGGATACTTTCAGAGAAAGAAAGGCTATACTTGAACATGTTTCGAAATTTGGTTTTAAATGTAAAGGAAATAAAGATTTTACTAAAATTCCAAAATAAGCCCAATATCATATAATCTACAACCCTAAATTTATGTGTTGAATAAAAATCTATAAATATGTAGACCGATGTTTGTTTAGATAAGAAAGAAGATATCAATTACTTTATTTCTTCTGCACTGAACCCCCGGTACCATGGAGCCGGCGAAAGATCTCTGGTCACTTCCTAAGAAGGTATTCTTATCTCTCGAGATTCATCTTACTCCATTCCCAGTTTTATTTGCCATATAAGTATTTTAATTCCTGCAGGAATTATTCAAATTGGATCAAGATAAAACTTGGTCATCGTTGTACCTTACTGTAAGTCATATATATATATTCCATTGAAGTTTATGTATTCAGTTTTTATTATACTTCCAATATCAAACATTATCTTATAAAACTTCTCAGAGATCCCAAAACAACGAGAACAATGAAGAGATTGAACAAAATGTGTGGCGTCAATATCACAAGGTCATGACATTTACAGACGATGGACGTAAATCTAAGTGGCAAAACTGGATGGACATAAACAATGTCAATTCTGATTGTGTAAATCTCAAACCACCAGATCGGCAAGACATCAGCTATTTTGTTTGGGATCGAAAAGCTAAGACATGGAATCCAAAATTTATAATTTGAAAAAATATATGGTTGCATTGTATCTCGATTATTAAAAATAGTGCGGATTTCATATTGTTATGGTTTGTCTTACTTGATAAATTCTTAATTACCAAATTTATATATGATGATCTTAGTCCGTTGTTTTTGTTTTTGTTATTTTCAATTTGAATTAAGAATAGCGAATTCTATGTCTTAAGTAGTTAAGATGAACTAATAAAAATTCTTATAAAACCCGTATGGTAATTTGTTTGACTTTGTACTTTTAATTAAATCTGATTTGCTAAATGGAAGAAGTGATGAGAATATCCCCCCTGAATAAGGTAACCTTCAATATAATTTGGTAAATAAAATTATTTTTTAAAAAATAGTAAAATTATAGTAAAACAGTAAATAACTATAACCATAAATCGAAAGGATTTTAATATTACTTGCTGAATATTCATATCAATATCTCGGACACTAATAATGAGAACCATGTCTCAGTTTTAATATTACTTGGTCAATACTCATATCAATTTATTAATATCAATTATAGTAAAACATGGACAATAAAGAGGAAGGTTGATTACTTGCACAATAATGTTTTACTATAAAATCAAGATATGTAATTAATTGGTTAGATGTCGATCATTGTATTTAGAAAGTCGAAATATTTACAATTCCATCCTTCTATTTTAAAAGTAAAAATATTTACTTTCAATATGGCTATTAGGAAATTAGTTAAATTTAATTACAATGATTACAAATCAATGTATTGATTTCAAAATATGGGTAGAAGATATATGCATAATAATTCTACGGAGACAATTTATGGAACATATAGATGTTTAGCTTGACCAACACACTATTAATAAAAAAACGTGGTTATAACAACACTTTTCCCAACCTACACACTTCGTCTAACCTATTGAGCGTGAGGAACCATAGAAATGTCTAATTTCAGGACGGTTTCAGAACTTGAGCCTTACAAAGAGATATGTCATATTAATGTTCAGATTATCCGTCTTTGGAAAAACTATATCGCATCTGATCGATATACAATTGAGTTGGTGCTATGCGATGCCTTTGTAAGCACCTCCTTTCATAGAAATTTCTCTACCGTTTGTATTTATTACTAATTAATGATAGATTTCTCCCTTATAGCAATTTCTAACTTGCAGGGAGATAAGATTCATGCTTCTATCGGTAGAGCTTTGGTGGCACCATATGAGCGAAGACTCAAAGAAGGTTTATGGACAACTTTTGAAAATTTTACAGTTGTTCACTCGGGAGGTCCATATCGAACCAGTAAACATACATACATGATTGAGTTTGTCCGTTATACTCGCGTTTGTGTCTCCGATTTTCTCCCACGCCCACTCACTGGTTTCCAACCAGTTGCTTTCAGAGATATCTTGGATGGTTTGGTCAATACTGAGTATTTGGTTGGTCAGTATATAAGAACATGTTCTCGATGCGATTCAGAATATTTTGTACTTATTATGTTACGTATTAATTCCTAATGGTCCATTCTTTTACCAATATTTATAGTCAGTTATTTATTTGTAGACGTCATAGGTCAGATAGTTGGAGTAAGCAATGTGGAGATTGTTTCTCTCAATGGAAAAGACACTGAGAAGATATCACTCGAGCTCCAGAATGAAGAGTATGTTTTCCAATTCTCTAAAACAGAAATCGCTTATTCATATTATCAGTTTATATGACAAAATATGAGATATTTTTTATTCGATTGTATTTTGCTCCAGTTCCGATCAACTCACGGTTCATCTGTGGGGTAAACATGCTATCTTTGTTCACAAGGCTACGAAAAATTTGTCGCATGATAAGTCTATTATATGCGTTCTGCGATTTTGCAAAATCAGTGTTTTCAAAGGTAACTTCTGAGTATAAAACTACTACATTACGTCTACCAAAATTTATAATTTTCAACTAAACTATTTTGTCTTGCTGACCAACAGAGAGTGTATCTACTGCATTCGGTGTTACTGACGTAATGCTCAATCCTGAAATGTTAGAGGTTGAAGATTTTTCAAAATTGTAAGTGTGTCATAATTATTTATACGCAGTATTGCCACAATATATAGTGTGCCGTCGTGTGAGCATTTTGTAATGTCAAATTTTTTTTATATAAATGGGGCAGGATGAACATAAGAGACCCGCATATAGCATTGGTAGCGTCCAAACCATATTTTCTGACTCCAGATTGCGAAGAGTATAAATATTTAGAAGTTATCATTCAGAAATCAATTCTTGAAGTGTTGGAAACTAATCAGGTAAAGGAGATTTAATATATTAACGTTGTTTTTCGATTCTATTATAAGACGCTTTTTTTTTTATACACAGCGGCAGAGGTGTATTGTTATGTGTACAATTGCTGGAATTGATTATGACATGGGATGGTACTATATGAGTTGCAAAATCTGTCTTGAAAAAGTTGTTTTGCTGCCTAGCGATAAGAACATTTATGGAAATCAAAAGTCTCCAATGAAGAAAAAGTACTATTGCTTGAAGTGTAAAAACTATCAGCCAGAACTAATGCCAAGGTAATTATAATATTGGAGTGGTTTATTTCTATGTGTTGAACTCTTTATTGTAATGTGAATGACAACAATTCATTGGTGGTCCTATTGGAGTGGTTTATTTCTATGTGTTGAAAAACTATCAGCCAGAACTAATGCCAGTGTAATTATAATATCAAGGTACGGAATACAATTGGTAGTCCTTGACAATACTGGCCACACACAGTTACTTCTGTCTGACAACCTTGCAGAAGATGTATTAGGGATATCCTGCATTGAGTTATCCGGTTCATCTACCAACCAGGTAATAACCACCAACTTAATATGTTCATAGTATACTCTGGAAAAATATAAATATGCATATTTTCAGTAACTGAATATGTGTAACAATTGTTTTTTCAACATCTGTATAGATCGAGGAACCCGCTGTCGTTCATTCTGTTCTCTCTACATTAATTGGCGGAACCTATTTCTGTAAGATTGGTATAGAGGAGGAAAATTTCCTCTTCAACTTCAAAACTTTCAAAGTTCTGGAGATAGTTCTAGTTACAGAGTTTTAGTCATTTATCGTAGGTTTTCAACCCATGGGGAATTATATGAGACTCTTTGTTTTTTTGGATTTTTAGTACTTTGTCGTATTTTTTTGTTTTTGGGTTTTCCATCTACTCATGTTATCCACATTGCCCTCTGTTTAATTTTTTTAGTAGTATGTTTTAAGAAGTTTTTTTTTTACTTTTAATCAAAACATAGTTTTGTGCTGTATTAAACAATTGATTGGATATGGTTAGTCTATGAATATATTGATCTAGCCATACTTATGCCTAAAGGATGATAACACCAATTTCAAACCAAATCAATAAGGAAGGATATCAAAACTAAATCCTACAACGTAAATTGTTAAGATAGTAGGGCCAAAAATACCAAAAAAAAAATGGTATATCAAGATATTTACCATAGCTTCAGTCCTAAGCCGATATCAGAATATTGAATATATTACTTGACCAGTACTCATTTTACTTAATCTTATGCATTTGAATATCTTAACACTCAAACTATTAAAAATCGAATTAATACTAAAAAATTTACTTTCCTTTTTCTAGAAATTTGCCGGCTGGTCTATTTTTGCCTTACTCTTGGCATTCAAATTAATGACTAAATTCATCAAAGTTATCGTAATAAAAGATTTGAGAATTAATAAGATTACTTGACCACTACTCATTTCCGTATTCTTAGCAAGTTGAATATTTTGTTGCTCTAACAAGTGTATATAGCGTTTCCTTTCCACTAAATCACACGTATATTTCATGGTACCTAGGGTACTCATATGTTCTTATAAATACTTGTGCTATACTCGCAATCATTCCATATCCTATAAGTCACGCAAGAGGTTACAATCTCCACTCTATATCTTCTATATTATGACGTTTGCGTTTAGGTTATAACAATCGATTAAGTTGTGTTTTTTGTCTTTCTCAATACACAGTATTTTATAAGCAATGGAAAGCATGAAGAAAACAATTTCTGAAATGCAAGAAGCAAAATCGGTAAATATTTACAAGTAGCATCGTATGGCCGACCATTTATTTTTTGGGTGTGAGCTAATTTAAATATGATATCAATACTTAATTATTGTTATTATTGGAATAACTCATTATAGACCGGACAATGCGTGGTTGTTGCGACGATTGAGGCTGTTGATGTGGAAAAACCATGGTACTACACTGCGTGCAATATTTGCAATAGAAAAGTCGAAAGAAAAGTATATGATTTTGATGCTATTGAGAACCATGTTCAGTTGAACCCTCGATACAATTGCATTGCATGCAAGAAAGATGTTGAACATGTTATTCACTGGTATGGCCGTTTTTTATTCATCGATCTTGATACCTTTATAATCTCATATTATTATATGTTCTGTTACTAATTGCAATTTTGTATTTTTTAGTTATTACTTGGTTTTACGTGTAACTGATAAATCAAAAGCAAAAGCCAAGTTTTTGCTTTTCAACAATGCTGCTCATAAACTCATTAGAAGATCTGCTTTTGAGTTAGTCCAAGAGGCTGCTGAGGTATTTCTTTCTTTTATAATATTTTATGGACTAAGTTATATATCATACAATTATATAACAATTTTGAATATTTCCATTTTTTTTCAGGAAAATCCATGGATTTTACCTCAATCTCTAACAGATGTAATTGGGAGAAAAGTTTTATTTTGGATCACTATCAAATCTTATGGTCTGAAAGAACAAAAATCAATATATGTTGTTGATCAACTGGTTGACAATGCAGAAATAATTCAACAGTTTGATCCACATGTAAGTTTGAATTTATTAATTTACTCAATATTGCCAATACGCAATATATTCTCTAACCAGGTGCAACGTTTTGTGCAGCCACATGTTGTGATTTTTAATGATTATGACTCGGATGAGGAATAGATATGAGTTGCCTAAAAATCCCAAAGTAACGGAGGAAGTTGAAGTCACGATCGATGCACGTAAAAGTGGATGAGCTTAAGATATGATTTGTTTATGTTTTCTTAAAGTTTGTTTTTTTCCCAGTTTCTTTTGTTTGGTTTTATAGTTATGAGAAACCCGATAATTCCTCTCATTTGTTTCTTAATTTTTTTAAAGCTCCTTTAATCTATTATTGTTTATCCATTATATAAAAATAGTTGGGGAAAAGTTTGAAAATCCTATAAAACTGAGTGCTACAATTGGAATTTAACTCATTTTTTAATCTTTGGCGTATAATATATATATTGAATAATATATATACATTGTATTTATCCCTCTATTATATATTGAGAGAAAATTGGCGTGAATATACATATCAAATAAAAAAAATTACAATAGGCATAGCGAGATTAATGTTTATGCATCTAACGTGAGAAAATAAACATTACATTATAAAAAAATCTGATATTTATCATAATCATTAAAAAAATTTGGTAGAATAAAATAGTAAGATTTTTATTGCCATAAAGTTTTTCCAATAAATATCACATAGTTACTTGCGCAAGTAATAGATTGTAGAATAAGTATGAGACTTTGATAAGGAAATATAACTAATATTTATAATTTATAAATATATGGTAAGTGGATATCAAGTAATGTTCTATTAAACAATGTAAAAGAAGATAATAAGAATTATATTGTCTTAAAATGTTTTCCAAAATATGTGATATCTTGCGCAACTAATAGATTGACCGAAATAAGCAATCCTTTGATAAGGAAATAGTATCAATCTTTAAAGATTTTTAAAATATTTTAAATGGCTGTCATGTAATTGATTAGGTGTTTTCTCTATTACAAATTTTGTTAACACGTTCAATCCTTATTCTCTATCCTATATGCTCAAAACAGAGGTCGGCTTCTGCACTTGATTTCTTGTTTTTTTTTATAAAACATACTATGTTTATTCTAATCGTGTGTATAACTACATACGATTCAATATACAGAAAGTGTTTTGTTCACGAGGATAACACAACCTTTTAGCTGGATTTGGAAGCATGAAGAGAAGCAATACAATGTCCACTGACACTGGGAATAAATCACAAAAGAAAGCCAAACAAGGTATGTTATACTGAACAAAAAAACGAATTGTGTTTTAAAGGGTCCTTTCTACTTAAAAGGGCGGGAATTATCATATTATGTTCTAATGATATCGGTTAATGTCTTCTTTTATATGTAAATGCAGGTACTAATGACAAAGAGAATACAGTTGTGGGAAACATAACACAAAACTCATCTGTCACAGATGTTTCACCTACACCAAGTATCCAAAATCCTTTTAGGGTGCCCTTACAGAATGTAACCAATCAAGTACTTCGACCCATTAATCCACGCCCATCACAGTCTAATGGGTCAAACATTGTTGAAAATTCTCCGACGCCTACTGTCCCATTAAGTTGTGTTTTTCAAAGTTTTAAACATGCGACACAGAGAGCAAGAGTTGCAAGAAAGGATATACTGGATAACAAAAGAACAATAGGCCTTACTACCTCAAATAGAGGTAAGACTCTTTAGAGCTTTCATTTTACACGTGTTGATTGTTATTAATCTGTTGACAATAAGATCTTAACTTATCAATTTATTTAAATTTCATTCAACAGTTACAAGGATTTTCAAGCCAACAAAGCCACCACTTGTACCAACTTCGAGTAAAAGTTACATTACAATCAACATATTCAGTAATTTAGGAAGAATGATTGGAAGCACCACGATTCACAATTAGATTGATTATTTGTAATGATAATATAATTTTTGACTGCAGGCCCCAATATTGAAACACAAAGTTTACCTAGCAGTGCAAATTTCAGTGGTTCTGGAAACGTATCACACCCTGCGAGTAATGGCATAGGTAAGTAATAACTGCATATTATATAAGTATGGCTTTGTATATTTATTCGTATAGAAATAGTTAAGACTGAAAATTAGGCTTTCGCACAATCTAGAATTACGCATGAATAATCAGAGTGTCATTTTTTAGGTAGAACTGGGAACCAAGAAGGTATTCAACGGAGTACCAACATTTCAGCCAGGAAACGGAAGATTCTTGGATCACCTCCATCGGTGAATTCAAAGAGAAGACAATCGAAAGGTATCAACGGTTCTTAAATAATAAATCCGTATATATATAGTCATTAGTTATATTCCATAAAATGTGTCTAAACTTAAGCAAATAGTAACAGGAAGACAAGGTTCAAATAGGACAGGACAATCAAATCCGACTTTTTCAAATAGTGAAGGTATTTTTATCCACTGTTTTAATTGTAGTAATATATTGACCACAGTTAACGTAAATACTTATATCATACCAGTTATTAGCAAATTGTAGCTGTAAATGTATATCGATTTGGTATCCAGCCTGTCTGTGCTAGCTTGTGTTATATATTTTTACCATTATTTTCAGATAATCAAAATCGTAGACAGCAAACCAATACAAATGAATTCGTACCTCCACCAAGGTTCATCGTCGAGGACCATCCTGAAGGTAAAATTTATTCATCATCTATATACCATATGTTGCAAAATTTTAGAATCCTTCGATTATATATTGTGACTAGCTCATACAATTTTTCTCGCAGCTTACAATAATCGATATGAAATGGACAGTCAGTCTGAAAGTGAACATGAAGATGACGAGAATCAAACTTACAGTAACTATCAAGCTGGAGAGTCTTTGATAAACCCATCGCCACAACATATCCCAGAAGAAACCAATCATACAGTTACACCGCCTATTATCATCGGGATACAACAAAACGGTAATCACCTTTTTTGTCAAATTAATATATGACTTTCATTTTCTGACAATATTTTTAAGGATATTGATAAGCCCAATTCTTTTTTTATGTGTTTGTTAAGTGATTCCATATATTTTAAATCTGGCCTTGGGCCGAAAGTGTCCGTTTGATAAGGCAATATAAATAATTTTATAAAGATATTTTCTTACGCAGGTTATTACGACGATGGAGATCCGGTTTGGAATTGTAAGTATTGTCAAGCATATATGTGGTATGGTGAAAGAATTGGAAAACGCCGTCGTAGTTCCAATCCTGTTTTCACAATGTGTTGTAAAAGTGGTAAAGTTGTGCTTCCTCGGCTCGCGAATCCTCCAATGGAATTAATGTATTTGTTATGCAAAGGAGATGAGTTAAGCAAACATTTTCGAGAGTTCATACGAGCTTACAATATGATGTTCTCTTTCACATCTCTTGGGGGCAAGATTGATCATTCTATTAACAATGGTCGTGGACCATTTGTGTTCCGAATGTCTGGTGAGAACTATCATCGTATTGGTGATATAGTCCCCGGGCCTGGAGAATCTCCAAAAATTTCCCAGCTGTATATCATTGATACTTTGAATGAGATCAGAAATAGACTTGACGCGTATGCCGGGTATTTTTCATATCGTTTTCAACTTAATACTATCAAACATATTAGTCAGATTGCAGTATGGTCAAAGTTTTGTG
This sequence comes from Hirschfeldia incana, assembly GCA_026261945.1. NCBI lineage: Eukaryota > Viridiplantae > Streptophyta > Magnoliopsida > Brassicales > Brassicaceae > Hirschfeldia > Hirschfeldia incana. The sequence continues at coordinate 267,112 of JABCMI010000056.1, forward strand.
ATCTTATATTTTTTGAAAACATATGTTGCAGGTCAGACAGAGCTGGTGCTAAGAATTTAAGAGAATCAGTTGTTCTTCTCCTGAAGAAAATGTTAGATCAGTGTAACCCTCATGTTAAGGCTTTTAGGTCTGCAAGAGACAGATTCGACGTGGAGGGATCTACAGGTTATAGGATGAGGTTGATTGAGAGTCGACAATCTGATGGACGTACCCATAATCTTCCGACTGCAAATGAAGTAGCTGCTTTGATACCTGGCGATTTTGTTTTGAATATGGAACCTCGAGATATTGTTCTTGAGAGTACAAGTGGAAAGTTGCAAAGGATAAGTGAACTACATCCGGCGTATTTGCCTCTGCAATATCCACTGTTGTTTCCATATGGAGAGGGTGGCTTTCGATTAAATATTCCTATTGGTTTTGAGGAGAGCACTGCGAGAAAACGCAAAAATGTAACTATGTGTGAGTATTTTGCCTTTCGGATTTTAGAGAGGAGGTGGGAAGCACCAACAATTACAAGATCAGGCAGATTGTTTCATCAGTTCCTTGTGGACGCATACACAATGATAGAATCGAGTAGACTGCGGTACTTGTGGTTGAATCAGAAAAAGCTACGGTCTAGCAGTTACGATGCAATCCAGAAAGCAGCTGCTAAAGGTGGAGCTAAGATGGCTGAGCAAGGGAGCCGGATATTTATTCCAGCAACATTCACCGGAGGCAAAAGGTATATGAAGCAGCACTACTATGATGCCATGGCTATGTGCAAGTACCATGGATTTCCAGATATTTTCATCACGTTTACTTGCAATCCAAAATGGCCTGAAGTTACAAGGTATCTGAAGAAATATAACTTGACCAGCGAAGACAGACCAGAAATATTGTGTAGAGTTTTCAAGATGAAACTCGATAATCTTATCGGCGAGTTGACAAAAAAGAACGGCTCCTTATTTGGCCCTACTGCTGCAGGTAAATCTCAATACACATGTACTCTTTGCTAAAAATTCTTTGGTTGAACAAAAATTGTCTGACACTTTTTTTTTGAATTTTTTTAGTAATGTACACGATTGAGTTTCAGAAAAGAGGAATGCCACACGCTCATATTCTTGTCTTCATGGAAAAAGGATCTAAATTTCCAACAGCCGATGATATAGATAAGATTATTTCTGCGGAAATACCAGACAAGACCGTTGATCCACACCTGTACGAAATCGTTGGGGAATGTATGATGCATGGTCCTTGCGGTCCAGCAAAGAAGGATAATGTATGCATGGTCAACGGAAAATGTTCTAAGATGTTTCCAAAACGTCTCAACACAACGACAACGATTGACGCAAATGGATTTCCAGCGTACATGCGTCGGATTGATGGTAAGTTCATTGAGAAAAATGGAATCAGACTAGACAATGGATATGTTGTACCACAACAGAGACCTCATGCTCCGATATCGCGCGCATATGAATGTCGAGTGGTGCGTCCAAACACGAGCTGTTAAGTATCTTTTCAAATATATTCATAAGGGACCTGATTATGCCTCAGCTACAATGGATATGGAAGATGAAGATGGTGTCATTGACGAAATTAAAACATATTATGACTGCAGGTATTTTTATTTCTTACATACATTAGTTTTATGTCATACAAATTACTAAATTCTACAAACTATTTACCAATATATATATTAAATTCAGCAGACACGCTATAATAAATCCATGTTAATATGTTCTCCAATAATGTATATATTTATTTAATGGTCAATAAAAGGGTTTTAAAACGGATTTTTAGAGTAAAAATAAATAGAATAGTGTATACCTTCAAATATTATAAAATGTGTTATAATATTGACCCTGAAATATACATAACTATATTTGGTAAAACTTAATTATTTATTTATTAATTGATTATATATAACAAATGTTTCAATTTCATAACTTCATAAATTAATAAATTCATTTATTAATACATTATTTTTTACTGTTTTCCCATTTTAAGGAATAAGTTCAACTTTACTAATTCGTGTTTCTGTATCTTATTAATTAGATATATTACGGCATGCGAGTCTTCATGGCGAATTCTTGCTTTTCCTACACATTTCCGTACTACTGCTGTAGAGAAACTTGGATTTCATCTTCCCGATCAGGAACTGGTGTTTTTTGATGAAGATGAACCTATTGAGAGTATTATAAACAAAAAGACGGTCAACCAATCCATGTTTTTGGCCTGGTTCATAGCAAACAGAAAATATCCAGAGGCAAGAGAGTTGACATATGCTGAATTTCCAACTAAATTTGTGTGGAAATCATCTACGAAAGAATGGGTACCACGGAAACGAGGCTTTGCGATAGGGAGGATTGCGCATATTCATCCATCAGGTAATGAGCTCTAATTTATTAATACGGAAATTGCCATATAAGAAATGAATATTACAAATACGTATTTATGGAAACTAATTATCGAAATTATGGAAAGATTATTAATGTTAGATTTATTACTTATAATAGAAAACAAACTATAATATATAATTAATTATCACCGAGGAGGATAAGATAAGCAAGCATAGTTTTATACTTTATAAGATGAATTGTATTCGAATATAAATATATAATAATTATTGCAAATATTACAAAATTAAGACATGATTATTTAATATTATTTAAATATTATTTATCGTTGCTTAGAGCATAAACTAATTTTTTTAAACTATTTATATTGCCTTATCATATGTTTTCAATTAGTATAAGTAAATTTAAGTCATTTAAATACGCTTATATATTTATTTTGAAAATATATAATAACTATGTCACTAATTAATTGAGATATCGTTTAATATAAAAGTTTTTTCTTAGGTGTCTGTGATTTTTATAATAACTATTATAATGAGATTCCGTAATAAAAAATTAATTTATTTATTTTATGTCCTTTAACATCACTGTAAATATTTTCTTAGGTGATGAGCTATATTTTTTAAGAGTATTGTTAAATTGGGTAAGAGGTCCGACATCGTACGAAGATATAAAAACAGTTGATGGGGTTATATATCCTACATACGAAGATGCTTGCTTTGCATTGGGATTGATGGATGATGACAAGGAATTCATTGAAGCTATCAAAGAGGCCACTGACAATAGTTCTGCCACGTATGCGAGGAAGCTTTTTGCGAGAATGTTGGTATCCAAAACGTTATCTCAGCCACATGTTGTCTGGGAAGCTACTTGGGAGTATCTCACCGAAGATATCCTTTACAAGAAGCGCCGAGAAACTGGACGATCTGGTCAGTTTTGTCTTTTTAAACTTTCATATTTGATACACCCATCTGTTATTTAATAAAATAAATAACTTGCAGATATGAACTTGAGCATAGAGCAGATCAAAAATATTGCTTTTACTGAGATCGAAAATCATTTGCTCAGCAATGGTCGTAGCCTCAGCAAATGGCCCCTCATGCCAAAGCCCGAAGATTTTGCCTGTTACAATGGAAATCGCCTTATAGATGATGAGCTTAATTATGTTGTGGAAGATCAGCTAAAAGAAAATGAAAGGCTTATGGCGATGATAACAGATGAGCAAAGAGTGGTATACAACCAGATTCTGGATGCAGTTTTTAATGATACGGGTGGAGTGTTCTTTCTTTATGGTTATGGAGGCACAGGAAAAACTTTCGTATACAGAGCACTCTCATCAGCTATCCGATCTAGAGGTATGATTGTTTTAAATACTGCATCTAGTGGAATTGCTGCACTGTTGTTGGAAGGAGGTAGAACCGCACATTCGAGATTTGGTATTCCGATAGATGCAGACGATTTCAGTACCTGCAAGAAAATGGAACCAGGATCAGATCGTGCAGAATTAGTTAAAGCGGCAAAGTTAATTGTATGGGATGAGGCGCCTATGATGAGCAGACATTGTTTCGAGACGTTGGATCGTAGTATGCGTGATATTATAAGATCTTCTGAAGACAAACCATTTGGAGGTAAAGTTGTTGTTTTTGGTGGAGATTTCAGACAGATTTTACCGGTTATCGTCGGAAGTGGTAGAGCAGAGACGGTTTTGGCGGCTCTGAATTCGTCGTATCTTTGGGAGCACTGCAAAGTTTTGAAACTAACAAAAAACATGAGATTGCTCGCTGGTCTTACTGATGATGCAGCAAACGAGCTTCAATCGTTTTCAAAATGGATTTTGGATATTGGAGATGGAAAAATAAATTTGCCTAACGACGGTCAAGTTGAGATTGACATCCCTTCTGATTTGCTGATAGAAAATGATGGAGGAGATCCTATTGATACAATGGCAAAAGAGGTTTATGGACAAGCTTTTCAAACCTCAACAGATAAGGATTTGTATAGACATCGAGCAATTCTTACTCCCACAAATGATGAAGTGGATAAAATTAATGATTACATGCTTTCGCAGTTGCCAGGTAACATGTTGAACCATTTACTCTTATGTTCCACTAGCAATAAGAGGTCACTAATAAAACGTCCACATATACTTTCAGGTGAAGAGAAGGTTTATCTTAGCTCGGACAGTATTATCCCATCCGATGTTGACATAGAAGAAAATGTAGTATATCCTGCAGAGTTTTTGAACAGTGTTAAAGTGGCTGGACTGCCTAGACATTGTTTGAAGCTCAAGGTGGGTGCTCCTATTATGTGTCTTCGTAATATGGATGTTGCAGATGGCTTATGTAATGGTACTAGGCTAATTGTTACTCAGTTACTGCCCCATGTGATTGAAGCTAGAAAAATAACGGGAAACAATATTTCTGGAGACAAGGTTTGGATCTCTAGAATGTTTGTCACGCCACCTGACGCAAAGTTTCCCTTCAGAATGCGTCGAAGACAGTTTCCGGTTACATTGACTTTTGCTATGACCATCAACAAAAGTCAAGGTCAAACACTGGAAAGTGTTGGTTTGTTCTTACCTAGGCCAGTATTCTCTCATGGTCAGCTCTATGTTGCACTTTCGAGAGTTAAGTCAAGATCGGGATTAAAAATCTTAATAACTGGTAAAGATTCGAAGCCGCAGACGAAAACATTGAATGTTGTCTACAAACAAGTTTTTCAAAATATTCCGTAATCAGGGTACGTAATTTTAATATATTTTTTGGTAGTTCGATTGTTTTAATGTCTAACTGTTAGAATAATTATTTTTTTACAAGGATGTGCAAGATGAGTAGGGATTCTGAGTCATCAGACCTAATTAATGAGTTTATCACCCAGCTTTCTGCCTTTTTTCTTCGATGGTATGTCATTAATCAAATTTTATGTTCAATAAAATTGTCATATATTTTCTTATATCTATCAAATAATCTTATCTGGTCCAATAGCTTACCAAACCTAATTTTTTTTTCAGGTGTCTAATGTATTTGGTTTTCTTTATCGAGACTTTGTATTTCATATTTTTTTGTCGTTCATTGATTATGTAATTATATTAAATCTATGTGTAATATTTATGGATACTATTTTGCAATTTATTATTGTTTCTTTTATTATGTGAACATTAATAATTAAATTATTGAGTAATATAATACTATTATATTATATTATAACCAGATATTACAACACATATACAATACAATTCTAATTACAAAGGATAATTACACTATTTAGTGCTCCGAGATTTAATGAAAATATATGATCTTAAGCACACTAATTATTTTGGGACTTTGCAATTATACATACAAACAATAACAACCTCTTCAATATCGAGTTAACATATGTCCAAATATTGTTACCCTCTCATCTATATCAGATATTGCGTAAATATATTTCTTCTTCGCTAAACTTTTCTCCAAATCACGTGACTTGATGATCCAAAGTCAATCCGTTACCTCTAAAGCTATACACTATATCATCCATATTTTGAACTTTCTCATGCCCGCACAGGGTGCGGGCCGGTCACCTAGTTGGATTTTAAAAAAAAAAATATTATGTTATGTGGACAACTTCTTTTTCATTTTATGTTATGTGGACAATCTATTAATTCTTTCAATCTATTTTCCTATATTTCCCTTATTTTAATTTTGTTCAGGATAAATTGACCAAAGAAAGTCTAGTTTATATATATTTAGTCCAGTTCCATTTATTATGATGACTATGTCTTTGGGAGAGCTTTCCAAAAATAAATCTATGAATACGTAAATCTATAACAGACAATTTAACACTTGGTGAATCTCGCTCTAATTGATCATCAGATCCCAACACAACATTTTGTATGTTCTGGTAGAGGGTTTAATGACATCTGATCCATCGTAACACTTCGCTCTAGAAACACCAATGCAAGGAATCGCACAGATTGACTAATAATCCACCGTTTAAAACCAACCGCAACAAACGCTATACTATCCTAATGCATAAAGCCCAAAATCATTATACCGAAATATGGGCCTTAAAGTTACATAAGGCCTAACGTCGTCGTTTTTAGGATAAGGGTTAGGGTTTCTGAAAAGTTGAATATAAATTCTGTTTCTAGCCGACGACGGCACACAAGCTTCACGCGAGAGATATCAGAGTAGCGAAAATGGTAACCTTTTCTTCCGTTTCGACTTGACTTTTTGTATTCGTTCAGCTCATTTTGATTTCCCACAGATTCGAATTAAGTCATGTAATAGAATTTGTTGGTTTTCAGATCTGCACTTTAAGTTTTCTCTTCGGCGATGCTTTTGTCGACAATGTTATAAAAATACACTCTTTGATGTCTTTTTTCTGAACAAGAAAATTACTTTTGAGATTGATTTTTCTCGGTTTGTAAGCGATTTGTAAATTTTTGGGTATCAAACAATCAATTGACGACACTTAGTGTATCAGAAAGAACTTCGTGTTTCCAGTTTACGTGATTTGATTTTCTGTCTGTGTTGAAAATGCTTTCTTGTGTAACTGATAATGTGTTTGTGCTGGGTGAAATTGAAAGGTGAACATTCCGAAGACAAAGAAGACATACTGCAAGAACAAGGAATGCAAGAAGCATACCTTGCACAAGGTCACCCAATACAAGAAGGGTAAAGACAGTCTCGCTGCTCAGGGAAAGCGTCGTTATGACCGTAAACAATCCGGTTATGGTGGTCAGACTAAGCCTGTCTTCCACAAGAAGGTACACAGTACACTAATCTTTTCTTCTTACGGATTGTTATGTTGTATTCAGGCCCAGTTAGTTAAATTATATCATCAAGTATAGGTTATCTTTATATCAGTGTATGGAAGTTATCTATCTTGCATTGTTAGAGACTGTACTGATCTTTAACCTCTATTATAAAATCCTGTTTGTTAGTAATCTTTGTTGTTTGTCTTTCGTTTTGTGTGAATCGACTCTTTAAAGTAAAAACATCCGATTGAATTAGCATTTGTGCTGATACTTATTTCTTGTGATGTAACTGAACAGGCTAAGACCACGAAGAAGATTGTCTTGAGGCTTCAGTGCCAAACCTGCAAGCACTTTTCTCAGCACTCCATCAAGGTAATAACGAACAGCCTTTCACCGAGCAGTTCTTGTTACTGTCCAGCATTTGATTGTTTGACTTGGTAGTTGTTCTTACATTGTATCTTGTGTTTCTTTCTTTGATAATTCAGAGGTGCAAGCATTTTGAGATCGGTGGAGACAAGAAGGGCAAGGGAACATCACTTTTCTAAGCTGGTCTCGTTTTAAGCTTTACAAGTTTTGTACTTCGTCGGATCTTGATTTCGTCTGTTTTAGTTCTCGTATAAGATTATGTCTTATCTTCCCTTGTTAACGTTACATTTTGGTTCATCAAGATATGGTTTCCTGTTTATCATTGCATTTTATCAGTCAATACGGTCCAGTTTTTTAACATAATCGATGATTTCATTACATACGATACTAGTTGCATTATAAAATACATTTTGCATAAAAGCAGTAATCAATCCAGAAACTCGTGAACTTTAGCAAAGCTGGTCGCATCTCTAATTCTCCATAACTGAATCATCAAAGATATGGTTTTGATTTCACTAAACAGGATACTCATTTCGTTATAAAATAGTTAAAGTTCTATAATCGTTCAAACGATTTGTACAAAACTCATAAGGCCTGTGCTGCATCAGGCAGGAAAGTACTTAAATCTTTACATGTCAAACAACCTTTGAGCTTCTTAGGCAATGACAAACACCCTAAGTTCACCTCTATCCCCACGAGTTATGCGCACGTTCTCATCAACATAGGTGACTTCAAAATCACCAGTGCCAGGGTTTGAGGGTGGCCTGAAACTATCAGGAAGCCTCGGGATCTCGAAGGGAGGAATCTGCGCCAAGTTTCCAGAGGTCTTGACAGTTGTTTTCTCAAACGTGATCTTAATCTTGCAAGTACCTGTTCTCCCATAACAACATCAAACATGCAGATTGACCTCAGCTCTTAACACACACAACCAGTCAGGTGTTCTATCAAACAATTGCAAGTAAAAAGAAAGAGAGGCAGGGAGAGAGACACAAACCTAAGAGTTCAAACTTGTGTGCCAAAGTGGCAGTGGCTTCGAGAGGAGGAAAGGGCCATGGAGCTCCAATCTCCACTTCCGCTATGTTATCGAAATCTTTGCTAAACACATCAATCCTCTGAAACACCTGCAGTTTTCAATATAGACAAATATGTTTTTTAAGAAAAAAAACTAGGCTTTGTACTCGAGGAAGGTGACATTGGCAAAAAGCTGGAGTCTTGGGTCATGATGATAGAGATCAGGGCATGCACATACACAAACTACAAAGACTCATGCAAATTGATTAAAGAGCAAACCTGGCCAAGAGTGACAGGAATCAAGCGACCGGTGGGTAGACCAGGACGGCTACCACCCAAAGAGCGAGAAGAGAAGGCGCTGCTATACAAGAGCCTCCACTTCCCTTGGAGCTTGTCAATACTCTCGGTAAGATCCACGGGTCCACCAGCGGATTCAAGTAGTTTAGCAGCAGTCTCAGCTCTTTCTAGATCCTCTACACTCGCCACCAGTCCTCTGTTCAAACCCGACACCACGCTCTGCAACCCACAAAACAATCCACACGTCATAATCAAGAACATATTCTTCAAATTTAAAGATTACGTCTTGTTAATTGAATAAGACTCACCAGTAATTTGAGTTTCAGCGACTCGATTCCCTCTTTATCTCCAGATGTCTCCGGTTCGCGAAAGGAGACCTCTCCGACGGTCGATTTCACAACAACGAGGCTTCTCTTCTCTGGTACGGTGAAGCTTAGACGAGACGAGGAGCTGGGAGTGGCCATGAGCACCGGGGAGGAAGAGATCGAGGGTCTGAAGGTGCAGCATGGCGGTGGAGTGCGGTTGTTTGAGAGAAGAGCCGGTGAGGAGGAGAAAGTAGAAGAAGCCGCCATGAGAAGGAAGAAAAGCTTTAGAGATGTTTCTAGAGAAAGAAGAGGAGAAGAAGAATCTAATGTACCAAGAAAGAATCTGCCTTTGGTTCGTTTATTTAGTATGTGATTTGTGAAGCGACACGAGTGGAGCGCGCAAGCTGTCACGTTTTCTCTATACAGAATGGTATCAGACGCACATTCACATTACAGTTTTCAGAAACGTTGTCGTTTTGTTTAACAGACTCGCATTACGTTCTTTTTTGGATTTATATATATCTTATTAAATTCTTTGCTGAGAGTCAGAGATGCCATTACCGAAAATGTAGTAAATGACAATATTTGTGAGTCTTTCGATCTACTCCTCTCACATCTTTTAATGAAAGCTTCGATTTGGTTGAGGCTTACTAAGAAGATGGGCTCCATCGCTGAAAAATGAATGAGCATCAAGCAGGCCCTAATTTAGCGTGGCCCACGCTCATCTTCTTCGGATGCTATAACTGAGCAATTTTCTTCATCTCTTTCAGCGTGGATGATGTAAGATAATCAAAATCACTGTCAATGTTTATGTGAAGAACTTGTTACGCAATAACATTCCATCTTCACAGATCGATCAAGAGAGAATAAGATTTTTCTTTCCCTACTCTCCAATTTTAGCTACTAAGTAATGTCTCAACATGTTTTTCCACAAACAAATTCATTGGTTCTAAATTGAAATTATGAAATTAATATAAATATCCATTGGAATACAAATTATTACATGAAACTGTTGGATCAATTATTAATAAAGCTTATGGCTTATGAGAATAATTGTATGATTGTGAAAAGAAATGGGTCTCGGCCTATTGATGATTAATGAAGAGGAAGTAACAAAGTCCCACATCAGGGAAGTGGAGCAACAGTGAGTAAGATATAAATGTCTTCACACATATGCTTGTTCAAATGACGCATGAGAGAGGAGAGGCTCGTCCCCCACGCGCACGCCGCCGCCGCCGTCCGGCCCGGCGTGGGCTTGGGTCTTGGTGGAGGGCCAGTTGCTTATTTGGTTGAGTCTTTTAATATATGACATGAAAGATTAGGCCATATGAACTACAAATCTATACAAAGATTAATGAATTTAAATCTAATTCCTAAATGCAAAACAAGTAAAGAAAAATGTAAAGTATACGTACAGGCTAAGCTCACAAAAACTCTCTCACCTCGTGTTGAAAGAACTAATAAACCTCTAGATTTAATTCACACCGAATTATGTGATTTAAAATACAAACCAACTATAGGTGGGAAAAAGTACTTTGTGACCTTCATAGATGACTGCACAAAATATTGTTATGTATATCTTTTACATAGCAAAGATGAAACCTTAGAAAAATTCAAAGAATTTAAACTCGAGGTAGAAAATCAGCTTAAAACAACTATTAAGGTAGTTAGAAGCGATAGAGGAGGTGAGTATGATGGTCCATTCAATTCATTTTGTAAAGAACATGGAATAATCCATCAAACTACAGCTCCTTACTCACCAGAATCTAATGGAGTTGCTGAACGCAAGAATCGAACTCTAAAAGAGATGATGAATGCAATGTTGCAGGAATCTGGGTGTCCCAAGAACCTGTGGGGGGAAGCGCTGCTTACCACAAACTATATCCTCAACAAAATTCCACATATTACCACAAATTATATCCTCAACAAAATTCCACATAAAGTAACTGGCAAAACTCCATATGAATTATGGAAAGGTAATTTACCTTCGTATAAATACCTCAAAGTGTGGAGGTGCTTGGCAAAAGTTGCAGTACCACCACCAAAAAAGGTCACTATTGGACCTAAAACTGTGGATTGCATCTTCATCGGATATGCACATAATAGTAATGCGTATCGTTTTTTGGTACATAAATCTGAAATATCAGATATCCATGAACAAACAGTTATGGAATCGAGAAATGCATCTTTCTTTGAAAATACTTTTTCTCACAAAGAAAAACAAGGTTCTAAACGAACTCGAGAAGAAAGAAACAACAAGAATGACTCAGAAATTGAGAAAAATGTTGAGATTTCTACAAACGATATTTCAGAGAATGAAAAAGAAGATGAACCTAGAAGGAGCAAAAGAGCTCGAAAGGAAAAATCTTTTGGTGATGATTTCTTAATGGCATTTCTAGTAGAAAATGTTCCAAAAATTTTGGCAGAAGCCATGGCTTCACTAGAAGCTCCGTTCTGGAACAAAACAGTTAGGAGTGAATTTGATTCTATCATGCAAAATTATACTTGGTATTTAACAGATTTACCACCTGGCTGTAAAGCATTAGGAAATAAGTGGATAATGACACGAAAACCTGGTGGAAAATACAAATCTAGACTAGTAGTCCAAGGATTCCAACAAAAGGAAGGTCTTAACTATTTTGATACATATTCTCCAGTAACAAGAATAACATCAATAAGGCTGATGATAGCAATCGCAGCCTTAAGAGATTTAGAAATCCATCAAATGGATGTAAAAACAGCTTTTTTGAATGGTGATTTAGAAGAGGAAATTTACATGAAACAATCTGAGAGTTTTGTCATTACTGGACAGGAAGACAAAGTATGTCGACTTGTAAAGTCACTTTATGGGCTTAAACAAGCTCCTAAACAATGGCACGAAAAATTTGACAACACAATGATGTCAAATGGTTTCAAAATCAATGAATGTGATAAATGTATATACTACAAAACTACCAAAGATGCCTATGTTTTGCTATGTTTATATGTAGATGATATGCTCATTATTGGAAGCAACAGAGACATAATCAATCAAACAAAAAACATGCTCAAAGGGAAATTTGAGATGAAAGATTTGGGATTAGCAGACGTTATTCTCGGGGTTAAAGTACAAAGAAATTCAAAAGGAATTACTTTAACTCAATCTCAGTACGCTGAAACAATATTAGAGAGATTTAAAAACTACTCTAGTAGTATGGCAAAAACTCCGTTAGATCCCCAAATGCACTTGACAAAGAATTCAAGTGAGCAGTTTCACAAAACGAATATGCACGTGTGATCGGAAGTCTCATGTACTTGACAAATTGTACAAGACCAGATCTAGCGCACGCAGTAAACGTACTCAGTCAATATACAAGTAATCCAGGTCATACACACTGGAAAGCTATAACAAGAGTACTCAATTACTTGCGCTACACCAAAGATTTTGGGCTTCACTGTGGTAAAGAACCAGCAGTTTTAGAAGGATACAGTGACGCTAACTGGATATCAGATTCTAAAAACTCAAAATCCACAAGTGGATATGTTTTTACACTAGGAGGAGCAGCAATATCTTGGAAATCTACCAAACAAACAGTTCTAGCTATATTCACAATGGAATCTGAGTACATAGCCTTAGACAAAGCTGCAGAAGAAGCTGAATGGCTTAGAAATTTTTTGGAAGATATTCCTATGTGGGAGAAACCTGTGCCAGCTATATGCATACATTGTGATAGTCAATCAGCTATAGCTCGGGCTCAGAATAATCTCTATAATGGTAAATCTCGTCACATCATAAGACGGCATAAAACCATTAGACAAATTATCTCAACTGGTGTAATCACAATAGACTACATCAAATCGGCTGACAACCTAGCGGATCCATTTACTAAAGGTTTGCCACGAGATGTTGTTGTTAAATCATCAAAAGGAATGGGTTTAAAGCCTATAACTAATGAGGATGCTTGATTACAACCCTACCTATCATGACGGGAGATCCCAAGACGTAGGTTCAAAGGGAAAACAAAATCAAGCAAAATCTAACCAAAGCACTTTGAGACACAAAAGTCTCATCCCAGCTCCTAAAGATGATAAGTGCTAACGAATGTAAGAAGGATAAGCTTAAGCTTTTAATGATTTCATAGCTTCTAAAGCGGAGTATTACTCAATACTTTTCATGGTCAATCACCTAATGAGTGTGAAATGAGGCCGTTTCTAGGAGAATGAATGCAAGGCTATATTCTCTAAGTTCACTCATGAAAACCAGGAATAGTTCAGGGCCACAATGAACACAATAGAGAACTAAGTTCTACGAGAAAAAGAAGCTGCGTTATGCATGTTGTCTCGGTCTACATAAAACACCGGTTGGTTCAAGACATCATGTTCACCTTCTGGTAAAGTAAACCCGACAGATATTAACTATGAGTGGTTCAAAGCTTAAAAATGCAACCTACTCAAACACAGTGAATTTTTTGCAAACACTCTCGATAAGTATGTCTGTCTAGTCTTTAGTATAAGTCTAGTCAGTAATTTTTATAGTTTTTAAAGTCTATCGAGTCTGCATTTAGTCTAGTCTGCATATGTTTAGAGTCATTTCTATTCATGTGGGGGATTGTTGGATCAATTATTAATAAAGCCCATGGCTTATGAGAATAATTGTATGATTGTGAAAAGAAATGGGCCTCGGCCTATTGATGATTAATGAAGAGGAAGTAACAAAGTCCCACATCGGGGAATTGGAGCAAGAGTGAGTAAGATATATATGTCTTCACACATATGCTTGTTCAAATGACGCATGAGAGAGGAGAGGCTCGCCTCCCACGCGCGCGCCGCCGCCGTCCGTCCGGCTCGGCTCGGCGTGGGCTTGGGCTTGGGCTTGGGCTTGGGCTTGGGCTTGGGCTTGGGCTTGGGTCTTGGGTCTTGGGTCTTGGGTCTTGGGTCTTGGGTCTTGGGTCTTGGTGGAGGGCCTCCGGCCCAATAAGAATATTCTTTATGGACCAAGTAAATCTCAACGTTTTGCCATTTAATTTTGGTAAAAACAACATGCATTTTCTTTTTAAACGACAAGCAGTCCGTTTAACAAATTTAAAAACATCTTGCATGTTATCCTCTCGTCAAAAGAAAAAACGATAAGAGAGAGTGAGCGAGTCTTGGGGAATAAGTTTGAAACTTAAATTTTCTGAGATCTTTGCCAAATCCCCACTAACGAGCGCACGTTGTGCAACAGTTACGGGAAGTCGCTCCTCCTCGACTTCTTTAAATACAAGTCGTCTCTCTTCTCATTTCTCACTTTTTCTTTCACATCGAAAACCAACATCGGAAATCCCTTAGCGTAAGTCTTACAATCGAGAGTGTTTCGTAGAGTTTATAGTTCGATAGGGCGTTCACGAGTGAAGCGTGAATCGTCGCCATGGTTTTATCGTGGGACTCGATATTCGTACAGTCTCGTCTCACTACGGAGCGAATATTTAGAGTTAAGGAAAGAGATTCAAAGCTCGACTCCATGATACGTTTTCTATACGGGTTTCATTTCGATTTTCAATCCGTTTTCTTTCCTTAATCTCCCGTTTAATTATTATTGTTATTTCAATTCGATTTCCGGCTTCTACAGAAACCATTTTTAGTTCTTTACAATAGTACACATCTAAGAACATTTGCCTGTTAATTTAAGACATTCCCTATTTCACTATCATATTCTAATGAGTGAGATATGTCTAGGTCTAAGCGACTAATCATCATTCCGTTGGTTAGAACTTTTGGCATATCCTATGTTTATAAAATGTTTCAATCTTATTTAATATATTTTTTTCAGTATATAAAAAAGGTAAAGGTTTTCTGATTTTGTTTTTCAGAATACATATCTGATATTGTGTTGCCCAAAATATAACTGATTTGTTTAATTAGTCTTTTGCTAACCCAACCCTGAACTTGTATATATATTGAAATGTATTATCCTGATAGCTTGTTTGATAAGAAATGAACAAGCTTAACTCATGGACTAAACCTGCTAACTGCTACCACGCTGGTTTTAACTCGCACATGCCTGTCCAATGGAGTCGTCACATGTTTACATAAAAATCATTAATTGAGCAAAAAATAAACCAAAATACGTGGTTCAGAATTATATAAATGAACTGACAGGTGCTTGCATGAAGGTCGAACGCGTGTCAGAGTTCAGAATACGTGGTTCAGAATCATGTTTATTGATCAGAGTTGTCTCAACATCGTGTGAACTCTGATGAAGTCTAAACTCTCACCTATACCATTTAATCTTACTGTATTATCTCACCAAAAATTATTATAGTGATACATTCGTTTATATGATTACAGTTGTATCAACATCTCCCTGTTGAACAAAAATTGTCATCTTACTTTATAACTTTGATCAACTAGTTTAGTGGCAACTTGTGACATCTTTAATTGTCTCCAACCATATATTTGACTTCTAAGCATTCATTCATGTTAATTCATTGATATAACAAGACATACAAGTCTAGGTTCTAACCGTAACGTTTTAAATACGGTATCATTTCTTTATCACTAAGCAAGCAGATACCCACAAACCAGGGTATAAGGAAATATTCTAACCAAACCCTTTGACTATTATTAGTAAAGAATCATACTCAGGTAACAAGAACTAATTACAAATCTAGAGTTTTCTCTTGAAATTGGATGCGTCGATGGGTATTTGATAACTTGTTTGTTGGGGGTTGCGTGACCACAATTGACTATAGGAAACACAAAGTCTGACGTGGAGAAAACTGATTGGCCTTATTGGTTCCCACATTATGTTGATCCAACTTACTACAAGATTGCAAAGGATATCCCATCCACTTCTCCGAAGATGATAACAAGATGTATAGAAATTCCCTATTTGAATAATTATTCATCGCATTTGTGCTTAATCGTTGTTTGATGCTTATTAGCAACTCATAAAAGCTTGTTTGTTTCTTGGGCATGTTTGCTTCTTTTGCTGTTGCTAATACTGTTGGTGATTGATCTAATAATAGATCGTACACTTAGTAGTAATGATCTTATCAAAGCCTTGTCCAATGAAATTGAGTGATCTAATTGTTTGTCCTAAAATTAATTATTTATGATTTGTTATCACAAAACTGCCCCCATACACCTCCGGTTTTGTCGGTGCTCAAATATAGTCGTAGAAGTAAATTAGAAATAAGGTCTTATCTCTATAATATTATTTGAGAAGTCACTTTCCTATGTGTCGCGCTCACGTTAGCTTTCACAGTGGTTGATTACTATGATACCCTTAATGAATTAAAAAACTATTATTTTCTTTTTAAACTTTTCCAAATAACAATATAAAATAAAAAGGAAATATTTATAAAGTAGAAAAAACAATTTTAAACGAAAATATAGTTATATATAATATGATTTCATAAAAAAAGGAAAGTTCACAAAATAGTAATATTTTATTTCAAAGATATTTTTAAATAACATAAAATATATTTTTGAAGTAATAAAATAATTTTCTTATATCTATATATTCTTAGATGAAAAAATATTTGTACAATTTAATTTTATGATAAAAAGATTCACACATATGCTCTTGATATTAGAAAAAAAAGAAATATTTTTTCTTTTAAAAAGTAATTTTACAGTGTGAATATATATTTTCAAAGTAATAGAATTGGTTTTATATATGTATCTATTTTATTATAAAATAATTAAGTGACATAAACTGATATATATTTAATTGGCAAAAAAAAATTAATTAGTATTTGATATATATATATATATATATATATATATATATATATATATATATATATTTTAAAATATTTCATATATTTAGTTGACTATAATATCTTACAATTACAGAAAAATATAAATTATATTTTAATTATATAATATAATTTCTCAAAAACAAACATATTTTTACTGCATATTTTAAGAGAAATTAAAAAAAAAATAAATAAATTTTAACAACAAACATCTTTTGATTAAATAACTACAACATGACTGACTTGACTAATCCACTTATATCTAAAATCATAGATCTTTTATTTTTTCATCATAGATAATTAAAAATGTAATTTATTTATTTTATAGGAATATATAATTATATAATAAAAATTTCCTTATTTTATAAATTTAAATAACATGATGACTTAAAACTTATGAACAAATGAAAAATAAAATATTAACTCACTGTTACAATGTACCTCTTTTGTAAAATTTATATATATGCATGAGACTTAGAATACTATTATTATATTAATTTATGTCTTTTGGAAAAGATACTTTTGTTTATTTTTAATGTCAAGAAAAATATATCTTTAAGTTGCACATAATCTTACTAAAATATACTTTCATATCTAAGACAACAATCAACCTAAATGAAAATAAGAAAATTAATCAAAAAATTAATATATTTAGAACAAAAATGTTATAGTTGAAATAAAAAAATGAGGAATTCAATATGTCCAAATGATAACTAAATCAACTATAAAAACAACAAAATCGATTAGATATAAAATATCTAAAATCATATGTATAATTAATTTAATAAACAAATTATAAATTAATTTTAAACTAAAAGTAAATATCATTCATTATTTATAATATATTTGATTTATAAATATTTATGTCCGTGCACGAGCACGGGAAATTCACCTAGTTGCTTACTATATATGCATCAAATTAATGAAACTGTAGTGGCATAATTTTGTAAGAATGATCCATTATAAATATTTGCGAACAAGTGCGTACAATTATTTATTTACTTAGTACGAAAACTTAGACTCACTAGTACTTCTTGTTCTTATTCTGGAAATGTTTTTTTTTTTTTTTTTGCAAATAGATAGATACATTTATGTTTCTGAGAAAATATGTTACTAATGGCACATTTTTTTTTGAAAGGATAATGGCACAATTTTTACCATTGGTGTTGTGGTAAACATTAATTAAAAGATCACCAAGCAAATATGAGTATCGTATAAAAACGCAGAATATCGTAAAAATATCGAGAAATCATATCTATGTTGGAAACATTATACACGTATATTAAACATTAGCCTATAGAGAAATATTCAATGCATAAATTATGGGTTGTCGCATTAACTCACGCGTCACGAATTTTGGCCACAAAGTCTCAAATTGTGCTTTAGAAAGCGTTTCACGTGAACTATCTTCGCGGCTCGGGGATAACTTTGCTAACCATTTTCTTCTTCTTATGGGTTTTCTTCTTCTTCTTTTTTTGTGACACAGGGTTTTCTTCTTCTAACGTGCGTTTATCAACCTTTTGATCATTTATTATTAATCATTTATTAACCTTTTTCTTCAGTTTCCCGTTGTTTTCACATGTCACTTCCTCGAAAAATGGCCTTTGCCACATCCTCGGTCCTCCACTGTTACGTACTGCATACTAGTCCATGTATCTTGCAGTTGTGTAAGTCACCAATTGTAGGGACAATTTAAAACATCTTCATCATCTTAAACTTTAAATGACAAAGTGTAGTTCCTTTTTCTCAGATATTAAAATTTAGTTTTTTTTGACGACTAGATATTAAAATTTAGTTTTGTAAATGAAAACACCAGAACTGGTAAACAAATAGGCCAATGTATGTTTTACACCAACATTAACAAAATAATACTCCGTCCGTTCTTAAAAGATATATGTTCTAGAGAAAAAATTTGTTTCAAAAATTGATGTTTTATATTTTCAATACAATTTTTATCAACTAATAATAAAAAATTATAAAGTTCAAAAACATTAGTTGTAATTTGTAAAATATCATTAGTTTAAAAGTATAAGAAATATAAAACTACAGAAAATGATGCATTTATAACTAAGTTTTAATATGTTTTATTAAAAAGTGTGAAAATTAAAAAGTGTTTCATAGCTGGTATCACAAACTTTTGGTCATGCGCATTCATCCTCCCTCAAGCTTGCATTGATGAAATCGATTCAATCTGTAGTAAATCTCAATGCGGCCAAAGTTTCTTGGGAGAAAGTCACAACTCCAAAAGAGGAGGGTGGATTGGGTCTGCGTAAGCTAGCGACTTGGAATCTATCTTCGGTTCTCAAACTCATCTGGCCTCTCTTCTTCAATCCCCACTCCATCTAGTCTTCCTGGTACGTCTCTGAGGTTCTGGATGGTAATCCCAACAATTTTTGGGTAATCAATACGAGACAAAAAAAACTCCTGGTTAGCAAACAAAATTCTTCTCTTCAGAGACACTGCTTTCCCCTGGATCAAAAATATTATAAGGAATGGGAAAACCATATACTTTTGGACCTCAAATTGGTCTCCTTTCGGCAAGTTGAAAAGCTATCTGCAGGGAGAATCTTCCTACTCTATCGGCATCCCCTACACTACCACGCTGGCTGAGCTATGGGAAATGGATCACTGGGTTTTGCCTCCAGCTCGTTCGGAGAAACAGGTCATTGTCTTTGGTTACTTAACCTCCCTCCAGTTATCTGATTATGCAGACACATTGGAATGGTCACCGCTTGGCTCCCCCTTGACTTCCTTCTCAACAAGAATGATTTACAACATTCTTCGTCAGGAGTCACCAAGTGTTCCGTGGCACAGAGAAATATGGTTCGGGGCTGGAATCCCAAAGCACAAATTCAGGACTTGGCTCATGGTTCTCAACCGCTGTCCCACTCGTGATCGTATGCTGCGGTGGGGTCTCCAAACTGATACGGTCTGTCTACTCCATCTGGTCCGAAAGGAACAACAGACTTCACCGACACACAGTCCGATCGCCGGGTTACATTTTCTCGGAGATTGACCTCACTATAAAGAGGAGGATTGCTTCTTTCAGATTATCCAATCCATTGCTTTCTTCTCAGATCCTCCAGTTGTGGTTCTCGGCTTAGAGGAACTAAACCTTCTCCATCTATTTCTTTCAGATTGGGTTTTTTAATGTTTGAGGCTGCTTGGCCTACTAGCTATTGCTTGTAATATTTGCACTCTCATGCTTTTAATAGAATATCTTTTATCAAAAAAAAAAATCTAAAACATCAATCTTTTAAAAACATAGGGAGTATATGTTTTTAAAATCAGTAAATTGATCGAACATTAAACCATATATCTTAGAACAAAACTTAGGTTCACCCCTAGGGTGAACCTTCAAATTCACCCACCAATAGAATTTAGTTATTCTAGATTTGATATCTTATAAAAAAGGAAACTAAACAATAAACCTATTTAATGAATTAAAATTATGTTTTTTAGATAAATAAAAAATAGTAGCAATTATAAAAATATATTTTTTATAATATTAATAAATCTGTCGGTAAATACTAAACCCTAAACCCTAAATTCAAAATATTAAACCCTAAACCCTCAAGGAAAGCATGAACCCTTGGGTTAATCATATACCCTAAAGGCCTAAACCCTTAAATTTAAACCAAACCCTAAATCATAAACAAAAATTCTAAGTCATAAACCCTAAATTATAACCACTAATACTAAACCCTAAATCCTAAATTCGAAAATAGTTTATGGTTTAGGATTAAAGGTTTATAATTTAATATTTGTCGAATAATTTATGGTTTAGGGTTTAAATTATTCGACAAATATTAAATTATAAACCTTTAATCCTAAACCATAAACTATTTTCGAATTTAGGATTTAGGGTTTAGTATTAGTGGTTATAATTTAGGGTTTATGACTTAGAATTTTTGTTTATGATTTAGGGTTTGGTTTAAATTTAAGGGTTTAGGCCTTTAGGGTATATGATTAACCCAAGGGTTCATGCTTTCCTTGAGGGTTTAGGGTTTAATATTTTGAATTTAGGGTTTAGGGTTTAGTATTTACCGACAGATTTATTAATATTATAAAAAATATATTTTTATAATTGCTACTATTTTTTATTTATCTAAAAAACATAATTTTAATTCATTAAATAGGTTTATTGTTTAGTTTCCTTTTTTATAAGATATCAAATCTAGAATAACTAAATTCTATTGGTGAGTGAATTTGAAGGTTCACCCTAGGGGTGAACCTAAGTTTTGTTCTATATCTTATATCGTAAATGTTAAGTTATGAATTCAAAAGTTTCTGAACTTTAAACGCTAAAAGATAAATTTTAAATCTTATAACTCCTAAATTTATAAAAATTATCCAATTCTTTAGTTTTTAAATATGTTCTAAGGTTTTTTCTTCTCTTAATTGTCCCTTAAAACATTAAGAAAGATAACTAAGATTATCTGATACCTATATAATTCGGCACACAACTAGAATATGAATAAGCACACTGGTAGATATGCATCACATTCCAAAAATTAAAATCTGTCCCAATTTTTAACACGTGAATGATAGAAATTATCAATACGACAAATTGTCGTGCTAGAAAAATAAATATACTCTTCACTTTTCTTTTAAACCAATAATACGACAAATAAAAATTAATCCTGAAAAACATGTATTTTTTTCATTTTAAATTTGGCATCATTTGCATTAGGAAAATCAGGGGGGTAATTTTGTAATCCCAATTATTTGTCTCTTACTTATAATGCAGACAGCTGCATATTTATCTATATATAGATATGTGGAACTTCTTCCTCTAAGAAACTCAAGTATCTTCTCCAGATTTTACACAGTTTAAGCGAATCAGAAGGTGATGGGTAACCACGCAGACACCAAAAGTTTTGGCCACCGGGAAGTCACGGCGGCAGAGATGGAGTCTCTAGCCAGCTTCTGCGAAGCTGTCTTGCCTCCGGTGCCGCATCCTGAAGAACTTCTCGGCGAAGATGATCACCACCGGAACAAAGAGGCTCTCCGGTCATTTTACTCAACTTGCGGGTCTCAGACTCCTGTCGCTCGCCAGGTACACGCACTTTCTCTGTTTTCTTGATCAGTAATGGTCAATTTCTCTTCAAAGTTTCTTAATGGTCAATTTTTGACTTTTAATATTAAAACAAAGGTTGATTCAAACGCATTTTTATTAAACAAAAAAGAGAATATTGTATTACTCAAATATAAAATAATATTTTTTCAGTTTTTAGAAGATGTTCTTGCAAGATTTAGACACAAAACATTACACGAGAAAGATTCTTCTTCAATTTCGTTAGGTGGCATTTAATATTTTTTTTGTGTAAAAGTCAAAGACTATTTTTGTTGTTGGATGCACTGCAGACAATTGACTTGATCATTAAACGAGGGACGATAGAAGCTTATTTTGCAACGAGACTAGTCTTGTTCCTGCTTTCTACACGGCTTGGGACGTTACTCATTTGTGGAACAGAGTGTTTGGCCTCGAGCTGGCCTTTTGTCGAGAAATTCAGCGAGCTCTCGTTGGCGAAGAGAGAAAGAGTACTTCAGAAACAATTCAGAAACTGGTTCTTCACTCCTATTAGAGCTGCTTTCGTGTACATCAAAGTTGCCTTCCTCTTCTGTTTCTTCTCTAGGGTATGTCCTAAATCCTCTGTTTTTCACTACAAGATTTGTATTCAGTCACAAAGATTGACGTGTATTTATATGATAGTTGTGTTCGGAGCCGGTCTTAGGGATAGTACAGATGAAACATTGGCCTTAACTTCAAAAGTTTAAAAACTATTATACATGTCTTAATAAGATATTAGCCTTATCAAAAGAAAAAAAAATATTAAACATTCGCCTTGAATTTTTCACTTATGATTCCAAATTCTAAAGTGGAAAATTATATATAAATTTACCTTAAAATGGTTATGGTCCTTAGAATTCAGGACGGACCTGGTCACTTGTGTTCAATTTGGATTTAACCCATCTGAAGTCGATAAAGATAAAACAAGAAGTTCCAGAAAATCTGAAAACACTTTACGAAAACCTAACCAAACGGATTAATATGAGCTTATCTTTTACTTTTACACTTTGTTTATCTACATATAATCCAAAACACCTGAAACTAATTCTCACCAAACTGATGCATACTATAAGATTATCTTTCACTTTGTTTACTATACATAAAACAAAAAAAACCCTAAATTTCAGGCAAACTGTATTATAAAGCTTTAGTGGCATATGATTCACTTCTATATAAATCTTTAAGATTTACTGAATGTACCATTGCTTTTGTGTAGGTGAGTCCAAATGGCGAGAACCCTGCATGGGAAGCTATAGGTTACCGTGTAAACCTCGATGAGAACAAACCTTCTGAACCACAAAAAGAAAGACCTCTTGAGAAAGGGATAGTGGAGACAATGAAAGAAACAGAGCAAACTCTCCTTGAGTCGCTTGCTCAAAAGGGCCTAGAAGCAGACCACGACGCAGAACACGATGCCATCAGGATCAAATGCGACGCAGTTGTGGTCGGATCCGGTTCAGGAGGAGGCGTAGCAGCTTTTGTGCTAGCCAAAGCTGGTCTGAAAGTGATTGTCATGGAGAAAGGAAACTACTATACCGAGTCAGATTATCCTCCATTCGAAGGTCATGGCATGGACAAACTGTATGAGAACGGTGGCATCCTCCCAAGCATCGATGGAGACCTCATGATCTTGGCTGGTGCAACAGTAGGAGGTGGATCTGCTGTCAACTGGTCTGCATGTATCAAAACTCCGAAATCAGTTCTTCAAGAATGGTCTGAAGATCACAAGATTCCTCTGTTTGGTACCAAGGAGTATGTTTCGGCTATGGAGCTAGTGTGGAAGAGGATGGGCGTCACGGAGACATGTGCCATGGAGGGTTTTCAGAACCAGGTTCTAAGGAAAGGCTGCGAGAATCTTGGTATCAATGTCCAAAACGTTGCACGTAACTCCTCGGAGAAGCATTACTGTGGGTCTTGCGGGTATGGATGCAGACAGGGAGAGAAGAAAGGAAGCGATAGGATATGGCTTGTCGACGCTGTGAGTCACGGAGCTGTTGTTTTAACTGGATGTAAAGCGGAGAGGTTCATACTCGAAAAGAACAGAGGAGGAGGCAAGAAGAAGATGAAATGTTTGGGAGTGATGGCGAAGTCTTTAAACGGAAACATAGCCAAGAAGATCAAGATCGAAGCTAAGGTAACGGTTTCAGCGGCGGGTTCTCTTCTAACACCTCCGTTGATGATCTCTAGCGGGCTGAGAAACCGAAACATCGGTAAGAACCTCCACTTACATCCTGTCTTAATGGCGTGGGGTTACTTCCCGGACAAGGAATCTTCTAGTTTCAAGGGGAAGTCCTACGAAGGCGGGATCATAACGTCAATGAGTAAAGTGTTGTCAGAAGATTCAGAAGTTAGAGCCATCATAGAGACACCAGCACTAGGACCAGGCTCCTTCTCGGTGCTATGTCCTTGGACCTCAGGGGTTGACATGAAGAAGAGAATGTCAAGATACTCAAGAACCGCGAACCTCATAACGATAGTTAGAGACCGCGGGTCAGGAGAGGTGAAAACGGAAGGCAGGATAAGCTACGTTGTGGATAAAACCGATAAAGAGAATCTCAGAGCAGGGCTTAGACAGTCGTTGAGGATACTCATTGCAGCTGGAGCAGAGGAAGTGGGAACTCATAGAAGCGACGGGCAGAAACTGATGTGCAAAGGGGTTGATGACAAGTCTATAGAGGAGTTTTTGGACTCGGTGAGTGCAGTGGAAGGGCCAAAGGCGATGACTGAGAAATGGGGTGTGTATAGCTCAGCTCATCAGATGGGAAGCTGCAGGATAGGTGAAGATGAGAAAGAAGGAGCGTTGGATTTGAATGGAGAGAGTTGGGAAGCTGAGAAGTTGTTTGTGTGCGATGGAAGTGTGTTGCCCACTGCTGTTGGTGTTAATCCTATGATTACTATTATGTCTACTGCTTATTGTATCTCTACAAGAATTGTAAAGTCCATGACCACCACAGGCTTATCTCATTGAAGGAAGTGTGGTTTCAGTTTACTAGTATATCATACCTGCATAAAAATACTCATGTAAGTCTACTATTATTTTCTTATAGTGATGAAGTTAATACTATACTCTTGAAAGTGAAATTTATATATAACCAACAATAATTATTTGGTACTTGTGGTTGGAAATTTGTTTTATTGGTCAAGGCTATAAGCTAATTTTCGAGCTAATCTACTGATTTTTTTTTCCAAGTGACAAGTGACATTAAAACATGGTTCCTTTTTAGCTATTTTCCGCTTAGTAAAAAGGAAACCATACTAGTCAGAAGTAGATTAATGTGTAATCATAATGATAGTATAAATAAACAAAAGATTAGGTGATAAAGTAGATTAACATTTTCTCTTTTGGTTAGTGGTTAAACTTTCACCGAAAGTTAAATTTAAAGTTAGAGTTTATTTTATATTTATTCAAAGTTGAGTTTCTTGAGCAAATAGAGGGTTTATTTATTTGAAAAGAAGAGTTGACCTTAAAAACAGAAAATCAATATATGAAGTGGGAAGTTAAATTATCTTAGCTCATTTTCTATTTGGAAAGTTCTATAAATCAAGAATCCATTAGTCCCCAGTTCTTTAAGGATAAAATGGTTACGCAGTTTCTGGAGTTCCACAAAAGGTTTCTCCAATATGGCTACATTTTCAATGCAAAAGCCGAAATGCTTCCAGTATATCCTGGAACCTGGCTCATGACTAGACCTTCCAATGTTATTATCTTTGTTTAATCGTCAGAGTCCATGTCACGGAACGGTAACGGTACGGTCTTCACTGCCCTAAAGTGGCCTACATTGTTCAAATGCTCATTCTCCACTCTGTAAGGTAAACACATTTTATAGTTTAATAACATTTAATATCAAGTTTATAACAGAAAAATATTTAAAACCTAGCTAGGTGAAGATGTTTACCTGTAGAAGTTCCAATGGCCTCGACGAATGACTTCAAGTGATGCCAATAAGAAATCTAGCAAATGAGACTGAACAGGATTGACCCTGAATCTTACTATTGTTTCGATCCAAGCAACTCGCAATACCAAATTCAACGCCTGAACAAGATACCAAAAAATAAAAATTGGTTATATCAGCATTTAGTAAAAGATCTTAACTTGTGAAACACGTTTAAGTATTATGTGATATTGACTTACGATGGAGAAGTAGTAGAAGTTCTTGTTCTTGAGAACAAGATCGTCCCTAAGCCATGGGTTTTTGGATTTAGGGTTCAAAAGACCCCAATCCTTGACAAAGTCCCAGTATAACTGGTAAAGCGTGGCCACCACCGAGCTTACAAGCACCGCGGTTAACCACAAGTTGGTGCTTTCTCTTGCATAGGTTATGCGGACTCCGGCTGCAACCATGGCCGAAACGTATTTCCCCATGTTGACTAAGTGATCAGTGTTTGATTCGTCCCACCATCTCCTTATGCACTGTAAATTATATGTCAGTTATATTTACTGAAAGTTCGGAAGGGCTTTGATCCAAAAGAAAGAAAAACCTAAGTGAGCTTACTTGCATGGCACGCCAGAAGTAAGGCGAAAAGGAGATTAAGTAAGCAAGCTCTCTGTAGATTCTTCCGTTTTTGCAAGTATTGTATTCGTGTGTTCGAAAGCTTTGAGCCATGAAGTAACACGCAGTTGACTCTAAATGTCTCAGTAAAGGAATCTGTATTGAACATAAATAGGTCAAAACATGAATAACTATTGACTTGTAATTATGTATCGTCATCATCAATTGAAGTAGAATCAGTTAATTACCTGGCTAGTGAGTTGATCGGCCATGAAAAAGTCAACCATCAAAACCTGTGTTGTACAAAAATCCATTTTAAATATTAAGTTTCTTTAGTTTTTTCTTGTGTTGCAAGTAACCAATACATCTCCAATTATATACCTTGTAGAAAGGTGAACAAACGATGTTCCGTAATATTCGAATGAAGCAGAATCTTGTTGGACGATAAAACATGTCGAAGGGGCATATTAAGACACAAATGAAGATCTGTCACACATCAAAACAAAATAAAAATTAGAGTTTCAAATAGCGATTGCGGTCAAAACACGTTATATTCTAATTAAGTGACTAGTTGATTTTACCAGGAGGAGGACGCCAGGAATCGTATCGACTTGGTTGGCCGAGAAACCGGCAGCGCGGAGGATGAGATGAATGACCATAGCACCCACGACTGCTGTCATAAACGTTGTTCCCATCAAAAACGCGTCTCGGTAACGCAAAGCTGTGGTTGGTGAGAACTCGAATATAAACGTGTAATTTATCCTCGTGCTCTTCCACATAAATAGATTGCATCCATACATGAACATGTGTAGACTCAGCAACGCGAAAACACTGCGTTACAAAGGAAAAACAAATTATCAAAATAATAAAACAATTTTCTAATTGTTTCTTTTGTTGAGTTATTTAGTAGAGACATTATTTGTTCTGTAACCTTATAAAAGTATATAAGTAAAATACCTGAAAACAGGATAAACAGTCTCCATATATGAAACTTGAGCACCAGAGGTGAATATTCCAGAAAGATGGGCTAGTATTATGTAAATACTAAACAGTGAGACAAAGCAACCTGTGAATAATCCTGCAAAAAAAAAGAAAACACAGTTTAATTTTTTTCAACATAGTTCATGGTGGAATGTTTTTTTTTGGTTTGTTCCAGTTAGAACATTATAAAACATAAATAATAAATGGGTTAAAAACCGAGAGAGAAATTAAAATAGTACCAACGAAGAAAGTGACCATGTGAGAGTCTTTCTGCTGGTGCGGTCTCAAGAATTTCATGGCCTTTTTCCTGTCACTGTTTGCGAAGTGCTTTGTGAATATGGACTCCACTTCGTCCATGAGTCTTACCACCTTATGTTTATTTTATCAAAACCACCACTAATGTTTAGTCTTTTTATAAAGTGGGTTACTATGACATTAAACTATGTGTAGTCCTTTTAATCCACTCATATACAATACCTTATCAGAGCTGGTAAATTGCGATCTCTTTACGACTTTAAGATAACTTGATGATGCTTGCTGACCAGAAACCTGTTGGTCCATAAACTAATATTCATTATTAAGCACTAAATTCTCTTTTTATTCAAATAATAATTTTAGTTGATCATCGTAACTAGTCAAAGTCAACTAACGAGTAAAGCTTGTATATAAAATATATGCTTTACCTTGTCGAATTTCTTCAATATTTTTGTAAAAGCTATCATATTCAATGAACTGTGAACATATAATATATGAAATGAAGAATTAGATTCACATGATCACGATAAAAAATATATTATAATGGTAAGAGATTGAATTGGTAATGAATTTACCTGTAAGTCTTCAACAAGCCAAGACCTCTGTAGAGCTCAACAAAGGCTTTGCGTATCATCTTCTCTGCGCATTGAATTTTCTTCCGGGTGATGAAATCACCTCCGCCGCTTCTTGGGTTGTTAACAAGCTCCTCCCAGAGAACCGACATGGCCGTTGCGATGGATCTTGCACCACCACCGTCAGCTCCGGCCACAGCGTCTGGAATGTCGACACGGAGAGACATTTTTGGTTTGCCTCCTTTTGTTTTGGTCCGCGTTGCAGAGTTTATGAAATTCACCCCATTCCTCTCCAATGCCTCTATCATTTCGTCAGTTCTTGATGTTTCACTTTGTGTCTCACTTAGTTCTCCTGGAGACCCTAAAAGACCAAGAAAGTAAAATAAATTTACATATTTTGTTGCCTAACAACAAAAGACACAAGCTTTAAAGATCATATATTGTCTTCAAACAATTTTGTTAGTAAGTAGAATCGATTTGTGTTCCCATGTTCTTGTCGGCCATTGGATATGTGTAATGTGTCGACATAACAGCTTAAAACCATAAATAGCTCAAAACTTTTTTTCTGCCGCTTGGAGTTTTGCATTCTACGACAAAAGATTTGTAATAATATATTTCAAAAGAGTTTAACAAACCTTGTCATTTCAAAAACAAAGATTTCTATTTTGTGTAAATAAAACATACAAAATATATTGGGAATTAAATATATTTTGGTATTGGGCATTAAATATCCTACTTGTCTTGTTACTAGCCGCACTACGTAAATTGGCTTTTAGACATGCACTTTTGTGGTTGCAGGCCACGTCATAGTTCAGATATGTAGCTTTTAAGAGTCAACGTCAACATGCATAATTTACTAAACTACCCTCAATCTGACCTAACTTGTGTCAAAAGCCTTGAAATAATAAGACTGACCTGCAGAGAAATCAGAGTTTCGCGCAGAAGAATTGTATGAGCGATGTGAATTAGAGCCAGAAAGGTTTCTCTTCTTCCGATCACTTAGGATCTGTTTGAGTTCCTCAAGAATGTTTAACTGTTTCTGCAGAATCTCTCCTCTTCCCACAAACTCTGTTTCTTTGGACTTGTGAAACTGATTCACTTTGTTTAGCTCTTCATCCAATCTTGAGAAGAACACTTTAACCTAAAGCAACAATACAAAAAGGCATTCCAACCCATAATTCAAAAAATTAAATATATTTTCGTCGTAAGAAAAGCTAAAAGAAGTTTTCAATTTGAGTGTCTTTCATTAGGATTCAGGAAGTGGCTGTTGTGCAATTTAGAGTAGCAATAAAAGCACTATCATGCGATATATATATATGCCATTTATTTGTTGTGCTGGTTTTCCAAAGTAGTACTAAGAAATAAGAAACCTTAATATTTATACAAAGGTCATATAAATATAAATGTAATTACTACCTCGTCTTCTTCGGAAAACAACTGAACAAGCTCAGTTTGGTAAATTTCCTCGACATCATCCCCATTTTCTGAGCTATTTCTTCTCCTCACCTGTTAATCCACAAAAAAATAAGTTTCACTTAAGTTAACTCAACAAACCATGCAAATATCATATTATTTTTTATATTTTCTTATACGTGTCATTGCATTGAATTGAATGTTTTATATGAGGGTGGTGACTTGTGAGTTTGCTATGTCTTTATATATATTTTTCGTCACGATGGTTTCGTGAGATATCACAATCTTCACAACCGTTTTTCGCTTCCTGGTTTTCGTGAGACTATAATGAAAATCAGACCTTATTTTAGGATTTTGTGATCATAAAGTCTAATAAGTAATCAATTATTCCCGCAAAATATATATATATATATATATTGCAAATCTCAAAGTTAGTTAATCTATAAGGTTTTTCTAAGTTTAGGAACAAGTAGGCTCCTCGGTTAAGAAATCACTATATTGTCTCAATCATGTGTTTAATGGTTTGCCTAAAAGACTTACAAATATATGTAAATATTACGTATTAGGTACACAAAAAACTTCTGAAAGATTTCCCGATTTGCGCTACACGACTTAACATATTGAATTTCTACTCAACCCTGTCAAATATATATTATTTACATATCTAAGCAGCAAAAAAGAAAGAATATATTTTCAAAATGTTAAAATAAAAATAAATATCTTAAAAGAAGTAATAAGCAGATTTCTCATGAACAATCTGTAGACAAAGCAGAACCAACCGGTAACTCTGACGCCTAAGCAAAGACGCAAAAAGATTGAGGATGGAAAACACAAAGACGTAAGCCGACACGAAACTCCACAGAAACAATCATAAGACAAAAAAAAATGATGCTTAAAATAATAAAAAGTTAAAAAAAAAAACTAAATCAATACGTTTACGTTCTATTAAAAGTCCTATTCCAAATTTGCTGAGCGAAAGAGTCGAGTAGCAAGCACAGCTAATCTACAATCTATTCGGACAAAACTTAAGACACACGGTCTCACTATTTATAATAATCTTCAACGTAATGTGCATTTAGACTAAGGATTCCCGTTACTTTATTTTTGAGTTGAGAGGGTTTTATCATATAAACCAATACAGAAGTCACACGTAATTAAAATCTAATCATCTTCTTAAGAGAAATTAAAGTAGCGCTTTGATTAAACTAATTAATTACCTGAATAATCTCTGGTTTTTCTGAGGAGGAAAATAGTTTATCCGAGAAGGTTCTTGCCAAGTTGCGAACCGGGTCGAATAGAGATCGACCAAAATCAGAATGATGAGCAATGGGGTAAAGAGAAGCCGGTTTTGGTTTACGAGAGATTTTGATTTTCTTGATTTGTTTTTTCAGTAGACAATAGTTAACAAAGGCCTCTTTCCACTCTGGTATGAGTTGTGCCTCTAACTCCTTAGAGAACTTCACCATCTTCTTCGCATATATTAAAATCTTCCGTTTTGATTAATAAAATGTTGTGTTGTGACTCGGAAGAAATCAAAACATGAAGAAGGAGAAAGAAAGAGATATGTTTAAGAGAGGCATTAAGATGGACAGAAGATAGTTTGTATATATAGAGGGAAAGAGAAAGGGAGACGTGTAGAGAGGATGAATTGAGTTTTCTCTTTTTGGTTTTTGCACTTATTTACTTAATGGAAACATATCTTTTACACGCATTTTTTTTTTCTTTTACACACACATGGTTTGCAGCTACGAGCCGATTTAACTTTTTATGCGGTTTGTTAAAACTAAAGTACAAGAAATAATCTTATATTAAATTGCTTGGCCATCATTATGCGAGCTTAAATAGACTCATTATATTTAGGGGATTTGAATATAACGCACTCATTCGTATTAAGGAATTATAAAGAAGGTGTGAGCATAGTGCAACTCGTCACGAACCCCACACACAAATACACACTTCTATTGCATTCAAGAATAATATATTTAAGTTTAACTTGCATACATTCTTTTTCAAAAATATTTTTTTAATACGTTAGACATATGTATAATTGATCCATGATGTAATATTACGTGTAACACGTTTCTTTTTATATGAATCGTAACAGATTAACCATACGGCTGTATTCCAATAGTGTTGTTTTGTTAATTGAGTCCAGATTTCGATTATCAACTTTATACATTTTCGCACTACAAAACTTACATAACAGTTATATATGTTTCAAGGTAACTCCAAAATCTTGACTGAATTTTATTTTATTTCTATTCAATCTGTATGTAAATATTCCCACCTCATTCAAAAGAAAAATATATTCCATTGAACTGAACCTGCATTATTTCGGTAATCCTTTATATATTAACTGAAAACATTATAACATGTGAGAGATGCCATATGTTATCACTAAAATAAATGTTAAAGAGTTTTTATAAAAATAGATTGATCCATCTAAATATGTAATATAATTTAAATTAAACTAATCACAAGATTAATTAATATTTTGCAAAAAAAAATTCTTCATTCTTTCATTAAATAAAACATACATAATTATCTAACTTGAATAATAGATGACAATTACTGATTTTAAATAATAAAGATTAATTGACAATTTGTATTTTATTTTTCATTTTTTTCATTATTTACTATTAAAAATTAACAATCATATTAATTATATAATAAAAAATTTAGATTTCTACGTATATTTATATTTCAAGCTTTTAAAACGCCCATAAATTACTAAAGCTATTAAAAATCTCACATTTAAACTAAAATTTAGATTTCTTCGTATATTCATAAGGGTTTGTTTTTTTTTATTTATTATAAGATATATGTAATTATAAAACCATATGATTAAAAAGTATCATTTAATAGAATTTCATATTTTTAAAAATATTTTAATTTCATTTAAACTAAACTTTGTACTATATGAAATATATAAATATTTAATTTCAAAAAATTTAAAAAAGGTGACATACTTAATTTGATAAAATAAATAATTTTATAATTTTAATCAATTATTAAAACATATTTTATAAATATTTTGTTAATATTATTTTAATGTGTTTGTAAAAATTGTTTGTTTAGCAACTATTTTATAAAATAGGATATAAAATGTTTTATATATATTGAAATTGTAATTGCAAAGGAAATAAATTCACATCTATATATAAAAATGGATTAATCTCTCTTTTCAAAAAGCAACCTCATAATATAACTCTTTAATTTGCTGACACCTAAACATAATCTTTTTATGAACCATTATTAAAAATGTGAGTTAATGAATGAACTACAAGAACATCTTATAAAAGGACCACAAGTATTGAGCTTGGTAATATCTATTTGGTAGATGGCTCATTGACCCCAACAGCTATGTTCAGTGAATGCGCATGGGTTTGGATGGACATCTTATGAAATATTCAACTTTTGGGGACACAAAACTTAAGACGGCGAGAGGCTGCTTTGCATACAAAAGTAGAAGCACTGAGAGGAGTTATAGAAAGCATGCTTCAAAATTCGACATGTCAGAGCTTTGAAATGGATTGAAAAGATCTTATTGCAATGTTAAATGATCCTCATGCTTATCCAAGTTTTAAAACGGAACTGAAGGCGATAAGGACTCTTCAGATATGCTTTCCGAACTCAAGACCCCTCACATCCTAAGAGCGCAAAATTGATCTGATTCTTTAGCTGCAACTGTGAGGTCTCTCCATAATTTTTTTTTTTTTGATTTGTTGTTTTATTCCGGTTTGGTTATCTAGACAACTTCAAATTTGAGTAATAGAATAACCGTTCGTTTTGGTAAAAAATGCTTAATAAAGACAAGATAGGTTATTAAATATTATTTGATCTAATTATTTTATTATGTTATAAATCAAATCAAAAATCTAATAAATAAAAATAAAATCTTTTGTTTAATAATAAGAAATTTATTCTATTTTCCAAATAAATAATAAACAACATTTACGGATGTTAATAGTATATAAAAATCATATTCTAAATACTAATCAATAGCATGCCAAAACAAAATACTAATCAATAGCATATATTTTGAAAAAGTTAGTCAGTTATTTAGATGATATGGTTTATTTAATCTACAAAAAGAGTAACATATACAAAATTCAATAACTTATTTCTAAATATTATATATCAATATTATGTTTTCATGGGGGTATATCCAACTCCGTATATTTTTATAACTGTAAATCAAATATTTTCACATCGATTATATCATTAAATTAAAATATATTAAATAAATGAAAATACAATTTTTTTGATAAAAATGAAAAATTTAAAATCATCTATTTTTGTGTATATAAAATCTAATGACCATGTTAAATAAATCTACTTAATATCATAATTGAGATATAAAAATATATAAAATAGTTACACTTCATGATTTTCCTAATGGCAAGATAAACTTATATGATATTACATAATAATAAAAAAAATATTATAGATTGATGCTACAAAAATACACTTATATTTGTAAATAGTCGTTTTTTTTCACTAATTACAAAATACTAGAATTTGCATTTTTAAATTTCCATTTGTAAAATTAAATGTGTCTAGTTTCATATTTTGTGCCACGGAATAGTTCTTACCAAGTACTTTTTCACAGTAAAGTATTTACATAATTAGTTTTAATTACACGTTCGATCTCATTTGCAAACAAAAAGGGAAGTTATAATAATAGAAAAGCTAGGATTAAGACATGCGATTTGCATAGGATAATCTTATATAATAAAAATGAAAAATATATAGTATTGACAAATTAAATATGTATATGTATTTGAATATTTTAATATGCATACATTTATGTTTACTTTATATAATTATCTATATGTTGGGCTGAGCATTTTTTGTTGTTGACCGAAATGTATTTTGAATTTATGACGAGTCTAACCGATTTGAGCTTAAAATTTTTATCACCTTATTTACAGATATAAATATTGTAATGTGGTCATCAAGTGAATGTTTACTACAAAAAAAGTTCTACAACTTTTTAATACTTTACTTTAACATCATTGAGAACCATTTCAATAGTTTTAGAATCAACAGCTTAGTATTGTTTCTAAAATCGAATTACTTTGACCTTAATGTTCCACATAATTCTAAAGGGTTTCAACTGGATGACTAAATTGATGCAGATCATTTTTTTGTTTTAAGTAGTTAGCTGAACATATATATTATTTAATTTGAATATTAAATAAAAATACATATTTATATAACTTTATGATCATTTGTATCTTGCTATAACAAAACAAATTAAGCCATTGGTCATAAAATAAGCAAGATTTTAAAATTTCTAATAATTAATAGTCATTTAAAAAAATTCAAAATATAACATATAAAAATCTTTTTATTATGATATGGTTAATGTGATAGTTTAATATCTTTTAATAATATTTTGTCAAACAAAAAGAGCTAATATTCAATAGATAGTTAATAGTGAAATGAGAGATGTAACTTAGTACTTTTTCTCGTAAAGATGATTTGGTTGAAATACTTCTTTTTATTGGCACAGGTGTCTGGGTCAAGCCCGATTTTGACCAACGGCAAGCGCATATCCATGGTAGAAGTTCCCGTAAATGGTGTTCAATAAAGCATCTGGATCGAAGCCTCAGAATGGAACCGAAACGCTTATAAACCTAATGCTCTAAAATACGGATCCTCAAGCAATCCGCCACCACCATTTGGCTGTAAATCCTCTTTTCTTCACTCTTTTTTTCAAACTTAGGTAAGTATTTATGGAAAGTAGTATAGACTCGTGGTCCAATAGACTTGTGAGGTGTTACAACTCGTGGAAGAAAATGGTGCTCTCTCCATGACCACTGACGTGGAACATCAAGCTTATCTTGCACTTTCGTTCTTTGTTGGATTGCAGCATTGCTGTACGCCGTAATCCATACGTGTAGTTCATATGAACTATAGATCTTAACAATACGCAATATACCCTTTTAGTATGGAACATTCAGGGATTAAACCTTTTTATTTACGGTAGTACATTACATATGTTCATTGTATCAATATAGCAATTCATTAATAATGGTAGGAATACATTGAATATTGATGTCGGGTGCGATATGAAATACGCAAATATGTATAATTTTCAACCATCTATCATTGATTTGTATACAAGAAACCATGTACGTAATAATAGTGAGATGAATCAAACCACCTATTGATTGGTTTCAAAATTTCGATCTTATAAATCTTTCATAGTCAATTACACTAGTCAGAGACATTGTGATCGGGTGGTAAGAAAGCGAAGTTGAAACACAAACACATTTCCGCTTTGTCCAGTTGCTGTGCAAAACTAAGTCACAATTGTTTTTGAACACCTACATAGGTATGGATCCTTACCAGATTCATAGATCTGAGATTAACTCCCGAAGAATAAAAAAAGAGCCAATTACACTTTAATCAACAATATAAATTTTACTCAATATCTTTCTCAGAATTCTATAATCGAATTAATTTAGCGATTTACTAAAAGAATGATATCTTTGACATTACAAAGATTATGTTTTGATTAAAAATGCAATTTCTTTATATTAATGAAGACTAGTTTAAGCATAAATGATCTACTGACTTTCAAGACAGTAATTCCGCTCTTCTGTATTCATCTAATATATCAGTCAGCCATATAATATGATTAGAGCATGTACATCAAAGAACCCCTCATGGGGTTCATTGATATTTTTTTATGAATTTAATGGTGAGTCCGTGAACAGTGTTGAACCCGGATCAATTGCACTCGTCCATTAGTGAACCTCAATCGGGGTTCATAAGAATAAAATAATATTTTTTTAAAAAAAAATTATTTTTTTAAAACTTAGGAAAGATTTAACATTATTTATTAAAAGTTTTTATTCAATAGATTTAAAAATCATGAGCATACAATGACTATTAATCAAGATGACCAAATTTTTCCCAAACATTTTCAACTAAATCAGCTTTCAAACGCTCATGTACGCATGGATCCCGTATTTGATTGCGAATGTTAAGCATTTCGACATTCACACTATCTCTCGTTGTCACCTTCGCACTTCGACTAGTTTCTCCTGACTCGAACTCTTCCGTATTAGCTAGAATGTATCCCTGTCGTTCGTCTTCTACTATCATATTGTGCAATATGACACAGGCTCTCATTATATTTCCTAACTTTGCTTTGTCCCATTTTAGAGCCGGGTTTTTAACAATTGCAAACCTCGATTGCAAGACGCCAAAAGCCCGTTCGACATCTTTTCTGACGGATTCTTGCGTTTCTGCAAATTTATGGGCTTTAGGACCTTGAGGAAGCGGAATAGATTGGATAAAGGTTGCCCAGTTAGGATAAATTCCGTCGGTAAGATAGTAGGCCTTACGATAAGTGTGGTTGTTGACCTTGAACTTCACTTTAGGTGCTCGGCCTTGTAAAATTTCATCAAAAACTGGTGAACGATCAAGCACATTGATATCGTTGAGGGTACATAGTAAGCCGAAAAATGCGTGCCATATCCAAAGATCTTGTGATGCCACGGCTTCTAAGACAATTGTCGGCTTTCCTGAACCACGTGTAAACTGACCTCTCCAAGCCGTGGGACAATTTTTCCATTCCCAATGCATACAGTCGATGCTGCCTATCATTCCCGGAAACCCGCGTGCCTGTCCAGAGTCAAGTAGTCTTTCAAGATCTTCTGCTGTAGGTCTTCTTAGATACTCATCTCCAAACAATTGTATTATCGCCTCCGCAAAATTATCCAAACATAAAATTGCAGTACTTGCCCCAAGTCGGAGATATTCGTCATTGACATCTGCCGCTTGTCCGTATGCCAACGATCGTATGGCTGAAGTGCATTTATGAAGTATAGAGAGGCCGTTCCTTCCATGACCATTTTTTCGTTGTTGAAAGTAGGTTACTTCATTACCAACGCGCTCCACTATGCGAAGGAACAAAGACCTGTTCATTCGAAAACGCCGCCTAAACATGTCGTGTGTGTATGTAGGATTTTCAATGAAGTAATCTTGGCATAGTCTGATGTGTCCTTGTTCCCGATCTTTTTCGATATATCTTCTTTTTTTTGGTATGTTGGCTTCAGAAGCAAGTAGGGAGTCGACGATATTATCAAACTCTTCGTCAAACCAATCTTCAACAGCTTCCTCAACGCCATCTTCTGAAGATGTCGACATTGTCTGGCTACATTTGATTTACATATAAAAAAGAAGAGTTAGAAGAAATAACATTATTATTTTACCATTAAATTTTTTTAAACTCCATAACATAATTAATCCACTTATACCATTATTATATTAAAAATAATAAGGAATTTTAAACAAATTAAGAAAATATACAAAAAGATTTAGAAGAAATAACATTATTATTTTATCATTATATTTTCTTAAACTCCATAACATAATTAATCCACTTATACCATTATTATATTAAAAATTATAAGGAATTTTAAAAAAATTAAGAAAATATACAAAAAGATTTAGAAGAAATAACATTATTATTTTACCATTATATTTTCTTAAACTCCATAACATAATTAATCCACTTACACCATTATGAAAATATACAAACAAACTAAGAAAATGACAAAGTGAGTGATGATAGAAGTAACCAAGTGAGTGTTGTTCGGTTGTGGTGTGACTCTTGCTCGGTTGTGGTGTGTGTTGCTCGGTTCTGGTTTGATGATAGAAGTAACTTGATTGCTTTTACTGCTTTGCTTGTTGATTAATAGAAGTAGAAGAATGATAGATTTGTTTAAAACAAGAGAGGAAGTGATGAGAGAATTGTGAAGAGTAGAGAAAACTGAAACATATATTATATATAGAAATTTAACCAGTCTTGTGAAGTGTAGAGACAAACAAAATACTACACTTCACACCTGTGACACCTATTACAAGTACTACAATAAGTTGTGCCTATTACACCATCCGTGACACCTATTACAAGTGCCAATTACAATCCGTGACCTGCATACAGTCCACTACTACACTACAATACACTACAAGTACAAATCTTGACCCATCAACCTCCGAATAAAGCTTCCTGCAAAGATAACCCGTGACCCATCAACCTTCTGAATACAACTTCCTGCAAAGATAACCCGTGACCCATCCACCCGAGAACTTGTGAAACCTGCAAATAGATAAAAACATATTAGTTGTCTATTAATCAACAAGCAAAGCAGTAAAAGCAATCAAGTTATCACCTAGTAAAACACATACATTATGAAAAAAACAATCAAGTTATCACCTAAAGCATCTCAGAAACCAGTTTTTCCTTCAAAGCAATCTCACTTTCAGTTAGAGTAGCTATGTCTCGAGAGAGGAGACGAGATAGTAATTTTTGTTTCGATATGTTTTCTTTCTTCTCTACAATGATCTCTAGGCTTCAAATGCAGCTTCATTCCCATGCTTCTTGCGTTTCGCGGCTTTCGCTGCCTTAACACCAGGCGGTCTCGCCTCATCGGAGTCAGGGACCGTCTCCGCAGGTTTCTTCCGTTTCTCCTTCGCACCATCTTTTGGCATATAGGAAGATCTCCACTTCTGATCAAACCTCAGCTCCCTCCACGCGTGTTCAAGTGGAAACTTCCCCCCGTAGTCGTTAGTGAAGATTTCATGGGCTGACTTCATTACATCGTTCTCATTTTGGCCACTAGCTTGTCCCTTCAGTGCAGCCTCGTAGCTTCCCACGAATTTACACACCAGCTCATTAATCCTTCCCCACCTCTGCTTACACTGGCTCCACTCTCTAGGCGCAGAGCCACTGAGCAGAGGGCTTGCGTTAACGTAGTCCTGTATTCGTTTCCAAAAGGACCGTAACTTCTGTTGGTTACTAACTATATGGTCTTTGCTGGTGTTTAACCACGCACTGATAAGGACTATGTCTTCTTGTGTTGTCCACTTTCTCCTCTCCAAGGATTTAGGGACAACAGAAGACCCTACACCTACGGGTTGGCTACACTGGGAAGACCCTACACTTACGGGTTCGCTACACTGGGAAGACCCCTCGTCTATGGGTTGGCTACACTGGGAAGACCCCTCGTCTATGGGTTGGCTAAACTGGGAAGACCCCAGGTCTATGGGTTGGCTACACTGGAAAGATAAAAGGTTTACAAAACCGTGAGGATTAAAGGGATCCATGTTTCGTTTCAGATGCTGTGTTTTAGAGTTGGTTTGTGTTTTGCGAAGTTGTTTGAGTTAAGGAAACGTGTATGTACTATGTTTTTAAACTAAATTTTGGTTTCAATGTCTAACTACCAAACATTGAATATTCTTAATTGCTATACAACTATCACAGAAATAGCATTCAACACACATCTAATCACAATTTTTAAAATCTCTATCCTAGTACACAAATAGCATTCATCGCACCAACCAACCACCCTACTTCAGTTCGTACTCTAGAGACCATCACATCAATTTATACAAATCGGAAACCAATTCTACTTCAGTTCAGTTTAGAAAACTAGATTTATTCAGTTCTACACTAACCAGCAACCTAAAAGGAAACTACTTCTAGTTCGAGTTCAGTTCGGTTAAGAGTTTTTACCTGAAGAAATTCATTCGAAGCAGACCTTCTCCAGATTACCCACCTGGACAGTGAGGTTATAAACGTCACCGGTCAGGTGATCAATCAGCAAACTCAGCCTTTTAACCTGTGCCTGTAAATGGAAACAGAGAAACATGATTAGTGAATTTTTTTTTAAACATATACTAACCCAATGCATAACCAAAATCCCAACGACTTAACCAAAATCCCGACTAACCTCTAAACTCTCTATCTGTTTATTGAGAACAGGCACCGACTTGATCACCGCATCACCCTCCTCCACCCGCTTACGCAGGTGTTCAATCTCTTCCTGGACACCTACTACCCAAGGCTGACGATAATGTAATCCATCAGCCTTGGTGACACAAAAAAAAATTATCAGATAATTAAAATACAAAAATTATATCAAGTTATGTTGAATCAAAACAATGAATCTTTACCTCGTAGTTTACACAGGTCCGGAAGCGCTTCCCAGGATTAGTGTCGTGAGCCTCCTTAACCCGAACCTCGTCAATCATCCTACCACCACATGGACATTTTCTCGGCAGGCCATATTCAGAAAAAGCCACGTTATGCACCATGTTAATGTACTCCTTATGCCTCTTCATATCTCTCCTCTCCTCCGCGGGGTCCATCTGAAGCAGATAACCAAACGGATTAAACCAAATCAACAAATATACCGAAGACAATTTGGAACTCTAGAATCAAAAACCCTAAACCCGAAGACGATTTGGAACCCTAGAATCAAAATCCCCTAAATCTATGTTTTCAACCCTAATGTACGATCCAATCACTAATCGACAAGAAATTGGTTCGATTTAACCCAAAAAGAAACCCAGTGGACGATTTTGAA
Organism: Hirschfeldia incana; assembly: GCA_026261945.1. NCBI lineage: Eukaryota > Viridiplantae > Streptophyta > Magnoliopsida > Brassicales > Brassicaceae > Hirschfeldia > Hirschfeldia incana. The sequence goes on from JABCMI010000056.1 coordinate 308,061, forward strand.
CCCTAGGATCGAAACCCCCAAAATCAATTATGAACCCTAACTCCAAAACTACCACAAATCGACAACAAACAGCTTCGATTTAACCCAAAAAGATATTACAAGGACGATTTGGAACCCTATATTCGAAATCCCCAAAATCGATTTGAAACCCTAATCTCAAAATCCCCCAAATCGACACCAAACCGCTTCAATCAATTGGAGGATTCACTCGATACTCACCTATTCTAGTAGAGGAGACATTACGTGGTCGATTGTATGGATGACAATCGGATTAAAGGGTTGAGAGATCGAAATCGTCGATATCGCAAGAGATATCGCCGCTCGGGGAGAGAGAGTTTTTTTTTAGGTCAAGACGCAAAAATGAATCGAGGAACGCTTTCCTCGTCGTGACGTCGACAACACGGGACGAATAGGTGAGTGACGCGTGGCGTGAATCCGTCTCATACGGGGTCACTCGTAAGGAGAGGGTCGCGAAATAAAACCCATTTTCCATTTATTTTTTTGGGTACGGGCCTGTCCACCTCAGCCCAAGACCCCCTTTAAAACCCTCAATGTGGGTGCTCTTAGTGCTTTAAATGGAAGAACCGGTTCACAACATTTGGGATAAAATACAGGTATTTGACCTATTTCAACACCGGGTGATTTAGCCGGATAATTTCACAATTGAGTAAATTGACGAGGTTTCATGAGCTATTTCAAATTTCTGTTCTCATTAATAAGTTATATAACTAATGTAGCATTGGTTAAAAAATAAAACTAATGTAGCATTTACAGCTTACATGTTCAACCATAATTATTAATCGTTCAGATTAGGTTATCTACACACGTCTAATGTCGAATTTTATTTAAATCGTTTAGTGGATTGATAACTACTGATAATATATAACCTGTCAAATGAGAACGAGAATAAGGTCAAGAACAATGATTACAAGCAAAATATATAACCTGTCAAATGAAAACGAGGATAAAAGGTCAAGAACAATGATTACAAGCAAAGATCACTGATGGCCCTGGGGGTTTCTCTTTGGATAGCAATTGTTTCCAATGGTACATACATCACCACTTTAGTGGTAACACCAAATATAAATTTAAAGATTTTATTTTCTTTTCACTTTCCCGAAACACTCTGCATCTTTTTGTAGATCGAATCAACCGAAGAGAATATTTCTGAATTGGGATCAAATGGTCTTGAGTTCTTGCCCTTGAATACAAATGATATATTGAAGGATATAAAATATTTTGTAAAAGAAACAAAAAGTAGATCTCCTATACATTATTTGCAAAGTGATTTGTACATATATCGTCACTAGAATCATTTTCGCTAAGAAAATAATAACATGACACTAAAAAAATGATATGTCTTTAAAGAATCGTGCATGATATTATATAAATTATGATATGTAAGATTTCCTTAAAACTTATGTTTTTCTGTAGAAAATTTTAATTATAGTAATGACTAATAACTCATATATCATCATTAATGTTAATTTTACATATAAATATTTATTTTAGGTAAACTATTATAATATATTAATAACGCATATATCACTAACTAAATAATATATATATATATATCTCACATTAATAAAAATAAGCTAAATACGATTACAAATATAAAATTTTACGTCAATTTATATACAATATTTATATAAATATACTTGTAAATGTGCATAAAAAAATACAAAACTGAAGTAACTCTAATCCAAAAAATATTATAGTTAAATGTTTAAAATTAATTTAAATTTATCTGTTCATCTTCATCATATTAATTAACCAATTGATTTTCCAGTTTGACATATTTTAACTAAAACAAACAAAATATCTAATTTATTAGTATTTATATTTATTAAAAAAGTTAAATAAAATCAAAAGAAATAATATTTCAAAAATACATTTATGGTTTCTTTTGAAAAAATATTGAAATTAAAATATTAAAATAATAATATTGAAAGATAAATCATTATTTTATTTAAAAATATTATATTTAAAATTATTATTTTTGCGCATGTCGCATAAAAGCACATAATTTTCTCTTATACATTGCGATAATAGAAATACATAGAATCATTCTCATTTCCAACCAACAGCCGTCTTTAGAAAATAAATAGTTCTTGTCTGATTAAGTCGGTCCGTATAGTTTGTTTTTCGTGTTTTTCTTCAATGCCAACAAACATCGTCCATTATCACAATACTAAAGCTCTTGAACGTATAACAAACAATGAAAATCTCTCATAGTCGATTACCTAAAAGGTTTCTCCTACCACACAATCTAGTTGTTTTACAAATTAATTGTGACACAAAGAACTATCACAAGAGTTAATATCTCATTCATAAGTGGCTGAAACAGCAAGTTCACTGAATTGTGGTACTAAGATTAAATGTTGATAGTATATAGACTATTGTATATTAAGTGGTATGACACAATTAGGTAATGATAATTACAGATTGAGATGGTCCATTCATAAACTAAACTAAATATAGCGTCATAGTCATAGGCGCATATTTTTCCTTTCATTATTGCATATCCAAGTAGTGTTAATTGGTGCCTCATCTTCCACGAGCCACAGGTTTCGCATTTTCTACGGTTATCCATCATTAGCAAATAAAGGTGGTAAATGCATATAAACAGGTCGTTCAACAAAAAAAAGGATTTATATACAGGTCACGATTCTTTTGTAAGAAAAAGATATATATATATATATATATATGTTCATTATTGATGAATTAAAAAAATACGTTCCTTCTTCTTTCTGAAAATACGAGGTCTTTCTCAGGCCTTGGTCTGAGAGGTCACGAATTCGAGTGTTGGACGGAGAGGAGTGTCCAAGGCCTTTAAAAAGGTACAGACAAAGGCTGACTCCGGATTTAGGGGAATTAAGGCCGAAGGTCCGAACCCATCATGGTTAATCAAAAATACGAGGTCAGTCAAACCGTATTTCCTCTATAGTGGATGTAGTTTAAATACAATCCATCGTAAATACATAACAACGACTTCTCACTAAAATTGGTCACTATGCGTACATGCTCACATGCATTCTATCATTTATAAGAAAAGGATATTTAGTTTTTAGTTTGACGAAAAATTAGTTTTTCATTAAACAGAAGTTTTCGTCAGGCGCCAACAGCTCTGCTTGTCACCATAAATAAAACCTTGGCACCAAGAAAGAAATTTTGACTCTCCCCACGGTAATATTGAAGATCTACGTTAGGTTTTATCAAATACATTTACTTGAAATGTACGTAAACTTGTAGATCAACAGAAAAAAATTCTAACTGAACTATAGTTAATTCTATAGCTAGTTTTCTTGCTAATTGTCTTATTTTCTGGTTAGGGGTAGTACTTGTGAAGAAGTTTTAAGAAACGGGTTTGTATCTCTACATGTCCTACCATACCACCTATGATTTGTTCTAGAGCTAGATTTTCAAAATTCTCTGAAAATAAATTTAGAATTAATTATGTTAATATATTTTATAACAAAATAGTCGAAGTTATGCCAAAAATACAAAATAGTATGAAGATCTATAACTTAGCAAATAAAGATAAGCACATTCAAAAGGACGAACTCGCGAAGATCGATAGAAGACAGGCAGACCTTTACCATGAATAAATATTATAAATTTCTAAGAAAAGTAATATATGTGATTATGTAATTCTCATTCCGAAGTTTTTGTTGAAGAACCCAAATTATATTTCTGTCCGATCTGTGATGGGACTGGTATCTTAATTTACCGCATCAAAGTCTCTCAAGATTTGCTAATGGAAGCTCCTACATATTGATTCAACTAATCACATATTCAACTAACCCCACTACTATATAGTTTTATATATATATATCACATACTGCAGCTCGTACATGCCGTTATTTTTTGGGTAAAGATTTTAAAGAAACTTGATAGAAGAACTCGTATTTGTAAATAACAGGTTAAATATATTAAAAGACATTTACGTAATATTTTTGACGTTTACGGAATATTTTAACAATAGTGATCAATATAACAAGGGTCTATTGTTTTATAATTGCTATAAACTTTTAAAAGAGAAAGTGGTGTGAGTCGCGTGTAACTGTGTTTATTAGAAATCCACTCAGTCGCGTTGGCAACAAAGCAGCCACGGAATCCTAAAGAGTAAATCACTAAATGGTAATTGGGATCAACGTGGATTAAACAATGACACAGTTAGTAAATTAGTTAGGCGTATTGATAAACTATTTTTAGACTTAAAAAAAAAAAAAAAAAAAAAAAAAAAAACTATTTTTAGACTTCTTAGTGGGCGTTAATGTTGTGCCAGGTGCATATTTCTGAATTGGTTTTTGAATTGGTTGCTACTTTGGAGGCTTCTTTAAGTGGTTGAAGACGATTTTCTGTAAGACGAAATTGAGTTGATCTTATAGAGGCGAGAAGACTTCCGAGATTGATTGTAAATTTGTCAATCCATGCAACGAGCTTTTCATTTTCAACTGTCGGGGGAGCATACATGCTAGCTATCCCTAGCTGAAACAGTCTAAACGTACGGTAACCCTAAAATTAAGCTGATCTGCTAATCACGTCTTAAGTCACAATCTCTATGGATAGATAATACCCCACTCAATCCCAAGTTAGCTATCATAGTGCCAACTGTAAGAACCTTATTTTACTACTATATGACAACTGATATTTATAAAAGATAATAAGAATAAAAATTAAAATTACAATACTGAAACAAACAAACAAAGAAAAATTGCAGAGTCAAGATGGTTAACCTCTTTCTTTAAATTTTTAAGTGCCTCGTAGTGTGATGGTTGCATGACACTCAGATTCTCAGGATACAACTGCAACATTGTTTCTGTTTTACCATTACCGAAAAAACAAAATCTATCGACTGTAGTTTTATGTTGTACTCTCAGACTCAAATAAAAAAAATACTAGCATAACTATTTAACATGTGAGAATATCACTTTTCTTTTGGTATTGCAATTATTGAAAGTCTGTTTTTTCTATAATGCTTACAAGCCCTTTTATAGAAAAATAATGTGAAACCCACATTTCATTTTCAACATAAAAAAATAAAACTTCCATGGTACACTAATGGAGTCATTAATTCTTATCAATTAATATGTGAATTCATTTCATATTTTGACCAAGAAATTAAAGAGTAAAATTATTATTGTTTGACCAACTCAAACTAGATAATATACTTTAAAATTGATTTATTTTTTATATTTTATCAATATAAAAGATCAACATATGTTTGATTTATAAGATTAAGTTAATGAACATAAAGTCCAACTAACAAATCAAAAACTCCAATCCAAATATCTAATGTGCGTATTTGTTACTTTATACAAGTTTCTCAAATCACACACACTAGACCTCCATTTCTCATTCTAACTAACTCTATTTTTAGCATATGAATACATTTTTCATAATGCTCAAAACATAGTTCCAACACAAACTGCCAAGGACATATATAACAATGTCAAGGATACACCTGATCATTAAGATGATTTAATTGATCCTAGTATCAATCAGAAAATATCATGCAACGACCGTTTATAGAAACTTTAGTTAATATATTTAACCTATAGTCTCTAATTGATTTCGTGTATATAAGAAGTTGGAATGTCTCTTTTGATAAATAAAAAAACTCTTACAGTTATATCGTATTAAAGCATGACATCCTTTAAAATTATGTTTTTCTTTATGCTTCTATGTTTCTTTCTTCATTATGTCTGCCACTTTTGCTGAAACCGTCGATACGTCAGCACAAACACTCTTAAATATGAACATGTATAATTTCACAGAACTCTCAGCCTCCAACTACATGATATGCGGAGCCTCCAAGTTTGTGCCCTCATTAATGGTTACGAACTCAGCGGTCACTTTGACGGATCTGATGCACTGCTCCTAGCCACAATAATCACCGATGGTGCTCAAACCGCTAACTATGCGTACTCTTTATGGAAGAGCCAGTTATCTTCAGTGGCTTGATTGGAGCCATATGTCTCGGTACAACTCACTGTCTCTACTTCTCAGATGGGTGCAGACATCTGGAGAACTTTGGCCAATAAATATGCCAAGCCAAGCCGTGGGCACATTCAACAACTACGACTGCAAATAAAGCAATGGACAAAAGGTACTAAAACCATAGATGAATATATTCAAGGCTATACCACAAGATTTGATCAGTTGGCGTTATTTGGAAAACCAACTGAATCTGAAAACCACATTGAGTATATTCTTACTGTGCTGTCAAAAGACTAAAAGACTGTTGTTGATCAACTGGAAGGTCGAGACACAACACCTTCCATCACTGATGTTCATGAGAAAATTCTCACTGCTTCCTCTTCACTGGTCGATTCTCCCATTACGGCTAATGTTGAATTCACTCAGCAACTGCATCGTCAATCTCAGCCACAAAATCAACAGCGCAACACGTAAACCTGAGCAAAGAAAACTACAACAACCGGTACAACAACTCGAGAGACAACAAACAAAACAAAGGCTATCAAGGAAAGTGTCAGCTTTATGGTACCTACTGTCATAGTACATGTCGATGCAATCAGCTCACGTCCTACAAAGGAAAAACCTCATTTGAAACCCAATCTTATCCTCCTTGGCAGCCACAACCCAATGTTGCGCTTGGTACATCATAAACCACAAACATTTTGATCATGGATTGAGGTGCAACGCATCACATCACAAGGGATCTCAACAACCTATTTATCCATCAGTCTTATCAATGAGATGACTTTATCACATATGTGATGGTTGAGGTCTTTAAATCATAAACATTGGTTAACTCTTCTTACTCTCACCCTCTCGTTCTATTCACTTAAAAAATTCTTATGTGCTCCCCGCATTCATAACAAACCTTATTCCCATTCATCTTTTGTGTAATAGTAATGATGTCTCTGTTGAATTTTTCCCTTAACACTTTCAGGTGAAGGATCTATCGTTAGGGGTTCCGTTACTCCAAGACAATGTTAATGGTGATCTTTACGAGTGGCCAGTCCCAACCATCTCTTTCTTTTTTACCGCACATCAGCTAAACAAACACTAGAAGACTGCCCTACATACTTGGGCATCCATCAAACACCATTCTCAAAAATAATGTTTCTTCGTTATCTTTACCTTTGTCTTCTTCTGTTTTGAAAAGCACCTTGTGCAAGATTGCACAATTAATAAAGTACATAAATTTCTTTTCTCAAACCACCACATTGTCTTTACAAGGCCCTTACATTATATCCTCTCAGATGTTTGAACATCGCCTCAGGTTTCAGTAGATAACTACAAGTATTTCTTAATAATGATGGATCACTACACAAGATATGTCTGGGTCTACCCTCTCAAGAACAAATATCAACTCAGATACACGTTCACTACCTTTAAATCTCTAGTTAAAAACAAACTTCAATAAATAATCAATACCCTATACTCAGACAGCAGGGGAGAGTACGTCGCATTGCGTTCCTTTCTCGCTGAATCCGATATCTCTCTTATGACAACTTCACCAAAAATGCAGAAACACAACGGGATCTTAAAAAGTAAGCACATGCACATTGTAGAGACATGGCTTACACTACTTGCTCACGCTGGGATGCCTCCATCGTATTGGACTTATGCCTTCACAACCGCTGTCTAACTCATCAATAGATTCTGACTCCAGTCTTATCAATGGCTTCACCGAATCAAAACTCTTTCGTGATAAGCTCTAATATGGGATATACACGTCTTTGGCTGTCTTTGTTTCCCTTGGATCCGCACGTTACACAAGTAACAAACTTGACAATCAGTCAGTCCCGTGTGTTCTTCTAGGCTACTTCTAGACTCAGAGCACTTATATATGCTTCCACAAAATCTATGTAGAATCTACATGTCCAAACATTTTCCATTCATCAAATATCTCCACCACCACCTGAACTTGAACCGCAACATTCATAACCTCTAATCTCGATCATATTCATGAACCTACCATTCGTAAGATTGATGTTGCAACCCGATGGGAACCCCAGCAGAAGATCCCTCAGCGGGAACGCTCAAGGACATCGTTGACTTAGACAATGGTGAAAAACTCTTCCTCTCCTTCTTTTTCTATTTTTTCATGAACCCAAACCCAAACCACTATAACCCAATCTCAACCAATAATGAACCCAATACATAACTAAACCTTAGGGGCCAAAACAAATACATAGGCCCAAACAGATACTCAGGCCCAAACAGATACTCAGGCCCAAACAGTCTCTCCCACTAAAACTAAAGTCCTATTAATCCAACCTAAACATCAACCTCTCTTCCATTTTCTTCCTCCATTCTCCCTGATCAACAATTGGCTGCCAAATACCAATATCCATGCGATACAAAACAGACGTAAGAACAACATCATTAAATTCGAATCGAAACTCACCCTCCCGCTGCATTGTTATCCAAAATTACTCCAAAATCAAAGACAGTGAACCAGGCTCTCAAAGACAAGTTTTGCGCAGTTCGATGTCTAATGAGCTCACGGCCTTTCCCAAGAACCTGACTCTCGAGAGCTAGCTCCCAGACCACTAAATCATAACGTTGTATGCTGCAGATGGTTATACAAAACAAGTTCTTGCCTGATGGGTCGCTTAAACAACCCAAAACAATACTTCTCGCCAAAGGGTATACTCAACAATACGGTAAGGATTATACGAATACCTTCAGTTCCATCATCAAATCAACTACAATCAGGCTCGTCCTTGACATAGATGTCTCTCCCCCTTGGCCAATCCAACATTCAGATGTCAATAACGCCTTCTTACAAGATGCCTTAGATGAAGAAGTCAACATGGAGCAACCTTCTAGTTTCAAATATTAAGACCATCCAAACTAGCTGATCGTAAACAAGCCCTCGTGCCTGCTATCTTGAACTGAGGTCCTTTCTTCTTTAACTTGGCTTCACAAACAGTTTTGATGATTCCTCGATGTTCATACTTAAGAAAAGCAATGATCTAGTCTATTTTCTAGTCTATGTAGATGATATATTGATTATTGGGAATAATGTCACTCTTAACTAAGCGATACTCGCAAAGCTGGCATACTGCTTCTCTATGAAAGATCTAGAGGACCTGAATTTTTTCTTAAGGATTAAAGCTCATTGCACTAACAAAGGACTTCATTTGTCTCAACGAAAATACATTTTGGATCTTTTGTCTCCATGCCAATGTCTGCCTCACAAAAACTCACACTCAGAGGAGGTACTCATTTAAGTAATCCAACTCTGTATCGCCATCTTGTAGGCAGTTTTCACTACCTTCAGTTTACAAGATTTGATGTTGCCTATGCTGTCAACAAACTCCACCGGTACATGCACATTCCTACAGCTGATCACTAGCGTGCCGTAAAAAGAGTACTTCGCTATCTTGCAGATACAACAACCCACGACAACTATCTATGCAAAAACGACTTTCTCTTCATGGCTTCTCAGATGTGGACTGGACAGAAGACTCCAATGATTATATCTGCACAAACGCTTACATTTTTACCATGGAAGAAAAGCAGTTTCTTGGAGTTCACTCAAGCAGACATGAGTGTGACAATAATCAACTGAGTCTTAATATGGAGCAGTCACCAATGTTTCTGCTGAGAAATGATGGATTTGCAATCTCTTATCCGAGCTACATGCTCAGCTTCAGGAGACTCCGATAGTCTATTTTGATAACCTGTGAGCGACTTTCCTATTCGCCAATCCAGTGTTTCATTTCCAGATGAAACACATAGCACTTGACTACTGTTTCATACGAGGACAAAATCAAAACAAGATTCTTTGAGTGGATCACATCAACATGCGAGAATAGCTGGCCGATGCACTGACAACACCGTTACGTCGCATAAACTATGCAACAAAATTGGAGTGATAGTTTCCCCTCAATTTTGAGGGGACATGTCAATGATACACCTAATCATCAAGATGATTTGAGTGATCCTCGTATCAGTCAAACAAGATTCTGCAACAACCGTTTATGGAAACCTTAGTTAATACATTTAACCTAAAGGCTCTAACTGATCTCGTGTATATAAGAAGTTGTAATGTCTCTTCTGATAAATAAGAAAGCTCTTACATTCACATATAACTCCATATGGTTCACAGCTTCATTTAATGCTTCACCGGTTATTCTATCAGATGGGATGCAAAATATGAATATACAAATCCATAAATCACATCTATTATGTCTCAATTGAAACAAAGTAACCATATTTGCGGCCTTCACGGTTTCACTAGAAAAAATATTATCACAAATGAAATGAAGTGTTAAACTTATACGTTTTGTCTTATGACAGTAAAGAATATCGTTGACACTGCAATAACATTTTTAGAGTAACTTAACATATCAATGGTTGTTGTAGATAAACATGAAGTTAACTTAGGGAATAAGTTATACTTATCCTAAGTGAGATAGACTTAGGAATATAGTTTTCTAAGAGTTTAGGAAACTTTTGATATTTATATAAAGAGTTGCAAGAGTGTTGCATACCTTTAAGAGAGTTATATAGATTTTGTGTGAGAGCTTAAGGTTTTTGAGTGTTTCCTTAAGATATTAATAAAGAGAGTTCTTTATGGAGTTCATATACAATCGTTGAGACAATAATTGGTATCAGAGCCGAGGTTCAATCGTGAATCATGGGTGATATCATAGCAGTTAAGGACAAAGGAACAGAGGAGGGAACATCCATGATCAAGTGTCCTATGTTAAATACGACCAACTATACGGTGTGGGCAATTCGAATGAAGATTATGCTTCAACTACAAAAAGTTTGGGAAGCTATCGAAGGAGAAACAGAGAATGTTTAGAAGAACATTAAGGCGACTGCTCTATTATTTAGTGCAATCCCGGAAACCCTAATTCTCCAAGTTGGAACCCTTGGCATTGCAAAGAAAGTTTGGGATGTAATCAAAGTTCGTCATGTGGGTGAAGATAGAGTAAGAGAGGCAAGACTACAAACCTTGAGAGCTGAGTTTGACCGACTTCAGATGCAAGAAAGTGACACCATTGATGAGTTTGTTGGAAAACTTACCGAAATCTCTTCAAAGTCAGCTGCTTTAGGAGAAGACATTGACAAACCTAAACTAGTCAAGAAGTTTCTATTGAGTTTACCAAGCGACAGATACCTGCTGATTGTTGCATCTCTTGAGCAACTTCTTGATTTAAACACTACAAATTTTGAAGACATGGTCGGACGACAAAAGGTCTATGAAGAAAGGATGAACGCAGCAGAGGGAAAGAAACAAGAACAACTTCAAAGCAAGCTTATGTATGCTAATACAAAGGGTCAAACACATCGTGAAAATTACGGAGAATACAGAGGAAGAGGCCGAGGAGGAAGACAGTATAATAGAGGAAGAGGACGTGGTCGGTCATCATACTGGGAGAGTAGAGAATGCATCAAGAATTGTTTGCTTTCGATGTGATAACACTGGTCACTTTGCAGCAACGTGTCCCGACCGATTGTTAAAGTTACAGGAAACTCATGAAGAGAAGAAGATGAGACGGAGGAAGCAGATGGCTTGTTGATGCATGAAGTTGTATACCTGAATGAGAAGAATGTGAGGCCCAAAGATTTCGAGTCAAACCCTGATGGAGACAGGATTTGGTACCTAGATAACGGAGCCAGCAATCATATAACGGGTAATAAGAAATACTTCAGGAAGATTGATGAGACGATCACTGGGAAGGTTAGATTTGGCGACGATTCTAGAATTGATATAAAAGGAAAGGGTTCCATTCTGTTCATTAGTCAAGGTGGAGAACAAAAGCTGCTTATGGATGTATACTTCATACCAGCTTTGAAGAGCAACATTATTAGCTTGGGGTAAGCCACTGAGTCAGGTTGTGAAGTGCATATGAAAAACGATTATCTTACTTTGCATGATAAAGATGGTAAGCTGATTACCCGTGCCAACCGATCATGGAATCGACTCTATAAAGTGCTCATGTATATAGTCGGAGAGAAGTGTTTCAAGCATACTATTAGTGATGATTGTGCACGATGGCACGCAAGGCTTGGCCACATTGGAGTGGAAGTGATGAAGCTAATGATAAGAAAGGAATTTGTGATCGGCATGCCAAACATCAACATTGAGAAAGAAACTTGTGAATCATGTTTACTTGGCAAACACGCTAGAAAATCTTTCCCTCAGTCAACCTCCTTTCGAGCTGCAGAACCGCTGGAGCTTATTCATGGTGATCTTTGTGCTAGTGGATGATCATACTAGATACATGTGGAAGATACTCATGAAGGATAAAAGTGAAGCTTTTGAGAAGTTATTTTTAAGGCAATGGTGGAACAGCAAGCAGAGAAGAAGATCAAGACGTTCCGAACAGACAGAGGTGGAGAATTCACATCAAAAGAGTTTGATAAGTTCTGTGTGGAATCCGGAATTCAAAGACACTTGACAGCTCCTTACACGCCTCAACAAAACAGAGTAGTAGAGAGACGAAACAGAACTCTAATGGAGATGACTAGAAGCATTCTCAAACACATGAAAGTTCCTAATTACTTATGGGGAGAAGCTGTGAGACATGCAACTTATTTGATCAATCGAGTTGGAACAAGAACCCTGCAATCACAAACTCCGTACAAAGTACTTGAGGGAAAGAAACCGAGTGTTAAACACTTGAAGGTATTTGGATGCATTGGTTACACGAAGGCAGAAGCACCTCACCTAAGAAAGCTCGATGATAGGTCCAGAACTCTCGTACACTTCAATACTGAACCTGGTTCAAAAGCTTACAGGATGTTCGATCCAACCAACAAAAGGATAGTAGTGAGTAGAGATGTCATATTTGATGAGAATAAAGGTTGGAAGTGGGGTAACAAAGCTACATATGAAGAAGAACCAGGAAGCTTCAGCATTACGTTAGGTGATTTTGGTAATCAAGGAATACTAAAGGAGGAGAAGGAAGCAGGAGCTCAACAACCTGCAGCCATAGAGAATGTAGATTCTGAGAGTGAGACAGAGAATGCCGCAGAGGAAACTACAGAGCAAGAGGGTCTGAGACGATCAACAAGATCAACAAAGACACCGAGCTACTTGAGTGATTACGTTCTAACTGGAGAAGAAGAAGAAGAACGACTCTTGTTGCTTATAAACGAGGAACCATGGGATTTCACTGAAGCTGTAAAGGATAAAGTATGGAAGAAGGCATGCGACGAGGAGACTGAGAGCATAGTAAAGAACAATACTTGGGACTTGGTTGTCTTGCCTGAAGGAGCTAAGGCTATAGGGCTCAAGTGGGTCTTTAAAATCAAGCGTAACTCCAACGGCAGCATCAATAGATATAAATCAAGGTTGGTAGCAAAGGGTTACATACAGAGACACGGAGTTGACTATGAAGAAGTGTTTGCCCCCGTTGCACTCATTGAGACAGTAAGATTCATCATCGGACTTGCAGCTTCAAACGGATGGGAGATACACCACTTGGACGTCAAAAATGCGTTTCTACATGGAGAATTGAAAGAGGATGTCTATGTGAAACAACCAGAGGGTTTCGAAATTGAGGGAAGTGAGAATAAAGTCTACAAATTGAGGAAAGCATTATATGGTTTAAAACAAGCTCCTCGAGCCTGGAACGAGAAGCTAAACAGAGTGCTCAAGAAGCTAGAGTTCATTAAGTGCTCGAAAGAACCCTCTCTATATCACAAGCGACGACAGGAAAATCTATTGCTAGTAGCATTATACGTAGATGATCTTCTAGTAACAGGAAAAGATCGTGATATGATCATAGAATTCAAGAAGGAGATGTCGAAGGTATTTGAGATGAGTGACCTTGGGCTTCTAACCTATTACCTCGGAATTAAAGAATCACAGCATGAGGAAGGAATCACTCTGAAGCAGGAAAGATACGCGATCAGGATACTTCAAGAAACATGAATGGAGGAGAGCAATGCAGTACACGTACCGATGGATACAAGCCTCGTATTATCAAAAGCTGAAGGAGAAGCAAGTGCTGATGAAACAGAGTTTCGGAAAAGGATAGGTTGTCTTCGATATCTCCTCCACACACGACCTGATCTTGCTTTTAGTGTCGGGATGCTCAGCAGATACATGCACCAACCTAAAACATCTCATGCCGTTGCTTTGAAATAGATACTACGGTATCTAAGAGGAACTACTAACTATGGCTTGACATTCAGGCGAGCAAGTACGATGGAGTTGGTTGGTTACTGTGATAGTAGTCATAATATTGATGAAGATGATGGGAGAAGTACTACAAGGCATATTTTCTATCTGAATCAATGTCCTATTACATGGTGTTCTCAAAAACAGGAAACCGTGGCGTTATCATCATGCGAGGCTGAGTTTATGGCGGCTACAGAGGCAGCTAAACAAGCCATATGGCTTCAGGACTTGCTCGGAGAAATCATGGAGATGGCGTGTAACAAAGTAAAGATTTGTATCGACAATAAATATGCAATAGCACTCACAAAGAATCTTGTGTTCATGGAAGGAGTAAGCACATTCACAGGCGTTATCACTTCGTACGTGAGTGTGTCGAGAATGATCAGATGATGTTCAACACGTTCCTGGAACAGATCAAAAGGCTGACATTTTGACAAAAGCACTTGGAAGAACAAAGTTCAAAAAGATGAGAGATTTGATTAGAGTTCAAGATATGGCTAACTTCAAGATTAAGGGGGAAAATGTTGGAGATAATCATGAAGTTAACTTAAGGAATAAGTTATACTTATCCTAAGTGAGATAGACTTAAGAATATAGTTTTCTAAGAGTTTATGAAATTTTTGATATCTATATAAAGAGTTGCAAGAGTGTTGCTACCTTTAAGAGAGTTATATAGATTGTGTGTGAGAGTTTAAGGTTTTTGAGTGTTTCCTTAAGAGATTAATAAAGAAAGTTCTTTATCGAATTCATATACAATCGTTGAGACAAAAATGGTGAGAAAAAAATATCCATGGTATAAGGATAAAATGTAGTCTTTTTTAAGAAAGAGATAAGACCATTACCAAGATGTATTAGAAAATTTTGCGCTCGAGTAGGACGTTACAATCAGTTCGACATACACAATTGACTGAAAAATCAATGAACCCACTGATATATGAGTTTGCATCAGTATTTCAAAATCAGATATAAAATCCACCGTACTAATTATATAACTTCCTCATCAGCAAATCTAAGGAATTCAAGAGGCAAACAAGTTTATATGCTTGCATCAACCGAACAAAACTAACGAAGGTCAATAATTAGAAGCTTCCAGCGATGGTGTTTATAAATACTTATAAGTTCAGGTTGTAAATTAATATCCATTTTGGCTAGGTAAATGCAAAGTTTTGATACTTTTATATATTGAAAAAATCGACACAATCATGGGCGGAAAGAGAACATATATTAATATGGGGCTCATGATGTAATTTATATATAGGTTAGGCCTATGTATATATTTTCAGGTTAATTAGTAAGGAAAAAAATGAAAATGAGAGTGGGTCTTGTCTTGTGCCATTCCCCCTTCCCACCTGCATCCGTCCCCGAGCACAATTTCTTTAGAATTTACTTCTTCTGTTTTATATCAAGTGCACTTAAACAATTTTTTTGGTACATAAAAATATAGTTTTACAATTTCAGTGCAATTTATACTTAACTTCAGCGAAAAATTAATTGTAAAATGCATTGATCTTATAAATAAGTTTATTTATCTAAAATAATATTTTTAATATATACAGAAAATATCTAAATGACACTTATTGTGAAACAGAAAAAAATAGTGAAATTATTTTAATTTCAACTGAATATTAATAACAAAATACATTGATTTTATAAATAAATTCATGTATCTAAAATATTACTGGTTAAATAAATGACATTAATAAAAAAATGCATTTTAATAAGTTTTTAATATGTTTGGAAATGTGTAAGTGAAACTCTTTGTGAAACAGAACGAAGAGTATACTCTAAGGTTGTATATGAGCCCCCAACCCCAATCGATTTGTCAAGTATGTATGGCTCCAACCGTGATAAACATATGCTATGCTCGACCATCTAGGCAACTAATTGCATCAACAAAGAGCTACAATTTCTAACCACTTATACAATCCCTAAATTAAGCAGAATCAATACTTATGCTTGCATGCAAAGGTAATGAATTATAAATTACTAAAACTAGCTTTGGTCTTATCCCAACATATGATGCGACCAATTAAATCACATAGTGGTGAGTCCTTTAACGCTCTTAGAATAAATAAGCATTAGCTTTCTTTGTTCACGATCAGATCCAATGCCCATTTGGAATCTTGAATCCAGACTAAAGTTTTTTAATCAATAAACTGACATGATATGCGAGCGATTATATATATATATATATATATACCGTGGTCCGTGGCCAAGTCATCAGATAATTCGAAAGGAGGTGTTGTGGTTTAGTTGTTCTCCACAGTCGAGAAAAGGGGCATAGTGAAATAATGCATCTAGTGAGACTTCGGTGAAGGAAATCACTTTAATGTATTTAAATGACACTAAAACAGTCCACTCCATAAAATTATCTATTTCGGTACGTTTGATTTTAGTCCACTTGATTTTAATTTATTCAAAATCTGAATCACCAATATTCCTGGTGGATTTGTAGGTATTCGGAATTTTCGTTTTCTTTTATAAATAGTTATTGGGAATCTTGGATCTCAGCTTTTACTCAAGCCAAAACCGTCTAACTGCATGTCTAATTGCATGTGCTAGTGGGTTTTAACATGGTCCGAGTTTAGAAGTAAAAATTCCAAATACCTACAAAGCTATTAACTTTTAAGATTATTTCGTTATATCCTTTAATTGAACAAGATCTTAATAAAATTTGAAACAGTCCTTAAACAAAACAGTATAATTTATAAGTTGAAGTAGCTTTTATATTAATTTTTTTTTTAAAACTTTCATCAATTTGACATTGTTTCATCATGCTTAAAACACAATGAGAATTTTTGAAATATTTATTGAATTTACCCACTTGCAACACTTATTAATTATTATACAGTCCGTGTAAATGTTATTATAAAATCTTCCATAAAGTAATTATATGAAAACAAAATTAAACATCAGTTTAACCAATAATAATTTATCATGAAATCAAGGAAATAAAAATTATATACACATACGTTTTGAGAGAAAAAAAAATATATATATATATATATATATATATATATATATATATATATATATATATATATAGTGAAAGATGAAATAGAAAGTCGGTGAAAAACTGGTCTACGACAAGATCTTCGAATGAGACTAAAATTTAGAATAGTAAAACCAGTATAAGAGGTACATATTTGTTTTTTTTGGGTCAAGTATAAGAGGTACAGATTAAAATAGAATAAAAGCATATCAATCAGCTAATGTGAAAGTGGCAGATAAAAAAATTAAGGAGTTTATTACTGTTTAGAATGGTAAAAAAAGTTTAAATAAAGTAAATTATATATTTAAATAATGAAAACCACTATAACAAAATCAAAGCACATAATACATAAATACAATACCCTACACAAATAGCTCTAAATATTTCATAAAATCACATTAGTACAATTTTACAATTAAATTATGAAAACATTGACAATTAACGAAATACTACTCCTTTTCATTAAAATACATACTTAAAATAGAAATACTATATATTTACATAATATGTATTATAATTAAAACACACATTATGTAAATATAACAAATTAAGAAAATGTAAAAACATATAACAAAATAAAAAGAGACATAAATAGACAATGATTGTTTTGTATAATTAATTTTGTAAGTAAAATATAATGAAAATATTACATTTATAAAATCTGATAAATATATTTTAAATTTAATTATTTATAAAAAAATCATTTATTGGCTAAGAAAAAAACGGATGAACCACATCAAATTTTTAGCGGGTGAGATTTGCTAAATGCATCAAATTCTTTTTATTTAAAAAAGAAAAAAATATTAAATTGTATAAAGATTTCTGCTAAATGCATTAAATACTAAATGATGATTTTACCTTGGGAGAGATACATGTGCGTATGCATTTTTCGTGCTAATTGCATTTTAATTACTTCAATTCTATTTTAACAAAATTGGAACTGTGGACACGAAATTACACATTTGCAAATTTGCAGTCGATTCTCCCAAGTTATTTTTCTAAGAAAGACACGGAAAGAAACAAAAAGCCATACTGTTGTCAGAACGCAAAAGCATCAGACAAATATTCCAACTATTCCTCATCTCTTTTTCGATGCCAACATGCACTACTTAATTGATATACTTAATTGCATTTTCTATACACACAAAACTCCATAATTAACTAACTGCCATTTCAATATTTTGTCACTATTGATAATTTGATAATCCAGTTTTGCCCCCAACCACATCCTCCTTTTGCAGCCACATCTCACATTATTTTTTTCATCGTCCTCCGTACTTCAATCTATATTACTATTACCTTATCCCCACCCCCAGATCCACCGACAACCCAACCCCAACAACCATCCATGGCTCCCGTGCCGTCACCTTAGCGCCACCTTCCTCCTCTGCCGTGTCAGTCGCCGCTGGCGTTAACCACTGCGTCTCCACGGGATCGGAAGCGCTCTCACCTTGTTCGTCGAGTTATCCAGAGATTTGCTGAGTCTGACCGAGTTAAAACGGAGACACCTATGAGATCGCCATTTGCTTAATCCGTCTCCGATACGTGACTCGTTAAACCACCTAGAGTACTTTTTCGGGACAAAAAATCACACCCCATTCGAGAGAATAGTATCTATGATGGTTGAATTTTATTTTTTTATTTAAAAAAATTGGTGAATGTAATCTGAAAGCGGAGTGTATCGATCAAATATTAGAGAATAGATCATCTGAAAAAAGGCTTTTAGGTAATTATATATGTACGGTATCTACCATGAGACACTAAGTTTTACTGTATATGGTATATTGCTAATATCTTGTTTTTCTTTGGGTTTCTACCAAATTGACTCTATATTATAATCTACTAGGGGCGTGACCGCGCTACGCGCAGAATATTGTTCTAGTGTTATTAATTATGATTTTTTGAATGATGTAATTATGTGATTGTCTTTATTAATTAAGTGCATGATCTGATGCTTTAAATATTTTGCTACGTAGAAATATGTAATCTGTTAATATATTATGCATTTGACTTTTTAATAATGTGTTGTTGTGTGTATAGTAGTACTTATTAGTAGTGAAGTGAACCTATGATGTAAAACATATTGAATTTCAATAAATTTGTTTTATTGATCGAAGATTAACAGTTTTAGCAATAAAAATTATATTTTATATTGTTTTTTCATTATTTAAACATTTAAGATGTTTTGTGCCGTCTCTCCATATTTTGATATTGAACTGTCACAATCTATGTATTATGTTTACCATTTTGGTGTTATGTGTTTCTCATCATCACTGAAAAAAAGACTCACCACCATGCTCTTGTTCTTCCTCACTTTTTTCATATGAGATTATTTAATTTTTTGTTATAGATCGGGTTTATAAGTTTTCAGTTGTGCGTTGTTTATAACGGCATTGTAAGCTGTTCCAGTCAATATTGGTTGCTTATCCTCTTCATTAGATTTCAACTGATGTTAGGAACTGCATTTCCTTGGGTTGGGTCTGAGTTTAGTCGTCTTTGATGTTGTTATCCTTGTTTACTGTCAATAGTTCATGCTTGTCTTAGTTTCCAAGATTTGGATTCTGGTGATCTAACTTGTATGTTCTCTTTTGTAGTTCAAGGAAAGCTCCACGGTTTATCGATTTCATTTCGTATACCTTTTCTTCTCTGTTTTTTCATCTCGTTACAGCTTTCATCGATGTTTGCGTCTCTTGTGACTCTCTCTTTCGTCATGTTTTCCACTCTAAGTTTGGATAGTGTTTTCATTTGTGTATACTTTGTAGGTTTCGAAAGTTGTTTCAGGTCTCAAGGTTGTGCTCTGTTTTGGCAGTAGTTGGCTTCCATTTTTTCTCCTTAAGGTTGTTTCTTTTCTTCCCTTGCTTCCTTTAGTATAAGTGTGCGGAGTTAGTTTCATGGAGCTTTGGTCTCTTCTATTTAGAGCTTTGTGGTTCTTTGTTGGCATGAGCTTTTTTTGTGTTTGTTGACATGAGGTGCTTCTTATTTCTTAGTTGGTAGTTATGTTTATGGTGCGTTAGGAAAGTGTTTTTCTGCTTCGTAGCGATTTTGGCTTTCTGTTGATTATTTTTTATGTAATATGTTTTTTTATTTTTTGTGTTAGTCTTTCATCGCACTTTTTTGCGAAACCGTCATCCTTGGCGATTTTTGCCTTCTGTTGAATATTCTTGCTCTATCACGTTTTTTTGGTTCTTTGTATTGGTTTTTAATTGTGTTTCTTTGTATTCGAAAGATGCTTTGTTCCAAAGTTTATCTTTCTACTATTTTCCGACATCTCCTTGTTATAACCAAAACATTTTATGATAAAGTGAGTTAACTTAATTTTTTTTTCTTAATATCGTTTCAGTTCTAAACATTTACTTAATTTGTTTGTCTTTAGCATTTTATTTTTCTCTATGATTATAGAGATTTTATGTTTCGATCATGAGTTGTGTTTCTAGTTTATTTTTCTTAACTTGGTCAATATTAAAATAAATATATAATTTGTAAATGAAATAATAGAAAATAGTAATAACTAATAAGATAGTGAAGTTTATGTTATTTTTAGTTGTGAATAAATTAAAAAATTAAAATTTTATTTATATTATTTACTTATTTTTTAATTCATTGTGTATCTTTGTGACTGATAAAATAGAATATCAAACTTTAAGAAATGAAAAATATTGTGAAAATAATTAAATAGTGCATAATTAGAAAGTGATGAACCAAATTGCAATGATATTAAAGATGAATGAGTTAAAATGTAAAAAAAAAAAAATGTGAACACATGTCAACAAAACCCCCTTCCACATGTCACATGAAGAGAGAAAAGTGTATTTTATATATATAGATATTTAGTGAAAATATAATAAAACCATTATTACAGCACAATTCAGTGGAGTTGGATGGATTTGAAAAGATAGTATGGAAAAATACAGCTTATGGAATTACGAAACATGCAGCGACGGGAGTTAGCAGTTCACTCAGAATTGAAAGCGCTCAAATGGACTATGAAATCCATGCTACAACATTTTAACTGTCAAAAATTTGGTACGGACTACAATTATATAATAGTAATGGTATAAGAACCTCAAGCATGGCCGAAATTTTCTACTGAGCTGGAAACAATTCAAACACTCAAGATATGCTTTCCGGAATTCGAGATCTATTATATCACAAGGACACAAAATAGGATAGCTGATTCACTAGCTAGCTTGCAATTTCCATAGATCTCTTTGTTATTTTTGGCTGTTCTATTCCGATCTGATTACCTAGACCATCTCAAGTTTGAATAATAGAATAGCATTTTGATGCCAAAATCATTATTAATGTCATTTGTTTTGCTAAATATTAATGTCGTTTCCTTAGTATATTCTAAAAGAATCAATATTCGACAAAGAAATTACACGATTAATATTATATGAAATAAATGATTTTTATTCCTATGATTCTTTTTTTTTGTCAGCAACTTAAACATACTCATATAGACTATGCAAAAAAAACCGGTAGCTCCGTATCCATATGAACAATAAATGATAGTTGTTTTCTTGCACTTCGTGCGAGACTGTCCATCCTTGAATTCTGCATCAGTGGTATATGAATGAGCTCTAAACTGTTGAAACTTCTCTTCAGAAACTTTATTTCTTGCAAATAATTTGCAAACGCAGGCCATTCTATTGGCTCCAAAACCATCTTCACCAACTGAAATCTATCCGTTGCAAATGTAACAGTAAACTGTCTTAAATTTCTTATGCATTCTATTTCCCAAATGAAAAGTTCTATCTCCGAGTAAAGCGGCGACTGACTCACTCTTGTAATCCTCACTCCCATTAAACCACCAAGACCTTCCAGTGTGTTATACCACCCTTGTCTCAAATAAATTTCCTGATTTTTTCATGATTCATCCGTAAAGCTCCTCAATAAAAATTCACTCTACTTTATCATAAACTTCATTTATATCGGTACTAGGGACATGTCTGCGCTTTGCATGGAATATTATCTTATTATTTTTAAGTAATTTTTTTGGATTATGTAATTATGTAATCATCTTTATTTGCTAAGAGAATTATTTGGTGTTTTTATTATCTTATATAGTAATATGTGATAGGTTAATATATTTTGTGTTTGTGTCTTTTTTGAATAATTTGTTGTTGTGCATATAATAGTAAAGCATCTGATGTAAAGCATATTGAATTTCAATAACTTTGAAGTTGTTGTTTTAAGATTAACAATTCAACATTATAACTTGTATTTTATTTTAGCCCTGTTCGTTTAATGAACGCACTGCGGCAGCGACTACTGATCGAAATTTAAAAGGAAACAAGCGTATCCAAAGAGAAAGGAAGAAGAACAGGTGACGCCGCGTCTCTGTTTTCGGTCGTAGAGAGGAGAGAGAAATGAAGAACAGTGGCCGTTACTTTTTCTGGCGTCAGCGGCAACACTGGAAAACTTCATTTTTCCTGACACCGCGTTTTTGTTTTCCGTTTCATTTAATCAACGATAAAGAAATATATGACCAAATTTCAGTCGCTGCCGCTGGTTTCCGCGTTGACCAAAAGAACATGGCCTTTGTCGACATAAAAAACTTGTATTTTTTTTTTTTTGAATTATCTGAACATTATTCCTTAAGATGTTTTGTGCCTGCTTTCCAATTTTGGCATCAAACTATCACCATCTATGTATTTTGTTTACCTTTTCGATGTGCTTTGCTTCTCACTCTCACGAAAAAATACTCACCTATGTGTGTTTATCCTTCCTCAGAGTGTCTGGTATTTGTTATAAACCGGGTATATAAATTTCATGTTATGTAGTTGTTTCTCAAAACGTTTTAGGTTGTTCCGGTCAATATTGGTTGCCCCTTTTCTTACTTAGATTTTCGGTGATGTTAGGAAGTGCATCTCCTTAGGCTGGGTCAGAGTTTAATCATCTTTAATGTTGCTTTCTTTTTCATTAGCTTATCGTCGATAATCCCTGCTCGGTTTGATTCTCAAGATCTAGTTTTTGATCATCTCACTTCTATGCTCTCTTTCATAGTTTGAGGATGACTCTACGATTTGCTAATTTTGTTTCGTCTACCCTTTTCCGTATATTATATCATCTCGTTGCAGTTTTCATCAGTGCTCGCGTCTCTTGTGGCTCTCTATTTCACTAAATTTGGTATTCCAGGTATAGATAATGTTTTCCTCCGTGTATGCTCTGTAGATTTATAATATTGTTCCTGGTCTCAAGTTTGGGCTCTGGTTTATTGGTGGTTAACTTCCATTCTCTCTTCTTCAGGTTGTATGTCTTCACCCCTTGCTTTTCTTAGTATAAGTGCGTGAAGTTAGTTTCTTGAAATTTTGATTTTTTCTTTCTAGAGTTTTGTGGTTCTCCTCTGGTACGGGCGTCTTTTTGTGCTTGTTTAGTTTTGTGAGGTGCTTTTTACCTCTTAACAGGTGGATGTACTTATGGTGTGTTAAATATTTTCTTTTTGTTTCGTGGCAATTTTTGCCTTCTATTGAATAATCTTGCTCTAACACGTTTTCTTGGTTCTTTGTATTGGTCTTTGATCGCGTTTCTTTGTATTTGATAGATGCTTTGTTTTAGAGTTTATCTTTCTATTTTTTTGACATCTCCTTTTCATGGCCAAAACATTCTATGATAAAGTGAGTTAAGTTAGTTTTTGTTCTTGATCTCGTTTCAGCTCTAAACTTTTACTTAGTTACTGTGTCTTTGCATCTTGCTTTTCTCTAAGAATATAGAGATTTTATGTTTTGATTTTTAGTTGTGCTCTAGTTTATTTTTATTTTTAGTTTGGTTAATATTAAAATAAATATATAATTTTTAAATGAAATCATAGAAAATAATAAAAACTAATAAAATAGTGAAAGTTTATGTTATTTTTAGTTGTGCAGAAATTAAATATTAAAGCTTAAAAACATATTTATATTATTTTATTTATTTATTTTTCATTTTGTATTTTGTAATCAATAAAATTGATTATCAAACTTCATAAGATAATTGTTAGTATGAAAAGAATTAGATAGTATACAATTAGAAATTGTTGAACCGAATTGTAGTAATTTAAAAAAATATATCTAAAATGTAAAAAGATGAAAAATGGAACACATGTCAACAAACCCCTCCCCCTTCCACATGTCATAAGTGACTATAAATTTATCGTTCCATGATTTGTTAGTCCTCAATCAATGAAATGTCTCCTTTGCTATGAGTATATTAGAATATTTTTGGATATACTATGGATACATTTCCATTTATTAGTAATAAACATGATAACAACTATTTCTTACTCCCTCTGCTCCTCAAAGAATGTCTCTTTAACATTTTTTTACTTGTTGAACAAAAAAAAACATTTTTACTTGTTACAAAAACATTGCCATTTTAAAATACCAATTAATACAACTTTCAGCTAAATATCAATTCCAAACACATTGAATTTATAAATAATTTCATTTATTTCAAATACTATTGGTTGAATACGTGTAATTAACAAAAACATAAATTTATTTCAACTATTTTCTTAATTTGTGTGAAAAATATCAAATTGACATTATTTGTTAAACGGATGGAGTACAATAAAAATTATTAGTATGACATACATTTGAATCATTTTGAAATGGTTAGACTAAAATATATTCTATACTTTAAGAAAATTAAGTAGAACAAATATATGTAAAATGTAAAAAAAAATAATAATAATTGAAAATTACAAGTAAATTTTATGGAAAAATATTTAATGAATATTAACTACATAGTTGCATATTACTTCAGAATTTTAAAATATTTCCTTCATATTTTCTAATTATATAATTAACAATTTTTATAAAATGTTTCTTCGCATATCATATTAAACAATCAAAAATACAAACTTATTCAAAATTACAGTATATCAAAACAATTATACAAGATTATGATCACAAAGCACAAAATTAAAACCATTTTTAATGATTGATAATATTAAATTACTTATTTATTTTATATCAATATACGTTACACTTTAAGGAATAAAACCTCGTCCAATCCGACGGATCCAAACCTAGTGTGTTTTAAATCTTGTGCGTTTGCAAAAATAAGGGTATCAGTGAATCAAGCTTTACATGATTTCTAGGAAAGATTTCCATCAAGACATAGGATTCTCATATAAAGATCAAAACTCGTTGAATTAATATACATGTATAACTAAATATTGGTAGATCATTTTTTTTTTCTTATGATTGAAGAATAATTAAATTCAAATTGGTAGCAAGATATTTTTGTCCTTATGATGGTACAAACTGCAATCTTACTTAAATTCAACATCTATTTATAAAATTCAAATATATAACTGTACAATAATGCTAAATATTAAAGTTGGTAGTAATTACATGTAAGAATGTTAGTTTGTCTAATTTCATAATCGTCATATATAGTTTATGATAAAAATATCATGCATAATTATAAAAAGAACAATATGTTCATTAAACAGTAATTGAAACTTTGTCAAGATATCCTTTTCCCTTTTGTAACTCTGGCAGACAACCAAACTTCCATAAAACGCTGACGCGATTCGCTACACTTGTTAGATTTTATTAATAAATAAATCCCCACAATTTCAGTTGTCAAAATATGTACATGCATATACTAGTATTTCAATTCCGTACAATATATATTAATAAAATATATTGAAGGATATCAAATAACAATTCTTCGTGGCCAAGAAAACAGATCATGTTCGAAGGCTGTTAACAATTCTTTATCCGATCAACTTGTGCTTATCTATTTGTTTGCACGGTAAACTAAACCCAAGTCTTAATTAAATCTTTGATGAAAATTTTTCAAAACACAACACTCAAGTAGTATATATCCTACGGCAGCAATATAACCAAAATGAAAGAGCGCTAAAAACCTTGCACTAATGGTTTGTAATACAAGTGATGGTTTCAGTAGAAAAAACATATATACAAGTAGGGGTGGGTAAAATATCCGTAAATTTTGATTCGATTCGTTATTCGCTTCGATCCGATCCGAAAAATCCGGGTATCCGTAACTTTATAAATCGAAACAAATAATAAAATTTAATATCCGTAAAAAACGAAACAAAACACAAATATTAAAATTTTGGGAAGCGGATATCCGATCCGATCCGGCAATATATAAATACATGTATATCTTGATTATATTTAAATTTCTAAATGTATAAAATTATATAATTATTATTCTGGCATATGATTTGACAGATTTTATTTACATTATTATTTGTATAAAAGTAGTACATTAAAAGAAACAAAATATTTTATGATAATTATAATTTTTTTCATAAGTTTTGTGCTATTATAATTGTTAACTAAGTTTAAACTTTTTACAAAATATGTAGATTTACTAATTTTTTTAATTTTTATCGTATATATCACGTAAAAAATATATTATACAAAACAAATCTGCATTGAAATTTTAAGATTATTTGTATTAATCAAAACATATGAGATATCCGTAAGTATTCGCAAATATCCGCAAATATCTAGTTATTTTCCGGATATTCGTTTTTCCAAATATCCGTATTTCTCCGAAGCAAAGCAAATACAAAAATTAAATATCCGTAACATTTGAAGCAAATCATAAATACCTTCAAAAACTCGGATATCTGATCCGTGCCCCGGCCTATATACAAGTGATGGTCCTGATATTTTTTGCGTCAACATGATGGTCCTGAGATAAGCTGAAAAACAAACAAATTTTATTAATTAGAAAATCGAGCTCAGACAAGCCCTTTCTCAAAAAAAAAAAAAAAATCGAGCTCAGGCTATAATTTCAAATCACAAAGATATGAGAGAATAACAAATACTATATGGACCAGATGTCAACTCAATGTGGCTTGTGTCTTTTCCAAATTGAAGGAATTACTCGTACAAATTAATATAATAAATTAGAGAGATTTAGCTTAATATAACTATTAGAAGTCTAATTAGACAATTGCACATGATGTGAGAAAAACAGCTTGAGCTATGCACTTTGTTGCAAGAACTTCCGAAATTACTTTCTTTCCTGACACAAGAGTATCTGAGCACACTTACACAGCAGTAGCTGAAAAGATTGTTTGGCAACTTTTTTCTTTTGAAATTTTTTGGTCAGCTTTCTTTAATGTTAAGCATATCTTTTATATATATATATATTCTCTGTCTGATACGGTTTATAGATATGTGATCAACATTCTCATCACTTTGTTAAAAAAATTGTTTTTTTTTTGCAACAAAACGCTATTTCATTACTCAAACTTGAGGTGGCCTGGGAATCCAGACCAGAATAGAACAACCAAAGTAACAAAGAGATCTATGAAAAGTACGGGCAATCCTAACTAGTGAATCAGCTACAACATTCTGAGTCCTTGGAATATAGCAAATCTTGAAGTTCAGATAGCACTTCTTGAGTGTATGTATTGTTTCCAGCTCCGTCGAAAAGTTTGGCCAAGATTGAGGCTCCGTCAGCATCCTAATCAGATCCTTACAATCTGTACCAAAACTCTGGCAGTCTGGGTGTTGCAGCATGGTCTCTATCGCCCAATTTAGCGCTTCTAGCTCCGAGTGTAACACTGACTCCCGTCGCCTCATGTTTCTGGTTCCCATGAGTTGGGTGTTTCCCCCGCTATCCTTCCATACCCATCCTATTCCACTGAAATGATCGGTAGAGGTCCATGAACCATCCACCATGCAAATTTCCCCCAAGCTTAAGACTTGTGGTGACGTAATAGTCTGAGTCATCGGTACAGTCACTTTTGCATCATGCCAAGCTTGGCATTCACCCTCTGCATATCTGACCAGCTCAGTTTCTCTATTCCTCGGAATATTTTATCATTCTGAGCTTTCCAAATGTACCAAATAATCCAGGGATATGGGTCCCTATCATTTTCTGGCTCCATGATACTGTTCTTCCTCCAGAAGAGATAGTCCATATTGTTATATATACTCGGGGTAGGAAATGTATGTGGGTTGGACGGTGTAGATGATTGGGCCCATGCTTGTAATGCTAGTGGGCATTCAAAGATTGCATGAGTGGTTGTTTCTTCTGGTTCTCCACATCTCAGACAGTAATTATCACATCGCATTTTCCTTCGTACCAGATTCCTTGTGACTGCTACCACTACAAGAAAAAAGTTATATTGTTACAAAAATATTTGTCACAATAAAACAGAATTCGTCACAATAAAAATATTGTGACATATTTGTGACAGTTTTATAGTGGTTACAATACAATCGTCACAAATTTTGTTGGTAACAAAAACAGTCACATTGTTGTGACCATTGTATGTAGTAACTATTCCGTCACAAATAGCAACCATATATGAAAGTAATAAATATGTTACAATTACCAACTACAATTAACATAACAAATTTGTCATATTTTTTGACTATTACAACGTCCTAATTCCATCTCTGATTACTACTAAAATATAGTCTCAAACCGTCACAAATTAATAATAAGAAAGCATCACTAAATCCATCTTCATTTGCGACTCTTTTAGTTGCTTTAATTTTGTAACACTTTATAAAAAAATATATAGTCACAAATTCCAATTAAATTTCTCTTACTCCATCGACAAACTTTTGGCTTCGTAAATAATTTGCCATAGGAATTTATTTTTATAGATAAAGTATTTGTATTAATAATGAAAGAATAAAAAATAACTAGTATTTCAAAACTAAATCAATAGTACAAACGTTGACAAAAAAATTATTAGTACAAACAACTTTAAACAAATAATCTAATATCGACAGAAAATTATAATATATGTGACTTCATTCAGCTTCCGGTACTGGGCTGCGGTTCAGAGAAAACAGTTGTTAGTCATGTTATCATCATTTAGGGTTTCCGGAAATCTTCAGTTGATTTTCGCACCAATAGCTCAAATCTTCTCAGCATCTGTCTGATCCTCAGATCTGCTCTATATTGACCTCCAGCTAATTGCCTAATTCTTTTCAGATCGTTCCCTTCCTCTCCTTGCTACAAAGCAAACGGCAAGACACACATACCACCACAACACCAGAAACTATGGGGGCTCAACTTCGGGAACACACATCTTTCACTTTTTTTTCTATCTCGCGTTCTCTCTAGGTTGGTGAATGCGGCTAATCTCTTGGAGACTATATATACGTACACACACATATCCTAATTGTTGATTAGGGTTCTAGTCTAATGGGCTGTAATTAGTTTTGAGCTTGGCTTAATGGATCGATCAAACAAAACATTATTTTCAATATGTTTCGGCTTTGAAGATATGCTTGGGTTCAAATCAAAGTTACTTAACATTTTTGGCCGAAAACCATATTCAATTTGTTCAAAAAAAAAAACAAAACCATATTCAATAGAAATAGTTTTTCTCATTTTGACATATGATTTGTATCTAATAAGAAAAGTATATGCTGTTCATAATTTTAAGCACTCATCTAAAATATGGTGACATCTAACATAGATAGTAAATAATCATATTTTAAAAGTAATATAAACGAAGTAAGTTTGAAACTATTTCAAGTATTTTTTTTATTGTTTTTCATCAGAAAACTATTTGAAGTATAAAACTATATTTGATAAAAAAAGGTATATAACTATATATACTTATCAAGTAAAATATATTAGAAAACTATATTCTTCTTTCAAAATCACTGACTAAATAAAGTATTATTAAATTGGATTTCAAATGTGATGGGTTTGTTACATTTTATTACTATTTACTATGTCTTCAACACGTACGAGTTAGAAACTATTATCTGTCACCATACTGTCACACAGTGAGACTAATATATGCCATCACAGGTTCATAACAGATTTGTGACGATATGTATAGTCATAATCTTATCATAATAATTACGACGATTAGTTTTGTCTCAAATTTGTCACTGTCTGTGACGAAAGTTAGATACGATTTAATTCGTCAGAAGATTGCGACCAAAAAGCTACTCATTTGTGACTTAAAACTTCAGTCACAACAACGTATCTAAAAGGTAACAAATCTGTGACTAATAATATTTGTATCAAAATTTCGTCACAATATGAACATTTTTTTGTAGTGTACATGTCCTGTAATCAATTGTCAAATAAGATGGCGGATCTTTTGTGGTGCATCTACCTTCCAAGCAAAGGCTTGAAGTTTAGTTATACTAGGTTCCAGAATCTGTTTGTTCTCTTCCTCCTTTAATATATTTGTGGCTACCCAGTATCCAGATTTGACTGTATATTGCCCATTTTTCGTAAAACTCCAGCAGTAGGTGTCACGTCTATGAGTTGGGCTTATGGCCAAACTCTGTATCATGGGTATATCCTCATGATCTACATACTGCTCCAGCAAATGGCTGTCCCACTCTCTCGCCGCAAAATCAATAAGGCTGTTCACTGTCATATCTGGATGAACCACTGGAATCTTAGGACGAGCTGATCTTGCTGGTATTGTCGGAATCCATGGATCCTGCCATACTTTTACCTCATAGCCTGAATGTATTTTGTTTCTAATGCCCAACATCAACAGTCTCCTCGATGCCATAATACTCGTCCACACATAAGATGGGGTATCTACTGCGCCAACTCTCAATGGCGAACTCAACCGGTAGTATCTTCCCTTTAATACTTTCGCCACTAGCGAATCCGGAAACTGAATTAGGCGCCATAAATGCTTTGCTAAAAGAGCTAAATTGAATTCATGGATCACACGAAAGCCAATTCCTCCTTCTTCTCTAGGTGCACACATCTTTTCCCACGAAGCCCAGTGGATTCCTCTTTTCGGTGGGTTTGAACTCCACCAAAATCATGCAATGGCACTTGCCAGGTTTCCACAGATTTCTAGAGGAAGTAGGAAACTAGACATCACATAGGTCGGAAGGGCCAGTAAGATCGATTTGATAAGCACTTCCTTTCCTCCTTTTGATAGCCATCTACCGATCCACCCGTTTACTCTGTGTGATAACTTATCTTTTAGAAACGCAAATAGCTTGTATTTGGATCCACTAATATCCTCTGGAATACCCAAGTATGTCCCCATTCCACCTTCATTTTGAATACCCAAGACATCTTTGATTTGTTGTCGCGCATTAGCTGGGATCCTCTTGCTGAAGAGCAATGAGGATTTGTCAAAATTAATACACTGTCCAGATGCATGTCCATACTTCCTGACTACTTTCATGACTTCTTCACATTCACGGGGCTCCGCCTTACAAAAGAACATGCTATCGTAAGCAAAGAGAAGGTGAGATATCGGGGGGCTAGCGCGAGCGACTCGCATCCCCGTTATCTTCCCTTGGTTCTCTGCTTGACTAAGAAGGCTAACGAGCGCTTCCGTGCATAGAATAAATATGAAAGGAGACAAAGGATCTCCCTGACGTAGGCCTCTCTCTGGAACTATATTTCCTCTTGGCTCTCCATTCATTAAAACTTGGTACTTAACCGAGGTAATGCATCTCATAATCCACTCAAACCATACTTCCAAAAATCCCATCTTTCTCATGACCGCCTCAATAAATGACCATTCCATCCTATCATACGCTTTGCTCATATCCGTTTTTATAGCCATCCTCTTCACTCTTCCACCTGGCTTTGTTCTCAAGGCATGAAACATTTCCTGTGCTATCATAATATTATCTGAGATTTGCCTTCCAGCTACGAAGACAGACTGGGTTTCAGATATCAGTCGAGGAAGGACCTTTTTCAATCTTTGGCATAAGACCTTAGATATTATCTTATAACTGACATTACATAGGCTGATAGGTCTAAACTTGGTCATCTCTTTCGGCTTTTCCGTCTTAGGAATCAGACAAATATTTGTATCATTTAAACCCGGAGCCATCGCACCTTGGAAGAGAAACTGATTAACCATATGGGTTAGATCATCCTTCACAATATCCCAAAACTTTTGATAGAAGAAATCTGTCATTCCATCCGGACCCGGGGCCTTTTCTGGGTGCATTGCAAAGAGCGCTAGCTTGACCTCCCATTCAGTTACTGGCGCTGTGAGATCTTCATTTTGGTTTCCAGTTATTGTTGTCTTCACCTCTGAAAGTGCTTCAGCTATGTCCTCTGGATTTGAAGATTCGAAAATTTGCATGAAATAACTAGTGGCAATGGCTACTAGTCCTTCCTCATCCTCTACCATATTTCCATTCTCGTCTAGGAGTTGTGTAATCCGATTCCTCTCCCTCCTCTGTCTTACTAGTGCATAAAAGAATTTTGAGTTCATATCGCCCTCTCTTAGCCAGAGTACTCTGCTCTTCTGTCTCCAAAACATCTCTTCCGCCTTAAGAGCGGTAGATAGCTTCTTTAGAGCAGCAGCTATCTCCTCAGATGTAGCATCATCATTTGAATACAGCTCTTCTACCTTCTCCTTAAGTTCCTCCACTTGTTTTGCTGAATTCACATTATTCTCCAATTTCCATTGACTCAAAGCTTTCCGACAACTAGCAATATGATCCATAATATTTGCATCAGCCGGCAGATCATCTGCTTTCCAACCTTCCAGAATGACCTGCCTGAGATCCTCATTATCTAGCCACCTTTTATCAAATTTCTTCTTTCTTCTGGCCGGTCTAATAAGGATGTCAGCAAGGACCGGACGATGATCCGATCCCCATAGCCTGAGATATCGCACTGATGTATGTGGGAACTTCTCATGCCAGTCTTCGTTTCCTACAGCTCTGTCTAATCGACATCTGACAGTTGCCCCTCCTGAT
Source organism: Hirschfeldia incana (assembly GCA_026261945.1). Taxonomy (NCBI): domain Eukaryota; kingdom Viridiplantae; phylum Streptophyta; class Magnoliopsida; order Brassicales; family Brassicaceae; genus Hirschfeldia; species Hirschfeldia incana. Next base: position 340,834 of record JABCMI010000056.1, read on the forward strand.
CTTTTTCCTACCCATGAAAGCATATTACCAGTAAAAGGGAACTCCAACATGCCACAATCGTTTAACATCTGCTTGAAGGGAAGGAAAGAACTGTCAGAGCGCCTTCTCCCTCCTTCCTTTTCACTATGATCAGTTATTTCATTAAAATCTCCAATCATGAACCAAGGTCCATTTCGAGTTGTTGAAAAACGCGTAAGACGTTCCCAAACCAGATCCATACGTTCTAAAACAGGGTCTCCATAAACAAATGTCATAAAGACTTTTATTCCATCAATGACTGCCTCAATGTCAATCATTCTATTATTCGAAAACAAAACATTAACTTGAAAATCATCCATAAATAAAAGAGCTAAACCTCCACTGAGGCCAAGTGGCTCAACAGTAAACAAACGATCAAATCCCAAATCAGCCTAAATGTTTTGCAACAGCAGCTTCTTGTTCTTCGTCTCAGAAAGAAACACAAGTCCTGGGCGATGCTTCTGACACATCTCCGTAAGGCGTCGAACTGTGAGGTCGTTTCCAATCCCTTGACTGTTCCAACTGAGTGTCTTCATGGATGGTGTTTGGATGGATTTTTGGAACCCATCAAACCATCACTTGTGTTGTCTCGTCCTTTCTTGGAACTGTGCCGGCGGTGATAAGTCCTTGCCGTTTCTTGCCCTGAAGACTTAACAGCTCGTGGCTTTGGAGATCCTCGACGGAGGAATTCTGCTTTCTTTGTTTGAATGCCCAAAGGAACAATCAATTTGTTGCTGCTCTTAGACTTCGCAGCTCCATCTCTACGCTCCTCATTAGCCACGGAAGATGTCACTGGGTAAGGTTGCACACCCTCCATTGCGTCAAGATCCTCCCCTAATAAGTCATCATCCTGTTCCTCCATCAACCCATCTTCGTTACTCGAACCACAATCTCCATATCACTCAAAGCTCCAATAATTTGTTCATTTTCAAACCCATTTGCTTCCACTTGCAGGCTAGAGGGTGAAAAGGTTAGTAGCCTTGGCGTAAACTTTGCTCTCTTAGTAACATTATCATCTTCTACTTGAATATCTTTAGATGGGGTAACAATAGTACTCGCTAGGCGTTTGGCCTTTCCATCACTTTTGGCTTCATTTGCATTGCCTCCTTCATTAGTACCGTTCCTTCCAATTGCAGTACTAGTGGCCACCGTTTGTTCATAAGGAACAATACGGTTATCACTTCCATGAGAAGGAGCTGATCCTCGTCCATGATTCGTTTTCTCGCGCCATACCTTCTCTGGGAAGCGAGCATAAGGTGCACTTCCATGACGGGATCCACCATATCTATTGCCTCTACGCTCATCTCGTCCCCTTATAATCCTATCTCTGTGATCATACTGTCTTTCACCATTAATGTGTGGATTGTAAGCTGTATTCTCCCTATGATACCACTCAAAAGATGAACGTGGAGGCTGGTATCTTGCAAAAGCCCTGCCGTCAACATCCTTAATCTCCTTGTTCCGCCCATACTCCAGCAAAGGCTGTTGAGTTCTCTTAGAAATATGAGACATATAGTTCTCTTAAAAAATTTTTTTATCAATCATGATCACTCACTATATAATACTAAGGGTTTATTTGTGATATAACCAAGAAAAAAGTAAAATTGGTTTTCTAGAAAGAGAGTAGAGAGAGAGGAAGAAAGAAGAGGAGAGGGTGTGGTTTTGGCTATATAATGAATTATGAGTTTTTGTTTTGTTAGTTCACCTAATTTCCCTAATACTATTCATTAGTAATCATCTACTAACAAATTATGTATCAGATAAAAATCATGTATCATATAACAAATAATCTATCAAACAAAATATTGATTCACAGATCATGTAACAATTCATTTTGCAGCTAACAAAATATCAGTTTTGGATAAGTCTTTTGTAACATCGTATATATTAAGGGAAGTTTACTAGAATGAATTAAATTAGTTGTATAATTACTAGAATTAATTTTTTAAAATTATTAGAATATTTTTTCTGGTCAAAATTGTCCTTAGACATAGTTATAACAATTTTTTTTAACCAAAATATCTTTATTAATTTCTGACGACAAATTTTTTTTAGAAAAAAAAATCTGTCAAGTAATAAATCTGTTTATAAAATCTGTGTAGAAAAAGAAATTTACCGTTAAAGTGGTGTCAGACTTTCTACAAAATGTCAGATTTGTTCATACGACAGAGTTAATTGACCAATTTGATTAAAAAACAGATTTTTAAAAATATGTCTGTCGAATGAGGTAGCAGATTTGTTATAAGTAGTATATTTATGTGGTTAACTTATTTTTTAATCGACAGATTTATTTTGAATGCTAGACTTATTTTTTACGGAAAATTTATGTAACCGATTTAAAATTATTGGCAGACTTCTTATTTATGTGATAATAGATTTTTTAATTTATGTTGTAGAAGTGTTATTTTCCCCCAGACGTATAGCGTGCCGGCCATTTATATGCGAAAGCTAGTAAGTCAGATCTAGTTATGAATAAGAACTGAAAAGTTTATAATCAAGTCTAAATGACTAACGGTTAGAGTTATTTCTTTTAGTAATCTCTCCAGCTAACGTTCAATAAAAAAGTAAGAAAGATAGTAATCTCTCCAACCAAGATGGTGTTCATAAGCTGGACTATAGTGAAAGTTCAGAGACAACCAAATAAAGGAACAAATACGAAATCCAAAAAACATTTCCTTGTATATTAGAAATCTTTTAAACAATCTCCTATATCTTTTTAATCCGGATTACTCTCAGTCACACACGATTAGAGACGGACCATGTTGGGGTCAAAATCGGTCAAGACGAAATCGATGTCTGAAAGTTTCGGAAAAAACACGAAAGACGTTAGATGAGTTTTAAGAGACTAAGTTTCAATCAAGAAACCTCAGAAAAATGTTAAGCTCAAAATTAGTCGTTTCGGAATCAATGGCTAGAAACATTTTCCACACAACAAAAACCTCCGGAAAATAAAAAAAAAAAACGCAAAAACTCGCACGAACCGAAAGAAACGAGCAACCGACCCCGCACTGGCTGTGGCCGCCGGGTGGCTAGCCCCGTGATGGCCGTAGCTGCTGGGCGGCTAGCCCCCGTGCTGGCCGTAGCCGCCGGGCGGCTAGCGCCCGTGCTGGCCGTAGCCACCGGGGGCTAACGCCCGTGCTGACCGTAGCCGCCGGGCGGCTAGCGCCCGTGCTGGCCGTAGCCGCCGGGCGGCTAGCGCCCGTGCTGGCCGTAGCCGCCGGGCGGCTAGCGCCCGTGCTGGCCGTAGCTGCCGGGCGGCTAGCGCCCGTGCTGGCCGTAGCCGCCGGGCGGCTAGCGCCCGTGCTGGCCGTAGCCGCCGGGCGGCTAGCGCCCGTGCTGGCCGTAGCCGCCGGGCGGCTAGCCCCTGTTCTGGCCGTAGCCGCCGGGCGGCTAGCCCCCGTTCTGGCCGTAGCCGCCGGGCGGCTAGCGCCCGTGCTGGCTCGGGTTGTCGGGCGGCTAGTCTTCGTGCTAAGTTCCAGGCTCTCAAACCGCCAGAAATCCGAGTTTTGCGACTTTCCGGAATCCCGCGAACAAAACTCCTTTTCCTACTCCAAGCCTTCGGAAAACCCGTAAGACATCAACGGATGAAAAAAATTCGTATAAAAAAGTGATGGTTATCTTAAAACACCATTCGCCTCAGCAAAGAATCGGAGATCTTCCGAAAGGTTCGACATCCAAGTAGGAGCATTCTTTCAAAGAAATCGTAGAAGACAGCGGAAGTCCGAGATACGGCCTGAAAGGGACCAAACACGATCGGACAACCTACTTACGATTTTCTAAAAGGTAGATACGACGGCTTGCAATTATCTTCACATAACAAGATAAATGTCAAACTTCCAAAAGGATAAACATCAAATTTCCGAAAGGATAAATGTCAACTTTCCCGATAAATACGAAAGTCGACGAAAATGGAAAAAGTCCAGCTCGCGGCGGCCCATCAAGAATAGACCGTCATATGGGAGTATATAAGCAAGGCTAGGGGCAGAGGAAAAGGGATCCGAAAATCAGAAGACAAACTACTCTCAGAGCAATTTAGAACTTAGGCTTTTATTTCCTTTTTATCGAGCTGCGACTCAATTAGGTTAGATCTAGGGTTTTGAGACTAGCAACGATCGACAGCTCTTACGGCCGCGATCTCGACCTATTGTTCCAACGCTCTCCGCGAATTCGGAAATAAGATTCTTTCTTTTTGCTCTCTTTATTTTGCGCATTTATTCTCAAACTTAGCCTGTCTTAACTTCGTCGTGCGTGGCCTAGCAGATAGCCGGGATCCTCTGGGAAAACTAGGTCAACTTAGTTTTCCTACGTTTAAATTTAACTAAAATCGACAGTGAGAATTTCGGTTCCCACAGTTTGGCGCTAGAGAGAGGGGGATACACGGATTTATCTTTCTTGCATCTACGCACGCCCAGTTAAGCATGTCTGTTAACGCGGAAAAAGACAAGGAAACGCACGACGGATCAGCCGCCGATGCCAACGCTGAGAAGACTCCTGCCGGAAACGTATTGACGGTCACTGCCGAGGCAAACACCGCGATGCTGGACCAGGTGAAGGAACTGTTCGCCACCGCCCAGAAACGGTCGGAAGAACAAGAGAAACTAATGGCTTCACTCGCTAAACAGGTCAGTACCTTAACAGCGAAAAGCAAACTCCCGCGCGGATCCACCAAGGTGAGGCGTGTCAGGAGGCTCGACTTCGGAATTTCCGGAGACCAAGAAAAAGATGCCTCGAGAAAATCCCCGGAACTCATCCCTGACGATACCACTCCGGCGGGGCAGAAGAAAACGACGGATAACCTTCCACCTCCCGCGAGGGAAATCGAAGGAGACGACGTCGAAAGAATCAACCTGGATATCAACGATCAATCGGATCCGTCCGACGAAGAAGCCGACATCCACCACAGGAGGACCCGAAGTCAGTCAGCTCGACTGGCAGCAGCCTTCAAAAAACCCATGACAGAAGAGGAAGAAGACCTCTACTGGTCAGAGCAAGAGAGGTTGACCGAAGACCAGACTCGGGCCTATCGCAGCCAACGTAGACAAAGGAGCGCAAACGGCGCCAATGAGATCCACGATTTGCGCGAGTACATCGCGAAGACTGCAGCCGAGGTGAAAGCGGTAAAGTTGCAGATTCACCACGCAACCAGCACTGCTCCCGAGATCGACCTGCTCCTCGAGGAATCGAGGAAGACTCCGTTCACCTCTCGAATCACAGACGCACGAGTCTCAGATCCCGGGAAAATAAAGCTTCCCACCTACGACGGAACCACAGACCCGAAGGCACATATGTAATCCTTCCAGATTGCAATGGCTAGGTCTAAACTTCCGGAGCGGGAAAAAGACGTCGGCTGCTGTCTCCTATTCGTCGAGAACCTCAGACGAGCTGCGCTCGAGTGGTTCTCGCACCTGAAGAGGAACTCCATCGGGAATTTTCGACAGCTTGCCTCAGCTTTTCTGAAGCAATTCTCCATGTTCATGAATAGAGAAACCTATGACGTAGACCTATGGAGCCTAGTCCAAAAGAAAGACGAACCACTCCGCGACTACATAAGAAGATTCAAACTTGTGATGTCCAGGGTCACGGGCCTCAGCGACAGAGTCGCCATCGACGCCCTAAGAAAAAACCTATGGTACAAGTCAAAGTTCTGAAAGTGGATTTCTTTGGAGAGGCCACGCACCATCCAGGACACTCTCCACAAGGCAACGAAGAAAGCGTCCGGCAAGAAGAAACCCTCTCGTAACGACAAGTATGTCCATCACGAGGGGGAAGACGTCCAAGGCGAGCATAACTACGCCGTCAATTCTGAACAAGGAAACACTGCTGGAAACACTTGGACGCGGAACTCGTACAAGGATAACTCCAGCTGCGAGTTCCATCAGACGAGAGGTCACTCCACCGCCAACTGCAAAGTCCTCGGCGCTAGACTCATCGCGAAGCTGCTCGCCGGCGAGCTAGCGGCAGTTAGGAGTGTAAAAGACCTGCTCCTAGATTCCGACTGTCCGTCGAAGACCAATGGAGCTACGCCCGAGAATAATGCTCCTGGAACTCAGTCGGGCGAAAAACGCGGACGGAGGCAAGACGGCGAGGGAAACAGCAAGAATCGCCAAAGGATCAACATGATCATGGGAGGATAACACTTCTACCAGGACTCCGTTTCGTCAATCAAAGCTTATGGGCGGAAGGCCGAAACGAGTCCCGGATGGTGTCCAGAAGATGATGTTCCCAATCACACAATCGTCTTCGAGGAACAGGACATGGTCGGACTCGATAAACCCCACTATGATCCTCTGGTCATCGACTTGGTGATTCAAGATCTCGAAGTCGGCCGCATCCTCATCGACACAGGAAGCACGGTCAACATCATGTTCCGCGATACTCTCCAGAGGATGAACATACCCCTCGGAGAAGTCATCCCAGAACCAAGACCGCTGACTGGATTCTCAGGTGTCACATCCATGACCCTCGGAAAAATCAGGCTCCCAGTCATGGCTAAATAAGTCACGAAGATCGTCGAGTTCGAGGTAGTGGATAACCCGGCCATCTATAACGCCATAATGGGAACTCCTTGGATAAACGCCATGAAGGCAGTCCCGTCCACTTACCATCTCAGCGTCAAGTTTCCAACACCAACTGGAATGGCGGTAATCTGGGGAAGCCAAAAACAGTCGCGACTCTGCTTCCTAGCTGAACATAATTTGCACAGCAATCGAAACGCTCCAGTGGCTAACCCGAAGCGAACTAAGAAGCATCCGAGTATCTACGAGAACTCGGCAAAAGACGACTCAGACTTGTCTAAAAAGGCCACGACTCAGGGTGAAGAGAAAATCCTCGAGTCCATCGCCGACAGAACGAATGACCTAACTCCCCACGCGGCCACCGACATAGCTAAAACAGTCGAGGCGCCGGAAATCGTGGAGTAATAGCATCCGCGATAAAAACAGAACTACGAGATGGCTTGATCCTCGCAAGAGGTACGTAGGCAGCTCGTCGTAACCCGACGAGTTCAGCTATCCCCCTCACCAAAAAGGGGGGGGGGAGATGGGAACGAACATTCTCGTACTCCCGCAAAAATATTTTTTTTACATGTACTCTACATTCTTGAAACCTTTTATAAAGTCTTAAATTTAAATGCTTATTCAACGCATAAACATTACGGAAAACGGAAATCATATCTTTAAGGAACGCGAGACGTCGCAAGTTCCCGAAAAGTCTCGATTCTCTACTCTCCTCCAAAACAGTCCATCCGCGACTCTAAAAAAAAAAGAACTCTATCAAACAGTCTATCCACGACTCTAAAATTCATTTCCGTCGATTGGCCCCGACGGAAAAACATAGAAACGTTTCACTCAATCAAATTCGTAGTCCGGCTTCTGACGAAGTCCTCTTGCATCCGACAAGGATATCATAGCGCGCTATACAAGAAATCCAAATTTTGGTCAGCTCTTCGTAAAGGAAGTAGCTCGATTCGTACCCAAACGAATCATATAAGCCGATAAGCACTTCGCAGATTCTAAAACGGTACGAATCAGGTCGAAATCGCAAACAAGCAAAACGAAAAGCCGATTTGTCATCGCACATCTTCAGTCCGAAACTAAACCTAGGTCTTGCCCTAAACCCGGCCTTGCTGGTATCTAAAACATCTCATAGGCATAAGTATCCAGAATGCGAGATTCCAAAATTTGCCTCTTATCGCTTACAAACCTAACGTTCGCTACAAAGTAACCTACGGATTAAGCGACAAAAAAAGAGCTTGAATACGAAGTGACTACACGTATTCAAACCCTCTACACTTGACGAAAGTATAAATCAAAACACAAAGTTTATAAAAACATTCATAACAGGGATTCGAAAGCCACCAACGGCCAGTCCCGAAAAACATAAAGTCGCGCGACCTCTTAATGATCGCAACACATACAGCCACATTCGGCCTATCATAAATTATAATCGAATGCATAACAATCGGTTAGGGATATTCCATACAAGGAATTGGGCTGGTCGACCTCTTCACCCTCGTCGCCTGCGTTCGCATCCACACCCGCATCCTCTGTATCTTCCGATACTTGGATAGGGTTCCACAACTCTCGAATTCTCCCTTCGATCGGAGGAACGAAGGTTTCGGCGTTAGCACAAATTCTCATCGAGCCATCCATCGCGGCAAGCTCGCTGGAAAGAGAAAAACCCTCGCGCTGCATTTTGTGGAGGGTACCAACCGAACCACGACACTCGCGAAAATCGCCTACAAAGTCCTGAGCCTCTTTGTACGCCTCGAATTCGGTAGAAAAGATTTCAGCCCTTCGATTCAATTCGGCGGCAGCTTTTCTCCGTCCTCTCCTTTCTGCACGGACGAGGGCTCGAGCCTGGACCTCAACTTGCCGACGATTTTGCTCCTCCACCTCCAACCGGTACTTGGCGAATTCCCTTTCGGTCTCTTCCGCTTTGAAACTGGCCAGCCGAGCAGTGCGGAAACTTCCATCGATCGATGTGTTCCATACTTTCACGGCCTGCAAAAAAGTCAAGATCAAATCAAAAGAAAAGGGGATTTATTCGAGTCTCAGAAACGAACCTCGTTGACCAAACGGGCGCCCTCCGCAGTCACCTTGTCTCTCTCCTCGTTGTCGAAAGACTCATCACGGGAAAATGCAGGAGGAAGCTCATCAAAGAAGTCACCTGGGGGCGGGTTCGGACCGGGAACACCTTGATTCTCTATAACGAAGTCTGGATCGTATCTCGGCGGCTCATCATTTCCCGACGAGGCCTCGAAAGCAATCCCTTTACCCTTCAAAGATCTCCTCCTCCGCCTTGAAGGAGCAAATACGAAGGATCCGTCATTGATGATAGGTCGCGTACCACCTCGCGATCGGTGAAACGCGACCGCCCCTCGAATCCGGTCGAGAGTAAAAGAATTCCAGGAACAGGGCCTTGTCCTAAATATGTCTCTCTTGGTCGAAAGATCGGAAGGAACATGCGCGAGACACCTGTTCTCTGAACAATAAAAAATATATACGTTCAGAGCTCGCCTTTCGGATTCTAAGAAAAGGAATGCGGCAATCTTACCACGTCGGTACAACCAGTCCGTCGGGAATAAATGGAGAAAGCCTTCCTTGACAGACTCTCCATCAATCCTCACAAAAAAGAAACGATCAACGTAATCCTTAGCATGCGAGGTAACTCCACGAATTACCAAAAAATCGGTCCTCGCTTTCATGGCATATATTCCATTGGTGCTCGTCGCCTTGGAACTCCACAACCCTTCGAAGTCTGAAGGGCTAAGGTCCATTCGTAACTCGTAACTCAAAATTACAACGCCAAGACAGCTTTCCAAGGCCGGCACGTTCAGCTGGCTAATTACGATTCCGAAACGGTCGAGAGCCTCAACGATAACTCCTAAGATAGGGAACCACAGTCGACATTGCGTCAGGAATGCCTCGTAGCAAGTAAAATAACCCTCCGGAGGGCGCTCTGAACTCTCATTCCCATGTGGAATGCGAAACACGACTCCCTTCAGAACTTTATAAAACTCTCGAAGAGTTTCGAGATAATCGGGAGATACTTCGCTCGCCGAATCAGTTTCCTTGCTCACCCTCTGAGGTCGCCGGGGGATCGGAATCACGGAAAGAGGAGCATCGGAACCAAAAACGGCGTCGCAATACACGTTCCTATCAATCTCTTCGATCTCGGGTTTCAGAACTTCCTCCTCGGCGTGGAAACTATCCGAAGACGAGCGAGGTTGCTTCCTAGATGATTTTGATCTCGAAGACATTCTTTTCTTAATGTAGAGAGAGAATTTGTAGGAGAGATGTTAAGATCAAGATTCTTGGAATGAAGTAAGAATGGTTTAAAATTTACATGTCTTTATAGGCAAAAATTTTACTATTCACCCCGACCTTCGACATGATTCCGTCTTCATACTTTCCTCGCAGGCCTTACCACAAGCTAGGACCTACAACTCCTAGCTAGCTGGGGGGCTAACTGTTGGGGTCAAAATCGGTCAAGACGAAATCGATGTCCGAAAGTTTCGGAAAAAATACGAAAGATGTTAGATGAGCTTTAAGAGACTAAGTTTCAATCAAGAAACCTCGGGAAAATGTTAAGCTCAAAATTAGTCGTTTCGGAATCAACGGCTAGAAACATTTTCCACACAACAAAAACCTCCGGAAAGTAAAAAAGAACGCAAAAACTCGCACGAACCGAAAGAAACGAGCAACCAACCCCGCACTGGCCGTGGTCGCCGGGCGGCTAGCCCCATGCTGGCCGTAGCCGCCGGGCGGCTAGCGCCCGTGCTGACCATAGCCGCCGGGCGGCTAGCGCCCGTGCTGGCCGTAGCCGCCGGGCGGCTAACCCCAGTGCTGGCCGTAGCCGCCGGGCGGCTAGCGCCCGTCCTGGCTGTAGCCGCCGGGCGGCTAGCGCCCGTGCTGGCCGTAGCCGCCGGGCGGCTAGCGCCCATCTTGGCCATAGCCGCCGAGCCGCCGGGCGGCTAGCGCCCGTCCTGTCCGTAGCCGCCGAGCGGCTAGCCCTAGTGCTGGCCGTAGCCGCCGGGCGGCTAGCGCCCATGTTGGCCGTAGCCGCCGGGCGGCTAGCGCCCGTGTTGGCCGTAGCCGCCGGGCGGCTAGCGCCCGTGCTGGCCGTAGCCGCTGGGCGGCTAGCGCCCGTGCTGGCCGTGGTCGCCGGGCGGCTAGCCCCGTGCTGGCTCGGGTTGTCGGGCGGCTAGTCTTCGTGCGTAAGATCCAGGCTCTCAAACCGCCAGAAATCCGAGTTTTGCGACTTTCCGGAATCCCGCGAACAAAACTCCTTTTCCTACTCCAAGCCTTCGGAAAACCCGTAAGACATCAACGGATGGAAAAACTTCGTATAAAACAGTGATGGTTATCTTAAAACACCATTCGCCTCAGCAAAGAATCGAAGCTCTTCCGAAAGGTTCGACATCCAAGTAGGAGCATTCTTTCAAAGAAATCGTAGAAGACAGCGGAAGTCCGAGATACGGCCCGAAAGGGACCAAACACGATCGGACAACCTACTTACAATTTTCTAAAAGGTAGATACGACGGCTTGCAATTATCTTCACATAACAAGATAAATGTCAAACTTCCAAAAGGATAAACATCAAATTTCCGAAAGGATAAATGTCAACTTTCCTGATAAATACGAAATCCGACGAAAATGGAAAAAGCCCAGCTCGCGGCGGCCCATCAAGAATAGACCGTCATATGGGAGTATATAAGCAAGGCTAGGAGCAGAGGAAAAGGGATCCGAAAATCAGAAGACAAACTACTCTCAGAGCAATTTAGAACTTAGGCTTTTATTTCCTTTTTAGCGAGCTGCGACTCAATTAGGTTAGATCTAGGGTTTTGAGACTAGCAACGATCGACAACTCTTACGGCCGCGATCTCGACCTATTGTTCCAACGCTCTCCGCGAATTCAGAAATAAGATTCTTTCTTTTTGCTCTCTTTATTTTGCGTATTTATTCTCAAACTTAGCATGTCTTAACTTCGTCGTGCGTGGCCCAGCAGATAGTCGGGATCCTCGGGGAAAACTAGGTCAACTTAGTTTTCCTACGTTTAAATTTAACTAAAATCGACAGTGCGAATTTTGGTTCCCACATACCAATTTCTAAACTCACAATTACAGAGATTGAAACTCAACACACTGATCTCAACTCTCAGCTGCTTGACAAGAACACGCCTCTTGCTCAAGCTCTTTAAACTATAAAACCCTTAACCTAGACCTATCGACCATAGTCAGGTTAAATACTCTATCCGAAAATCTATCTCCCTAGATACTCGGATAAGCCTAAATCTTTCAGAGTTATCTTCTAGAACCGATGACCACTTGCCATGTCTTCGCTTCATAAGTATCCAGCAGCGGTGCGTAACACACTAAACTCCATGTGTAAAACGACGTCACTCTGTCTCTCCAGCAACTCAATTCTCCTTGTGCTTACATTCTCCCCCTTTTTGTCTGAATGTGACAACCTAAGCAACCTGCAGAGTAGCACACAGAAACACCCATTCACATAAATTGTATCTCGTAGAACTCTCATTTTCTAAACACCACAGAACACTTCATTGCATTATCACATAAAGCATACTTAATCCATAAGAAGGTGTCAGAGCACATAGTCTAAGTCTTAGCACAACACAAAGCCGAATTCCAGATAGATTTATGTAATACATAGATAAAAGCAAAAGAAAAAATAAACTCCCATCACTCAGAGATGTCTAGTTCTTCAGTATCTCCATCTTCATTGTCGTTGATCTCATTTGTGGCCTCCATGTCAACCCCTGCTTCCTGCTCGACCTGTTCATACACCACTTGAGTGTGTAGGGGACCGTACTCTCCCCCTGCTTAGTTGCACAATTCAGATGAAAACATTAGTGGTACTCAAGAATTAATAGTAACAAGCAGTCAAGAGAGAAGGTGACAATTACTCCTTAAGCACAAGTGAATGGCTTTGAGATCAGAAATAGTCTTTTCTATGTCCTCCTCAAGGCTGGCAGGTCCAGCGCTCCCCCCATTATCACGGCCAGCTTTGCAGTCCTTGACCACAAGCTTTGGAAAACCGAGCAGCTCCCCATCATTGTGCTCATCCTGAGGAATGCGCTGGTAGATGAGCACTTGATAGATTAAGGTTGGAAAGATGATATGCCGTGTCTTCTTAATCATGGTGGTTTTCCCAAAAGCAATGATCTGATCATACATCAGTTTCCCAAAGTTGAAAGCACCATCAATGTGATGAAACATATAGACGAACTTAAGACGGTCCTGGTTCATTGATGTGTAGTTCATGGTAGGAATCCAGTTAGAGCAGACAAGTTTGTAGAGCACCTGATTAGTGGGTGTGAGGAACTTTGAGCTCATTGCTTCCCATCTATGAATCTGACCATCAGTGAGAAATCCACATACTTCATCAATATTATCCTCTCTCCATTCCGGATCATACTCAAACCCAGGGATGCAGTACATTGCATTAATGAGATTCAGAGAGAAATCATATAGGAATCCTCTGACATACACAACCACACCATCATCACGTTCTTCTGCGTCTAAGAGATTGGCTAGGAATTCTCTTACCAGAGTAGGTAGGTAGCTGTCGACGTTTGTTACGGTATGAAGTAGCCCTGCTTCAGTCACCACCCTGGTTATATCAGCCAGATTGGGATCAGTTGGACAAAGTCGTTGCTGGTCGACGAACTTTCTCCGATGGAGACCTTGAATACGCTCCACAGCCGCCATAGTGAAAAACCTAGTCGTCGCAGACCTTTTGGTTGGGAAGATAAGCTCCGGGTAGAACTGTGTCTTAGTTTTATACACATTCCTACTCTCCTCGAATCTCCTCTCCTTCGAGCCATTACGAGGTATGGCAGCTCCGATTTGATGGTTGTCTTCCTCTGAGTCGGATTCAGAGAGAGACTCGATGTCAGGTTCTAGTTGCTGCGGCGGAGGAGGGCATGTGGCACGGCGGCAGAGACGTTTGCGGGAGGACTGACCCAAGGAGTTGGGTGAATCATTATGGATTGGTGAGATAGGCGTCTGATGAGATGATTCGGGTGGTGCTGGTATAGATCGATTCAATCGCACACTTTCCCTTTGAGGCTGCATGTTGGTGAAGAGAAAGAGAGAGAGAGAGAGCTTCTGGATTCTTGGTTGTAACGAGATTCTTGAAACAAATCACCTGATTCCTTAAGTATATCGTGAAGTAGAGGCATTAGTAAACAAATAAACATGCTTAAGGGCCCAACAAGATAGCATTTATTCTGTGAAACACTAGAGGCCCAAGGTAATATTTCTTGACTCATACTCAATTGTAACCAAGATAACTCAACATCACTTATGAAGATGAGACAATAGGCACAAGAGAAAGGCAAAAACCAGAACACATTATCACCAGAGAAGCAGAGGAGTAAAAAAAAATAAAGCAAAACATTTTTTTAAAAAAAAAATTTAAAATTTTAAAGAAAACACCAAACTATTTGATTGTCCAGAGAAGGGGAACAGGGATCATTCCTCACACTTTGTCTTTCACCAAAACATTTTAGAGAAATCAATGAACCAACCCAAGTCTGTAGCTTTTTCTCAGCCGATTAGCTGTCACAAACGAGATTTCTCCCGGTGGAGTAACCAACCTCTCACTCAACATCACATCCATTTATATGGTCCAGGAACACGATTAGGCATTTTGTGCATCTACCACTTCCACTCGGTAGATAAATTATACTTATTGCTTTCAAGGATTGAAGCTCAACTCTAGTGCCATGGGCAGTACCACAATGAAAGTTGAATGGAAATGCATCCTCCTCTATCATGATATGCCCGTAAGAGTCAAACATCATACCTGCCTAGTCTGGACAGTGATCGAAGTCAGAGACAAGTGCTGTAACAACGGCCTCCGAGATCGAGTATCCATCATTCCAGGCCTTGTTGTTGTTGTTGTTGTTGTTGTTTTTTGTTTTTTTTTTTTTAAATCTTCAGCTTCTTCCCCTTATGTGTAAAAACAACACTCATCCCCTCTTGTGTTCCCTCGTTCAATCCAGGCAGTGATCATAGTCTCAGACTAAGAATGTTGCAGCATCCTTGTCCAAGTTGAGTACCTTTCTCTTTGAAATAAACATATGCATGTTTTGAGCTTAAGATGAGAGACTCCACACAGAGAAACTTGTCAATCCAAGGTTTTGAGGGGGTGGCAGAAAAAACAAATGTGATAAACATATCTACAGTGACCCTTCTCCTTAGACAGGTTAAGTTCAGAGATTGACAATTTCCATGGCTTTTCTAAGGCCTAGGAAAGTGTTGTAGTCTAAAGGTTTAGTGAACAAATCAGCCAGTTGCTTATAAGTTGATACATGTTCTACAATCACCATTTTCATCTCAACCAATTCTCTCACAAAGTGATGCCTAATGTCTACATGCTTGGTGCGTGAGTGCTGAAAAGAATTTTTAGATAAATTTATAGCACTCATATTATCACAGTGAGCTAGCATAGGGTCAGAGATAAAACCGTAATCAACGAGCATCTTACACATCCATAGTAGTTGTGTACAACAACTTCCCATGGAAATATATTCTGCTTCAGCTGTGGAGAGGGAGACGCAATTCTGTTTCTTGCTATGCCATGCCACCATATTTTTTCCCAGAAAGAAACATCCACCTGAAGTGCTATGCCTATCATCTAAGCATCCGGTCCAATCTACATCACAAAATCCTGCAAGATTCATGTTAGGCTCAAAAGAATAATGAAGACCAAACTCAAGGGTACCTTTTACGTATTTGATAATTCTTTTGACAGCGTTCATGTGTGACTCTTTAGAACGTGCTTGGTATCTAGCACATATACCTACATTTAAGCACAAATCAGGTCTGCTTGCAGTGAGGTACAAGAGGCTTCATATCCTGGCTCTATACAGTTTCTCATCAATTGGTTTTTACCATCTTCATCTCTGGACAGCTTCGTAGTAGTACTCATAGGAGTGTTTGAGACCTTTCTTGTCTGCATCCCAAAACGTTTGATAAGATTCTTGGCGTAGGTACTCTGAGACACAGTGATTCCATCAGGTAGCAGCTTTACTTGCAGTCCAAGAAAGTAACTCCACTCACCAACCATACTCATCTCGAATACTTTTTTCATTGTTTGGACAAAGCTTTCTGTCATGGTTTGAGAGGTACTTCCAAAAATAATGTCATCCACATATACCTGGATAATTAGGATGTCTTGTCCATTCTCACCAATGAACAAGGTTTTGTCTACACCTCCTCTTTGAAAACCAGCTTTGATGAGTAAATCTGCGTCGCTCATACCAAGCTCGTGGAGCTTGTTTAAATCCATACAATGCCTTCTTAAGCTTATAGACATGGTCAGGAAAATGTGGATCCTCAAATCATTTAGGCTGGGACACATAGGCTTCCTCTTGTAAGACACCATTGAGAAAAGCGCTCTTAACATCCATTTGATACAGTTTAATCTGAAGAACACAAGCTATGGCTAAGAGTAGTCTTATGGATTCTAGACGAGCAACATGAACAAAAGTCTCATCGAAATCAACACCTTCGACCTGAGTGTATCCTTGTCTTACCAGTCGGGATTTGTTTTTCATAAAATTCCTTTCCTCATCAGTTTTATTTTTGTGAATCCATTTGGTTCCTATGACATTCACATTCTCAGGTCTTGGAATCAGATCCCATGCATCCAGTCGATCAAATTGGTCCAGCTCTAGATGCATGGAGTCGGTCCAATACTCATCATCCAACAGTTCCTGAAGATTCTTGGGTTCAAACTGAGACACGAAGCATTCAACAGAGTTCATCTGAGCCATGAAACATGCCAGTTTCACCATGCTCTTGAAGTCTATTTGTTTCTTCCTGGTCACTCTTTCATCAAATATTCCTCTAATAACATCTTCAGGGGGGTGATTCTTATGAACTTTTCCTTTGTCCAGATCAACCTTTATATCTCCAGACTCGTCCTCTTCCTCCAGATCCTCTTTAATCCCTGTTTCTGAAACAACTGGTTTATCTTGTGTAACATACTCAATAGTCTGTGTCACGATGGCTTGGTAAAATCCTACACTGTCATCAAACACAACGTTTACCCTAACTCCAATGTACTTGGTTCGCTGATTGTAGACCCTGAAGGCATAGCTGTTTGTTGAATACCCTAGAAACATTACAACATCACTTCTAGCATCAAATTTCCTTAGATGATCTTTGTCGTTCAAGATGCAACACAAGCACCCGAACACATGCATGTGACTGAGATTAGATGTGTTTTCATCAACTCATAAGGCGTAGTCTTAGTCTTTGGTTTGACATACACTCGGTTGATCTCATAGCTGGCTGTGTTAATTGCTTCAGCCCAAAAACCAGAAGGGACACTGTTTCCACATAGCATTGCTCTAGCCATTTCTTGCAGTGTCCGATTCTTCCTCTCCACTATTCTATTTTGTTGTGGAGTTCTGGGAGCAGCATATTGATGTCGAATGCCTTGATTCTGACAAAACTTGTCAAATTGTTCGTTCTGAAATTCTCCTCCATGATCACTCTTGATTTGGATAACTCCACCTTTTTCTTGCTTATGTTGCAATGCCAGTTTTCTGAAGCTGTCTATTGCATTCGATTTGTTTTTCAGGAAGTCAACCCAGGTATACATCGAGAAGTCATCAACCATGACCAGTATATACTTCTTTCTAGCTACACTATCTGGTGTTATAGGACCCATAAGGTCCATGTGCACAAGCTCCAGTATCTGCTTAGACCTGATCTCAGTGATTTTCTTATGTTGAACTTTGACTTGCTTTTCCTGGCAACATGCTCCACAGACAGTATCCGTCGTGGCTTCTAAATCTGGTACTCCTCTGACAACTTCAGCACTGACAAGTCTAGTCAACCCATTCGTGTTCGTATGTCCTAGTCTTTTATGCCACAAGTCAAGTTTCGAGGTTGTAGCTGCCGAGCACATGTGATCAGGCTTCCACATATAGCAGTTGTTCCCAGAACGTACTCCCTTTAGTACAATCAAACCAGTTGAGTCCACTGCTCTATATTCCCTTACTGTTGAATATCACTTCAAGTCCTTCATCGCACAGTTGACTTACACTGATAAGATTTGCCTTAAGACCATCCACTAGTAGACATTAATGAGATGAGGTAAATCAGCTCGATCAGTTACTCCAACCCCTCATATTTTCCCATATCCTCCGTCACCAAAAATAACTTTTCCACCTTTAATAGGTTGTAGCTTCTCAAGGTGTTCATACGAACCTGTCATGTGTCTTGAGCACCCACTGTCAAAATACCATGGTGATGGAGTTGATGGTGTTGTTCCCTCAAAGCTTGTGTATGCCACATTGCTTACCCAGTTGGTCTCAGATCTCATGCTCGTGAAGTTGCATACAAGATCCACACTCGTATCTTTGTTTGACACAAGATTTTCAGTGTGTAACTTAGTCTGAACTCTGTTTCCATAGTTTGGATAGAGATCATGTTTTGCAATCCACACATGACCCCACATCGATGGTTCAATGAAGCAGAGATTTAGTCTCCATGCGCGCTCGTATTGATTTCTACGGAAAAAGCAATAGTTCACATGATGACCTTTCCCTCCATCGAAATGACATCTGTTATGCCCTCTTTCTCTCTTCTTACTTCCACATCCTTTGACTGAGGAATCTGAGTGTTTTGACTCTTTCCCTCTTTCTGGGCTTCTTTCACAAATAAAACTTTTGGCTCGGCATCAGCAGTTCTTGATGTTGAACCATGAAAACCCAAACCACAACTATTACTCGGAGACTGTCCTACTGAGAGCAGATGATCCAGTTTCTTAGTACTTGTTGACAACATCCTTATATTCTTATGATTTTTAGACAGCTGACTTTCTAGCAACTTGCACTTATCTCTTTCCTGAAGGAACAACTCACTCAATTGGTTGAACTTTAGCTCGAAGTCTTTGTGGTTTCTCTCCTGTTCAGTCATGGCTTTTCTTAAGGATTGAATCTCCTGATCTGTCTCTGTTAGGATAGAATGCTCAAGCGATGGAATCACCGGTTTCTCAAGGTCCAATATGTTGACTTGAGCTTTCAACATAGCACGATCCTTAAGTAGTTGTAAGTTCTCATGACTCAGTGCGGTGAACTGATTGAACAACTCCTTGTATTCTGACTCAAGATCATGATTCAGTTCATCATCTTCATCATCATCCACACCACCAGTATTCTTGACAGATGAAGGAGTTACTTCCTCTATCCCAACCAACGCCATAAAGTTTAGAAGCAATTCATCATTCTCACTGTCACTTTTTGATTCTGTATCATTGAAGCTTAGGAGAGTCTTGTCCTTTTTAGGTTGTTAGGACACTCACTCCTTGTGTGTCCATGTCCCTTACACTCTATGCACTTAAGCTCTTTTCTCTTCGCAAGCGGACATTCATTCATGAAGTGCCTATATCCTTCACACTCATGGCATTGAAACTCCTTCTTCCTCTTAGTCAAGTCTTGTCTTGAGTTTTGAGAGTTTCCACGATCTGAATCATTCCTCTGAAATCGACCATTCGATCTACCTCATCCCTTCTCAACTCTTTTGACAAACTAGTTGAAGTTTCTAGCCATCATGCCAAGATTTTTTTCAATTTTTGACATTCTATCATCCTCCTTTGAATCTGCACTGAACGAAATGCTCTTCTGACTGCTAGCTTGTCGATCAGTCTTCTCAAGATCATGAACTTTCAGTATGCCAGATAACTGATCGAATTTCATTTCATCAGTATCTACTGCTATGTTCAGCACTGTCTTATATGCTTCAAAACGCGGTGGTAGACAGCGCAGTAGTTTCTTCACCAAGTCCTTTTCCTCAAACTTCTTATCCAAAACAGAAGATTCGTTTGCAAGCTCACTGATCTTTGAGATAAACCCATCTATTGGTTCATCATCCCCCATACACAGATTTTCAAACCTCGAGGCAAGATGATCAATTCTGGTTCGACGTACACTTGTGTTTCCTTCGAAGTGATTGATTAAGGTATCCCAATCAGCTTTTGCAGATTCACACGCCTGTATGATCTTGAACTGTTCCAAGTCCACTGGTGAAAAGATAACAGTCAACGCTTTGGAGTTGAACTTTGAAGCCGCTTTCTCAGCATCAGTCCATTGATCCTTAGGCTTTGGTCCTTCTGATTTATCTTCCAGAATAACAATGGAAGGAGACCACCCATCCTCAACAGCAGTCCAAGCATCCTCATCAATTCCTTTAATCACGTGTCTCATCCTCGCTTTCCAGTGACCAAAATTCCCACCGTCAAGCATGATGGGCTTCTGCATCGTTACCAGTTCCTTCATGATGTCCATGAAATCCGCAGGATCTCAACATGTTAGTGATAGTTGATACCATAGAGGTTTCCTGCTCTGATACCAAATGAAAATTCAGAGACAATCAAATAAAGGAACAAATGCGAGATCCAAGAAACACTTCCTTGTATATTACAAATCTTTTAAACAATCTCCTAGATCTGTTTAATCCGGATTACTCTCAGTCACACACGACTAGAGACGGAACAATTTCTAAACTCACAATTACAGAGCTTGGATTCAACACACTGATCTCAACTCTCAGCTGCTTGACAAGAACACACCTCTTGCTCAAGCTCTTTAAACTCTAAAACCCTTAACCTAGACCTATCGACCATAGTCAGGTTAAATACTCTATCCGACAATCTACCTCCCTAGATACTCGGATAAGCCTAAATCTTTCAGAGTTATCTTCTAATACCGATGACCACTTGCCATCTCATCGCTTCATAAGTATCTAGCAGCTGTGCGTAGGTCACTAAACTCCATGTGTAAAACGACGTCACTCTGTCTCTCCAGCGACTCAATTCTCCTTGTGCTTACATATGGAATGTCAAATTGGTTATTTATAGATCTCAGAAATGAATAATACTCCAAAAACTGACTCACGGATCCACTATAACATATGTTTTTTAGTTTACTACTTTTTGATCTTGTTTTTTTATTAATTCAGAAGTCTTTGTCATTTCTATATGTATCAGAGGGGTTGACCATGAACACATTTAAATACACTTATTAGTTTAAATTGCTGTTTACAATCCAACAATTTATCCACGTACAAAAGACGTATCAAAATATAATAGTTTAGTTTTGACTGAATTAATAAATAGTTTTGAAGTATAGTTTTAGTTTACAAAAGAAAAAGTATAGCTTTGACTGAATTAATGATTTTTTTTTTTTTTGAAAAAGTATAGTTTACTATTATAAATGTCCATAACTATCTGATATTTCTTTTTGTGTCACTCATATAAATGTCCACAAAAAGTATGAGTGACATAATATGTAGATAAATTTTTTCTTGATGAAAATAATTTGTAGGAAAATGAAAAAAAAAAACAATTGGTTTTGATTTATTGACGATTTACTCTTTTTGTCTCCCCAATGAACAAATAATTTCAGATATAAAATTATCTCATCGTCCAGCTTTGGAATTCGTAAATATTTATTTATACAATGGATACATAATCATCTAATCTATATCTTTATTAAAGACCATGATAAATTACTTACAATATTGATAAATAATCATAAACAATTTCACGATAAAACTCTCTCGTAATAACGGACGGATTATCATATACTAACAGTCTAATACGACATTTTTGATGCAGATGCTCTTTTCGCAGTATACGACCATAACAAACAGTTTTATCTACAACATTCTGAAACCTTCAGATAAACTTGCATCATATTTTGGTTGTTTTGGTTATTCTATTTCGGTATGGTTACCCAAACCACCTCAAGTTTGAGTAATAGAACATTGTTTTGATGCAAAAAAAAACTTGCATCATATAATCTGGAAGAAATTGAATTCTTTAAGAAGTGAAAACTATAATATGTAAAGGTCTTTAATTTTTTATGCCACAGGTGCATCCTCAACATTTTCATAATTGCTTTAATTGAGAAAAATATATGAAACTTATATTCTCTATTTTTCCGAAAAAGTGCGTCACTTAACATTTTTTGTTACACAAGAAATATTGTTTTAGAATTGCAATGCAGTTTATACTTATTTTTCTGCTTAGTATTACTTGTAAAATGCATTTATATTATAAAAAAAATTATTTATCTTAAATATTATTGGTTAAATAAATCAAATTATAGAAACATAAATATATTTCAATAATTTTTTAAATATGTGTGAAAAGTGTCTGACACTCTTTATAATTGAAATACATCTAATACTAACTTATTTTTATGTGATTTCCTACAAATTTCCATTCATTTTAACTAATTCTAGCAACTTCATTTATTGTATTTTCTAGTTAATTCGACATTATTTATTATAAAGTACAAAACAAAACTTACCTATTTTAAAATAACTAGGTGCCAGCCTCTGCGCTTGCGCTGGGTGATTGTGCTAATTTAGCAATGCTAAACATATACATAAAATGTTTTTTTTGTTTATATAGTCAGTTGCGAATCTGATCGATGATGTGATAGCATAAAGAAGGTAATAGTTTTTGTATATTGTTGCTCACTGGATTTTACGATATCATGTTGATCCATAAAATTCAGTATGATCAATGGTCTTTAGTAATAAATACATTAAGTTCAGGATCTTTACTTGTCTTCAAGTATTTGACGAAATCATTCAAAGCATTGTATGAGGAGCCTTCAATTGTCAAATAGGGCGTTTTTCATCTGTGCATCTTTTTTATTCTCAATCAACCTCTTAACAACTCTCTCGACCTTTCCTCTTTCTACTTCACCTTCAAATTGAGTCCATATATCCCAAACACTTACTATGTATGCTGCGTTTACCTTCTGCTCGCTCTGGAAAGGCCTACAAATCAGTGGAACTCCTTTTGTGTTGCTCTCGAGTGTTGAGTTCCATCCACAGTGGCTCCAGAAGCCTCCCACTGCAGGATGTCTTAGTACTTCTATCTGGTGTGCACGTTTTACAACATATCTTCGCTCTAAGACAATTGTACTAACTTCATTTGGCAATATCTCTATCCCATCTGATCCAAGGATAGACCCTGGTTGAACGACCCATAGAAAAGGTTGGTTATAACATATCCCCCAAGCCATCTCCACAACGTCCTTGCTTTCCATTTGAGCTACGATTCCCACACTTAGGCATTTCTTGAGTAGAACTTAATTTCACATGGAGATTTTTTTCAAAAAAAATAGTGGAGCTATACTGACCTGGTGAGCTGTTCAGGCAGGTATGAAGATCACCAATTTTCACAAGTTCTTTCATTTTAATGCCCGATGGTTTCAACACGTGTAAAAACATCTCTCGCTGCACCTAAGCTAGGTGTTGTTTTTAGTGCTAAATGGACCTCTCTGCGAATGTTTCAACGGCGAGGATGGTGGTGTCAACGTACAACATGGTCCTGAGGGGAGTTCAGATAGAGTTTACCTGAAAAAGAGCACGTATGTCTTAGTTTAGAGTCGACATAGAACATAGCTGAAAGGGAACACCTAACACCTCGTGCTAATTTGTCCGCCACTTGATTGCCAGAGGACTGTATTTTGAGCAGCAGATTTAGCATCAATATACATTCAAGTCAAAATTTGTTTATTTCATTTTTTTTCAGAAAAAATATGATAAATAAGTGAAAATCAAAGCTACAAAATGTTTGATGAGGGCTTATGAGAAAACAGACCACAGCCCAAGTAGTTGCGGTGACATTGGTAAGAGCGGAACCTTGGACACCGTATTTGGCATACAACATCTACAGAAAAAAAATATCGGGAACAGAAGCATGATGCGTATATAAAACGGAGGGGATATTTTTTTGTAGACTCGTGAAGCAAAATATGAACCAATACCGGGAAGTTCTAAGTTAGTGTTTGCTATAGCTTGGAGGTGGTCGAACTTTCTTAGCATGAACTTCTGAAGGTTAATGACAGGGGAAGCGGTGAGGACTTCTCAACAGTGGTGGTGGGGATGAAACGGATAACAGAAGCATGATCCGTAAGCTTGTTTCTATTGGTGCATCTCCCGACTTCAAACTGACCAAATTTGATGATCGCACCGGTTCGTAGAGAAGCAATGTAATGATTGGCACAAGCAGCAGGGATAAACCCATGAATGACGGAATTCTGCACAGCCATAGATGAGGCTCTAAGTTTAGAAGATCACAAACAGAAGAAATGATTTTTTTGGTTAATATAATTTTTCAGTCGAGATCAAGAAACTGCTAGGAAAATCAATGATATTTTTTTTCATTATGAAAGCAAAACAAGATTGAAACCGTAGAATGACAGAGATATACATATTAACTTCCCCACTCACCTTGTGTACATGGTGAAGAGTGAAGCTCTCATGACGTACAAAGTCCATAGCAGCTTCCAAATCCCAAGATGAATACAAAATAAGAAAGTTCGTCAAAAATGGTTCAAAATCAGTGCTGCATCACAGAACCAGATTAAACTATCGCGCAGCTCGCTTACTGAAACACAAATTCGGTATCAAATATTTCCCATCACGATATACAACCCAAATCATAAAAGAGTTGTTTTCTAAAATTAACGTCCAGAAATTAAAGGATTCCATCAGCACATCAAAGGCTTCAGCGTTTTAATTCATGACTTAAACTTTCATGGAATCATGTTCATATACTCTTTATTAATTATGCAACCCAGCAATAAATCGGAACTTTGTTTGCTGAGAAAACTGTAACAATTGACAAACAACGAGCAGGTTTTTATATCTTTGATTCATGAACAGATCAGACCAAGTGGATTTCATCAAATCAAAGCAGTATCACAAAGCAATCACCACACAGAAGCAATTTTTTTTCTTTTCAGTCGATGATTCAAACATGTATTCAATGGGACAAAATGCGTTTTGATTGTAACAGTAATGAAAAAATTGATGAAACATGATGGTGGAAGGTTGCAGTTACGAACTGAAAGGGAAGAAACTAGAGTCCTGGGCATTCGGTTTATTTGGGTTATTCGGTTCAGTTTGTTCAGTTCTCGGTTTATTCGGATTTTTTGAAAATTATACCGAACTAAACCGAACTAGTATTCCGTTTGTCTCGGGTCGGACATCAGTTAATTCGGTTCGGTTACATGATAAAAATCTTATTCCGAACTAAAATCTTATTCGAGTAATGGCCGAAATTTTTACAAGAAAATCAGGGGTAGACGATCTGAGTTGCATGGTGGAGCGTCGAGAGAATCAACAAAACGGTAAGATAAAAGAAAAGCCAGAAGGAAGAAGACGATCAGAATTGAAAAGGTCCGACAGCTAGAACAAAATGGATCTAGCTGTTTTGTGCGGAAGAAGAAAGAAGGGAAGTGCGACGGCTAGGTATGAGACCAAAATGCTTTGGCAACTATTTGTTTAGGCTCACGGTAGGCCTTTACTTTTATTTAAAATGGACATTTGACCTTGGATGGAACAGGTGCATCAAAACAAACCCGTGTAAGAAATAGGAAAACATTTCCTAGCTACACTGAGTTTACGATAATTTGGTAGAAACCATCCAATTTATGTTAATACATGCCATATATACGAAATAAATAATAATATGGTGGCAATATCACAGTCTGGTGTAACTGATATTAACCCGAGTTAATGGGGTCAGTCCGTAATTTATGAAACTTAATACACTTATTTGATTTTATTAATAAACTTAATAATTATTAAACTTAATAAGATTAATAATTTAGTAACTTAATAAATTTAATTGATTGTATTAATAAACTTAATAATTATTAAAATAAATAAAATTATTAAACATTATTAAATTTATTAAGCTTAATAAATTAAAATTAATAAAATCAAAAATTTATTAAAATTAAGATAAACAGAATAATTTTTAAACTTAATGACGGCGGCATCTGAATAGGAAAACGAAGAAGAAAAACAGATGAACCAGAGGAAAATAAAAACTAAAGATGCTGAACGAATGGAGATATAGAGAAGAAGACCAGAAACCGAAAAACTGATTGGTTTGAAGCCGCCGAACCGAACCGAAAACCGAAGTAAATTAGGAAAAATTCTGAACAGTTTGCTGTCTCAGATGTGACTAAAACCAAAAATCAAAAACTTGGTTCGGTTCCGTTCAGTTTAGTCCGAATGCCTAGGTTCGGTCGGGTCCGTTCCGTTCGGTTCATTGAGGAGAGAGGTGAAATCGCTGATTACTTTTTAAGGGGCTAAAATAATAAAACTTATGGTCCAAATACAAAGCAAACGGTTTCGTAAGCAAAGTCATCAAATATTTGAAAGTGTAGGTGGATCCCACAATAAATGAGACGAGATGACGTGGACCTTTTAGAAATGAGGAAACTGTGACATTATAATATACATTTATTTATTACATTTTTTTTCACTCTTTCTAACTATTTCACTAACTATATATACTAGAATAATTTGACATCATTTATCCTATGAAGTAACCATAATAGGTTCACAGGCTTGAATGAAATTTCTTCATTCGTAACAAAAATTCAAACCGGTTAACAAATTTTTTATTTTTATTTTAGTATTATTTAGAGAATCAGTTATACATTGGCATCCAAATACCTATTCAAGTATATTTTATTTATAGTTTTTGTGCATGCAAATCTAAAATTTATATATTTTTAGTAAGATTTTAAATTATATACACTCCTTTATTATAAAATAAATTAATTATTTATATTTTCATAAAAATACAATCATATAAATTTCAATAAAAATTCATATTAAATTAAATACTGTATATAAATAAATACAATAAATTGACATCAAATAAACTTTATAATTAAGGTTTTAAGTTTAGATCAGTTAACCTTAGTTTTTTTGGTCAAAATCAATCCTAGGGTTATAAATGTTTTTTAACCTTCATTAAAATTGATGGTAAAAATAGTTAGTGTAAACATAAAAAAAGATACTATGAATGTGATATTTTTGACAATTTCTTTGTTTTTATTTGTGGTTTGAAGATAATTTTCATCCTCTTTTTTCTAGCATCAATTATTAAATCTGAAATTAGCGTATTAAAAAAGAGCATGATTTAGTTTTAAAGTCTAAGAAAAATCTCAGTATTAAAGTCAGAACGAACCCAGTTAAAAACTATCTACGTAGTTTTGTTTTGTTTTCCTTCCTAGTTTCATAATAACATATTTGAACTGTTGATGAGATTTCTACAACTACAATAAGCCTCATTATTCACCGCCACCACTACAATTTCCACCACCAAGGCAGGGCCAGCCTACAGCATAAGCCGGTGAAGCAGTGGATTAGGGCGTAAAATTTTAGGGGCATGTTTATAAGAATTTATTTTCGCTGTTTGCAAATAATTAAAGTGTGTAAGTTTTTTTTAAGCTAAAAATAATACTTATGTGCATCTTTTAATTAAAATACATTTGTCGGATTTTTTTACAATATCTATAAAAATTTAATAACAAATGTAAAATATTGTAGTTAATTATATTATTAAATAGTTATTAGTAAATTTCTATTGTACACTATAATTAAAACTCTGATTAAAAAACAATAATTGTTCTTATTACCTCTTTCTGTTCTGCCGTGCCCCCAGTTGCCATTTTTCTTTCGCTATTGCTGGAGTTTTAGTTTCTATTTTTTTTGCTTCAGTTCTTTGATCATTGTTTTCGTATGGACACGGTATTTGAGTACGGTGCCTACTTTATTATTTTCCAATTTTTTATAAAACTAGAAAACTATGTGTGAGTTGAGAGCAGTATCGTGTATTGGCACTGTAGGACCTAGGAATTGTTATTGATAGTCAATTATTCATAGAATATCACAGCAAATTTAAGGATATTTTATTGTTAATTGGTCACTGAATCACATTTTATTTTGTACTTATGTTTGTCCAGCCTAAGAGATGCCACCATCAAGAACAAGCAAAAAAAACCATGTAGAATTAAGAAAAATCAACCATCGGGAGCAGAAAACAGAGCTAGGAAGAAGAAACAAGAAGCATACATGAACTCAATAAAATGTTATATGTTCAAGTATGTAAACAAAGTTAGTACTGAATTTGGAAATTCATCTAGTCAAAGAGAAGAAGAAGAAGACGCCAATGACAATACTGAACTTGATATATGATTTTGAATGACATATATAAGGGCATAATTTTTTGAACTGGCTTAGGGCGTTATAGAGTGTTGGACCGGCAGTGCACCAAGGTTGTTATTATTATTGATATAATTGCTATGTTCATACATATTGAAAATCAGAATAATAGCTATCAGTGGGGAAATCATCATATCAACTCTTTAAGCAAATGTGTTTGGAAATAAAAAAATGGACATCCTCAAAGCTTTTATTATTATTTAAATAGTTATTGATATTATATCAACACAAATGCTAATTTATGAAATGAAACATTTGCAGCTAAAATAAAATATCTAATTATATACGCTTATAAATTGACTGTGAGAGGTGGTAGAATTTCTAGACATAGGAATTGTAAACAGCCTCTTTTATTATTTAAATTTTTTTTGAAAAATAAATATGTTGTAATTATAAAATGATAATGTTCTGAACTGATTAAAAAAAATAAACAAATTGAATGTTCTTTAGTATTAAGAGATATTTTAATTGTATAATATTTGTTTTATGTGGTTTAACTGACATTATTATATAATTATTTAATGTAATTTATCTTGAAAATAATATGGTTCATATTATAATCAGTTTAATATTTTTTATAATTAATGTTAGGCATTATATGAAAGACTTTAAAATTATTTTTTAATTAATTAAAATGTATGTAAATTTTATTCAATTAGCTTTATAACATTCCATATCCTTTTCTTCGTATACATTTTTTATGAAATCATTCTTATTCTTTTTTGAAAAGAATTAATCCAACAAAACAGTTATGGATATAAGTAGATATTTGGTCCAATGGATTATTTGTATATTTCTAAATTTAAGTCCATCATCTAATAGTTTTCTCACTACGAACAATCAATGACCGTTTGTAATTGCCTGTCATTTATTTTATTTTTGTTTATCTCAGACCCACACGATCAAACATATTATTTGTTGTTCAAATAAAAAAGTATTATTAAAATTTTAAAGTGCGATAATATATTTTAGAAAACATAATTTCTTTTGAAGATCTTGGTATCCGAATGCCTTGGAGGAGATCTGAATAGCGTCTAATGATCGCCCACCGAAAATCTGAGCATAATCTGCTGGGGAGCCCACCGAAGCCATCCAAAAGACTGATGATCACCCCATGTTAATCCACCAGTAGCCACATGCAAGTTGGACATGGAATTCTCCGTACAGGGCTCAAAGTTTCTCCAAATAATCATTACAAATCCACCACCAGCCCTAAACCCTAAATCTTAAATCCTAAATCGTAAACTATATATTTTTAAAATTCAAACCCTAAACCATAAAACCCTGAAGTTTAGGGTTTATGGTTTAGAGGTGAGAGGTTGGATAAGATTTAGGGTTTAAAGTTGAGATTTTAGGGTTTAGATTTGACAATTTAGGGTTTATAGTTTATCTTTTTGGGTTTAGGGTTTCAAGTTGATGTTTTACGGTTTAGGGTTTAGAGTTGATGTTTTAGGGTTTATGGTTTTTGTTGTTTTTTTTAGGTTTTAGAGTTTAGAGTTGATGTTTTGGAGTTTAAGGTTTAGAGTTAATGTTTTAGGGTTTAGGCTTTACGGTTCGAAAATCAAAAAGTATTATTCAAAAAAAAAAATAAAAAAAAAATAAAAGTTTTTTATTCAAATATTTATTTATTATATCTATTAATATAAAGAAACCTTCTTTCTCTTTTTACGATGACACGTCATCAAATAATGCAGCCTGAGCTCTGTCCCTTCCTTTTTTAAAACATTTTTGTTGTGGTTTCAGATGGGCTCGAACACATGAGAGATTTGTCTTTGGGCTTGATATATTGAGAAGGTTGGCCCATTAGTCATCATCATCAACTGATTTCTAGGGCTGCGTCTATGTCGTCTCCTCAGGTGTCGTTTCGTTCTCGATTGCTTTGCCCCTTTGCAGAACTTTTCACCATAACTCCTCCTACTTTAAAACTTAAGCCGCAAACCTCCAACTAAAGTTGCATTTAATACACCTTAACCTTCACCTAGCTCGCTTGCAATCACATTCCTATAAATATGCATGCCTCTCTTTGTTATTCCCATCACTGCACCATACTTGCTATTTCATAAAGCTTCAAATCAGAGCACACATGAGAGAGATGGAAGAAATGGGAGAGGTGGAGAGATGGCAAAGTCTATTGCTGGAGTTCAAACTATCACATGAGAGGTTGATATTCTCTCAGACAGAGTGAGTTTAGGTGCTGCAATCTTCTATTGGTGTATTTTTGAGAAGATAAGTTGAATGAAGGATTCTGTTTAAGTTGATATTGTTTTGAAAAATAGGTTGTGAGTTTTGAAGACTATGTAATTCAAGGGATGAAAGTTACGCTAGAGAAGTATGACTGATGCGCTTCTCATGAGGCAGTTGCTAAAATTTGAAGGCATTGAGGCAGAAGGAAACCTAGAGTGAACGAAAGGCAGATGTTAGTTTTCGGTCTCTTGCATTTATAAATATGTATTCGGGTTCTTATGACTAAGAACTTATTTGGATGAGTAGCAGTGATCTGATTGTTCACTTTGGTAGATTTTCATTGGGATTTCATTGATAGTTTGTGTTCTGTCAATTGTGATTGTTGAGTATTTGGTTATGATACATTTGGCTTTGACATGCCATGTCTAAGGTGAACAAACATTCGTAGTGAGAGGAGGAACGTTACGTGACCTCTCAATATTTCATATATTAATATATAATGAATTCAGATTCAAACCTTAGCTTCTAAGACTTTCCATTGCATTCTTAACATCATCTTTTCTTAGTCTCTCCACGAGTACTCATCCAAAACTGCTGCACACACATCTCTTATAAATCACAAGAACTTGTATGGATATTCACATAAACCATGCATAAAGTGCGTTAAGAGAACATAAGTTGAGACGAAGTAAGAACTCTAAATTTTATAAGTTGTTGATGACCATCTTGAACCATTTGTTGGCCAATGGAGAAGTAATCGTTAGAGATATTTTTTGATGTCTAACAAGAGACTTGCTGCCACCTTCTCACCTTCTGTTAAACTTGCCGAATCCAAATCCTAAAATCAGTTTTCATCCATGGTTCACTGCAGTTTTAGAGATCTCAAGCACATTACATATGATTATTTGGAAGTAAAATTCATGAGAAAAAAAATTGGTTTAGTAAAAGAGTAAAGCTCTTGGTAAATTGTCTCAACCACAAATGATATACCCCACGGATAGGGCCTGAGAGGCATCCAAGTTGATCTTGCGAAAAAATAAGTAGTTTCAAAATTAAATGCAACTAAAACAAAGTTAATGCTTATTGCAACAAGAACAATGTTGACTTATATGTAACTTAAACACAAATGGTAAATTTTCAGCCAGGTCTGATCCAAAAAAGTAAAATTTGTTTATGTATGCATTGCATATCATCAATACAAAGAATCTGAAATGTTTGAAGAAGAAGACTAATCAAGTAGTAGTTTACAAAACAGAGCAACATACATGATGTTCAATTAACAAACTTATATACATCATTCCAGTTTAAATTAAAACTGGAGCTTCTAGCTCTGGTGGTAAAGGGCTCACAGCTGTGAGTACCGTCACATGGGTTCGAATACCGGACACTGGGGAATTAACATTTTGGCATCTCTAGGGACAGAGGACCGACACGTGGCAACACATGACTAGTCTGGACCACTTACGTATGGCCATGATACCTATGTATAATTCAAAAAAAAATTATACAATATGTAAATACTTACAAACAAAAGACTATTAAATAAAATTAAATATATTAACTAGGAACCTTAAATTATGATGTAAGGTGAAATAGTGAATTTAACCATTTAAAATTTGTTGTAGAATACAATGAATAAACAAAATAAAATCTAGAATTGGCATATTAATTATATTTTCATAGTCAGATCTAAAATAATATATACTGTATAGTCAGATCTATTTAAATCTATATATACAGAAGCAATTTTTTTCTTTTCAGTCGATGATTCAAACGTGTATTCAATGGGACAAAATGCGTTTTGATTGTAACAGTAATGAAAAAAAATTGATGAAACATGATGGTGGAAGGCTGCAGTTACGAACTGAAAGGGAAGAAACTAGAGTCCTGGGCATTCGGTTTATTTGGGTTATTCGGTTCGGTTTGTTCAGTTCTCGGTTTATTCGGATTTTTTGAAAATTATACCGAACTAAACCGAACTAGTATTCGGTTTGTCTTGGGTCGGACATCAGTTAATTCGGTTCGGTTACATGATAAAAATCTTATTCCGAACTAAAATCTTATTCGAGTAATGGCCGGAATTTTTACAAGAAAATCAGGGGTAGACGATCTGAGTTGCATGGTGGAGCGTCGAGAGAATCAACAAAACGGTATGATAAAAGAAAAGCCAGAAGGAAGAAGACGATCAGAATTGAAAAGGTCCGACAGCTAGAACAAAATGGATCTAGCTGTTTTGTGCGGAAGAAGAAAGAAGGGAAGTGCGACGGCTAGGTATGAGACCAAAATGCTTTGGCAACTATTTGTTTAGGCTCACGGTAGGCCTTTACTTTTATTTAAAATGGACATTTGACCTTGGATGGAACGGGTGCATCAAAACAAACCCGTGTAAGAAATAGGAAAACATTTCCTAGCTACACTGAGTTTACGATAATTTGGTAGAAACCATCCAATTTATGTTAATACATGCCATATATACGAAATAAATAATAATATGGTGGCAATATCACAGTCGGGTGTAACTGATATTAACCCGAGTTAATGGGGTCAGTCCGTAATTTATGAAACTTAATACACTTAATTGATTTTATTAATAAACTTTATAATTATTAAACTTAATAAGATTAATAATTTAGTAACTTAATAAATTTAATTGATTGTATTAATAAACTTTATAATTATTAAAATAAATAAAATTATTAAAAATTATTAAATTTATTAAGCTTAATAAATTAAAATTAATAAAATCAAAAATTTATTAAAATTAAGAAAAACAGAATAATTTTTAAACTTAATGACGGCGGCATCTGAATAGGAAAACGAAGAAGAAAAACAGATGAACCAGAGGAAAATAAAAACTAAAGATGCTGAACGAATGGAGATATAGAGAAGAAGACCAGAAACCGAAAAACTGATTGGTTTGAAGCCGCCGAACCGAACCGAAAACCGAAGTAAAGTAGGAAAAATTCTGAACAGTTTGCTGTCTCAGATGTGACTAAAACCAAAAATCAAAACCTTGGTTCGGTTCCGTTCAGTTTAGTCCGAATGCCTAGGTTCGGTCGGGTCCGTTCCGTTCGGTTCATTGAGGAGAGAGGTGAAATCGCTGATTACTTTTTAAGGGGCTAAAATAATAAAAATTATGGTCCAAATACAAAGCAAACGGTTTCGTAAGCAAAGTCATCAAATATTTGAAAGTGTAGGTGGATCCCACAATAAATGAGACGAGATGACGTGGACCTTTTAGAAATGAGGAAACTGTGACATTATAATATACATTTATTTGTTACATCTTTTTTCACCCTTTCTAACTATTTCACTAACTATATATACTAGAATAATTTGACATCATTTATCCTATGAAGTAACCATAATAGGTTCACAGGCTTGAATGAAATTTCTTCATTCGTAACAAAAATTCAAACCGGTTAACAAATTTTTTATTTTTATTTTAGTATTATTTAGAGAATCAGTTATACATTGGCATCCAAATACCTATTCAAGTATATTTTATTTATAGTTTTTGTGCATGCAAATCTCAAATTTATATATTTTTAGTAAGATTTTAAATTATATACACTCCTTTATTATAAAATAAATTAATTATTTATATTTTCATAAAAAATACAATCATATAAATTTAAATAAAAATTCATATTAAATTAAATACTGTATATAAATAAATACAATAAATTGACATCAAATAAACTTTATAATTAAGGTTTTAAGTTTAGATCAGTTAACCTTAGTTTTTTTGGTCAAAATTAATCCTAGGGTTATAAATGTTTTTTAACCTTCATTAAAATTGATGGTAAAAATAGTTAGTGTAAACATAAAAAAAGATACTATGAATGTGATATTTTTGACAATTTCTTTGTTTTTATTTGTGGTTTGAAGATAATTTTCATCCTCTTTTTTCTAGCATCAATTATTAAATCTGAAATTAGCGTATTAAAAAAAAGCATGATTTAGTTTTAAAGTCTAAGAAAAATCTCAGTATTAAAGTCAGAACGAACCCAGTTAAAAGCTATCTACGTAGTTTTGTTTTGTTTTCCTTCCTAGTTTCATAATAACATATTTGAACTGTTGATGAGATTTCTACAACTACAATAAGCCTCATTATTCACCGCCACCACTACAATTTCCACCACCAAGGCAGGGCCAGCCTACAGCATAAGCCGGTGAAGCAGTGGATTAGGGCGTAAAATTTTAGGGGCATGTTTATAAGAATTTATTTTCGCTGTTTGCAAATAATTAAAGTGTGTAAGTTTTTTTTAAGCTAAAAATAATACTTATGTGCATCTTTTAATTAAAATACATTTGTCGGATTTTTTTACAATATCTATAAAAATTTAATAACAAATGTAAAATATTGTAGTTAATTATATTATTAAATAGTTATTAGTAAATTTCTATTGTACACTATAATTAAAACTCCGATTAAAAAAAAATAATTGTTCTTATTACCTCTTTCTGTTCCGCCGTGCCCCCAGTTTCCATTTTTTCTTTCGCTATTGCTGGAGTTTTAGTTTCTATTTATTTTTGCTTCAGTTCTTTGATCATTGTTTTCGTATGGACACGGTATTTGAGTACGGTGCCTACTTTATTATTTTCCATTTTTTAATAAAACAAGAAAACTGTGTGTGAGTTGAGAGCAGTATCGTGTATTGGCACTGTAGGACCTAGGAATTGTTATTGATAGTCAATTATTCATAGAATATCACAGCAAATTTAAGGATATTTTATTGTTAATTGGTCACTGAATCACATTTTATTTTGTACTTTTGTTTGTCCAGCCTAAGAGATGCCACCATCAAGAACAAGCAAAAAAAACCATGTGGAATTAAGAAAAATCAACCATCGGGAGCAGAAAACAGAGCTAGGAAGAAGAAACAAGAAGCATACATGAACTCAATAAAATGTTATATGTTCAAGTATGTAAACAAAGTTAGTACTGAATTTGGAAATTCATCTAGTCAAAGAGAAGAAGAAGAAGACGCCAATGACAATACTGAACTTGATATATGATTTTGAATGACATATATAAGGGCATAGTTTTTTGAACTGGCTTAGGGCGTTATAGAGTGTTGGACCGGCAGTGCACCAAGGTTGTTATTATTATTGATATAATTGCTATGTTCATACATATTGAAAATCAGAATAATAGCTATCAGTGGGGAAATCATCATATCAACTCTTTAAGCAAATGTGTTTGGAAATAAAAAAATGGACATCCTCAAAGCTTTTATTATTATTTAAATAGTTATTGATATTATATCAACACAAATGCTAATTTATGAAATGAAACATTTGCAGCTAAAATAAAATATCAAATTATATACGCTTATAAATTGACTGTGAGAGGTGGTAGAATTTCTAGACATAGGAATTGTAAACAGCCTCTTTTATTATTTAAATTTTTTTTTGAAAAATAAATATGTTTTAATTATAAAATGATCATGTTCTGAACTGATTAAAAAAATAAACAAATTGAATGTTCTTTAGTATTAAGAGATATTTTAATTGTATAATATTTGTTTTATGTGGTTTAACTGACATTATTATATAATTATTTAATGTAATTTATCTTGAAAATAATATAGTTCATATTATAATCAGTTTAATATTTTTATAATTAATGTTAGGAATTATTTGAAAGACTTTAAAATTATTTTTTAATTAATTAAAATGTATGTAAATTTTATTCAATTATCTTTATAACATTCCATATCCTTTTCTTTGTATACATTTTTTATGAAATCATTCTTATTCTTTTTTGAAAAGAATTAATCCAACAAAACAGTTATGGATATAAGTAGATATTTGGTCCAATGGATTATTTGTATATTTCTAAATTTAAGTCCATCATCTAATAGTTTTCTCACTACGAACAATCAATGACCGTTTGTAATTGCCTGTCATTTATTTTATTTTTGTTTATCTCAGACCCACACGATCAAACATATTATTTGTTGTTCAAATAAAAAAGTATTATTAAAATTTTAAAGTGCGATAATATATTTTAGAAAACATAATTTCTTTTGAAGATCTTGGTATCCGAATGCCTTGGAGGAGATCTGAATAGCGTCTAATGATCGCCCACCGAAAATCTGAGCATAATCTGCTGGGGAGCCCACCGACGCCATCCAAAAGTCTGATGATCACCCCATGTTAATCCACCAGTAGCCACATGCAAGTTGGACATGGAATTCTCCGTACAGGGCTCAAAGTTTCTCCAAATAATCATTACAAATCCACCACCAGCCCTAAACCCTAAATCTTAAATCCTAAATTGTAAACTATATATTTTTAAAATTCAAACCCTAAACCATAAAACCCTGAAGTTTAGGGTTTATGGTTTAGAGCTGAGAGGTTGGATTAGATTTAGGGTTTAAAGTTGAGATTTTAGGGTTTAGAGTTGACAATTTAGGGTTTATAGTTTATGTTTTTGGGTTTAGGGTTTCAAGTTGATGTTTTACGGTTTAGGGTTTAGAGTTGATGTTTTAGGGTTTATGGTTTTTGTTGTTTTTTTTTAGGTTTTAGAGTTTAGAGTTGATGTTTTGGAGTTTAAGGTTTAGAGTTAATGTTTTAGGGTTTAGGCTTTACGGTTCGAAAATCAAAAAGTATTATTCAAAAAATAAAATAAAAAAAATTTTAAAAGTTTTTTATTTAAATATTTATTTATTATATCTATTAATATAAAGAAACCTTCATTCTCTTTTTACGATGACACGTCATCAAATAATGCAACCCGAGCTCTGTCCCTTCCTTTTTTTAAACATTTTTGTTGTGGTTTCAGATGGGCTCGAACACATGAGAGATTTGTCTTTGGGCTTGATATATTGAGAAGGTTGGCCCATTAGTCATCATCATTCTCAAAACATGTAGCCGCAACTGATTTCTAGGGCTGCGTCTATGTCGTCTCCTCAGGTGTCGTTTCGTTCTCGATTGCTTTGCCCCTTTGCAGAACTTTTCACCATAACTCCTCCTACTTTAAAACTTAAGCCGCACCCCTCCAACTAAAGTTGCATTTAATACACCTTAACCTTCACCTAGTTCGCTTGCAATCACATTCCTATAAATATGCATGCCTCTCTTTGTTATTCCCATCACTGCACCATACTTGCTATTTCATAAAGCTTCAAATCAGAGCACACATGAGAGAGATGGAAGAAATGGGAGAGGTGGAGAGATGGCAAAGTCTATTGCTGGAGTTCAAACTATCACATGAGAGGTTGATATTCTCTCAGACAGAGTGAGTTTAGGTGCTGCAATCTTCTATTGGTGTATTTTTGAGAAGATAAGGTGAATGAAGGATTCTGTTTAAGTTGATATTGTTTTGAAAAATAGGTTGTGAGTTTTGAAGACTATGTAATTCAAGGGATGAAAGTTACGCTAGAGAAGTATGACTGATGCGCTTCTCATGAGGCAGTTGCTAAGATTTGAAGGCATTGAGGCAGAAGGAAACCTAGAGTGAACGAAAGGCAGATGTTAGTTTTCCATCTCTTGCATTTATAAATATGTATTCGGGTTCTTATGACTAAGAACTTATTTGGATGAGTAGCAGTGATCTGATTGTTCACTTTGGTAGATTTTCATTGGGATTTCATTGATAGTTTGTGTTCTGTTAATTGTGATTTTTGAGTATTTGGTTATGATACATTTGGCTTTGACATGCCATGTCTAAGGTGAACAAACATTCGTAGTGAGAGGAGGAACATTACGTGACCTCTCAATATTTCATATATTAATATGTAACAAATTCAGATTCAAACCTTAGCTGCTAAGACTTTCCATTGCATTCTTAACATCATCTTTTCTTAGTCTCTCCACGAGTACTCATCCAAAACTGCTGCACACGCATCTCTTATAAATCACAAGAACTTGTATGGATATTCACATAAACCATGCATAAAGTGCGTTAAGAGAACATAAGTTGAGACGAAGTAAGAACTCTAAATTTTATAAGTTGTTGATGACCATCTTGAACCATTTGTTGGCCAATGGAGAAGTAATCGTTAGAGATATTTTTTGATGTCTAACAAGAGACTTGCTGCCACCTTCTCACCTTCTGTTAAACTTGCCGAATCCAAATCCTTAAATCAGTTTTCATCCATGGTTCACTGCAGTTTTAGAGATCTCAAGCACATTACATATGATTATTTGGAAGTAAAATTCATGAGAAAAAAAATTGGTTTAGTAAAAGAGTAAAGCTCTTGGTAAATTGTCTCAACCACAAATGATATACCCCACGGATAGGGCCTGAGAGGCATCCAAGTTGATCTTGCGAAAAAATAAGTAGTTTCAAAATTAAATGCAACTAAAACAAAGTTAATGCTTATTGCAACAAGAACAATGTTGACTTATATGTAACTTAAACACAAATGGTAAATTTTCAGCCAGGTCTGATCCAAAAAAAGTAAAATTTGTTTATGTATGCATTGCATATCATCAATACAAAGAATCTGAAATGTTTGAAGAAGAAGACTAATCAAGTAGTAGTTTACAAAACAGAGCAACATACATGATGTTCAATTAAAAAAGTTATATACATCATTCCAGTTTAAACTAAAACTGGAGCTTCTAGCTCTGGTGGTAAAGGGCTCACAGCTGTGAGTACCGTCACATGGGTTTGAATACCGGACACTGTGGAATTAACATTTTGGCATCGCTAGGGACAGAGGACCGACACGTGGCAACACATGACTAGTCTGGACCACTTACGTATGGCCATGATACCTATGTATAATTCAAAAAAAATTATACAATATGTAAATACTTACAAAAAAAAGACTATTAAATAAAATTAAATATATTAACTAGGAACCTTAAATTATGATGTAAGGTGAAATAGTGAATTTAACCATTTAAAATTTGTTGTAGAATACAATGAATAAACAAAATAAAATCTAGAATTGGCATATTAATTATATTTTCATAGTCAGATCTAAAATAATATATACTGTATATCTATTTAAATCTAAATTACAATTATATTTAAATCCCGGGCTTAACCCTAGTAAATATATATAGTATAAGAGTCTTTTACCTTTTAATGAATAAGATATTTTTTAAAAATTTCCTTTGTTGATGGTAAACATGTATTTTTAATGAATAATATATTTTTAAAATAATTTATTGATGGTAAACATGAATTGTGTTATCAACAAAGGAGTAAAATTGAATATTCTCCCAAAAACAAAAATAAAACATGTGGCAAAGAAAAAAAAAGAAGAACCAAATCAGTTTTAAAAAGAAAAACGCACAACTTCAACATTTCCATTGTCTTCACATCATGACAATAATTCAAGTTTATTAAAGTTTATGTTGCACGCTTCGTAACTTTTCCGTAGCTATTGACTTATCAAATGCAATTTAATCCAATTTTATATTTTTTCTGCCTTTTTATCAAATGCTTAATGATTGTGGGATGCTAGAGTTTTT
Organism: Hirschfeldia incana; assembly: GCA_026261945.1. NCBI lineage: Eukaryota > Viridiplantae > Streptophyta > Magnoliopsida > Brassicales > Brassicaceae > Hirschfeldia > Hirschfeldia incana. The sequence continues at coordinate 380,067 of JABCMI010000056.1, forward strand.
CTTCACGATAGATATGCTCTCATTGGCAGGGAAAAGAGCAGGACAAACAACTGTTTGATGTCGCTCAGACAGAGCAGTAGAAAATGCGGATTGGCATGAGAAGTTTCCCCACTCGACTGTGAAGTATATGAGGTTGTGGGGATCAGACCATCGTCCGATTCTTGCAGACATAATCATAAATCCAATGAGAAAAAAAAAATCATGTTTGATAAAAGATAACGGATAATGAGGAGCTAAGGCAAGTCATTCTCGAGGGATGAAAATCTCTATGGAACATATTTCAAGTTGTCGAAAAGCCTTGAGCGAATGGAGAAGACAACATAATGTAAACTCGGCAAATTAGTGCAGGAGCTTAAAGAAAAAGTGGAAGATTTGTATGCAGATGATAATGCTACATCTAAGGAAATTGCAGCAGCATTGAAGGAACTCTCTAATTCTCTTAAAGTAGGAAAACTGTTCTAGAAACAGATGAGACTGTGTTTTGACTGAGAGAGGGTGAAAGAAGTACAAAAAATTTCCATGCCTTAACAAAGCAAAGAAGATCAACAAATAAAATCACGCAGCTCCTAGATGCAAACGGATATATAGTTGATGACGAAGAAGGATTAGTAGCTATTGCTACTAGTTACTGCAGATCTTTGAATCATCTAACCCAGAAGACATTGAAGAGGAGCTAGCTCAAGTTCCTACGACGATCACTGGAGCAATGAATGACAACCTTGCAGCTCCAGTTTCTGAATGAGAAGTCAAATTAGCGCTCTTTGCTATGCATCCAGAAAATATCCTTGGACCAGATGGGATGACTGTGCTTTTCTATCAGAAATTCTAGGATATAGTAACATAAAATTTAACTCTTATGGTTAACAAATTCTTTTTTGAGGGGACGGTGGGGAATAAGCTGAATGACACAAATATATGCCCCATCCCAAAACCCACAAAGCCTAATGAAATGTCTCAGTTCAGACCCCTTAGCATGTGTAATGTTAGTTACAAGATAATCTCTAAGATCTTATGCCAGAGATTCAATGATATCGGAAACCCAGTCAGCTTTTGTTGCTGGAAGACAGATTTCAAACAACATTATGATTGCTCAAGAAATGTTCCACGCTGCGAGAAATAAACCAAGTGGACACAACAAAAGGATGGCCATTAAGACAGACATGAGCAAAGCATACGACATGATGGAATGGTCGTTTATGGGCTTTTCAGAAGCATGGACCACTTGGATAATGAGATGTATTACATCAGTGAAAAATACAAGGTACTCATGAATTGACTGCTAAGAGGAAATATTTTTCCAGTGAGACGCCTACGTCAACGGGATCCTTTGTCTCCTTTCATCTTTATTATGTGCACGAAAGTGCTCGTTAACCTTCTCAATTATGCAGAGAACCCTGGGAAGATAACAGGGATGCGCATCACACGTGCATGTCCCTCGGTATTCCACCTTCTCTTTGCTGATGATAGCCTTTATTTCTGTAAGACGGAATCTCGTGAATGCGATGAAGTAATGAAAGTAGTCATGAAATGTGGTAAAGCATCAGGCTTTATCAACTTTGATAAATCGTCCTTACTTTTTGGTAAGTGGATAAATACAACTATTAGAGAAGAGATTAAAGATATACTTGGAATACATAACGAAAGAGGTATGGGCACCTACTTGGGTATCTCATAAGACATAAGTGGTTCAAAGTGCAAACTTTTTGAATTTCTTAAGGATAAGATGCATAGAATAAATGGATGGACATGTAGATGGCTCCCAAAAGGAAAGAAGGAAGTGTTGATCAAATCCATTTTGTTTGCTCTTCCGACATATATTATGTCTACTTTCCTGCTCTCATTGGAGATATGTGAAAAACTAGAAAATGCCATTGCTCAATTCTGGTGGAGTTCAAATCCACCAAAAAGTAGAATACACTGGGCGAAATAGGAATAGTCTGCTTGCCAAGAGAAGAGTGTGGGATTGGATTTTGTATGATCCATGAGTTCAGTCTGGTACTATTGGTAAAACAATTATGGAGGCTAGTACAATTTCCAGATTCTTTGGTTGCCAGGGTCTTGAGGGGAAGATACTATAGGTTGAGTGCACCACTAAGAGCAAACTCTGCTAACAACCCATCTTATATATGGACAAGCATTTCTGCTGCACGGGAGTTGGTATTAATGGAAATCAGACAGAGATACACTTAGGCTATGAAGTAAAGGTGTGCGAGATCCGTGGATTCCAACAACACCTGCGAGAAAATCTATCCCTGTAGCGCCAATTATGCATCCTAATATGAGAGTTAGCGATCTCATTAATCAAGTATCAAAGGAGTGGAATGTCGGTCTATTGGAGAACTATGTCAGTCGTGATGACATAATGAGTTTGGCTATAAGCTCAAGTCATCGTCTTGATACATTATGCTGGAACTACACTAGGGATGACCAATACACGGTTAAATATGGATATCGGGTGTCTCGGAATTTATTAAAGACAAAGGAAGAAAAGGAAGTTTTGGAACCAAGTATCAAAAGCTACAAGCCTTTGTTTGGAAGCTAAAGACGCCAAAAAAGATATGTCATCTTATATGGCAGTTGTTAACCAGACATGTGGCAGTAACGAGGAACTTAGCATGACGTAAAATGAGATGTGATAACTACTGCCCAAGATGTGGAGAACTAGAAGAATCTGTAATCCATGCCATATTTGAATGTCCTCCAGCTCTACAAGCCTGGGACTTATCATCAAATCCAACAACCCAAAAATATTTCCAGTTTAACGTCTACAGAAATATGGATTACCAAATCAGGAGGAAAAATATCATTATCAAGCCGGACCAAGATAGAGATCCTTATCCCTGGATAATCTGGTATATTTGGAAGTATAGGAATGACAAACTCTTCAGGGGGATAGACAGAGTTCCAATGGAGCTAGTGTGATGTGCAGAAAGTGAATGCATAGCCTGGTTTGATGCGAAAGACGTGGTACAACCAGTGATACAAGATAACAATACCGAGGAACCTCAAGTCATAAGCTTGGGGAATATTTCCTTATTAATTAGATGGATCTTGGACATCCTCTGCTTACTTTAGTGGCTGTGGATGGGTCTGGATGGACACTGGACAGTGGTGGGAACATTCAACTTATGGAGACAATAAATTTAACTCAACACGAATCATCTTTGCATTCGGAAGTAGAAGCACTGCGATGGGCGATGGAGAATATTCTTCAACATTCAACATGCCAGAACATTCACCATGCCAGAGCTTTGGGACGGACTGTAAGGAGCTTATCGCAATGATAAAAGAACTTCATGCTTGGCCAAGCTTCGAAATGGAATTGGAGAGGATAGAGACACTACAGATATCCCGAACTTCAACATCATCCATGTTCCACGAGTACGCAATCAGATTTCAGACTTTTTAGCTAAGACTGCTAGATCCTTCCATAGGGGGTTACATTTTGTTGGTTGTTCTATTCTGGACCACCTCAAGTTTGAGTAATATACCTTTCGACTTTATAAAAAATCTTTCGTGGACGAATAAATAATTCTTATTAATTAAAACCGCCAACTAAACATGCATCTAAAAAAAACCCTCAACTAAAAATCTTACAAAATAAACTTTCAATTTTCGTTCCGTCAATATATGTTACCATCTATCTAAATTGTAACCTTAAATTAATAATTATGAACACTACTTAAAATTTAATGTAACTTAGAAATATTTAACTATTTGATATTTATGAATAGTGATATAAGAAAATTTGTGTCTTATAATGTCATTGGATTATCAAATAATTTAAAATCTCTAAGTAATATTAAATCTTAAGTAGTGTAGACCATAGCTAATTCATGAAGTTTATCTTCTTTCATAACTAATTCATGAAGTTTATCTTCTTATTTAAAGTAAGACGTTTGTCTTTTTTCCTACTTTCACTAGTTCCGATTTTTGGGTGTACTTCTTTTTATCTCTAAAAAATAAATGCGGGTTATTATTCTTCTCTATGATTTTTGAACCAATACATTGTACTGTATCCTATTCATAAATTAAACAATATTTTTGATATGCTATTCTTGATTTATTTTATTACTTCATGTTTGTATAGTATTACTTTATGTTACGATAGTATCTTGAATAATATTATATTATTTTATCCTAACACATATCAGGAATTGTAAAAGTTTATAAAATAATTGTGAAATCTTATTAAAATTTGTAAAGAGACTCAATTTTTTATCAAGTTTTATAAATCGATCAAAAAAATTGATAAATTAAAGTATAAGAATTTATAGATTTTCTGCAAGGGTTTATAAATAAATTTTAAACATTGCATATATTTTAAAAAATTTAATGATTTTAGTGATAAAACCCCTCAACTAAAGATGAATTTAATAAAACCCCTTAACTAAAAATCCTACAAATAAACTCTAAACTTTTATTCCGTAATGCATGCTACCCTCCGTCACAGTATTTTAGACGGAGATTAACATACATTAACAAAACAAAGTTGAGGATTTGTTTGGTAGAACTATTTGTTGAGATTTTATTTTTACTATTCATCTTTAGTTGAGGGTTTTAATTACTAAAAACCCCCGAATAAATAATTAAAATTTCACTTAGTTTTTTTAGGGTTTTCTGCAAAAAAACCCTCAATATAGTTCTTTTTTGCAAATTAATCTGCGAACTCAAAAACCCACGGGTCAACCCTCCAAGTGCCAATCAAACCATAATATAATCCTCAGCCGTATATATGTGTACTTGAATGGGTATAGTTTTAACATTTTTCAATACTATGTCATTTTGACACTAATATTTTAATAAAAAAAATTAGTTGAACTCAGAAATATGTCATTTTGACATTAATATTTGTTCACTTAACAAACGAAATTATATATAATTCTAAATGTATTCTGAAATGACCTAATTTATAACATTATATATTACCAATTTTTATTATCTTTATTCTATAAAAAACTTATAATTGTTAAATTCATATGTTTACTAATTATTTTAAATAGTAAAATAATTAATAAAAATTGGTTATTTAAAAAAATAATTTTATGTTATATAAAAGTCAATATCTAATTATATAAAGTAAAATTCACAAAAGTTTATGGTTTTTTGGTATAAAATCAAAATTCGATGGTATATAAACCGAACCAAACCAAAGTAAATATGGTTTTAATATGGTACCTATTTTTATAAACGAAAATACCAAAATGCATTTAGAAATATATATAATTGAGTTTGATAAGTGAACAATTATATATGTTGACCAAAATGGTTATGTAGCATTCAAACTGTGTTTGAAGATCAAGGTTTGAACCTTGGTCTCTACAACTTTTTTCAATAAAAAAATTAGCGCCAAAATGACGTAATACTGAAAAATGTTAAAATTATACACAGTCAAATACACATATATATGGCTGAGGGTTATATTGCGGTTTGTATGGCACATGGAGGGTTGATCCATGGGTTTTTGAGTTCGCCGATTAATTTGCAAAAAAAAACCACATTGAGGGTTTTTTTGCAGAAAACCCTTTTTTTTATGGTGCTTTGATTCATTCTTGTTATTGCTTCTGTACTTAACATTGGTAAATTAACTATCACTGTTTTCGTGAAAGAAATATTTTCACTGTAGGACACATTTCGTCTTATTTATTACACTATAGGAAACATTCTTCTACCCATACACTTTTCAGAACTATTTCCTTCATTCTTAACCAAATTAGTTATCTCTTAGTTCAATCAGAAAAAGCTAGTAACATTATAAAATAGATAAGTGGCGGGCTTTAACCGCAACCATTGATCTTTCTCTAATTTCGACGGCCAAGATCTATTTTCACAGATCTTGATTCGATTTATATCTACCAATATTTCCAGTCTACCAATATTTATAGCCATTAGATTAACTGTCGTTCTCTCATTATCTACGACCAAGATTATTACCATTGTATTAAGAACATTCTCACTTTTTGAACTCATTATTTTTTTTGTCACTAGGGATTATTTTGCTTTTTTCCTAAGCCGTATCACTTTTCTTTTTTTTTCTTCTTTTTTTTCACTCTTATGAATCTTTCTACTCCTTTCCCCTTCTTATAGGAGTTTTGCTTTCTTTTGACACTCCTTGAGATAAACTTTCTCTTCTGAAATTTCTTTTACTTTGATCCCTAGTATCTTTTCTCTTTTAGATTTTTGAGTTCAGTCTTTCACGCATTTTTTTCTCAATCGTCAAAGATCAAAAACTCAATACTCCCTTCCCATCCTATGAGCTAGACAATCATAATGTCCTAAAGCTAGCAAGTAATGAGGACCAACCATAGTCGTTCACAATTCTCTCAACATTATGTACATCTAAAGCTTTCAGAAAGGACGTCGCTCATCAAATTAATAGTGGATTGAAAGGAAGGTAGGGTTAAGGGTGTGGAAAACCATATAAAGGAGAGATGGCCACTTGAGTTACCAGAGATTGGTTGAAAGGAATATGACTAACTCAAGTGTATGAGGTAACCATAGTCAAGTACAACAAGAGCCCCATAATCAAGAATGATTAGGTTCATTAACTCAAGTAAGATGGGAGCTGGTTTCAAGTAGAAGCAAGCTTCATCAATCAAACCAGTTTCAAGAGGAATTTCATGGAACAAAGTCTACAAGTTATCAAGAAGATACTCTAGCTACTTATTATGATTCAGAATGGTATCACATTCAGTTCTTTACAAGGTTTGCTCCCAACGGATGAATGTAATTTATATGCTTCTAGGCACGAGCTACTACCTAGTTTCAGGTATACCAGTCAAGTGGAAGTTTTTTAAAAAAAATATGTTACTGTAGTTACAGTTTGTTTAAAACTAAGATCATTTGTTTTTATGATTTTTTGGAGGAAATGTTGTGCTCGTTTCCATTTTTTTTAAATAACATGTTACTCTCCAACCTTTTCTTTTAATTTTATAATTTTGGTTACTATAGGTTAAGCTAAACTATAGTACAATAATTTTATAATTTTTGTTACTATAAGTTAAGCTAAATTACCAATCACACCTTAAATCTCTGAAAAAAAACTTGCACTTTCTCTAAACTTTATGACACATTCATTACTAAAGTACAATAAATTGGTTAATATTGCAACATATACTTCTTATCCAATTGTCACAACAACAGGATTTTTCCGGTCTACTCCTATCAGGTCCGAGACAAAAAGTAAAAAAAAAAAAATTACTAAGAAAATTTAGTTAAAATGTGTCTTTCATTAAGAGTGATTTGGAAAATAATAACTAAAGCATAAATCACCTAACTTATTTCCATATTTTCTTGCTATTTGTTTCCATATTAATATTATTAAAAAAATATATTATATAATATAAATCATGGTTGACAAGATTTTATTGAATTAACAAGATTTAAAATATTATATATCCTTGAGATTTAAGAAATAATTTATACAGAAAATTTCTTGGAACATTATACTAAAGATATTTATATTTACGAAATGCACACGTCTCACATCAAAATTTTCTAATACTCATCAACGAGAATGATTACTATAAATATAACATGTACAGTTGTTTGAGATAACAAATGACCTAAATAATACTACAAACAATAATATATGGTAGCCGAATTTCAAAAGTATAAAAATAGCAATTATTTTTGTAGTTATACAATACATAAAATAATGAATAGAAAACAATTTATTGAAATCGATATAATTAATTCATATTCATAGAAAGATATAATCATATCTATAATAATTATTAATCTCTTACAATGTCCATATATATGCTTTATAAATAACTAGGCTTTAAAGATAATTACAAAAAAAATTAGGCTTTAAAGATTAGTTAAATTATATTAACGGAATATGTGAGAACTTTGACTAAATAGAGTTTTGCATTCAAATCAAATAATAAAGTAAATAAGGTAATGTTGTGATTAAAAAGAATTATAATTAAGATTGATTTTGGTTCATTTATACTATTTATAGAGAGAAATAAATCTTTAAGAAAATAGGTATAGAATTAGGAAAACATTAGCAAAAAATAATAAAAAGAACAAAATAGCTGACAAAAAGAAATAATAATAATAATAAAAATAAAAAGATCGAAAAAGATGTATAATACGTGCTGGAGAAGTTAACGTGACAATCACATATATAATTTCATAAGCATTTTTATTACTAAATATTCATCATCTATTTTTACATCAGATTTGTTAGAACTTTACAACATCCTACATAATATGTATTTACATAAAACATTTATATTTGCGAATTCGCGGGCAACCACCTAGTACAAAATGATTTCAAAGTATTAGTTACGTATTTTGAACCAGAGAAATATTGATGGGGATGATTATCGTTCATTCAACAAGGCCCATTAGACAATGAACTAGGCTCATTTAAATGAGTCCATTAAGAAAGGAGAAGGCCGAGGAGAACTATCTTAAAAATATCGAACTTTGGGCAACTCATGGATCGATCGATCTTGGTTCATCTAGGCAACAACAAGCTATCAAAGTCACCGCTGAAAAGATAAGTTTACAAAATCATTTCTCATTATTAAATTTGGATTCGTTGACTACGACATAGTATAAACATGCTTAATCTATGAAAAGAACTTCAATTATATAAAAAAAACTCATCTTTGATTTTAAGAGTCGCCGGTCAAGAACTCATATTCGTTTACTTACATTACATGGTCGCCGACAACAAGCTAGCATGTGACAGAAGGAGAGAAAAAAAAAGATCTTTCACAACCTCAATGTCGTTTTGTTAACTCGAAAGTTCTTATATTTATCTTGGAATGCTTTGCAATTTAGTGTTTTGTTGGCCAATCATCTTTAAAACAGAGAACCGAGATCTCAGCGCGGTTGGCAACAATGGTCACCACGTCCTCTCTCGTCTGTTCTGGCTGAGTGAAGAGTATAACCGTGTGTGTGTTTCCTTCATGTGCAGTGATTGGCTTGTGAACAGGTCAAACATCGTACATGGATCTCACTTTCTCTTCCCTTAGGAATGATGGGGACTGATCAGACTTTTTTCGTCACGAGCATATGACTCTTGACATAAACTATAGAGAAGAATCTTGTCTGTCTCCTATTGATTGATCAGTCTCGTATTGCTGGTCTTCTTTATTGGTCCATATCTGAGCGAATCAACGCTCACATGTCATCAGATTATCTGTGTTCCAGGAGTTTGCAAGAGCGTTTATGAACAGATTCTTTAGGCGAGTTGAGTGATCTGAGACTACTTGATCTCCTAACCACATCAAAGTCGAATCACCTTCAGATATCTCCAAGTTGAAGCAGTGTAATCGGCAAACTTGATGAGTATGGAAAGTTCTGTCGATCTCAACTTCACTGTGTTCAATATTTTTGGTGTAGCCTGGATATGGCTTTAAAACTAGGATCACTTGAAGGTGGATGAAAGAGGGTGTTCTAAGAGGTTACTAACACTCTTCGAACTATGAAACGACTCTCTGAGCTATGAAAGGGCTACAGAGATGGTTAGCTACTCTATGACACAAGATCACTTTGTATTGTCAATAGATGGTTCTCTCAGGAATTCCTTCCCTTAGGGAGATCAGTGTTCTAAATCTGAACAAAGAAGCTTGGAGACTTGAAACAACTTTCAGAGAAAAGTTTGTAGAATAAAAGTGGAACGAGTTTACAAGCTTGCTGCTTGCAGCTCTTAACAGAAATCGCCAGAAAGATAAAAAGAAACCCTAGGATTAAACCAGATGGTTTAATCTCAATCCTAAAGCTGATTAAAATCGACTTGGTTCAATTTAAAATCCTAAATCAACCCAAAAGCTGATTTAATTGTTTCTGGTTTAAATTAAATGAAAAGCCCATTAACTAGAAACATTACAATTGAATCAAATTGAACCAACATGCTGGTTTGTCTTGGTTATCTTCTTTTAGACCAGCTCCCACGAATTTGGCTAAGTCCTGGAGCCTCTCCTCTTGTGCTTTCAGCCGTGATCTAGTCACTGGTCCAATCCACACACTTGCTGGTTCTCCTGGTGTCTCTCTCTGGTTCTGGTTCTGGCTCTCCTCATCAGTAGACTCCTCATCAGTCACTCAGCTCCTCCTCAAGGTCTCTGGTCATGGCTACACCATCCCCTCCTCCTTTAAAAAGATTTGACCTCAAATCTTATTCATCTGCAAAATAAGGATCCAAGTCAGAAACATTAAAAGAAAAACTTATTGTATACTTCCCCTCAAGATCAATCTGGTAGGCATTGTTGTTGATCCTTCTCAGCACTTTGAAAGGTCCATTTTTCCTAGGTAGAAACTTTGATTTCCTCTCAGCAGGGAACCTCTCTTTTCTCATGTGTATCCACACAAGATCACCTGGTTCCAGTACCAGCTCCTTTCGGCCCTTGTTCTTGTACTTTTCATACATCTTGGTCCTCTCCTCAATGTTCTTCCTGACCTGTTCATGCAAAGACAAAACAAACTCGGCCTTCTTCTTGCCATCAATGTTAGCTTGTTCTTTTAAAGGCAAAGCAAGCAAATCAAGAGGAAACAGTGGCTTAAAACCATAAACAACTTGAAAAGGTGAGAACTTAGTAGCTGAATGCACTGCCCTATTGTATGCAAACTCTACATGTGGTAAACAATCCTCCTAAGTCCTAATGTTACTCTTAATGATGGCACGCAAGAGAGTAGACAAAGTCCTATTGACTGTTTCAGTTTGACCATCAGTTTGGAGATGACAAGTAGTTGAAAACAATAGCTTAGTTCCCAACTTTCCCCATAGAGTTTTCCATAAATAGCTAAGGAACTTAGTATCTCTATCGGAAACAATTGTTCTAGGCATACCATGTAATCTAACAATCTCTCTAAAGAATAGATCAGCTACCAAAGATGCATCATCAGTTTTATGACATGGTATGAAATGAGCCATCTTAGAAAACCTATCAATAACCACAAGATACTATCTCTTCCTTTCCTGGTTCTAGGCAATCCTAAGACAAAATCCATAGAGATATCAATCAATGGTGCAGTAGGAATAGGGAGAGGAGTATACAAACCTGTCGGCTGGACCTTAGACTTAGCCTGTTTGCGCACCACACACCTTGAGCACACACGCTCCACCTCCCTCTTCATACTTGGCCAGTAGAAGTGCTCTTGCAGTGTGGAGAGTGTCTTGGCGACTCCAAAGTGTCCCATTAGTCCCCCTGCATGAGCTTCCCTAACATACAATTCTCTTAAAGAACCATTGGGAACACACAGCCTATTATCATAGAAAAAAAATCCTTTCACTTGATAAAACTTCCCACTAGCATGTTTCTCAGATTCTTTAAACACATCTTTAAATTCAGGATCATCAGCATAGCAAGATTTGATATGTTCAAAGCCTAAGAGTTTAGTTTCCATAGAATATAAAAGAGTATACCTTCTGGAAAGTGCATCAGCAACCACATTCTCCTTACCTTTCTTGTAGTGTATGACATAAGGGAATGTCTCAATGAACTCCACCCACCTGGCGTGTCTCTTGTTTAGCTTCTGTTGCCCTTTGAGATGCTTAAGAGACTCATGATCAGTGTGGATCACAAACTCTTTAGGCCACAAGTAATGTTGTCACGCCTGTAAAGCTCTCACCAAGGCATACAGCTCCTTATAATAGGTAGGATAGATCAAAGTAGCACCTCCTAGCTTCTCACTGAAATAAGCTATTGGCTTCTTATCCTGCATCAAAACAGCTCCAATTCCAATACCAGATGCATCACATTCTATTTCAAAAGTTCTAGAAAAATCAGGAAGTGCAAGTAAAGGGGCACTGGTTAGTTTATCCTTAAGCATTTGAAATGCTTCCTCCTGGTCTGGTCCCCAAGAAAAACCTACACTCTTCTTGATTATCTCAGTTAGTGGTGCTGCAACTGTACTGAAATCTCTCACAAACCTCTTATAGAAGCCAGTAAGTCCATGAAAGCTCCTGAATTCTCCAATGGACCTAGGGATCGGCCACTCTCTGATGGCTTTCACCTTCTCCTCATCAACATGTATACCATGTGATGTCACAACAAAACCTAAAAAGACAAGGTTATCTGTGCCAAAGGAACACTTCTTGAAGTTAGCATACATATTTGCTTTTCTAAGCACATCTAGAACCTGTTTCAAATGGTTAACATGTTCCTCCATGGTCTTGCTGTAAATTAAGATATCATCAAAATAAACAAAAACAAATCGACCTATCAAAGCTCTCAGGACATGATTCATTAACCTCATGAAAGTACTAGGTGCATTAGTTAATCCAAAAGGCATCACAAGCCACGCATACAATCCTAGCTTAGTTTTAAAAGCAGTTTTCCACTCATCTCCTTCTTTCATTCTAATCTGGTGGTAACCACTCTTTAAATCAATTTTAGAAAAGACACATGAACCATGTAACTCATCTAGCATATCCTCTAAGCGTGGGATTGTGTGGGAACCGAAATTCGCACTATCGATTTTAATAAGTAAAAAACGGAGGACAGCCATGTTAACCCAACTTTCCCTGAAGGTCCGGATTCTCTGCGACAGCCAACGACAAGTGACCGAACAAGTGCGGAAAATATGGAAAGATAACAAAAGACGAAAATCGTACAAAAAGGGTTTTGTTAAGAGTTGGGACTGGACCTTGAGAAAGGCTGCCTACGTACCCCTTTCGAGGATCAAGTCGGACGTAGTTCAGTTAGAAAGATTTGAACAAGAGATCGAACTGCCTGGCGGAGTTCGTCTAGTAAGAGCGTTTGTCATAGAAACGGGCGTGTCGAGAATAACGCCATGGGTTTCTATGTGCGGAACTCTGAGTAATGGGATTGTTATATTCTTGCGAAGGAACAGAAGTCTGCCAAGAAGAAGGTAGAACGGGAGGCGGCCAGACGTCCTAGGTCATGCCTTGCTAGTCTAACCACCTAAGTTCTAAGTTCTCTCAGTCTAAAATCTCGGATCTGCTCTCTAAGTCTCTCTAGGATTTTTTGTGCCCTCTTTTCCTCCTCTCCCAAAGCTCCTTTATATACTCCTTCTTATGACGGTCTATTCTCCTTCTGGTCCGCAGAGCGGGCTTTTTTCCATTTTCGTCGGTCTTCATGTTTATCAGGAAACTTGACATTTATCTTCGGGAAACTCAACATTTATCCTTCCGGAGATTTAGCATTTATCTTGTCGCGTAAAGATAAACATAAATCGTCGTATCTATCTTAGATAATCGTAGGTGGACTGTCCGATCGCGTTTGGCCCCTTTCGGGCCGTCTCCAGGACTTCCGCTGTTTCCTATGATTTCTTCGAAAGATCTTCAATCCTTCGTAAAATTGAGATGTGTGGTGTCTTAGATAACCATCATCGTTTCGTATGAACAATTTAAGATCTTCCTTTCCGTTGGTATCTTACGAGTTTTCAAAGTGATTCTGACGGTTTTAGTTTCGAGTAAGAACGGGAGTTTCGTACGCGGAAGAATCTCAATGATTCGTTCTGCGAGGACTCGGGAAAGACTCAAAGTACAGACTTCTGACGGCCGGGGACTGGGACTTGTGCACGAAAGATTGTCGCCCGAAGACCCGAGCCAGCACGGGGGCTAGCCGCCCGGCGGCCATGGCCAGCACGGGCGCTAGCCGCCGGCGGCTACGGCCAGCACGGGCGCTAGACGGCGGCGCCTACGGCCAGCACGGGCGCTAGCCGCCCGGCGCCTACGGCCAGCACGGGGGCTAGCCGCCCGGCGGCTACGGCCAGCACGGGCGCTAGCCGCCCGGCACCTACGGCCAGCACGGGCGCTAGCCGCCCGGCGCCTACGGCCACCAGGGGCGCTAGCCGCCCGGCGGCTACGGCCAGCAGGGGCGCTAGCCGTCCGGCGCCTACGGCCAGCACGGGGGCTAACCGCCCGGCGGCTACGGCCAGCAAGGGCGCTAGCCGTCCGACGTCTACGGCCAGCACGGGGGCTAGCCGCCCGGCGGCTACGGCCAGCACGGGCGCTAGCCGCCCGGCGCCTACGGCCAGCACGGGGGCTAGCCGCCCGGCGTCTTTGGCCAGCACGGGCGCTAGCCGCCCGGCGCCTAAGACCAGCATAGGGGCTAGCCGCCCGGCGGCTACGGCCAGCACAGGCGCTAGCCGCCCGGCGCCTACGGCCAGCACGGGGGCTAGCTGCCCGGCGGCTATGGCCAGCACGGGGGCTAGCCGCCCGGCGGCTACGGCCATGGTCGCGGTTGGCTGCTCGGTTCCTTCGGTTTGCGGGTGTTCGTGTGTGTTTTTCGGAGGATTTTTCGTATGACAAATAGACTTAGCCGTTGATTTCGAGATAACCGTTTTTGACCCCAACAGTTACCCCCCAGCGTGCAAGATGCGGGAGCGATTTTGCGCGCGGAAGATCTTAAGTTTGAAAATCGAAATTTTTGGCTATGAATATTTTATTTCGAAAAATTCTACCACCTTTGATTTCTTATAAGTAGTTCTCCATCCCTCTCTCATTTCTCACTCTTCTCTTCTCAATCTTTAGAAAATATGGCTTCCTCTCTAAGTGAAAAGAAAGATTCCGATGTTGAAATGAGCGAAGCTAACCAAGCCTCGCCGGCGCAGGATGCTCATGCCCTTACGCAGACGTTTGTCGAGGGGTTCAGTTATTTTCAGGACAAGATGGAGCGACGCCGTGCCGAGATGGAGTCTAGCGTGGCCGGTCCTAGTGCTTCTTCCGGTCCGACTTCTGCGGTTCTGACTCCTGGACCCGATGTTGTTTTAACTCCGGATTCCACGGTTCTGGTTTTTGAAAACGCTGTTACTCCAGTCCCAATCTCTACGATTCCAGCCCCTGGATCTGATGTCCCTTTGCCTGCTGGAGAAATTGTCGTTCCGGAGCAAGCACCCGATGTCCAAGCTCGCCCTGAGGGCTCCTCTTTTGCGCCGATAGTGGTTTGGGAGGATGCGGTGGAAGTCATGCCTCCTCCTCCAGAGAAGAAGAGGGAGATCGTCTTGGGACTTCCTGCGTCCAGCGCTGTTCCGCTATCCAAGGGACGTTTGAGAGCTGGGGCCGCCGGATCGGCAAAGAGAAAGAGGTGTACTAAGGGTGAGGATGACGAGGTTTCGGCGAAACTATCGCAACATCGCTCCAAGGTATTTTGTGAAAACTCCTTCCTTTTGTTGGCTCCTTGATTCTTACCTTCTCTTGTGTGATCAGTTTGTGTCGTTGATTGACGGGATGCTTGGCGATTGCGGACTGGAGGTCACACGTTTGTCCAAGGAGCTGGATTTGTCGCGGGAAGCTTTAAAGAGCAACGAGACTGTGCTTCAATCGATCGAGAACACTCATGCAGCCCAGACGTCGACGCTGGAAGCCAGGATCAGCGATCTCGAGCGCGATCTGGGAAAGACCGTGAGTTCGCTGCTCAAGGCGAAGGAGGAGAAGAAGAGCAAGTCTTCGGAAGTTCGACGTCTCAAGAGGCGGATTCAGCGCTTCGAAGAGATGGGAGCTTGCACTTCGACGGAGATTGCTGGCCCGTCATCCTCGGGCACCCTGGTTCTGAGTTCGGGAGTTCCAGAGGTTCAGGATCCTGGAGTTATTGCGGACAAGGGTAGTGAGGAGGCCGGCGAGGCCGATGGCGAGGCTGTTCCTGTTTCAGGTGAGTCGGAGGATGAAGACGGTGTCCCGGAGGATGCCTAGGTTGATTAATCCCCGAGGGGATTTTTATTTTGATTGTGTTTCGGCCGTTGGATGGCCTTTATGTATGATTTTGGGACTGGCCGTTGGTGGCTTTGAATCCCTGCCCTTTTTAGGGCGTTGTATTGAACTTGCAGTATGCGTTTACAAAATATTTTGCGTTTAGAACTTCTGTTTGTCGAAGTTAAAGGGGTAGGGTGTGAGTTGTCGTCTCATCCCTGCCTCTCCGATGATCACCGTATGCGAAAATTCGTGGAAACGTACAGACTTAAGTGAAGAGACAAGTTTTGGGATCTCGCGTCGTTAACGCTATGCCTATGAGATGATAAGATACCAGCAAGGCTGGGTTTAGGGCAAGACCTAGGTTTACTCTCAGACTGAGGCTATGCGATGACAAATCGGCTTCCGTTTTGCCTGTTCATGATTTTAACCTGACTCGTACCATTTTAAAATCCCCGAAGTGGTATCGGCTTATATGATTTGTCTGGGCACGAATCGAGCTACTTCCTTTACGAAGTGCTGAACCAAATTTGGATTTTTTGTATAGCGCGCTATGGGATCCTTGTCGCATGTAAAAGAGCCTACCCTTAGGTGGCTTGTCTGTTTAGGACGTTAGAGTTCGTTTGTTGTGATCAGCAACAACAATATGATGCCGTTTAGAAGGCGTATGAAGGTTTTAATCGAAAAACGAATATTCAGGCACGAAGCGACGTCTCGCAGTGCTTTGAAGTTTTTCTTATGCCATAAAGGACTATGGGCTTTTTTAGAAATCGCGGAATGTTTCCGGGCGATAGTTTATGATTTATTTGGTGGATACTGGATCCATTGTTGAGGCCGTTTAGCGATTGGCGAGTTTGTTTGCGAAGAGTTTTGAAAATTTGGTTTCTGTGTTTGTAAAGAGTTTCGAAAATCTGGTTTCTTCAAAAAACGTGGGATTATACAAGCATACACATTTCAAATGTGTACGAGTTAATTTTCCCTTGTGCCGCATTTCAAATGTTCGCAGGCTTGGAGATGTTTTGCGAATGTCTGTAGTCAGAAACTGTTGTTTCAATTTGGACGTGCAAGTTATATAATTTTGATCGAGGAATTAGGACCAGGGGTCGCGCATATTTGACCCAGGGAGAAGCGTCTACCTTCGCTTTGCTTCGCGAAGTGTTGGCCTTCCGGGATTTTAAGGACGACTCGTATAACTCTTGGAGCTTT
This sequence comes from Hirschfeldia incana, assembly GCA_026261945.1. Taxonomy (NCBI): domain Eukaryota; kingdom Viridiplantae; phylum Streptophyta; class Magnoliopsida; order Brassicales; family Brassicaceae; genus Hirschfeldia; species Hirschfeldia incana. The sequence continues at coordinate 396,886 of JABCMI010000056.1, forward strand.
TTCACGAGTGTTTCTGTTCATGCTTTGTTTACGGGGCGTATAGAACTTAATCAGTCGATGTTAAGTTCAAATTTTTCCGTTAACCGTATGGCTGTTAGGACTGATTTTATTACGAGAAATTTATCACATGATTTCCGCTTTTGGGCTATGCGACAGAGTTGCTCGCGTAATGGTCACTTGGCGTTTTATGACAAATCGTGGATTATCGTTTGGCCCTTAAGTGATTGGAACGGCGATCGTTCAGCTGTTTCTCTTGGCGTGAAGGTTGTGTTCAGCCGTTTAACCAAGGAGTTGGTAAATGATCAGACCGCGATCCTTTCGCATTAAGGTCATAATTGTTCACGATTGTCCTTAATGGTGATGTCAAATTCAGGTCCGGACTTTATGGAAAGACGTAGTCGGCCGAGGGCTCAATAGAGTTCGTCGAGATAGACATGCCAATCATAGCGGAGTTTTCCGAGTTATGGGTGATGGCTTTTTGAAACGGTTTTCCACTTTAGGTTTCAGTTATACGATAGATGCTTCGTATAAAGTTTCCTTTGGTCGCATGGAAATTGTTTCATTTTATCCGAGGAAATATAGTCTAAGGAATCGACGAAGAACACGTTCGGATTCAGTTTTGGGTTATCTCCCGCTTGGATGTAATTTTCCGTATTGCGATGTCGTTTTGCATGAGACCGATCTTGGTTTTCCTTATACTGTTTTTTGTGTAACATGTTCTTGTTATACGAAAGTAATGGATGACCGTTTCATGGAGATGGAAAATCGCAGATAGTCAAAGTAGCCTTGTTTCCGTGGGTTACACGGGAAATGTTTCCGCTTTGATTTCGTTTTTTTTGGCGAAAGTTGCTTCGGGTTACTCATGAAGTTTTACCGAAGGTTATTTCGTTAATTTTGTAGCGGAAAGAGTATGCCAAGGATGCGCGGCGATCGTTTCTTGGTTTTTCGAGAGATTAGATCGGTTTGCGCGTTCTGCCTAGACAGTCAAGGAACAATAGAATGAAACTGGAAGAAAATGCGTAAGACTTAGCTTGCTGGACTTTTCACCTAGGTTCTAAGTTCCCTAAATTTTACGGCAGTTTACAAGACGTTCCCATTCCTTTCCTACGAAAAAATTAAAACCTTGATAAAATTTTCGGACGTACCTTAGTCTCATTGATTACTCGAGATTGCCTCATGTCCGTTCCTCTTTGTCTTCTAACGTTTCATTGTCAAAGGTCCTGAAAAGTCTGACACTGAATTGAGAATCGATTTTTGATGAAACCCGAAGGAACAGTGCAGAATCGTTGCAGAATCGTTGAAGCAAACGAATGGCAAGATGTCACTTGAGTGAGGCTTCTTGTTTCTTCAAGCTATGAGTGAACTTGTCAGGTCAAGAAGCTTACGATCTTGTTATACTTCACGAATGATGTTTCCTAAAATATTGCCGAGCTTTTATTTAACGAGAGTTGTTCAACAAAATGTTGTTGAGTTAATTTTACGGAAATTGTTTCGTAAAATTAGTTTGGATAGTCGTTGGGTCAATCTTTACGAGGATTGGCCGTGTTTGACGAATATTTTGTTGCCCGGCGACCAGCGCAGCAAGGGCGCGTTAGCCGCCCGGCGCCTAGAGGCAGCACGAGCGTGCTAGCCGCCCGGCGCCTAGGGACAGCACGGGCGTGCTAGCCGCCCGGCGCCTAGGGACAGCACGGGTGTGCTAGCCGCCCGGCGCCTAGGGACAGCACGGGCGTGCTAGCCGCCCGGCAACTAGGGACAGCACGGGCGTGCTAGCCGCCCGGCGCCTAGGGACAGCACGGGCGTGCTAGCCGCCCCGCGCCTAGGGACAGCACGGGCGTGTTAGCCGCCCGGCGCCTAGGGACAGCACGGGCGTGCTAGCCGCCCGGCGCCCAGTGACAGCACGGGCGTACTAGCCGCCCGGCGCCTAGGGACAGCACGGACGTGCTAGCCGCCTGGGACTGTGCTTCCTCGCGGGACCTGCCTGTTTTTCTCGGTTTTTTAAAGGTTTCTCGATCGACACTTAGTCTCTCGAGGTTTCTTTAATTGTTTTTCCGAGACTTTTGGACATCGATTTCATCATGATCCCAGCAAGGAATTTTTCTTAGAACGTTGTTGACCTTTTATTTTACGAGAGTTATTTCACTAAATGTTGTCGAGTTAATTTTACGGAAATTGTTTTGTAAAATGTTGTCGAGTTTAATCATGCAAAAGCTGTCTCGTGAAATATTTTCGAGAATTTATTTTACGAAAGGTGTTCCATAAAATGTTATCGAATTTTAGCATTAGAAACGCTGATTGGTAACTCGATCAGTCGTGCTTTCTGTTTCATGAGTAATCTGGGATTTCTCCGCGATTTACAGGAGAACAAGTCTTTATTTTCTGGGAATTTCTCAAAGTCGGTAATTAGACCGTCGTATCAGTCTTGGGCTCGATCCTACTCTAAAATCGTATGTGGGCCGTTTAGCCGCGATTCGGGTCCCTTTTGGGCCGTCTTGGGACTTAGACGTTTTTACGATTTTTCTTTAGAAAAAGCCATTGATGTGACGCTGGTTTTTCCGAAAGGATTTCAATTCCCCGTATAGTTAAGGCAACTGGTGTTCAAGCTAACCATAGCCGTTTTATATGGCAGGCAGGAATCCGTCTCCACTACCAAGTCTTTTTATGAATTTTCCCGAAGTCTTTCTTCGATAATCCCAAACGAGGGGGGTTGTGTCCATGGACCCGAGGACCGTGTTGCAGTAACTTGGACGGGGGTGCATGGTTGATGGGAGCCGAACTTGGTTGGGATGGTCCGTTCTCGGGACGTTTGTCCGTAAGATGATAATTGTAGATAACCGTTTGCATAAGCGTTGGTCGTGGGAGCAGTCACTGCTGAAGTTGTTTTACCAGCGTCGATGTGAGCTGCGAGTTTGTCTTTCACATTTCAAGACATTGCTTTGATCAAGCGTTTTGCGGCCGTAAGAGGTAAGAGTAATTCGTCCTCCCCTCCTTCTAGCGCCAAACTGTGGGAACCGAAATTCGCACTGTCAATTTTGATAAGTAAAAACGGAGGAAAGCCAAGTTAACCCAACTTTCCCTGAAGGTCCGGATTCTCTGCGACAGCCAACGACAAGTGACCGAACAAGTGCGGAAAATATGGAAAGATAACAAAAGACGAAAATCGTACAAAAAGGGTTTTGTTAAGAGTTGGGACTGGACCTTGAGAAAGGCTGCCTACGTACCCCTTTCGAGGATCAAGTCGGACGTAGTTCAGTTAGAAAGATTTGACAAGAGATTGAACTGCCTGGCGGAGTTCGTCTAGTACGAGCGTTTGTCATAGAAACGGGCGTGTCGAGAATAACGCCATGGGTTTCTATGTGCGGAACTCTGAGTAATGGGATTGTTAGATTCTTGCGAAGGAACAGAAGTCTGCCAAGATGAAGGTAGAACAGAAGGCGGCCAGACATCCTAGGTCATGCCTTGTTAGTCTAACCACCTAAGTTCTAAGTTCCCTCAGTCTAAAATCTCGGATCTGCTCTCTAAGTCTCTCTAGGATTTTTTGTGCCCTCTTTTCCTCCTCTCCCAAAGCTCATTTATATACTCCTTCTTATGACGGTCTATTCTCCTTCTGGGCCGCAGAGCGGGATTTTTTCCATTTTCGTCGGTCTTCATGTTTATCAGGAAACTTGACATTTATCTTCGGGAAACTCGATATTTATCCTTCCGAAGATTTAGCATTTATCTTATCGCGTAAAGATAAACATAAATCGTCGTATCTATCTTAGATAATCGTAGGTGGACTGTCCGATCGCGTTTGGCCCCTTTCGGGCCGTCTCCAGGACTTCCGCTGTTTCCTATGATTTCTTCGGAAGATCTTCAATCCTTCGTAAAATTGAGATGTGTGGTGTCTTAGATAACCATCATCGTTTCGTATGAACAATTTAAGATCTTCCTTTCCGTTGATATCTTACGAGTTTCCGAAGTATTTCCGACGGTTTTAATTCCGAGTAAGAACGGGAGTTTCGTACGCGGAATCTCAATGATTCATTCCCCGAGGACTCGGGAAAGACTCAAAGTACAGATTTCTGATGGCCGGGGCTTGGGACTTGTGCACGGAAGATTGTCGCCCGAAGACCCGATCCAGCACGGGGGCTAGCCGCCTGGCGGCCATAGCCAACACGGGCGCTAGCCGCCGGCGGCTACGACCAGCACGGGCGCTTACCGCCCGGCGCCTACGGCAGCACGGGGGCTAGCCGCCTGGCGGCTACGGCCAGCACGGGCGCTTGCCGCCCGGCGCCTACGGCCAGCACGGGCGCTAGCCGCCCGGCGCCTACGGCCAGCACAGGGGGCTCGCCGCCCGGCAGCTACGGCCAGCACCGGCGCTAGCCGCCCGGCGCCTACGGCCAGCACGGGGGCAAGCCGCCCGGCGGTTACGGCCAGCACGAGGGCTAGCCGCCCGGCGGTTACGGCCAGCACGGGGGCTAGCCACCCGTCGGCTACGGCCAGCACGGGCGCTAGCCTCCCGACGCCTACGGCCAGCACGGGGCTAACCGCCCGGCGGCTACGGCCAGCACGGGGGCTAGCCGCTCGGCGCCTACGGCCAGCACGGGGGCTAGCCGCCCGGCGGCTACGGCCAGCACGGGCGCTAGCCGCCCGGCGGCTACGGCCAGCACGGGCGCTAGCCGCCCGGCGCCTACGGCCAGCACGGGGGCTAGCCACCCGGCGACTACGGCCAGCGCGGGCGCTAGCCGCCCGGCGCCTACGGCCAGCACGGGGGCTAGCCGCCCGGCGGCTACGGCCAGCACGTGGGCTAGCCGCCCGGCGGCTACGGCCAGCACGTGGGCTAGCCGCCCGGCGGCTACGGCCATGGTCGCGGTCGGCTGCTCGGTTCCTTCGGTTTGCGGGTGTTCGTGTGCGTTTTTCGGAGGATTTTTCGTATGACAAATAGACTTAGCCGTTGATTTCGAGATAACCGTTTTTGACCCCAACAGATTGGATGTCTGTACTTAACTGTTATGTTGTTGATGGCTCTGCAATCCACACACATCCTCCAGCTTCCATCTTTCTTAGGCACCAGTAAAACAGGTACAGCACAAGGACTCATGCTCTCTCTGATATGGCTTTTCTCCAGCAGGTTATTGACTTGTTTTTGAAGCTCCTTAGTCTCCACATGGTTGGTCCTGTATGCTGGACGATTTGGTAAGGTAGCCCCTGGTACAAAATCAATTTGGTGTTATATCCCCCTAATAGGCGGCAGCCCCATGGGATTGTCCTCCGGAAACACATCCTTTTATTCCTGCAAAAGACACTCAATCTCCTCTGGAATCTTAGGAGCAAGGTTAGTAGTAGAAGTCAACAATTCTTTATAAACTACTAGAATAAAATTTGATTGTTCAATCATAGCAGTTTTAATATCTTTAGCAGTAGCAAAGGGGTTGAGTTTACTTACCTCTTTGGTTTCCTCCAGTAGCAATGTCTTACCAGCAGCCTTGGCTTCCTCCCTCCTCCTTTTGAGAAGCATCTGGTCCTGGTGTACTTCTTGAGGTGTCATAGGCGCCAGGGTCACTTGTTTCTCCTTGTGAGTAAAAGTGTATCTGTTGGTAAAGCCATCATGCATTTCTCTCTTATCATACTGCCATGGACGTCCTAGAAGGATGTGGCTAGCTTCCAGGGGTGCTACATCACATGTAATCTCATCCTGGTACCTCCCCACTGATAGTAACACTTTCACTTGCTGTGTAATCTTTAATCCTCCATCATCATTGATCCATTGCAGTGGATATGGCTTAGGATGTTTAATCACTTCAAGACCAAGTTTCTTTACCAGCTCATCACTTGCTACATTAGTACAGCTTCCTCCATCAATGATCAAACTGCACACCTTGTCTTGAATCAAACACCTTGTATGGAACAGGTTTTCTCTTTGCTCATCCTCTCTGGTTTTAGGTTGAAAATTGAGAAGTCTCCTAGTTACTAGTAGTTATCCTAGAACTGGATACTCCACGCCATCATCATCAAGCTCCTGGTCGCCATCTTCATCCTCAGAAATCACTTCTCCATTAGCTAAGATGGTCACCACCTTCTTGTTGGTACAATCACTAGCATAATGTCCAAAGCCATGGCGCTTGAAACACTTGATGTTCCTGGTTCTGGTAGCTGTATCCACGCCCTTTCCCTTGTCATCACGCCTGGTACTAGCTGTAGAAGCTTCCTCCTTTGGCTTATCAGTTGATTTCTCATCTTTAGAATAGGCTGGTTTTGAATTAGAGCTGTATGGAGATCTAGAAGAACTCTTCCTCTTGTTCTGCTGCTCAATCAATATTGCCTTGTGCAACAACTCATCCATATCCTCATACTCTTGCAGCTCCAACCTGTCCTGGATATCTATATTAAGTCCCCCCTGGAACCTAGCCATAGTAGCTTCCACACTCTCCTCTAAGTCAGCTTTCAACATGAGTGTTTCCATCTCCTGGTGATAATCCTCTACACTCTTAGATCCTTGAGAAAGCCTCCTTAGTTTCTGGTGGAGATCTCTTCCATAATGATTAGGAACAAATCTCTTTCTCATCACAGTTTTCATCTCAAACCAGGAAGCTATCTGAAGCTCTCCATTACGCCTCCTAGTTGTAGCAACCTGATCCCACCAGCTGATAGCATAACCACTAAACTCAGTAGCTGCTAGTTTCACTTTTCTCTCTTCAGTACACTGCTGGCAGTTGAAAACTAGCTCAATCTTCTTCTCCCACTCCAGATAAGCATCAGGATCATTCTTACCCAGAAATGGAGGGATTCTAAGCTTGAGATTACCCATATTATCATTAGCTGGTCTTCTGCGGTTTTGGCGCCTACTGTGATGACTAGCCTGAGATCTATTATCACTCTCATCAGCCTCATCTCCCTGGTCTTGCTCACCATAGACCCTATGACCTGCAACTTCAAAACGTGGCCCCCTAATAGGTCCAAGACGTGCTCTACGAGCTCCAGCAGCAACAGCTTCCCTCTCCTGACCTGTATTATCATCAAACAAAGGATCATTAGCTTGTTGAGCTCTGTTGAAATTATTCTGCATCCTTCTGGTTATCTCAGCCATTATAGCCTCAAATTAAACTTGGTTGAGGTTAATTTGCTGGACAGAAGGTTCTCCTGTATCCTCTGGTTCTTTTCCTTCTCTCCCTGCAACTCCCATTGTTTTTGAAACAGTTAGAGAAAACACAAAGCCAAAAACAACAAGAAAACAAAATTTTTTATCTCTCTCTCTCACTCAAACAAATCGCCAAGTCTCTGCTATACTCTCAGGTTCAGTTGAAAAATAAAGCTCTACACCTAAGATCTAAAACTTAACCCCAATTGAACAAGATAGAAAGTATTAAGAGATTTAGGCACCAGCTGATTTTACCACCCTGAGCTGGATTTCTCTTCAGCTAGCTGGATTTCTCTTCAGCTAGCTGGATTTCTCTTCAGCTTTTCTTAACTTTTTTTTTTTGATTTGGATCAGAGATCTCTTTTTTTTTGATACCAGGATCGGCTCAGCTAGCTTACAAAGATAGACATAGAAGAAAAGTGTTGAATGGAATGATATGAAAGGGGAGGAGCAAAACCGTGTATCATGACCTTCAAGTGGCTCTGATACCACTTGGTGTAGCCTAGATATGGCTTTCAAACTAGGATCACTTGAAGGTGGATGAAAGAGGGTGTTCTAAGAGGTTACTAACACTCTAAGAACTATGAAACGACTCTCTGAGCTATGAAAGGGCTACAGAGATGGTTAGCTACTCTATGACATAAGATCACCTTGTATTGTCAATAGATGGTTCTCTCAGGAATTCCTTTCCTTAGTGAGATCAGTGTTCTAAATCTTAACAAAGAAGCTTGGAGACTTGAAACAACTTTCAGAGAAAAGTTTGTAGAATAAAAGTTGAATGAGTTTACAAGCTAGTTGCTTGCTGCTCTTAACAGAAATCGCCAGAAAGAGAAAAAGAAACCCTAAGATTAAACCAGATGGTTTAATCCCAATCCTAAAGCTAATTAAAATCGACTTGGTTCAATTTAAAATCCTAAATCTACCCAAAACTTGGTTTAATTGTTTCTGGTTTAAATTAAATGAAAAGCCCATTAACCAGAAACATTACAATTGAATCAAATTGAACCAACATGCTGGTTTGTCTTGGTTATCTTCTTTTAGACCAGCTCCCACGAATTTGGCTAAGTCCTGGAGCCTCTCCACTTGTGCTTTCAGCCTTGATCTAGTCACTGGTCCAATCCATACACTTGCTGGTTCTCCTGGTGTCTCTCTCTGGTTATGGTTCTGGTCTTGGCTCTCCTCATCAGTAGACTCCTCATCAGTGTCACTCAGCTCCTCCTCAAGGTCTCTGGTCATGGCTACACCAATTTTCTTCTTTTATTGCAATCTTTATGAAAGAGTTCAGACCTTTTCATGTAATAACCCCGACCTTAGAGGACAAGTCAACGCAAAGTCAACGGCGCAGAATCAGCCAGCAATCAAAGTGGGAAGGTGCATGAAGATTTTTATGGAGGTTTGATCGAGGAGTTTTGAAGAACGATCGAGCAGAAGTCGGAATGGTTCGAGGAGTTAGAAGCTAAGCAACAGAACGGCGATGGTCGAGCATGAAGAATTACCAAAGTGAGCAACTCAAGTAAGAATCAATCTCAATCCTCAAGTTGGGATAGGAGGAGACGTATGATCGAGTCAGATTCAAGTTTGTTCGAGAGCATAAGGAAGCAGTCTAGAGGAGTACCGGAGATAGTCTACATCAGAGGTTCGGTAGCGGCATGAAGACGAAGGTAATCAACATATATCAAGGAGTTAATGAGTCAACCTAGAAACTTTATTTGTGGTATTTGAAGACATATTGAAGAGTTTGATCAAGACATAACCAAGATGATCTGGAGAAAATCAGTTTTGGTCGATATGGTCAAAACGAGCTAGAGGAGAGCCAGGGAAGCCAAATGAAGATGTGCAAAGTTAAGAAAGTAGTTCAAAGATATGTTTTACATATTTTCTCAAGTTTTGAAAGTGGTCAACTCAGATGTCAAAGTTAACCAAAGTCAATGGAGAGGAAAAGTGCCTTATTGGTCTATTTACCACATTCGAGCAACCAACTGGAGCATGCCACGTGTAGGAGACAAAATTCCTTCAAACCTGAAGAAAATGTGGAATAAATCAAGGAATTTTTGAGTGAAAAAAAGTCAGGAGCAAAAAAACATCTAGGGACAGCACGGGCGTGCTAGCCGCCCGGCGCCTAGGGACAGCACGGGCGTGCTAGCCGCCCGGCGCCTAGGGACAGCACGGGCGTGCTAGCCGCCCGGCGCCTAGGGACAGCACGGGCGTGCTAGCCGCCCGGCGCCTAGGGACAGCACGGGCGTGCTAGCCGCCCGGCGCCTAGGGACAGCACGGGTGTGTTAGCCGCCTGGGACTGTGCTTCCTCGCGGGACCTGCCTGTTTTTCTCAGTTTTTTAAAGGTTTCTCGATCGACACTTAGTCTCTCGAGGTTTCTTTAATTATTTTTACGAGACTTTTTGACATCGATTTCATCATGATCCTAGCAAGGAATTGTTTCTTAGAACGTTGTTGACCTTTTATTTTACGAGAGTTATTTCACAAAATGTTGTCGAGTTAATTTTACGGAAACTGTTTTGTAAAATGTTGTCGAGTTTAATCATGCAAAAGCTGTCTCGTGAAATATTTTCGAGAATTTATTTTACGAAAGGTGTTCCATAAAATGTTATCGAATTTTAGCATTAGAAACGCTGATTGGTAACTCGATCAGTCGTGCTTTCTGTTTCATGAGTAATCTGGGATTTCTCCGCGATTTACAGGAGAACAAGTCTTTATTTTCTGGGAATTTCTCGAACTCGGTAATTAGACCGTCGTATCAGTCTTGGGCTCGATCCTACTCTAAAATCGTATGTGGGCCGTTTAGCCGCGATTCGGGTCCCTTTTGGGCCGTCTTGGGACTTAGACGTTTTTACGATTTTTCTTTAGAAAAAGCCGTTGATGTGACGCTGGTTTTTCCGAAAGGATTTCAATTCCCCGTATAGTTAAGGCAACTGGTGTTCAAGCTAACCATAGCCGTTTTATATGGCAGGCAGGAATCCGTCTCCACTACCAAGTCTTTTTATGAATTTTCCCGAAGTCTTTCTTCGATAATCCCAAACGAGGGGGGTTGTGTCCATGGACCCGAGGACCGTGTTGCAGGAACTTGGACGGGGGTGCATGGTTGATGGGAGCCGAACTTGGTTGGGATGGTCCGTTCTTGGGACGTTTGTCCGTAAGATGATAATTGTAGATAACCGTTTGCATAAGCGTTGGTCATGGGAGCAGTCACTGCTGAAGTTGTTTTACCAGCGTCGATGTGAGCTGCGAGTTTGTCTTTCACATTTCAAGACATTGCTTTGATCAAGCGTTTTGCGGCCGTAAGAGTAAGAGTAATCCGTCCTCCCCTCCTTCTAGCGCCAAACTGTGGGAACCGAAATTCGCACTGTCAATTTTGATAAGTAAAAAACGGAGGAAAGCCAAGTTAACCCAACTTTCCCTGAAGGTCCGGATTCTCTGCGACAGCCAACGACAAGTAACCGAACAAGTGCGGAAAATATGGAAAGATAACACAAGAAAATCGTACAAAAAGGATTTTGTTAAGAGTTGGGACTGGACTTTGAGAAAGGCTGCCTACGTACCCCTTTCGAGGATCAAGTTGGGCGTAGTTCAGTTAGAAAGATTTGAATAAGAGATCGAACTGCCTGGCGGAGTTCGTCTAGTACGAGCGTTTGTCATAGAAACGGGCGTGTCGAGAATAACGCCATGGGTTTCTATGTGCGGAACTCTGAGTAATGGGATTGTTAGATTCTTGCGAAGGAACAGAAGTCTGCCAAGATGAAGGTAGAACGGGAGGCGGCTAGACGTCCTAGGTCATGCCTTGCTAGTCTAACCACCTAAGTTCTAAGTTCCCTCAGTCTAAAATTTCGGATAGGACCCGAACTTGGTTGGGATGGTCCGTTCTCGGGACGTTTGTCCGTAAGATGATAAATGTAGATAACCGTTTGCATAAGCGTTGGTCGTGGGAGCAGTCACTGCTGAAGTTGTTTTACCAGCGTCGATGTGAGCTGCGAGTTTGTCTTTCACATTTCCAGACATTGCTTTGATCAAGCGTTTTGCGGCCGTAAGAGTAAGAGTAATTCATCCTCCCCTCCTTCTAGCGCCAAACTGTGGGAACCAAAATTCGCACTGTCGATTTTGATAAGTAAAAAACGGAGGAAAACAAAGTTAACCCAACTTTCCCTGAAGGTCCGGATTCTCTGCGACAGCCAACGACAAGTAACCGAACAAGTGCGGAAAATATGGAAAGATAACAAAAGAAAATCGTACAAAAAGGGTTTTGTTAAGAGTTGGGACTGGACCTTGAGAAAGGCTGCCTACGTACCCCTTTCGAGGATCAAGTCGGACGTAGTTCAGTTAGAAAGATTTGAATAAGAGATCAAACTGCCTGGCGGAGTTCGTCTAGTACGAGCGTTTGTCATAGAAACGGGCGTGTCGAGAATAACGCCATGGGTTTCTATGTGCGGAACTCTGAGTAATGGGATTGTTAGATTCTTGCGAAGGAACAGAAGTCTGCCAAGATGAAGGTAGAACGGGAGGCGGCCAGACGTCCTAGGTCATGCCTTGCTAGTCTAACCAACTAAGTTCTAAGTTCCCTCAGTGTTAAATCTCGGATATGCTCTCTAAGTCTCTCTAGGATTTTTTGTGTCTTCTTTTCCTCCTCTCCCAAAGCTCCTTTATAAACTCCTTCTTATGACGGTCTATTCTCCTTCTGGGCCGCAGAGCGAGCTTTTTTCCATTTTCGTCGGTCTTCATGTTTATCAGGAAACTTGACATTTATCTTCGGGAAACTCGACATTTTCCTTCTGGAGATTTAGCATTTATCTTGTCGCGTAAAGATAAACATAAATCGTCGTATCTATCTTAGATAATCGTAGGTGGGCTGTCCGATCGCGTTTGGCCCCTTTCGGGCCGTCTCCAGGACTTCTGCTGTTTCCTATGATTTCTTCGGAAGATCTTCAATCCTTCGTAAAATTGAGATGTGTGGTGTCTTAAATAACCATCATCGTTTCGTATGAACAATTTAAGATCTTCCTTTCCGTTGATATCTTACGAGTTTCCGAAGTGTTTCCGACGGTTTTAGTTCCGAGTAAGAATGGGAGTTTCGTACGCGGAATCTCAATGATTCGTTCCGCGAGGACTCGGGAAAGACTCAAAGTACAGACTTCTGACGGCCGGGGCCTGGGACTTGCGCACGGAAGATTGTATCCCGAAGACCCGAGCCAGCACGGAGCTAGCCGCCCGGCAGCCATGGCCAGCACGGGCGCTAGCCACCGCCGGCTACGGCCAGCACGGGCGCTAGCCGCCCGGCGGCTACGGCCAGCACGGGCGCTAGCCGCCCGGCGCCTACGGCCAGCACGGGGGCTAGCCGCCCGGCAGCTACGGCCAGCACGGGCGCTAGCCGCCCGGCGCCTACGGCCAGCACGGGCGCTAGCCGCCCGGCGCCTACGGCCAGCACGGGGGCTAGCCGCCCGGCGGCTACGGCCAGCACGGGGGCTAGCCGCCCGGCGGCTACGGCCAGCACGGGCGCTAGCCGCCTGGCGGCTACGGCCAGCACGGGCGCTAGCCGCCCGGCGGCTACGGCCAGCACGGGCGCTAGCCGCCCGGCGGCTACGGCCAGCACGGGGGCTAGCCGCCCGGCGGCTACGGCCAGCACGGGGGCTAGCCGCCCGGCGGTTACAGCCAGCACGGGCGCTAGCCGCCCGGCGCCTACGGCCAGCACGGGGGCTAGCCGCCCGTCGGCTACGGTCAGCACGGGCGCTAGCCGCCCGGCGCCAACGGCCAGCACGGGCGCTAGCCGCCCGGCGCCTACGGCCAGCACGGGGGCTAGCCGCCCGGCGGCAACGGCCAGCACGGGGGCTAGCCGCCCGGCGCCTACGGCCAGCACGGGGGCTAGCCACCCGGCGGCTACGGCCAGCGCGGGCGCTAGCCGCCCGGCGCCTACGGCCAGCACGGGGGCTTGCCGCCCGGCGGCTAAGGCCAGCACAGGGGCTAGCCGCCCAGCGGCTACGGCCATGGTCGCGGTCGGCTGCTCGGTTCCTTCGGTTTGCGGGTGTTCGTGTGCGTTTTTCGGAGGATTTTTCGTATGACAAATAGACTTAGCCGTTGATTTCGAGATAACTGTTTTTGACCCCAACAGATTGGATGTTTGTACTTAACTGTTTTGTTGTTGATGGCTCTGCAATCCACACACATTCTCCAGCTTCCATCTTTCTTAGGCACTAGTAAAACAGGTACAGCACAAGGACTCATGCTCTCTCTGATATGGCTTTTCTCAAGCAGGTTATTGACTTGTTTTTGAAGCTCCTTAGTCTCCACAGGGTTGGTCCTGTAGGCTGGACGATTTGGTAAGGTATCCCCTGGTACAAAATCAATTTGGTGTTATATCCCCCTAATAGGCGGCAGCCCCATGGGATTGTCCTCTTGAAACACATCCTTATACTCCTGCAAAAGACACTCAATCTCCTCTGGAATCTTAGGAGCAAGGTTAGTAGTAGAGGTCAACAATTCTTTATAAACTACTAGAATAAAATTTGATTGTTCAATCATAGCAGTTTTAATATCTTTAGCAGTAGCAAAGGGGTTGAGTTTACTTACCTCTTTGGTTTCCTCCAGTAGCAATGTCTTACCAGCAGCCTTGGCTTCCTCCCTCCTCCTTTTGAGAAGAATCTGGTCCTGGTGTACTTCTTGAGGTGTCATAGGCGCCAGGGTCACTTGTTTCTCCTTGTGAGTAAAAGTGTATCTGTTGGTAAAGCCATCATGCATTGCTCTCTTATCATACTGCCATGGACGTCCTAGAAGGATGTGGCTAGCTTCCAGGGGTGCTACATCACAGGTAATCTCATCCTGGTACCTCCCCACTGATAGTAACACTTTCACTTGCTGTGTAATTTTTAATCCTCCATCATCATTGATCCATTGCAGTGGATATGGCTTAGGATGTTTAATCACTTCAAGACCAAGTTTCTTTACCAGCTCATTACTTGCTACATTAGTACAGCTTCCTCCATCAATGATCAAACTGGACACCTTGTCTTGAATCAAACACCTTGTATGGAACAGGTTTTCTCTTTGCTCATCCTCTCTGGTTTTAGGTTGAACATTGAGAAGTCTCCTAGTTACTAGTAGTTCTCCTAGAACTGGATACTCCACGCCATCATCATCAAGCTCCTGGTCGCCATCTTCATCCTCAGAAATCACTTCTCCATTAGCTAAGATGGTCACCACCTTATTGTTGGTACAATCACTAGCATAATGTCCAAAGCCATGGCACTTGAAACACTTGATGTTCCTGGTTCTGGTAGCTGTATCCACGCCCTTTCCCTTGTCATCACGCCTGGTACTAGCTGTAGAAGCTTCCTCCTTTGGCTTATCAGTTGATTTCTCATCTTTAGAATAGGCTGGTTTTGAATTAGAGCTGTATGGAGATCTAGAAGAACTCTTCCTCTTGTTCTGCTGCTCAATCAATATTGCCTTGTGCAACAACTCATCCATATCCTCATACTCTTGCAGCTCCAACCTGTCCTGGATATCTATATTAAGTCCCCCCTGGAACCTAGCCATAGTAGCTTCCACACTCTCCTCTAAGTCAGCTTTCAACATGAGTGTTTCCATCTCCTGGTGATAATCCTCTACACTCTTAGATCCTTGAGAAAGCCTCCTTAGTTTCTGGGGGAGATCTCTTCCATAATGATTAGGAACAAATCTCTTTCTCATCACAGTTTTCATCTCAAACCAGGAAGCTATCTGAAGCTCTCCATTACGCCTCCTAGTTGTAGCAACCTGATCCCACCAGCTGATAGCATAACCACTAAACTCAGTAGCTGCTAGTTTCACTTTTCTCTCTTCAGTACACTGCTGGCAGTTGAAAACTAGCTCAATCTTCTTCTCCCACTCCAGATAAGCATCAGGATCATTCTTACCCAGAAATGGAGGGATTCTAAGCTTGAGATTACCCATATTATCATTAGCTGGTCTTCTGCGGTTTTGGCGCCTACTGTGATGACTAGCTTGAGATCTATTATCACTCTCATCAGCCTCATCTCCCTGGTCTTGCTCACCATAGACCCTATGACCTGCAACTTCAAAACGTGGCCCCCTAATAGGTCCAAGACATGCTCTACGAGCTCCAGCAGCAACAGCTTCCCTCTCCTGACCTGTATTATCATCAAACAAAGGATCATTAGCTTGTTGAGCTCTGTTGAAATTATTCTGCATCCTTCTGGTTATCTCAGCCATTATAGCCTCAAATTAAACTTGGTTGAGGTTAATTTGCTGGACAGAAGGTTCTCATGTATCCTCTGGTTCTTTTCCTTCTCTCCCTGCATCTCCCATTGTTCCTGAAACAGTTGGAGAAAACACAAAGCCTTAAACAACAAGAAAAGAAAATTTTTTATCTCTCTCTCTCACTCAAACAAATCGCCAAGTCTCTGCTATACTCTCAAGTTCAGTTGAAAAATAAAGCTCTACACCTAAGATCTAGAAATTAACCCCAATTGAACAAGATAGAAAGTATTAAGAGATTTAGGCACCAGCTGACTTTACCACCCTGAGCTGGATTTCTCTTCAGCTAGCTGGATTTTTCTTCAGCGTTTCTTAACTTTTTTTTTGATTTGGATCAGAGATCTCTTTTTTTTTTTGATACCAGGATCGGCTCAGCTAGCTTACAAAGATAGACAGAGAAGAAAAGTGTTTAATGGAATGATATGAAAGGGGAGTAGCAAAACCGTGTATCCTGATCTTCAAGTGGCTCTGATACCACTTGGTGTAGCCTGGATATGACTTTAAAACTAGGATCACTTGAAGGTGGATGAAAGAGGGTGTTCTAAGAGGTTACTAACACTCTAAGAACTATGAAACGACTCTCTGAGCTATGAAAGGGCTACAGAGATGGTTAGCTACTCTATGACACAAGATCACCTTGTATTGTCAATAGATGGTTCTCTCAGGAATTCATTTCCTTAGTGAGATCAGTGTTCTAAATCTTAACAAAGAAGCTTGGAGACTTGAAACAACTTTCAGAGAAAAGTTTGTAGAATAAAAGTTGAATGAGTTTACAAGCTAGCTTCTTGCAGCTCTTAACAGAAATCGCCAGAAAGAGAAAAAGAAACCCTAGGATTAAACCAGATGGTTTAATCCCAATCCTAAAGCTAATTAAAATCGACTTGGTTCAATTTAAAATCCTAAATCTACCCAAAACTTGGTTTAATTATTTCTGGTTTAAATTAAATGAAAAGCCCATTAACCAGAAACATTACAATTGAATCAAATTGAACCAACATGCTGGTTTGTCTTGGTTATCTTCTTTTAGACCAGCTCCCACGAATTTGGCTAAGTCCTGGAGCCTCTCCACTTGTGCTTTCAGCCTTGATCTAGTCACTGGTCCAATCCATACACTTGCTGGTTCTCCTGGTGTCTCTCTCTGGTTATGGTTCTGGTCTTGGCTCTCCTCATCAGTAGACTCCTCATCAGTGTCACTCAGCTCCTCCTCAAGGTCTCTGGTCATGGCTACACCAATTCTCTTCTTTTATTGCAATCTTTATGAAAGAGTTCAGACCTTTTCATGTAATAACCCCGACCTTAGAGGACAAGTCAACGCAAAGTCAACGGCGCAGAATCAGCCAGCAACCAAAGTGGGAAGGTGCATGAAGATTTTTATGGAGGTTTGATCGAGGAGTTTTGAAGAACGATCGAGCAGAAGTCGGAATGGTTCGAGGAGTTAGAAGCTAAGTAACAGAACGGCGATTGTCGATCATGAAGAATTACCAAAGTGAGCAACTCAAGTAAGAATCAATCTCAATCCTCAAGTTGGGATAGGAGGAGACGTATGATCGAGTCAGATTCAAGTTTGTTCGAGAGCATAAGGAAGCAGTCGAGAGGAGTACCGGAGATAGTCTACATCAGAGGTTCGGTAGCGGCATGAAGACGAAGGTAATCAACATATATCAAGGAGTTAATGAGCCAACCTAGAAACTTTATTTGTTGTATTTGAAGACATATTGAAGAGTTTGATCAAGACATAACCAAGATGATCCGGAGAAAATCAGTTTTGGTCGATATGGTCAAAACGAGCTAGAGGAGAGCCAGGAAAGCCAAATGAAGATGTGCAAAGTTAAGAAAGTAGTTCAAAGAGATGTTTTACATATTTTCTCAAGTTTTGAAAGTCGTCAACTCAGATGTTAAAATTAACCAAAGTCAATGGAGAGGAAAAGTGCCTTATTGGTCTATTTACCACATTCGAGCAACCAACTGGAGCATGCCACGTGTAGGAGACAAAATTCCTTCAAACCTGAAGAAAATGTGGAATAAATCAAGGAATTTTTGAGTGAAAAAAAGTCAGGAGCAAAAAACATCTAGAGAGCAAAGAATCAAGAAGACACATTTTATACATGGAATGAGCTATAAATGGCAAAGAAGACATGGGCTGGAGAACACTACAAGAAATATCAGTATTAGTAGCACCGTAAAAACGTTATCGTATCGTTTTAGTAGCGAAAACACTTACGTTATGACAGCCGCAGCTATGGTAGACCCCCCCCCCCATATCGTAGCGTTTTTTCGTGTGATATGATACATATAGATATTATAGCGTTAATAATGAGCTATAGTTTATTATTTTATAGCATATGATCCGTGTCATGATATATTTTTTCGTGACATTTATTTAATGCTATAAAAAAGTTTATAGTGACGTAAATATAACGCTATTTTGATTATATATAACTATTTATCATTATTTAAATTTAACATAAATTAATAATTAAAAAATAATTAATAATTAAAATTAAATCGACGAAATTTAATTAAATCAAGAATTTTATAATTTTAAATAAAAAATTATTTATTAATTAAAATATGTTTACACGTACGATCAATTTACACATTAAACCAAAAAAAAACATTCAACCAAAATCTAACTAACCAAACCTAAGTAAACCAAAAACTAATTAACCAAACCAAAACATAATAACCAAACAAAATTAAACCGAAACTAACAAACCAAAAAAACTAAAGCTAATCTACGCCTTCTTCTCTGCTTGCCTCCACCTTCTTCTTCCTGCTTGGCTCCACCTTCGCGCTAGCTTCCTATGCCATCTCCGACTTAAGCCTCGGTTCTCTTACTCCAGCCTCCACAACCTCTTTACGCTTGCTATACTCGCTTACTCCATTAGCATATCTGCAAAAGCAACCAAGACATTGTCAATTTCAACAGACCAAATACAGTTACAATAACACGAGAATCAAAGTGTGATTATACTAAAAATGAGATACCTTAGCATTAACACCATCAGGAACAACAAAAAAAAAGATTCAAAAGAGAGAGAGAGAGAGGTGGAGGGAGATAGAGATGTGACTGAGCCTCTTTCCATGTCTTCTCCGACACATCTCTATCAACGCTTTGAGGGATGGTGACGAGAGGGAGTTAGAGGTGGCTGAGATGAATAAGGAGTTGGTTAAGGAGAGTGAGCAGTTTGAGAAGGAAGCTGAGAGTTTGAGGAAAGAGAGAGGCGAGATCGAGAAGAAAGGTAAGGACATGGAGAAGGAAAGTTGGGGCTTTGGAAGTGAGATTGATGGAGGAGAGGAGCAAGAAGGTTAGAGCAGAGGAGGAGATGAGGTAGAAGAGGTGGTGGTGGTGAACGGTCGTCGCGTCTTCTCCTCTCTCTCTCTCTACCATCTCCGTCTCTTCTCTATTCTCTCTCTCTCTCTCTCTTTCTCAAACACAAGAGCACGCAGATCTGAGAAAAATAATTAAAAAACAAATGAAAAAGCAATTAATTTCAAACGTTAGATTGAATACCATCTAACGGTGCAGATGGTTGATCCTCGCCTAACCAATAGAAAACAACGAGTAGGATTGGTAGCAGAGTTATTTTGGGCCTTTGATCTAAATTGATCAATGGCTCAAAAAATCAGAACAAATTATTTTTTTTATTTATAGTTATCATAAAAACTAGGGATAATTTGGAAAATACTTTGTTTAAGATTTGAAATTTGAAAAACACAATGCCTCTAATTTCTTTTGAAAACTGCACTTTATTTAATGTGAATTTACTTTTTATCCCAATTTAATATTTTAATAATTAATACATAAATTTGTAATTTATAATGATTTATAATAATTTATGTTTAAAAGAAATATGTGTTTAAAGATAAATATGTTAAAATAATAAAGATATATAAAATAAAGAAAATTATGATTTGAGTTGAGTTTATCATGACGTTAATATATATTTTAATTTATTTTGTTAACTTTAAAATAAATAAATTTATTATTCAATATAATAAAATTTATAAATATATTAAAAAGATATGGGAAAGATATTATGTAGCTTAAAAATATATGCATATTCTCTAACGATTTGTTTCTTTTTTCTAAAACAATTTTTTTAAAAAAATATAATAAAATTGAGAAATATTAAGATTGGATAATTTGGTAAATTTATATATAAATAAGTGTATTTTCCAAAAGCTTAAATCAATGGTGCATTTTTCAAATTATAATCTTATTGAAGTGCATTTATCTAAATTTTCCCTAAAAACTATCTAAAACTAGAAATAATCAGATATTATAATTTAAAATTCGAAATATAAAGTGTGTATCAAATATTTACATATTGTGTGATTAATTAAAATAAAAATTATAATGTTTTATGATATAGTTTAAGATGATGTTTGTGGTTTAGGGTTTAAAGTTAAAGATCAAAATTAAGTATATGGTTAGAGTTTTTAAATATATTTTGTATTTGACATTTAGAATTTGAGAGATTTTTTTAAATGATTAAGTTTGAACTGAAATTTAATATTGGAGTTATATTATGAAAGTATTGATTTTTAAAGTTTATGTTTAGGGTATAAAACATGTTTAGGGTTTAGGGTTTTGTAAGTTTTTTTTTTAAATTACAAAATACAAATAACCAATTTTTAGTATGAATCAAACTATTTTACGAAACTGTAACCAGATTTTCCTTTAATTATTCATTTTACACTTGCTTGAAGCAAAAGTAGAATAACTTTTAACATTGGTTTGATCTAAGTATTACTTCATTGATCTTAGTTGTTGTAAGATCAATGATTTTAACATCGACTATCCAAATTATATAGTCTAAACTTTTGTTTTATTTATAAATTTCTACAAATGTTCATTTTGAAATTTTTCTTTTGATAAGTGTTGGATGTTGAAATTTAGGGCATGTTTAGGGTTTAGAGCTTATGCTACAAATGTTGTCATTTATGCTGAGATGTTAAGTTTTGATAAGTGTTGGATGTTGAAATTTTTCTTTTTATAAGTGTTGGATGTTGAAATTTCTACAAATGATTATAACTAGTATTTTTAGATATATTTTTATATTTTGAGATTTAGGGCTAAGATTTAAAATTAAGCATCTGGTTTGAATTTTGGAATATACTTGGAGTTCAATTTTAAAATTTATATCATAATTTTGAGGCTTAGATTATTTATTTTTTGAAAAATAATTGCTATGCTATTTCATTAGACTTATATATAACTTTTATATTCCATAAATTATCCAAAAATACACAATTTTTATTGCATAATTTATCCAAGTATACATACCAAATCTAATACTAATTAACTCAACCTACTACAAAATTTCAGAACTTGTGCAAGCACTTTGCCAGTAGTCCCAAGCATCTCCTCCTGTCCTCCATGCTCTGTTCCGAGCCATTAAACTGCTGAGCAGCTGCCTCGACTTCAGACAGAAGACATAGTCACCTTGCATCACCTTTCTCTGAGAAACTGAGCTGTTGTTCTTCTCTTGATCAACCCTTGCATCACTTTATCCATACATAGAGAGAATTTGTTCCATACTTGATCATACCTGAAACAAAACAAAAAATCACTCATTTAGCTTTACCATAACATAAAAAATACCAAGTCTCTAAAGATCTCTTCAGCATTCTTAATCTCTTAAAGAACACGTGATAAAAACACATATGGTCTACTAATCTTAATCTTATAGCCAAGTAACAACACACAGGCCAATAAAGAAGATTGAATATAAAGGAAACTGTTGCTCACTTCTCTTTCATTGTCAAGAACTCTTTCCATGAGATATAAATCAGAAGACTTTGTAATTTCCAGGAGAACTTCCAGAACGGATGACCTCACAGTTGCTCTTTTCTGCATATATTTCTTTTTCAGAGTCAGGTACAGACACATTATACAAATAACTTACATGAATACCAAAGAAAGGAAGTGTTATTACTTGGAGTTCTTATGGACTTGATTCCTCCAGAATGACTCCAAGAAGCCGGCACACGTAGACAAGAACAAGCTTCACACATAGATAATACTCTTACTAAGAACTAAGCACAGAGCAAACTTATTCCGAGGCCATCTGAGAAACATATTACGCAAAGTCAGAGGCAAAATGACCACAAAAGTTTTCAAGTTTCAAAGTCTTGAATTCAATTTTTTACTAAGAATATAATACTTTCAGTTAGTGTAAAAGATGATGAAAAAGAGTGAGTGAGCGAGTCAGAGATCAAACCCAATTGTTGAGTTTCTTCAAATGAATGAGGAGACTAGCTTCTCTCTGTTCCAAAGTTTGGTTTGTTCTTTGACTGTAATGACTCGCAAAGCTCTTTGTGCTCTCCTCTTCATCATACCTGAATCACCTCCTGAATGTCCTCAACCCCAAAAAAAGAATTTGACTTTAAGCTTTACAATTATTAAGCAGAAACAGAGCTAATACTTTACCATTCCAAAAGTACTAAAACAGAAACAAGACAGCAAAGCAGAACCTACAAACAAGTTACAGAACTAATATTATAAAGGAGAAAACTTTTTGCCCACCCAAAACAAACTTTCTGAGAAATCGATTCGAATCAAGATGTTGAAAGAACTTTCTTTTAAATGAACTGAAAAGAGGGGAAGAAGAAAAAGAAAGGGAACCTTGAGGGTTGGATTTGAATCTGGAGGAAGGAGGAGGAGTAGAGCTCGACGGAGATTGTGAGAATCCTTATTTCATTACAAAGCAAATCTAATCATGTTCGGTTCGAATATCTTATCAGCTGCAGGTATGATGCTTCTCAATTATAACAAAACCCGACAAAGAAGACGAGAGAGAGAGAGAAAGGGGGTTGAAACGCGAGGGAGGTTGATTCGAGTCAAGCTCTGTGGTAAATCACGATTCAAGGTTTGAATCGAAGAGACGGATGGTTGTTGAGAGCATGACGGTGGTGGACCTGGTGGTCGCGACTCCGGTGAAGACAGAGGCAGGCGACACGGATCTGAGAAGCGGCAGTGGTGGAGTTGGTGACGAGCGATGGCGGATGGGAGAGATGGCGAGGATGGTCGTGGTGACGAGCGACGGTGTTACCGTCACTGTTACTCGAGCTCCTGTTACTCTTCAGTCTCAGTTTGAGAAGAACCCAAATGATTTTACAAAGCATACGAGAAAAAAAAAACATTTTTGCCAAAACCAAATAATTGGTGCCAAATGTGAATTTTCGTTGAGTATTGCGCGCTCATAAGTGTTACAGAGGTAAAAAAGTTGAACTTTTGACTTCCCGCTTCGCTAAAATGATGCAAAATGCTTTGTAACACTGATTTAATGCTACAATAGAGTGAGTCATTTCAACTAATCACTTTTTGTAGCAGTTTGTGAATTCGCGCTACCGTGATGTGCTACTAATATCCGAATTTCTTGTAGTGGAAATGGATTTCTACATCAAAAATTCGACATATAAGTTTCATTTAGGACCCAATTGAAGTAATGGAGAAGACTGGAGCATTTTTTGAAGTCTGAAGTAAGTGGAGCAGCCCACTAACCAAAAGTGGTTAAAAGTCCTTCATGAAGTATGTAAGGCACAGAGGAGCGCATGCATTGGTCAATTCAGAACCTGATGGAGACTACATGAATAATGGGGAGCAAGCCTAGATCATAGGTTTCCCATGCGTTACTTAATTAGCTCATTTTTTCCGTAAAAATGGGTTTTGTGGCAAAGTAACTTGCTGATCAAGTTTGGAGCTGAAATTTCGTACACTTGAACTTCAAGGGAAAGATAATGAATTTCCAGAAGCTCAGAAGAAAAGGAGTAGATTAAATGTATTTACTCACATGCATGAATTTCGTGGTAAAATTGGTGACAAATGTTGAGACATGTGTCAAGAGCCCCCATCCCTTTTTTTGACTATAAATAGAACCCTTAGGATGTGTTTTTGAAGTTTAGAAACCCCTGAGCTTTATCTCTCAGTCGATCTTATGGTTTGTTCTAGAGAGAGAAAATGACTTTAAACCGATAAATATTTAAAGTGAGTGAGGTGAGTGTGGAGAGCTTTTGTGTGTGTTGATCCATGCTCTAGGATCTTTTGTGGAGTGCTAGGAGTGGTGGTTGTTTTCTTTTGGAGCTGTTGAACTCTTTTTGAAGACTTAGCTAGGTTTCCTTGGTTGTGTTGTTTGTTATAACTGTGTGTGTGTGTGCAGCTGGAAGAGCAAGAACCGTTTTGGTTCTTGTTTTGAACCAAATTTTTGGTTGTAATTTTTTTTTGTGTGTGTATGGGAGATTGGTAGTCCTCATACTTGAGTGTTTATTTTCTTGCATGCATTAGTTGTCTTTGTGCATTGCATGTCTTGTTGTTGTGAACATAATCATCTAGGGTTGATGTTATGTTAGACATGCATTGTGTTGTTAGGTTGTTAGTTGCATGCATGCATTTGTTTAGTAGTAGTTGCATATGAGTTGTTGTTGTGAAGCATGTAGATTTGAGTGTAACTCTCACATCTAGTTCATATGCTCATGCATTGTAGTGTAGTTTAGGGTTGCAAAGAGATTTGAGTTAGACTCTCTCTTTTGCTGGGTAGTTGTAGTGTGTCGCTCTCTTTAGTTGTTTTAGGTTGAGTCTAGGCTTAGGGTTGCATTGAGGTTTGTGGCGTTGCCCCCTCATGCTAGTTGTGTTTTTGTTTTGAGTCTAGATTAGGGCGAATGAGTGTTGTGTCATGCATTTAGTCTAGATATGCGTGGAAGTTAGAGGTAGAGCTCCTCACGCTTGTAGTTGTTTTTTGTTGCATCTATAATAATGCATGAGGCTATCATGGACTTAGATTGGGAGATACCAAATTCTCTGGTGATATGTGTGATCTACTCTCCATGGCGTGTCACGTGAAGTGGGTCGCGCCCATGGAAAAGCGCTGATGACGATGCGGCCTGGGTTAGATTGGGAGAAGCATAATTCTCAGAGATGATGTTTACCGATCATGTGACTTTTGTGTTTGTGATCGAGAGTGTTCAGTATGGAGATGTGTTAGGGCTCCGTGTGGTGAGTGATCCTGGGATGTGTAGCTTGTAGCTCCATCCTTTGAGCGTTTTGTTTTTGTTGAGTCTAGGATTGAGTCTAGATCGAGTCTAGGATAGAGTTTAGATCGAGTCTACTTTTATTTTTGTGTAGTTAAGTCTCGGCGGTGAGACTTGGGTATTTTAGTTTATAACATTGCATTCATGTTTACATTTCTTGCATTGCATGTTTAAATCGTTGTTTTTGTTTTTGCATTGCTTGTTGTTTTTTGCTCTTGTTTGTTTGAGCATGCGCTGAAGGGGATAGTTGTTGTTTTGTTTTGGAAGCTCACTGAGTGATTTCGATTACATCTTCCCTCTTCTATGATATACTATGATTTTGACCCACTTTTACTCATGATATTTATATGATTTTACTATATATATATCTATGTTTTGGAGTCTTTTAGGTATATTTTCAGGTTCAAGGGCATTTTGGAGTAAAGTGACGTTTTAGGTGCCATTTGGAGCTTAAATGAGAGTTTTCCCGAGATGACTTGAAGATCAGACATCAAGGTCGATATCCAGAAATACATATCGATCGATACACATTCCGTGTAATCGATCGATGACGCATTTGAAGAAATGACGACGAGATACTCCTTCGATCGATGTACGCATAGTAACATTGATCGATATCGAGCGTGCAGAAGAAGGAAGAATATTCTCAATCGACTTGAAGCCCAAGATGTCCCAATATTACTATAATGACCCTGACGAGTTTTTAACCTAATTATACTCAGTATTTATACCTTTGCCTATGTGTTTTGGCAAAGTAAGCTTTAACAACATATCATTGTTCTAGTATTTCTGACTTATCAAAAAAGTATTATTTTCATCTTAATTATGTTCTCATCTAAGGTTATAGGATTCTAAGTTTAGAAGAGATACAAAGAGATTTGTTATCACGAGGAACTTGATTGTTCGGTCTTCTAAATGAATCTCTATTATTACCTAGATGCTATGAGTCACTCAGTCATGTCTGAGTAGATTCCTTTGTTAGATTTAGGGTTCAAATAGTTATAAGGGATTAGCCCCAACTATAGACTGTTGAGTTGTATACTCATTATCCTGATGAACCCTAATGCTTATTCTAGAGTAGCTAACTAGAATATGATCTTGGAAGTGACTTAATCCATAAATCATTCTCCTGACATCATCTTGCATAAGCTAAGATCCTCTAGGGATAAGCGAGAGCCGGTCTATGATCTTGGTGAACACATATTCGATTCGATCTAGAACTATATCGATCGATACTCAAATAGAGTAATCGATCGACGACACACATATCGATCGATACAAGCTGTCAAACATCGATCGATATTGTCGGCGGGCAGATCAATAGACGAGTTTAGTAACGACAGTTATTAGGCAAATCTAAGGAGTCGAAGTTCTTTAGTATATGCAAGCAACTCATTAAAACATCTATAGCATTATAATCCTGAATTAACTGAATAGTAACCTTGAATCTAACTACTTTCTCTTAATACCTACAACTCTAAATCATTCTCTTGAGCAACTACACATTGCTCACAACTGCAATTTACATTTAAACCATTTCAACCTAGCTTAGTCACTAAGAATTACTATCTTTTGTGTTCCTTCGCTCCCCGTGAAATCGATCCCTAAGTACTACATCTGAACCTCATATTTGAGAGAGTAATTCAATCCTAGGGTAATTTGAGTGAGATCAAATTTGGCGCCGTTGCCGGGGAGCTAAAATCGCCATTAGATTTAATCTGATTAGGTCTAGGTTATTTAATTTATGCTAATTCACCTTCCGACGCAAAATTTTTTTCTTGTTTTTCAGGTACATGCCCAGCAATACCAGAAGCAACAAGAATCATCAACTTCTGTACTCAGAAGACCCCCAGAGTTTGGAGCGTAGCATCCGCAAGAATTTACGTTCCACATCGATCGACATTAACCCTTCTTTGTCGACCGATACCCCGACATCGATCGACATCAACACCAGTTCGTCGACCGATACTTGTCTACCACAGTCGACCGAGACGCCTTCTTTGTCGACCGATACTCGCCGCACTTCATCGCTCGACCACCGACCGTCGACCGATACTCGCCGCACTTCATCGCTCGACCACCGACCGTCGACCGATACTCTTCATCTGACATCGATCGATATAGATCACCTAATATCGATCGATACCACCCGACGAGTCATGGTAGCGCCTATTATTCTCAGAACCGATGAGAATGGAGACCTACGTGATCAAGATGGTCACCTGCGTAACGCAGCAGGTAAGAAGCTGAATGCTCAAAAGGAAATCATCCCTGAGCAAGACACTACAGACTTCATCCAACCTACAAATGAAGCCAACATAGCTAGAACCTTGGCTGATTACAACCGTCTAGATCAGTTCTATACCAACCGATCAGCCATCCGCCCTCCTGCCATTCAGAGAGGAGATTTCGAGCTCAAGCCGCAGTACTACGGCCTCGTAGGACATATACCCTTATGTGGGTTATCTCATAAGCATCCTATGGACCATCTGAAATGATACGAAGATATTATATCTTCCATCAAAGCTAACGGAGTCCCTGAAGACTATCTTTTCTGCAAGCTTTTCAAATACTCTCTATCAAGAGAAGCTTTGCAGTGGCTGCGACAACTACCACCAGGTTCTCTCACTACCTGGAAGGACATCAAAAATGCATTCCTGCGTAACTTTATTTATGAGTCACGTGCTGAGGACTGGAGAAGGAAGATTGCTACATTCACTCATGAATCTGGAGAATCATTCAAGGATACCTGGAACAGATTCAAGTCCTACCAGCGCGACTGCCCACATCATGGATTCAACAACGTGCAACTACTCTGCACCTTCTACAGAGGCATCGCTCTGAAGTATCAGATGGCTCTGGATACCGCTAGTGAAGGAAATTTCAGCACAAGGAATCCACAAGACGCTGTGAAGTTAATTGATAACTTAGCTTCAAGTAACAGCACGAAGAACACCGTCAAAGCAAAATTTGCATCATTCCTTGGGAAGGAACAGATTAATGAGTTCTAATCACAGCTGGATAATGTTCAGAGGCTACTTAACAAGCAGATTTGCTCAGTTGAGGATGCAGAAACCGCAGAGGAACAAATAGACGAAGATGTGAACTGGATCAGTGGAGCTGGATTTCAGAGATCTGGAAACCAAGGAGGAAACAGGAACTTCTCAGGACAGAGGAGCAACTACAGTTCGCAGAAACCTTCCTACAACAGCAGCAATCCCAACAACACCAGGAGTTACGGAAACTCATTCTACACCAATCTACCCCCACCCACCCAGGAAAGCAAATTAGAAGAAATGCTAGAAAGAGTTCTAGAGACACAACAGAAGCTCCATGTGGATTTCAATGGGAAGATTGACTCTGTCTACACTACTCTGAACTCAAAGCTTGATACTTTGAATACCTATGTGAAGAAAGTGGAGACTCAGGTAGTTCAGACAGGAGAGGCTTTGAAGAAACAAGAGGCTATGGCAAGAGCACCAGGAGAGCCTACTACTAACCACCACGTCAATGCTATCATAGATGATGCTTTTGGGAGGAAGACAACCAGGATAAGCTGCACAACTCGACAGATGAAGACTCGCCCGAAGACGGAGTTGCTTCATATCGATCGACATCATCAGCTCGACATCGATCGATATCCCCAAAAGCAAAGCGATCGATAAACTTTGACGAATATCGATCGATAGACTTTGAGGAACCCTCCAACGAGTGCAACTCGATCAAGATCATGTCACACGGAGACTTGATATACCATGATTTTGACCCACTTTTACTCATGGTATTTATATGATTTTACTATATATATATCTATGTTTTGGTGTCTTTTAGGTATGTTTTCAGGTTCAAGGGCATTTTGGAGTAAAGTGGCGTTTTAGGTGCCATTTGGAGCTTAAAGTAGAGTTTTCCCGAGATGACTTGAAGATCAGACATCGAGGTCGATATTCAGAGTTACATATCGATCGATACACATCTTGTGTAATCGATCGATGACGCATTTGAAGAAATGACGACGAGATACTCCATCGATCGATGTACACTTAGTACCATCGATCGATATCGAGCGTGCAGAAGAAGGAAGAATATTCTCAATCGACTTGAAGCCCAAGATGTCTCAATATTACTATAATGCCCCTGACGAGTTTTTAAGCTAATTGTACTCAGTATTTATACCTTTGCCTATGTGTTTTGGCAAAGTAAGCTTTAACAACATATCATTGTTCTAGCACTTCTATTTATCAATAAAGTATTCTTTTCATCTTAATTCTGTTCTCATCTAAGGTTATAGGATTCTAGGTTTAGAAGAAAGATACAAAGAGATTTGTTATCACGAGGAACTTGATTGTTCGGTCTTCTAAATGAATCTCTATTATTACCTAGATGCTATGAATCTCTCAGTCATGTCTGAGTAGATTCCCTTGTTAGATTTAGGGTTCAAATAGTTATGAGGGATTAGCCCCAACTATGGACTGTTGAGTTGTATACTCATTATCCTGATGAACTCTAATGCTTATTCTAGTATAGCTAACTAGAATATGATCTTGGAATTGATTTAATCCATAAATCAATCTCCTGACATCATCTTGAATAAGCTAAGATCCTCTAGGGATAAGCGAGAGCCGGTCTATGATCTTGGTGAACATATATTCGATTCGATCTAGAGCTATATCGACCGATACTCCAATAGAGTAATCGATCGACGACACACATATCGATCGATACAAGCTATCAAACATCGATCGATATTGTCGGCAGACAGATCAATAGACGAGACTAGTAACGATAGTTATTAGCCAACTCTAAAGAGTCGAAGTTCTTTAGTATATGCAAGCAACTCATTAAAACATCCATAGCATTATAATCCTGAACTAACTGAATAGTAACCTTGAATCTAACTATTTCTCTTATTGATTACAACCCTCAAACACTCTCTTGAGCAATTAATCATTGCTCACAACTTGCAATTTACATTTAAACCATTTCAACCTAGCTTAGTCACTAAGGATTAAACATCTTTTGTGTTCCTTCGCTCCCCGTGAAATCGATCCCTAAGTACTACATCTGAACCTCTTATTTGAGAGAGTAATTCACTCCTAGGGTAATTTGAGTGAAATCAAATTTGGCGCCGTTGCCGGGGAGCTAAGATCGCCATTAGATTTAATCTGATTAGGTCTAGGTTATTTAAATTTCTGCTAAATCACCTTCTGACGCAAATTTTTTTTGATTTTCAGGTACATGCCCAGCAATACCAGAAGTAACAAGAATCATCAACTTGTGTACTCAGAAGACCCCCACAGCTTGGAACGTAACATCCGCAAGAACTTACGTTCCACATCGATCGACATAACATCTACTTTGTCGACCGATACACCGACATCGATCGACATCACCAACCGTTCGTCGACCGATACCGCTCTACCACAGTCGACCGAGACACCTTCTCCGTCGACCGATACTCGCCGCACTCCATCGCTCGACAACCCTCCGTCGACCGATACTCTTTACCATACATCGATCGATATAGATCATCTTACATCGATCGATACCAACCGACGAGCCATGGTAGCGCCTATTATTCTCAGAACCGATGAGAATGGAGACATGCATGATCAAGATGGTCACCTGCGTAACGCAGCAGGTCAGAAGCTGAATGCTCAAAAGGAAATCATTCCTGAGCAAGACACTACAGACTTCATCCAACCTGCAGATGAAGCCAACAGAGCTAGAACCCTGGCAGATTACAACCGTCCAGATCAGTTCTATACCAACAGATCCGCCATCCGCCCTCCTGCTATTCAGAGAGGAGATTTCGAGCTCAAGCCGCAGTACTACGGTCTCGTAGGACAGATACCCTTCTGTGGGTTATCTCATGAGCATCCTATGGATCATCTGGAAAGATACGAAGATATCATATCTTCCATCAAAGCCAACGGAGTCCCTGAAGACTATCTATTTTGCAAGCTTTTCAAATACTCTCTATCAGGAGAAGCTTTGCAGTGGCTGCGACAACTACCACCAGGATCTCTCACTACCTGGAAGGACATCAAAAACGCATTCTTGCGTAACTTCTTTGATGAGTCACGTGCTGAAGATTGGAGGAGAAAAATTGCTACATTTACTCAGGAACCGGGAGAATCTTTCAAAGATGCCTGGAACAGATTCAAATCCTACCAGCGCGACTGCCCACATCATGGATACAACAACGTGCAACTACTCTGCACCTTCTACAGAGGCATCGCTTTAAAGTATCAAATGGCTCTGGACACTGCCAGTGAAGGAAATTTCAGCACAAGGAATCCACATGACGCTGTGAAGTTAATTGATAACTTGGCTTCCAGCAATAGTACGAAGAACATCGTCAAAGCAAAATCTGTCTCATTCCTTGGGAAGGAACAGATTAGTGAATTCCAATCACAACTGGATAATGTTCAGAAGCTTCTTAACAAGCAAATTTGCTCAGTTGAGGATGCAGACACCGCAGAGGATCAAGTAGACGAAGATGTGAATTGGATCAGTGGAGCTGGATTTCAGAGATCTGGAAACCAGGGAGGAAACAGAAACTTCTCAGGACAGAGAAGCAACTACAGTCAACAGAAACCCTCCTACAACAGCAGCAACCCCAACAACAACAGGAGTTACGGAAACTCATTCTACACCAATTCACCCCCACCCACCCAGGAAAGCAAGCTAGAAGAAATGTTGGAAAGAGTTCTACAGACACAACAGAAGCTCCAGGTGGATTTCAATGGGAAGATTGACTCTGTCTACACCACTCTAAGTTCAAAGCTTGATACTTTGAATACCTATGTGAAGAAAGTGGAGACTCAAGTAGTTCAAACAGGAGAGGCTTTGAAGAAACAAGAAGCCTTAGCAAGAGCACCAGGAGAGCCTACTACTCACCACCACGTCAATGCCATCATAGAAAATGATTTCTGGGAAGAAGTCCCCAAGAATGAGCTGCACGAATCGACAGAAGAAACTCACCCCTGGCGGATTTGAATCATATCGATCGATGTTACGAGCTCGACGTCGATCGATATCACCAAAAGCAAAGCGATCGATAAACTTTGATGAGCATCGATCGATAGAACCCTCCAAAGAGTGCAATTCGATCAACATCATGTCACACGAAGCCTTTGCAGCCAAACACCCACGACCACCCACCGGTATGGACGTAAACCGATCGTCAGACCCCATCGATCGATACAAGAACCTTTCCATCGACCGATCTGGAGACAGCGATATCGACCGACACACAGCAGTGGCTATCGATCGATATACTATCCCACACCGCCGAGTGCAACTACCCAAAATCGATGTAGCACGACTTAATGCACTCCGGGAGCAGTCCAAACTTTCCAAATCCCTTCCTACAGCAATATTGAAGAAACCCACGGACATCATTGAACCCATGGAGCAAGAAAAGGAAAACCTAGGAAGAGTCTTACGAAAAAAGAAAGAAAGGATTGCAAAGCACCTTAAAAGGAAAGCTAATGAAGCAGAGATGGAAAACTTCAGAAAACGAGTTCTAAGGATCCCTGCAGAGAAACCCTTTGAAAAAGCCTACTTTTCTCATAGATTGTGGATGTTCTTCAGAGAGACCAAGGAGACAGAAGAAGACATCAAGAGGATGTTTCACCAAGTTCGTGACAGTATGAAGAAGAAGATCACACTACCAAAGAGGAGCGATCCAGGGAAGTTCACGGTACCATGTTCCATCAGGGGCATTGAATTCCCTCGTACCTTATGTGATACAGGATCAGGAGTCAGCATCATACCTAAGATCATGGCAGATCACCTACGTCTGAAGATAGAGCCTACTGATGAGACATTCATCTTTGTGGATTGTTCTCAGCAGAACTCTGGAGGCATAATTCGAAATCTTGAGGTACAGATTGGAGATGCCATCATCCCTACAGACTTCCACGTCCTGGATGTCAAGCTTAACTTCAAGACATCACTATTACTTGGAAGAGCTTTCCTAGCTACCGTCGGAGCCGTTTGTGACCTAAAGTTCAACAAGCTCTGCCTAACCCTAATAAGTCCCACCACCCTCTATGATCCCGTCCAAGTCATCAAGCTACCAGCTAGGGAGACCACACAAGTCGTGGCAACTTGTTTATGTTCCCATGAGTACGATTCCATGGCTAAATACGAAACCGATCCGGTTACATCGACCGATGAGAGCAACATCCCATCGCCCGACACCAATACCCAGACATCGACCGACGTAGCTAACACCACATCGATCGATAGACAGCCCTTTTGGAGGAGCAGCGCTGAAACCCTAGCATCAACACCCGATTTTGAACCAGCTACATCAGAACCGGACGACTACATACCTCTAGAAGAGGAATACGATGAAGATTACGAGGAAGAAAGAGCTACAGAGTACAGATTCATTCGTGAAGAAGAAGATGGACACCCTTCCCACACCTTCAGATTCAACGCATCGACCGATGTAAGCCAGCCTTCATCGACCGATATGCAACCAAGACGATCGCTCAAACGACCCTATGAACCATCAAGCGATCCTATCGACTTTATATCCATATACACACCATCTAAGGATATAAGAGACGGAGACTACTCAATTGGAAGTTGGGCAAGCGACTACAATGAAAGTTTTGCAGTAGAAGCAGTTCCACTTCAATATGCAATTCCACCCGAGGAGCCATCGACCGATACGTTACAACAATCGATCGATAACCGTCAGCCAACATCGACCGATGCACCTGATACAGCATCGCCCGATACGACCACTACACCATCCGAGGTACAAATAAATAATATTGATTTTGGTTATCTAACTCCGGATGAGTTTGGTATTTTCAGAGATCCAGAAGGCAATGCACGAGCAATGGATGGGAGAATCATCCCAATCACAAAGAAGGACATAGGAGACATACTTCAAACAACCAACGGTTCCACACACCTCTTCAAACAACTACCTCACACCTCTGTCAATCAGCAGCATCAGCACATCAGTAGAACAACAGAATCAAATCGACACGCGCATGCTACAGCTGATCATGTCAACACGGAGGATTCGGAATTTCAGCACATATCGATCGATAAACACAACCGTATATCGTTCGATATGCACCGAGAAATGGGTAGACGAGCTTTCAAAGATGGAATTCGACGCTTCTTGTGGGAGAAGAAGGATGAATTTGGAGTTTTCAGAGACGAATCTGGGTTCGCTAGAGGAGTCAATGGAGACGTCATCCATGTTTCAAAGGAAGCCATTGAGGAGTTACTTAATAGAGCATCATTGTTTGATTGGTCTTGTTTTTGTTTGCCTATACATGCAGATCACTTCAACAGAGCAGAACCTAAAGAGAAGCTCTACACAGAAGCTGAAGTCCAACGAATGATACATGAGGCCAAGAGTCCTTACATCTGGCAAACCTTTACCTATCCACATGAAATGGAGAGGGCACGATCAGAACTCCAATCTGAAATCAACTGGATTCAGAGCGCTTATAATCTTCAACAACAAAAGAAAGACGCCCTTGAAGAAGAAGTATCCACTCTCTGTTCACAACTGAAAACCGACATGCCACCATCGACCGATGCCGGACATATGCCATCGACCGATCCTCTTCCTACGCCATTGACCGATGCAGACCAACGTACATCGACCGATAGACATTTGCAGAACACCTACAGCAAAGAGGAAATCACTAATCTCATCCGCAGCATCTATCAGGACATCAAACGAGAAGAGGCAACCACAACCAAAGATCTAGAAGACAAATATCAGCAGCTCAGCAACAACTTCACCTCATTCAAGGAACGCACATCAACAATGGCAAATACCATGGATCACATCATCAAGGCTCTACACCACACACATCAAACGATGAAATCCTTCTACACCAGCAAGAAGAAAATAACTGATGAGATGATCCCAACAATGGAAGATCGACTGCACGAGGTTGAAGATACATTGAGAGCATTCTGCGAGAACTACAGACGCGAAGCATCGACCGATATGACATCTTGTCCATTGCCCGATATGAACTCCAGCGAGTTTTGCACCAGAGCTGATATGGAGGAGACAGTTCAAGATCTCTTCACCATAGTTCAAGAGGTTGGAGATTCTACCTACCAAAGCTTTGAGCAACTATGGTTTTCAGTGCAAAGTGACGTCAAGAGCATGGAGTACACTATAGAGAACATCCAGAAGGAGATCAAGACCATCTCAAGACAACTCGCGGATAGACCAGCACCATTAGCATCGACCGATATACTAACCAGGGAATCGATCGACAGACCTACACCAGTGTCGATCGATATTGACTACCCGAGATCGATCGATAGGCTCATGGTACGAAGGAGAACGTTTGAGAGGCTCAATGACATACAAGAAGAACTCGGTGATCTATCCCAACACACCTATCCAACATTCAGAAACCACCAGTTCCACATTGAAAGCAATGCAGAAGATATACAATGTCTGCGCACCGAGGTTATTGAATTAAGGGAGAAACTAACCAGAGGAGATAAAGCCACAAGAAGCTTCTTCACCACTTGGTTTGGAGAAAAACATGGAGAGAACACGGATGAGGCTTGCTTCTCAGCAAGTGTCATGAATTCACCTCACTAGCCTCATTATATCCATACTCAAGCTAAAAGACTATAATAAAGCGCTGAGTGGGAGGCAACCCACTATTAGGTATTTTCTTACTTAGTTAAATCTGATTTATGTTTTTATTTTTCGTTTTTCGTTTTTTGTTTTTAAGTTTATCAGATTCTTGACGATTACCATTCACATCGACCAATACGATCCTGTCGACATCGCTCGACATATTCCTACCCTTATCGATCGACATAGACGACTCACTATCGCTCGATACGCATCCACGGTCCGGTATAGCGTTCTAATTTTCGATATCAGTACATTCCTTATGATTTATTTATGCCCTAATCCGACTATTATACACTGAGGATAGTGTATGATTTAAGTCTGGGGGGAGATTACTGATGCTACCTTACCTTTTTGATTTCACCAAAATGTTTTCAAAATTGGTTTTATTGAGTCAAGAAAGGGACTAGGATATTTTTCAAAAAATTTCTTTTTATCTAACCACTCTTTAGCACCATTCTTAGATTTGTTGATTGCAGAAAGTACTATAGATGCTAAAGTGGATCAACCGTCACCTATGACAACACTTCTCATAATTGTTTGGAAGAACCAAAGCTGATCTCCAGCCTAATCTGACAATCTATTGCTTGTCTTGGGGCTTGGTATACAAAGGATCGGAATCCTCCTGCAAGTCTGGAAGGTAATAGTCTGTGTGCTTCTGATTCCCTTCCCTCTCTCTCTTCAGCATCCTAAGGAAAGGGAGATTATTTGTATAAAGATGTGATATGATATCTTGAGAAGTAGAGGGGTAGGAGTGATTCCTGCGACCCCATTATTCTACTTTAAAAGATTGATCAAAGCGAGGGGTAGGAGTGATTCCTGCGACCCCATTATTCGCTTATTCAAAAGTATGTGTTACTAAGTCAATGAGATAACGCAAAGATAGCCTTTGTGGCAATCAGTGTTCATCAAAATTTGAAACTATGAGGATCCAGAGAAGAGAGATAAAAAGGGGGAAGAAAGGGATCAGGGAAGACTTGCCTGTGTGTTCAGAAACTTGCTTGAGTTGAATCCATGTGTTTCTTGATCGATATCCCCAAGGTAAAGCCTGCACTTTTATTTTTATGCACAAATGAGATCAGTAGAGGGGATAGACAGACAGGATTGTTAAGATATTTGGTTAGGAGATTTAGTTGCTAAGCTAGGATATGGCATAGTGTACTCATGTGATTAATAGGCATAAGATGTGGCTTGCAACAAAGTAGAGGTGATGATCCTAAGTTAAGATTTAAATTGAGTCCCTGCTATTTTCAAACTTCTTTCTAAGACTACCTGTGTGTTTGCTTGAGGACAAGCAAAAGGTTAAGTCTGGGGGAGTTGATATACCATGATTTTGACCCACTTTTACTCATGGTATTTATATGATTTTACTATATATATCTATGTTTTGGAGTCTTTTAGGTATGTTTTCAGGTTCAAGGGCATTTTGAAGTAAAGTGGCGTTTTCGGTGCCATTTGGAGCTTAAAGGAGAGTTTTCCCGAGATGACTTGAAGATCAGACATCGAGGTCGATATCCAGAGTTACATATCGATCGATACACATCTTGTGTAATCGATCGATGACGCATTTGAAGAAATGACGACGAGATACTCCATCGATCGATGTACACTTAGTACCATCGATCGATCTCGAGCGTGCAGAAGAAGGAAGAATATTCTCAATCGACTTGAAGCTCAAGATGTCTCACTATTACTATAATGCCCCTGACGAGTTTTTAACCTAATTGTACTCAGTATTTATACCTTTGCCTATGTGTTTTGGCAAAGTAAGCTTTAACAACATATCATTGTTCTAGTACTTCTATTTATCAATAAAGTATTCTTTTCATCTTAATTTTGTTCTCATCTAAGGTTATAGGATTCTAGGTTTAGAAGAAAGATACAAAGAGATTTGTTATCACGAGGAACTTGATTGTTCGGTCTTCTAAATGAATCTCTATTATTACCTAGATGCTATGAATCTCTCAGTCATGTCTGAGTAGATTCCCTTGTTAGATTTAGGGTTCAAATAGTTATGAGGGATTAGCCCCAACTATGGACTGTTGAGTTGTATACTCATTATCCTGATGAACCCTAATGCTTATTCTAGAATAGCTAACTAGAATATGATCTTGGAATTGATTTAATCCATAAATCAATCTCCTGACATCATCTTGAATAAGCTAAGATCCTCTAGGGATAAGCGAGAGCCGGTCTATGATCTTGGTGAACATATATTCGATTCGATCTAGAGCTATATCGACCGATACTCCAATAGAGTAATCGATCGACGACACACATATCGATCGATACAAGCTATCAAACATCGATCGATATTGTCGGCAGACAGATCAATAGACTAGACTAGTAACGATAGTTATTAGCCAACTCTAAAGAGTCGAAGTTCTTTAGTATATGCAAGCAACTCATTAAAACATCCATAGCATTATAATCCTGAACTAATTGAATAGTAACCTTGAATCTAACTATTTCTCTTATTGATTACAACCCTCAAACACTCTCTGGAGCAATTAATCATTGCTCACAACTTGCAATTTACATTTAAACCATTTCAACCTAGCTTAGTCACTAAGGATTAAACATCTTTTGTGTTCCTTCGCTCCCCGTGAAATCGATCCCTAAGTACTACATCTGAACCTCTTATTTGAGAGAGTAATTCACTCCTAGGGTAATTTGAGTGAGATCAAGACTTTGCAGCCAAACACCCACAACCGCCCACCCGTATGAACGTCGACCGAACTTCGGACCCCATCGATCGATACAGAGACCTTTTAATCGACCGATCCGGAGATACCAATATCGACCGACACACCGTAGTTGCCATCGATCGATATACTATCCCCCACCGCCGAGTGCAACTACCAAAGATCGATGTAGCACGACTTAATGCACTCCGGGAGCAGTCCAAACTTTCCAAATCCCTTCCTACAGCCATATTGAAGAAACCCACGGACATCATTGAACCCATGGAGCCAGAAAAGGAAAACCTAGGAAGAGTTCTACGAAAAAGGAAAGAGAAGATTTCCAAGCACCTTAAAAGGGGAGCTAATGAAGTAGAGATGGAAAACTTCAGAAAACGAGTTCTAAGGATCCCTGCAGAGAAACCCTTTGAAGAAGCCTACTTTTCACACAGATTGTGGATGTTCTTCAGAGAGACCAAAGAGACAGAAGAAGACATCAAGAGGATGTTTCACCAAGTTCGTGATAGCTTGAAGAAGAGAATCACACTGACAAAGAGGAGCGATCCAGGGAAGTTCACAGTACCATGTTCCATCAGGGGCATTGAATTCCCTCGTGCCCTATGTGATACAGGATCAGGAGTCAGCATCATACCCAAGATCATGGCAGACCACCTACATCTGAAGATAGAGCCTACTGATGAGACATACATCTTTGTGGATTGTTCTCAACAGAACTCTGGAGGCATAATTCG
Organism: Hirschfeldia incana; assembly: GCA_026261945.1. NCBI lineage: Eukaryota > Viridiplantae > Streptophyta > Magnoliopsida > Brassicales > Brassicaceae > Hirschfeldia > Hirschfeldia incana. The sequence goes on from JABCMI010000056.1 coordinate 435,376, forward strand.
AAATCTTGAGGTACAGATTGGAGATGCCATCATCCCTACAGACTTCCACGTCCTGGATGTCAAGCTAAACTTCAAAACATCCATACTGCTTGGAAGAGTTTCATAGCCACTGTCGGAGCCGTTTGTGACCTAAAGTTCAACAAGCTCTGCCTAACCCTAATAGATTCCACCACCCTCTATGATCCAATCCAGGTCGTCAAGTTACCAAGGAAGGAGACCACAAACGTCGTAGCAGCATGCTTCTGTTCCCATGAGTACGATTCCATGGCTGAGTACGAAACCGATCCGGTCACATCGACCGATGAGAGTAACATCCCATCGCCCGATACCCATTCCATATCATCGACCGACGTAGCCAACACCACATCGCTTGATAGACAGCCCTTTTGGAGGAACAACGTTGCAACGTTGGCATCAACCGACAGACTTATTGTGGAGTTCCCAAATAGAGATTTCGAGCCAGCTACCTCAGAATCGGACGACTACATACCTTTAGAGGAGGAATATGATGAAGACTACGAGGAAGAACGAGCTACAGAGTACAGATTCATTTGTGAAGAAGAAGATGGACACACTTCCACACCTTCAGATTCAACGCATCGACCGATAGAGGCCAGCTTTCATCGACCGATATGTCACCAAGAAGATCGCTCAAACGACCCTATCAACCATCAAGCGATCCTATCGACTTTATATCCATTTTCACACCATGTAAGGATATAAGAGACGGAGACTACTCAATTGGAAGTTGGGCAAGCGACTATAACGAGAGTTTGCAGTAGAGGCAATTCCACTGCAATATGCGATCCAGCCTGAGGAAGTCCCATCGACCAATACGTTTCAACAACAATCGATCGACAACCGTCAGCTCAATATGACCGATGCACCTGATACAGCATCGCCCGATACTACCACTGCACCATCCGAGGTACAAATAAATAATATTGATTTTGGTTATCTAACTCCGGATGAGTTTGGTATTTTCAGAGATCCAGAAGGCAATGCACGAGCAATGGATGGGAGAATCATCCCAATCACAAAGAAGAACATAGGAGACATCCTTCAGACTGCCAACGGATCACTAAACCTCTTCAGACAACTACCTCACAACCCTGTCCATAAGCACCGTCAGCATATCAGCACAACCACAGTATCCAATCAAGACGGAGCAATAGCTGATCATCTCAACTCAGAGGATACAGAATTTCAACACATATCGATTGATAGACACAACCGTCTATCGTTCGATAAGCACCGTGAGATGGGCAGACGAGCTTTCAAAGACGGAATTCGCCGCTTCTCATGGGAGAGGAAGGACGAATTTGGAGTTTACAGAGATGAATCTGGGCATGCTGGAGGAGTCAACGGAGACATCATCCATGTTTCCAAGGCAGCCATAGAGGAGTTACTTAACAGAGCATCACTATTTAATTGGTCTTGCTTTTGTCTACCCATACATGCAGATCACTTCAATAAGGCAGAACCTACAAAGAAGCTCTACACAGAAGCTGAAGTCCAACAAATGATCTATGAGGCTAAGAGTCCTTACATCTGGCAAACCTCTTACTTTCCACATGAAATCGAGAGAGCCCGATCAGAACTCCAATCTGAAATCGACTGGATCCAGAGCACTTATGATTTTCAACAACAGAAGAAAGACGCCCTAGAAGAAGAAGTATCCACTCTCCGCTTGAAGTTGGAAACCTACAGGAAGCCATCGACCGATGCTGGACACAATCCATCGACCGATGCTGATCATACACCGTCGATCGATGCAGACCTACGCGCATCGAACGATAGACGTTTGCAGAACACCTACAGCACAGAAGAAATCACTAATCTCATCAGCAACATCTATCATGACATCAGAAGAAAAGAGGCAACCACCACCAAGGATCTAGAAGACATATATCAGCAACTCCACAACAACTTCACCTCATTCAAGGAGCGCACATCAACAATGGCAGATACCATGGATCACATCATCAAGGCTCTACACCACACACACCAAACGATGAAATCCTTCTACACTAGCAAGAAGAAAATCACGAATGAGTTGATCCCACCAATAGGAATCCGCCTACAAGAAGTTGAAGACACATTGAGAGAACTATGCGAGGATTACAGACGCTCTGCATCGACCGATGCGACACCTAGTCCATCGCCCGATATGCACTACAGCGAGTTCTGCACCAAAGCTGATATGGAGAAGACAGTTCAAGATCTCTTCACCATGATCCAAGAAGTTGGTGATTCATCCTACCAAAGCTTTGAGGAATTATGGTTTCCAGTGCAAAGCGACGTCAAGAACATGGAAGACACAATAGAGAAGATTCAGAAGGAAATCAAGATCATCTCCAGACAACTCACGGATAGACCAGCACCATTAGCATCGACCGATATACCAGAAAGGACATCGACCGACAGACCTACACCAGTGTCGATCGATATGGACTACCCGAGATCGATCGATAAGCTCATGGTACGAAGGAGAACATTTGAGAGACTCAATGACATACAAGAAGAACTCGGTGATCTATCCCAACACACCTATTCAACATTCAGAAACCACCAGTTCTACATTGAGAGCAATGCAGAAGGTCTAGAGCGTCTGCGCAACGAGGTCAATGAATTAAGGGAGAAACTAACCAGAGGAGATACAGCCAGAAGAAGCTTCTTCACCACTTGGTTTGGAGAGAAACAAGGAGAGAACAAGGATGAGGCTTGCTACTCAGCAAGTGTCATGAACTCACCTCACTAGCCTCAATACCACCATAGTCAAGCTAAAAGACTATAATAAAGCGCTGAGTGGGAGGCAACACACTATTAGGTATTTTCTTACTTAGTTAAATCCCTTGTTCGAAAAATCGCTAGGCGCTACGCGTGCGGCGCACCCAGGCCTAGCGATTTATTGAAAAAGCAGAAAAAAATCGGAGAGTACGCGGGGCAGAATTTCTTGTATTTTATACGTATAACACTCAATTTGTACGTATATATTTAGTAGTTTCTTTTTATTACAATTTCTGTTACATGTCGTAGTGGTTTGGGAGCTATGGTAATTACATCAGGTAATGGGTTCGAAGGAAGCACTATGTACTTTTTTATATTGTTTCATTTAAACCTAAATGAAGGACAGCATAGACATTTACTCCATCATCTTCCTACTACGGTTCTGTGATTTCCTTTTCCTGCCGTCAGCCATTTGTTAAGTTCAAACATATTTTCAATTTAAAAAAAAATATATATATATGCACGATAATTAACAAATTTCCTACCCAGAAACATGAGAGGGAGCAAAACGACAGAGATTAAAAGAGTCCTTTTAAATGTTCTTCATTTTTTGTTTTTCCAGCTATAAATCTTGGATTGCTTCGATGGGTGAGTTTGTTGAGGTAGCTAAGACAGAGTTACGGAGGAACTGATCATCGAGGAGCTGAGGAACACACCGGAATCGATGGGGCCACTGCTTGGAAACAGAGACGGCGACGAACTATGCAGTTACAGAAAATTAAACGCCCGATTTTTCTTATTCTATGCTTTAGGCGGAAGTTAGGCGTGTTACTGTTCAACACAACCGAATCAGTGAAAATCGCTACGTTCACCATACGTTGAGCGTTTATACGGCCGTAAAATCGTCAACGCGCCCGCGTTTTAGAACAAGGGTTAAATCTGATTTATGTTTTTATTTTTTTCGTTTTTCGTTTTTGTTTTTAAGTTTTTCAGATTATAGACGATTACCATTCCTATCGACCGATACGATCCTATCGACATAGCTGGACATATTCCTATTCTCATCGATCGACATAGACGACTCACTATCGATCGATACGTAACCACGGCCAGGTATATCGTTCTAATTTTTGATATCAGTACATTACTCATGATTTATTTATACCCTAATCCGACTGTTATACACTGAGGACAGTGTATGATTTAAGTCTGGGGGGAGATTACTGATGCTACCTTACCTTTTTGATTTCACCAAAATGTTCTCAAAATTGATTTTATTGAGTCAAGAAAGGGACTAGGATATTTTTTCAAAACTTTTCTTTTTATCTAACCACTCTTTAGCACCATTCTTAGATCTGTTGATTGCAGAAAGTACTATAGATGCTAAAGTGGATCAACCGTCACCTATTACAACACTTCTCATAATTGTTTGGAAGAACCAAAGCTGATCTCCAGCCTAATCTGACAATCTATTGCTTGTCTTGGGGCTTGGTATACAAAGGATCGGAATCCTCCTGCAAGTCTGGAAGGTAATAGTCTGTGTGCTTCTGATTCCCTTCCTTCTCTCTCTTCAGCATCCTAAGGAAAGAGATAAATTATTTGTATAAAGATGTGATATGATATCTTGAGAAGTAAAGGGGTAGGAGTGATTCATGCGACCCCATTATTCTACTTTAAAAGATTGATCAAAGCGAGGGGTAGGATTGATTCTTGCGACCCCACTATTCGCTTATTCGAAGATATATGTTACTAAGTCAATGAGATAATGCAAAGATGGCCTTTGTGGCAATCAGTGTTCATCAAAATTTGAAACTATGAGGATCCAGAGAAGAGAGATAAAAGGGGGAAGAAAGGGATCAGAGAAGACTTGCCTGTGTGTTCAGAAACTTGCTTGAGTTGAGTCCATGTGTTTCTTGATCGATATCCCCAAAGTAAAGCCTGCACTTTTATTTTTATGCATAAATGAGATCAGTAGAGGGGATAGACAGACAGGATTGTTAAGATGTTTGGCTAGGAGATTTGGTTGCTAAGCTAGGATATGGTATAATGTACTCATGTGATTAATATGCATAAGATGTGGCTTGCAACAAAGTAGAGGTGGTGATCCTAGAGTTAAGATTTAAATTGAGTCCCTGCTATTTTCAAACTTCTTTCTAAGACTGCCTGTGTGTTTGCTTGAGGACAAGCAAAAGGTTAAGTCTGAGGGAGTTGATATACCATGATTTTGACTCACTTTTACTCATGGTATTTATATGATTTTACTATATATATATATATATATATATATATATATATATATCTATGTTTTGGAGTCTTTTAGGTATGTTTTCAGGTTCAAGGGCATTTTGGAGTAAAGTGACGTTTTAGGTGCCATTTGGAGCTTAAAGGAGAGTTTTCCCGAGATGACTTGAAGATCAGACATCAAGGTTGATATTCAGAGATACATATCGATCGATACACATTCTGTGTAATCGATCGATGACGCATTTGAAGAAATGACGACGAGATACTCCATCGATCGATGTACGCATAGTAACATCGATCGATATCGAGCGTGCAGAAGAAGGAAGAATATTCTCAATCGACTTGAAGCCCAAGATGTCCCAATATTACTATAATGCCCCTGACGAGTTTTTAACCTAATTGTACTCAGTATTTATACATTTGCCTATGTGTTTTGGCAAAGTAAGCTTTAACAACATATCATTGTTCTAGTACTTCTATTTATCAATAAAGTATTCTTTTCATCTTAATTTTGTTCTCATCTAAGGTTATAGGATTCTAGGTTTAGAAGAAAGATACAAAGAGATTTGTTATCACGAGGAACTTGATTGTTCGGTCTTCTAAATGAATCTCTATTATTACCTAGATGCTATGAGTCACTCAGTCATGTCTGAGTAGATTCCTTTGTTAGATTTAGGGTTCAAATAGTTATGAGAGATTAGTCCCAACTATAGACTGTTGAGTTGTATACTCATTATCCTGATGAACCCTAATGCTTATTCTAGAGTAGCTAACTAGAATATGATCTTGGAAGTGATTTAATCCATAAATCATTCTCCTGACATCATCTTGTATAAGCTAAGATCCTCTAGGGATAAGCGAGAGCCGGTCTATGATCTTGGTGAACACATATTCGATTCGATCTAGAGCTATATCGATCGATACTCAAATAGATTAATCGATCGACGACACACATATCGATCGATACAAGCTGTCAAACATCGATCGATATTGTCGACGGACAGATCAATAGATGAGTCTAGTAACGACAGTTATTAGGCAAATCTAAGGAGTCGAAGTTCTTTAGTCTATGCAAGCAACTCATTAAAACATCTATAGCATTATAATCCTGAATTAACTGAATAGTAACCTTGAATCTAACTACTTTCTCTTAATACCTACAACTCTAAATCATTCTCTTGAGCAACTAGACATTGCTCACAACTGCAATTTACATTTAAACCATTTCAACATAGCTTAGTCACTAAGGATTACTATCTTTTGTGTTCTTTCGTTCCCCGTGAAATCGATCCTTAAGTACTACATCTGAACCTCTTATTTGAGAGAGTAATTTACTCCTAGGATAATTTGAGTGAGATCATTCTACTATGAAGGTAACCTTAGGGGTTCGAGCGTTAGCGGGGTGCGGAGGACTAGGCCAGGCGTAGATTTCTGGTGTTGTTTGCAAGGCGCATTGTTGACCGCAAGGCGCAAAGATGTTGATGCTTTCTCTCGTTTTGTTTTTCATGGGTACCCGTTGACTCGTTATTTTCTTTTGCTTTTATCTTGTGGATTTTAGTCGAGTTCCCGACTTTGTAAAATAAATAAAATTTATGTTTGTTTTTATTAAAATTCCCGTTGAACGCTGATATTGAGTTTAGTCCGAACTTAACACAACCCTTGACCGAGGTACGGGTTGGCAAGCCTTAGGCTGAGGGTGAGAGGGACGGTACAGTGGTCGGACTGGTCGAGACTTACAGTTGTCGGACTGGTCGAGACATACTGTGGTCGGACTGGCCGAGACTTTGAAATTTTTTTTGAAGTTTTAACCGGTACGACTGCGGTACTGTCAATCCATGTGCCGCTTTCGGATCGTCCCGGGTTATTCCGACCTAGAACGGTTTGGGGGTGTTACAGATTGTGGTATCAGAGCAATGTTGAGATACCATTACTTTCGTTTGCGGGTTTTCAAATATTTTATCGAGTCAAAAGGAGTCGCAAACAACATCATTAGGGAACTGGCACGTCCTCTGCTTAAGATTAGGATTAGGTATGTTAGATCAGTTTTGGAAATTTAGGACCTTACCCTTTATGTTGTGTTGTAGTTTCTGGTGCAGGCAGTCGACAGGTTGGGAGTGGATCAAGTATGAGGAATGTAGTACGGTAACGGAGGGTTGGACAAGTGTCTGGAGCAGCCGGTTATGATGGATCAAGCGAGTCGAGCTCATTCAGCGAGTCAGCGTCTGATTCTAACTTTGAAGATGATAATGTTGTCGAGAGCATTGAGAGATGACATGAGACTGGGTCATCTGAATTTGAAGAAGCTGAAGTACTTGAGGAAGTTGAAGAAGAATTTGATCATCTGGAAGGCATAAACTTTTTCACAGGAATGAGAGAAATTCTGCAAGCATCCGACTCATTCAGCAACCAGTATGGTTATGGCAACGAGTTTTGGGAAGCAATGGACATCAGTTCATCCGACATGGAGATCATTGAGCAACCGCCACCAGAAGTCATCAAAATCTTATGAAACAATATTGTTTCCGTCAACATCATTGAGATTAGTTCTAGTGAGGACAGTCTGTGGATCTCAATGCCAGCTTGGAATCCAACCATTTCACGTGGAGGATCTCTTGATTTCAGTTTGGAGAGTATTGGACAATCTTTTGATCCATACTATGCGTATCACTACTTACCAATACCAATGGAGTCACCGCCAGCCAATCCTGAAGTCGGAACTGGAGCAAGGGAAGAAGACATGGAAGTTCAACTAGAAATCGCAAGAGAAGTTCAGATGATGGAGAGTACTCAAAATGGAAGGAGCAGACCAAATGGAGCTCTAGGTTGACAAATGGAGAAAGGAAGCACCAGCAGAAGACCAGCATCAAATGTCAATGACTCTCGCAACATTCCAACCTTAGAAGAATGTAATGTGTGTGGAGCGGATTATCATCATACTCGGGCTTGCACAAGGATTAAGAGTCAGCCAAACTTGTGTGCATATCTGATTTGCAGCTCATGTGAAACACGTGAACACTTTGTCGCAGATTGTCCAATGACCAGCGTAACCAGAGCCGTACCCATCTCTGTTGTTCCTCCTACCAGCCCTGTTCGATCAGCCTCATCTACAACAGGAGGATCAAACCTTAGAGACCTTGACCTTTCTAGGAGCCTTGATAATGGAGCCTGTGGCGGCTGAGGTACGTAGGCGCTGATCCTTTTTTGGGTGTTGTAGTTTTAGTTGTAGTTGTTGCTTTGCTTTGCTTTGCTTGCTTGTTTTGTTTTGTGTTCTTAAGTGTTGCTTGTGCAACCTTGTTGTGGACGGTATGTCCTGGTAGCAAGTGTGGTTAGTGAGTAACCCTTGCTAGGTTGTGGTAGTTAGAATAGTTTTAGAGAGTCTTGTTAGTTTGGGTTAGAGTAAACCTTAGAGTTTAGGAAACCAACCCTATTTATAGCCATAAGATGAGTTGTGTTATGAGTGTTGATGGTGTCGGGAAGACATTAGCCTTGACACAGTGTCACTAATAAGATTTGTGCATGTGTGGGGAAGATTTAGAATCAAAGGCAACCGTGGTGAAGATCAGCAGTGAGTGTGCAAAGATTCAGAGTCGTCAGTGTGAAGATTCAGAGTCGTCAGAGTGAAGATTCAGAGTCGTCGGTGATCTAGACAGTGAAGAAGCAACAAAAGCAGTAACTGAAGCTTGAAGGCCAGAGTGTATGATGTTCGATATGATGATGTCTCCAGGAGTTAAAGCTATTGAAGAAGCCCAAAAGCCGAAGAGTCATAGAAAACATGTCAAGAGGAAGACTAATCCAAAGAAGTGTTATGATGAAGCCCAAACAATGTAAAGCCAAGAAGAAAGAATGTGATGAGAGTAGAAGATGAAGCCTAGTCAAGTCTAAGAACAAATGAAGACGAGAAGAGTTGAAGATGAAAGCATGAGCGGAGAAGTGATGAAGAATTGAAGATCAAGATGGAATTGTTTCCTAAGGAGGGGAGACAAGGATGAAGCAGTCGAGTTGATCGTGCTACAAGGAGCAGTTGTGATATGAGTAAATGGTGGTAGAATATTTTACTTATACCAGATGGTGGTATCAGATCGAATGGTATTAAAAGCATATAGTACCATCAGCGACAGAGAATCAAGAAGCAGATCGAGAAAGCTGAAGCATAATAAAGTAGTCATGAAGATGGTGATATCAAGAAGAGTCATGAGAAGATAGTGTGATATGAAAACCAGAAGAAGAATCGAAGCAAATGAAGAGAAGAAGAAGAAGATTATCAAGAATCAGAGTGGAATCAAAGAAGCCGGAAGACGATGAGAAGATGAAGTAACCAGCGATTGGTGGTAGTAGAAGATCGGCGTAGTTGTGAATTCGGAGACGAATTCATTTTAAAGAGGGGAAAATGTAATAACCCTGACCTTAGAGGACAAATTAACGCAAAGTCAACAGCCCGAAATCAACCAGCAACCAAAATGGGAAGGTGCATGAAGATGTTTATGGAGGTTTGATCGAGGAGTTTTGCAGAACGATCGAGCATAAGTCAGAATGGTTCGAGGAGTTAGAAGGTAAGCTACGGAACGGGAATGGTCGAGCATGAAGAATTACCAAAGTCAGAAACTCAAGTAAGAATCAATCTCAATCCTCTAGTTGGGATAGGAGGAGACGTATGATCGAGTCAGATTCAAGTTTGTTCAAGAGGATAAGGAAGCAGTCGAGAGCAGTACCGAAGATAGTTTACATTAGAGGTTCAGTAGCGGCATGAAGACGAATGTGATCAACATAAATCAAGGAGTTAAGAAGTCAACCTAGAAATCTTATTTAAGGTATTTGAAGACATATTGGAGAGTTTGATCAAGACATAACCAAGATGATCCGGAGAAAAGCAGTTTTGGTCGATATGGTCAAAACGAGCTAGAGGAGAGCCAAGGAAGCCAAATGAAGATGTGAAAAGTTTAGAAAGGAGTTCAAATGGATGTTTTACACATTCCGTCAAGTTTTAAAAGTGGTCAACTCAGATGTCAAAGTCAACCAAAGTCAATGGAGAGGAAAAGTGCCTTATTGGTCTATTTACCACATTCGAGCAACCAATTGGAGCATGCCACGTGTAGGAGACTAAATTTCTTCAAACCTGCACAAGGTGTGGAATAAATTAAGGGATTTTTGTGTGAATAAATCAGGAGCAAAAGACATCTAAAGAGCAAGGAATCAAGAAGATACTTTTTATACCCGAAATGAGCTATAAATGGCAAAGAAGACATGGGCTGGAGAAATGGATTTCTACATCAAAACCTCGACATCTAATATTCATTTAGGACCCAATTGAAGTAATGGAGCAGGCTGGAGCATTTATTTGAAGTCTGAAGTAAGTGGACCAGTCCACTAACCAAAAATGGTAAAAAAAACCTTCATGAAGAAATTATTTTGAGTGGGGAGCTTGTCAGGCACGGAGGATCGCATGCATTGGTCAATTCAGCACCTGTTGGAGTCAACAGTAATAATGGGGAGCAAGCCTATATCATAGGTTTACCATGTGTTACTTAATTAGCTCATTTTTGCCTTAAAAATGGGTTATGTGGCAAAGTAACTTGCTGATCAAGTTTGGAGCTGAAATGCATGCATTTGTTTAGTAGTAGTTGCATATGAGTTGTTGTTGTGAAGCATGTCGATTTGAGTGTAACTCTCTCATCTAGTTCATATGCTCATGCATTGTAATGTAGTTTAGGGTTGCATAGAGATTTGAGTTAGACTCTCTCTTTTGCTGGGTAGTTATTATGTGTCGTTCGCTTAATTTGTTTTAGGTTGAGTCTAGGCTTAGGGTTGCATTGAGGTTTGTGGCGTTGCCCCTTCATGCTAGTTGTGTTTTTGTTTTGAGTCTAGATTAGGGCGAATGAGCGTTGTGTCATGCATTTAGTCTAGATATTCGTGGAGGTTAGAGGTAGAGCTCCCTCGCGCTTGTAGTTGTTTGATTGTGTTGTGTTGCATCTAGACTAATGCATGAGGCTATCATGGAATTAGATTGGAAGATACCCATTTCTCTGGTGATATGCGTGACTTTGGAGTTAGATTGGGAGATACCCAATTCTCCAGTGATGGAATGACCTACTCTCCATGGCTTGTCACGTGAAGTGGGTTGCGCCCATGGACAAGAGCTGCATGACGATGCGGCCCGGGTTAGATTGGGAGATTCTCGGAGATGATGTTTTCCGATCATGTGACTTTTGTGTTTGTGATCGGGAGTGTTCAGTATGGAGATATGTTAAGGCTCTGTGTGGTGAGGGATCCCGGGATGCGTAGCTTGTAGCTCCATCCTTTGAGCGTTTTGTTTTTGTTAAGTCTAGGATTGAGTCTAGATCGAGTCTAGGATAGAGTTTAGATCGAGTCTAGTTTTATTTTTGTGTAGTTAAGTCTCGGTGGTGAGACTTAAATGTTTTAGTTTATTACATTGCATTCATGTTTAAATTTCTTGCATTGAATCTAACTACTTTCTCTTAATACCTACAACTCTAAATCATTCTCTTGAGCAACTAGACATTGCTCACAACTGCAATTTACATTTAAACCATTTCAACATAGCTTAGTCACTAAGGATTACTATCTTTTGTGTTCTTTCGTTCCCCGTGAAATCGATCCTTAAGTACTACATCTGAACCTCTTATTTGAGAGAGTAATTTACTCCTAGGATAATTTGAGTGAGATCATTCTACTATGAAGGTAACCTTAGGGGTTCGAGCGTTAGCGGGGTGCGGAGGACTAGGCCAGGCGTAGATTTCTGGTGTTGTTTGCAAGGCGCATTGTTGACCGCAAGGCGCAAAGATGTTGATGCTTTCTCTCGTTTTGTTTTTCATGGGTACCCGTTAGACTCGTTATTTTCTTTTGCTTTTATCTTGTGGATTTTAGTCGAGTTCCCGACTTTGTAAAATAAATAAAATTTATGTTTGTTTTTATTAAAATTCCCGTTGAACGCTGATATTGAGTTTAGTCCGAACTTAACACAACCCTTGACCGAGGTACGGGTTGGCAAGCCTTAGGCTGAGGGTGAGAGGGACGGTACAGTGGTCGGACTGGTCGAGACTTACAGTTGTCGGACTGGTCGAGACATACTGTGGTCGGACTGGCCGAGACTTTGAAATTTTTTTTGAAGTTTTAACCGGTACGACTGCGGTACTGTCAATCCATGTGCCGCTTTCGGATCGTCCCGGGTTATTCCGACCTAGAACGGTTTGGGGGTGTTACAGATTGTGGTATCAGAGCAATGTTGAGATACCATTACTTTCATTTGCGGGTTTTCAAATATTTTATCGAGTCAAAAGGAGTCGCAAACAACATCATTAGGGAACTGGCACGTCCTCTGCTTAAGATTAGGATTAGGTATGTTAGATCAGTTTTGGAAATTTAGGACCTTACCCTTTATGTTGTGTTGTAGTTTCTGGTGCAGGCAGTCGACAGGTTGGGAGTGGATCAAGTATGAGGAATGTAGTACGGTAACGGAGGGTTGGACAAGTGTCTGGAGCAGCCGGTTATGATGGATCAAGCGAGTCGAGCTCATTCAGCGAGTCAGCGTCTGATTCTAACTTTGAAGATGATAATGTTGTCGAGAGCACTGAGAGATGACATGAGACTGGGTCATCTGAATTTGAAGAAGCTGAAGTACTTGAGGAAGTTGAAGAAGAATTTGATCATCTGGAAGGCATAAACTTTTTCACAGGAATGAGAGAAATTCTGCAAGCATCCGACTCATTCAGCAACCAGTATGGTTATGGCAACGAGTTTTGGGAAGCAATGGACATCAGTTCATCCGACATGGAGATCATTGAGCAACCGCCACCAGAAGTCATCAAAATCTTATGAAACAATATTGTTTCCGTCAACATCATTGAGATTAGTTCTAGTGAGGACAGTCTGTGGATCTCAATGCCAGCTTGGAATCCAACCATTTCACGTGGAGGATCTCTTGATTTCAGTTTGGAGAGTATTGGACAATCTTTTGATCCATACTATGCGTATCACTACTTACCAATACCAATGGAGTCACCGCCAGCCAATCCTGAAGTCGGAACTGGAGCAAGGGAAGAAGACATGGAAGTTCAACTAGAAATCGCAAGAGAAGTTCAGATGATGGAGAGTACTCAAAATGGAAGGAGCAGACCAAATGGAGCTCTAGGTTGACAAATGGAGAAAGGAAGCACCAGCAGAAGACCAGCATCAAATGTCAATGACTCTCGCAACATTCCAACCTTAGAAGAATGTAATGTGTGTGGAGCGGATTATCATCATACTCGGGCTTGCACAAGGATTAAGAGTCAGCCAAACTTGTGTGCATATCTGATTTGCAGCTCATGTGAAACACGTGAACACTTTGTCGCAGATTGTCCAATGACCAGCGTAACCAGAGCCGTACCCATCTCTGTTGTTCCTCCTACCAGCCCTGTTCGATCAGCCTCATCTACAACAGGAGGATCAAACCTTAGAGACCTTGACCTTTCTAGGAGCCTTGATAATGGAGCCTGTGGCGGCTGAGGTACGTAGGCGCTGATCCTTTTTTGGGTGTTGTAGTTTTAGTTGTAGTTGTTGCTTTGCTTTGCTTTGCTTGCTTGTTTTGTTTTGTGTTCTTAAGTGTTGCTTGTGCAACCTTGTTGTGGACGGTATGTCCTGGTAGCAAGTGTGGTTAGTGAGTAACCCTTGCTAGGTTGTGGTAGTTAGAATAGTTTTAGAGAGTCTTGTTAGTTTGGGTTAGAGTAAACCTTAGAGTTTAGGAAACCAACCCTATTTATAGCCATAAGATGAGTTGTGTTATGAGTGTTGATGGTGTCGGGAAGACATTAGCCTTGACACAGTGTCACTAATAAGATTTGTGCATGTGTGGGGAAGATTTAGAATCAAAGGCAACCGTGGTGAAGATCAGCAGTGAGTGTGCAAAGATTCAGAGTCGTCAGTGTGAAGATTCAGAGTCGTCAGAGTGAAGATTCAGAGTCGTCGGTGATCTAGACAGTGAAGAAGCAACAAAAGCAGTAACTGAAGCTTGAAGGCCAGAGTGTATGATGTTCGATATGATGATGTCTCCAGGAGTTAAAGCTATTGAAGAAGCCCAAAAGCCGAAGAGTCATAGAAAACATGTCAAGAGGAAGACTAATCCAAAGAAGTGTTATGATGAAGCCCAAACAATGTAAAGCCAAGAAGAAAGAATGTGATGAGAGTAGAAGATGAAGCCTAGTCAAGTCTAAGAACAAATGAAGACGAGAAGAGTTGAAGATGAAAGCATGAGCGGAGAAGTGATGAAGAATTGAAGATCAAGATGGAATTGTTTCCTAAGGAGGGGAGACAAGGATGAAGCAGTCGAGTTGATCGTGCTACAAGGAGCAGTTGTGATATGAGTAAATGGTGGTAGAATATTTTACTTATACCAGATGGTGGTATCAGATCGAATGGTATTAAAAGCATATAGTACCATCAGCGACAGAGAATCAAGAAGCAGATCGAGAAAGCTGAAGCATAATAAAGTAGTCATGAAGATGGTGATATCAAGAAGAGTCATGAGAAGATAGTGTGATATGAAAACCAGAAGAAGAATCGAAGCAAATGAAGAGAAGAAGAAGAAGATTATCAAGAATCAGAGTGGAATCAAAGAAGCCGGAAGACGATGAGAAGATGAAGTAACCAGCGATTGGTGGTAGTAGAAGATCGGCGTAGTTGTGAATTCGGAGACGAATTCATTTTAAAGAGGGGAAAATGTAATAACCCTGACCTTAGAGGACAAATTAACGCAAAGTCAACAGCCCGAAATCAACCAGCAACCAAAATGGGAAGGTGCATGAAGATGTTTATGGAGGTTTGATCGAGGAGTTTTGCAGAACGATCGAGCATAAGTCAGAATGGTTCGAGGAGTTAGAAGGTAAGCTACGGAACGGGAATGGTCGAGCATGAAGAATTACCAAAGTCAGAAACTCAAGTAAGAATCAATCTCAATCCTCTAGTTGGGATAGGAGGAGACGTATGATCGAGTCAGATTCAAGTTTGTTCAAGAGGATAAGGAAGCAGTCGAGAGCAGTACCGAAGATAGTTTACATTAGAGGTTCAGTAGCGGCATGAAGACGAATGTGATCAACATAAATCAAGGAGTTAAGAAGTCAACCTAGAAATCTTATTTAAGGTATTTGAAGACATATTGGAGAGTTTGATCAAGACATAACCAAGATGATCCGGAGAAAAGCAGTTTTGGTCGATATGGTCAAAACGAGCTAGAGGAGAGCCAAGGAAGCCAAATGAAGATGTGAAAAGTTTAGAAAGGAGTTCAAATGGATGTTTTACACATTCCGTCAAGTTTTAAAAGTGGTCAACTCAGATGTCAAAGTCAACCAAAGTCAATGGAGAGGAAAAGTGCCTTATTGGTCTATTTACCACATTCGAGCAACCAATTGGAGCATGCCACGTGTAGGAGACTAAATTTCTTCAAACCTGCACAAGGTGTGGAATAAATTAAGGGATTTTTGTGTGAATAAATCAGGAGCAAAAGACATCTAAAGAGCAAGGAATCAAGAAGATACTTTTTATACCCGAAATGAGCTATAAATGGCAAAGAAGACATGGGCTGGAGAAATGGATTTCTACATCAAAACCTCGACATCTAATATTCATTTAGGACCCAATTGAAGTAATGGAGCAGGCTGGAGCATTTATTTGAAGTCTGAAATAAGTGGACCAGTCCACTAACCAAAAATGGTAAAAAAAACCTTCATGAAGAAATTATTTTGAGTGGGGAGCTTGTCAGGCACGGAGGATCGCATGCATTGGTCAATTCAGCACCTGTTGGAGTCAACAGTAATAATGGGGAGCAAGCCTATATCATAGGTTTACCATGTGTTACTTAATTAGCTCATTTTTGCCTTAAAAATGGGTTATGTGGCAAAGTAACTTGCTGATCAAGTTTGGAGCTGAAATGCATGCATTTGTTTAGTAGTAGTTGCATATGAGTTGTTGTTGTGAAGCATGTCGATTTGAGTGTAACTCTCTCATCTAGTTCATATGCTCATGCATTGTAATGTAGTTTAGGGTTGCATAGAGATTTGAGTTAGACTCTCTCTTTTGCTGGGTAGTTATTATGTGTCGTTCGCTTAATTTGTTTTAGGTTGAGTCTAGGCTTAGGGTTGCATTGAGGTTTGTGGCGTTGCCCCTTCATGCTAGTTGTGTTTTTGTTTTGAGTCTAGATTAGGGCGAATGAGCGTTGTGTCATGCATTTAGTCTAGATATTCGTGGAGGTTAGAGGTAGAGCTCCCTCGCGCTTGTAGTTGTTTGATTGTGTTGTGTTGCATCTAGACTAATGCATGAGGCTATCATGGAATTAGATTGGAAGATACCCATTTCTCTGGTGATATGCGTGACTTTGGAGTTAGATTGGGAGATACCCAATTCTCCAGTGATGGAATGACCTACTCTCCATGGCTTGTCACGTGAAGTGGGTTGCGCCCATGGACAAGAGCTGCATGACGATGCGGCCCGGGTTAGATTGGGAGATTCTCGGAGATGATGTTTTCCGATCATGTGACTTTTGTGTTTGTGATCGGGAGTGTTCAGTATGGAGATATGTTAAGGCTCTGTGTGGTGAGGGATCCCGGGATGCGTAGCTTGTAGCTCCATCCTTTGAGCGTTTTGTTTTTGTTGAGTCTAGGATTGAGTCTAGATCGAGTCTAGGATAGAGTTTAGATCGAGTCTAGTTTTATTTTTGTGTAGTTAAGTCTCGGTGGTGAGACTTAAATGTTTTAGTTTATTACATTGCATTCATGTTTAAATTTCTTGCATTGCATGTTTAAATTGTTGTTGTTGTTTTTGCATTGTTTGTTGTGTTTTGCTCTTGTTTATTTGAGCATGGGATGAAGGGGATAGTTGTTGTTTTGTTTTGGGAGCTCACTGATTGATTTCGATTACTCATTCCCTCTTCTACTATGCAGATAACCTTAGGAGTCCGGGCGTTAGCGGGGTGCGGAGGACTAGGCCAGGCGTAGATTTCTGGTGTTGTTTGCAAGGCGCATTGTTGATCGCTAGGCGCAATGATGTTGATGTTTTTCCTCGTTTTGTTTTTCATAGGTACTCGTTGACTCGTTATTTTCTTTTGCTTTTATCTTGTGGATTTTAGTCGAGTTCCCGACTTTGTAAAATAAATAAAATTTATGTTTGTTTTTATTAAAATTTCCGTTGAATGCTGATATAGAGTTTAGTATGTACTTAACACAACTCTTGACCGAGGTACGGGTTGGCAAGCCTTAAGCCGAGGTTGAGAGGGACGGTACAGTGGTTGGACTGGTCGAGACTTTGAATTTGTTTTGAATTTTTAACTGGTACGACTGCGGTACTGTCAACCCCTGTGACGCTTCCGGATCGTCCCGGGTTAGTCCGACCTAGAACTGTTCGGGGTGTTACATTTTCATCTGTCATCTTTCTTTGCCGTTTCCTTCTCATTTACTTGATATCCATTATTGGTGGTGGTTTTTTATGACTTACTTAGCTTCTTGAACATAATAGACAACTTTAATACCGTTACGGCCAAACCTAATCCTCCTACTGAACCATTTTATTAGTCAATTAATTCAAAATCCATCTTACATTCATGGTGTTATAATTAATTTGGAATGGTTCATTCCGAGAAGTCGGCTAATTTAGGATAAATTGGACAAGAAATGAATCTTTCACACTCATTCCTAACTTGTTTAATTTTGCCGAAAGATACATCATTCAATGCAAAATTCATGCATAGACCTTATGTAATTATTCTTTTATGGTTGTAAGATTCTCCAAAAGTTTCCCAACTAGGGATTTGGATGCAATCTTAAACCGTTCTTCTATACATTTAGAGTTTCTCCTGCCGTTATGTGAATTTTTTTAATATTCATAATTATTGTCATCTTAAGATCATAATTCTCAATCTATTTAATTTCACCAAAACTTTATGGAAATTCTTTTCGTCCGAAGTACTATCTACTCATAAGTGAATTTTGACTCATTATTGCGGAGTGCCAAATTCAAGTATAATACTCTTAATATAAACTCAACTTTCTCTTTCATTATGAGAAGTTGGTTCCGGTAAGGACTTGAATAGACGAGACTTTATATGACAATCTTTAATAAGTTTATAAATTTGAGATATACAAATTTAAATTAGGCTTTTAAACATAATCAACACATATGCTTATATTGAATACTTATGCCAAGAAATTATGGTGCTCTTTTGGGTAGCAACCATATTTTCATCAATAATCATAGTATTCGAAAAACATTTACGAGTGATGTATCGAATTACTCGGACTTAGTAATCTGTGGATATAATTTGTCCTCACATTACAAACACTCTATAAGTCATTCGATCGTATTTTGTGTTCATAGTCTACCTGTGGGTAACTATTTACTACACAAAACTATCAATGCTTATTTGAACAATAATTTTCATTTCACAAATCATTTTAGGGTAAAGTCACTGTGGTGATATCTTTATCCTAATTTTGCTCTTTATATGAAAATATTATTTAAAAAATCATGCATATATTACTTAATTTAATTTCTATACAAATTATGTATAGAAAAATTTATGCATCGATTATTTCTTATTTCAGAGATCGAAATAGAATACATACGTATAATGTATGATTCAAGATTTCCGAAAACTCTCATCGGTTTTATACTGAAACTTAAACATTAATTTAGATCAAATTTTTATCACTTAAGAATTGATCTACTTTCATTCTTTAAAACATAAAATCTATTACACTTTCCGGATCAGCTAGATGTTGATAACCATTAGCTCTGATACCACATGTAAACATGAATTTTACATGAACCCTAAGATCTTTAACATCTAGACTAATCACATAATAGAACTATAAGAAGGATTTGCAGAATACCTCAATTTATGGTTGCGGAAATCTTCTTGAACAGTTATAATCATGAAAGATGATTTCATGAACTTTAAGTTGGAGTTAACCCTTCTTTCCACAAGATGATCTCTTGATCTTCAAGTTGGAAGCTAGTACTTATCTCCCCTTGCCTACAATATGTGTTTCTCTTTATATTTTCTTGATGATGTTATAGGATGGAGCAAAGACACCTATTTATAGGTCGGGAGAGGGACCTAGCTTCCTCATCAAGTTTTCATGACTTTCTCATCAATTTCATTGGCAAGTTTCTCCTTTAATCTCAACCATCCATCATAGTTGAGTAATGACAAGTGTATATACTTCTAGAATCATTCATTCATACATTGAACTTTTTCTCCTTTGATGCATTGATTCATGTTTTCATGAGTCACCTAAGTGAGAAAACCTCTAGAAGATATCACTTGTCCATTAGTTAAAACATTAGGAAATAAACTCATTTATTTACCAATTTTATTAGTTACCAAGTGTCTTTAATGTTAACAATCTCAATAAGAAATAGATTATCACAAGACCACATTATGGGGAAGAAATATTCATTCATATATGTTACATATACATAATATTTCTTAGAGTTCAGGGTGTGATTGATTTTGAGAAAAGATTTGAGTCTCATTGTTGATTTTTTTAAGCTGCTAAATATCTGAACATCACTGGACTTCTCGACCTGACGTGGAAAACTGTGGCGGATATGATCAATGACAAGACTCCAGAAGATATGTGCACTAACATCAAGAATGACTACACGTCTGAGAAAGAAGCTGAGGTTCGCAAGGAGCATGGGCCTTCGCGTGACTTTTGGTCCTACAGAAAGAAGCTGTAGTTTAGGATAGTCTTCCGTTAGATGTCTTCTTTCTTTTCTCTTTTGGTTTGAAGTTTGTCATTTGTCTACGAACACCTAATGCTTAGTTCTACTAACAAGTTCTGTTGGTCTTTTATCATAAAGTTTGAGTCTTTGTGCTCTTTCGATATATAGTTGGTCGCTATCATCTTTTGATCTAACTCTGTGCATACCTTCAAACCAACAAAAAAAATCTCTACATAGCAGTGAATCACGTTATTGATCTAAACACATAGTGTGAATGTTGATGATAAAAAGAGATTACTTGGTAGATCAGTTTAGCTCTCTTCCTGAAGTGTAGCCTTCTTGGTATATATGCTTCTTGAATATGAAATACATATTTATTGATATTACAATTGTAGCATTGTAGATTCGATCGGATAAATACCTTACGACCTCTCCAGATATATATATATATATATATATATATATATATCAAAGTTTCTTTTTTTGTGTACCAATCAAAAATTCTCTTTACTCCAAAAGATCTACGAATCTAATAATGAGCACAGGTATCAAATTAGCCTACTTATTGGAATTAAACAAATTTGGAGCCTATAGTGTTCTTTTCTATCTAGCTAGAAGCTTATATATTTGAGAAATATATTTAACCTAACGTTTAAAACCACAATATTTATTTAATTATAAAATTAATTTTAAATTTATTATACAAAAATATAAAATACTCAAAATAATTTGGTTGTATCCTGAATAGCCCAAAATAAATATTCAAAATAGTGGAAAATAATCGAAAACCAAAAATATCCTATGGTTCTCTATTCAATTATTCAGCTGTACCAGTTCTCATGTAATTTTATGTATTTAATCATAACATACATGTATATTATTTCTATTTCTGGATTTTTAAGATCTTAAAATGTATTTTGATTTCAAAGGAAATTTACATAATTTAAACATATATTCACATATGCAAAAGTCAGAAACGAACTCAAAATAAAACTAATAAAAATCCAAACAGAACTTAAAATATTTAAACCAAAAATTATGAAACTCAAATATATCCATACCGAACTCTATCAGATACCAAATGTACATCCTTACGTTAAATTTAAAATATATGAGATTAATAATTAATATTACTTAACTACTCATAAACATATAAATCAAAAACATAACTCTCTTTTAGTCATTACTATGAAGATATCTCTAACAAAAATATAATTGTAAAAATAACTAAGAACCTAACTTTATAAAAAATATAAAATAATGGTCTACAGTATAAAATATGTGAAGAATATAAAAATAATGGTAAACAATTGTTAGAAAATCTTTAAACAGTATAAAAATATTTTTGAAAACAACAATATACTTGGAAAATGATATCGCAAATAAACAAGAGAGGAAGGGTGAGAGTTCTTTAGTTTGGTGATGAGTTAGTTAGACCATGAACATCCTTAAGTCTTTAAGAGGGGTCTTTAGCAAAATTAGTATTTAAAATTACAGTGGCCCCATCAAAAACTAAGAAACAGGTAATAAAAAACTACATAACAAAAAAAAAAAATTTAGTTGAGTCCTTGCACTGTTTGTGGGCTTTACCGATACATGGTGGTCTGCGATTCCTTTACTTTTTATTTTTGTTTTTTTCAGACGAAAGAAAAAACAAAAAAAATTCCTAAGAAATGATTGCAGCAATAAACATGCCCTAAGTGGGAAAACTGAGATTTCAGTGTTAAGTTGTTTAAAAAGATTGAAGAAATAAAAAAAAAACTCTAATCCAAGTTGATATTCACTATAAACTCTAACACTATTTCTGCTGATTGACATTGATCGGGAGATTTGCTACTTTAAACTGTTTAGAAGATTCAAGAACAAAAACTAAAAAGAAGAGGAAAATTGAGAATTTTTTTAGGGTTGTCAAACTTAGAAAAAAAAAACACAAGAAGTGATGAAAACCACATCCAATATTAATTTATTATGAAAGTATACATTATAAAGAGATAAAAATCATCTTCAAAAAGTAACAAATGATATTTATTTTAAAAGATCATAACCGAATATTGAGATAACATGGTTTATTTTGTTTATAATATTTTTTTATTTACAATAATTTTTTACCGTTCGTGTAAAAAAAAAGAAAACTACAATGTTTTTTTAAATGTTTAAAAAAATAAATATACATTCATATAAAATAATTTTTATTATAAATTCCCGGGTGGGCAGATTCTAGTTATTCATATATAAGACTGACATTGACACCCGACCCTGCTTTTTGACATTATGCTAGAATGAGAATCACGTTGTTGATCGATCTGACGATCTGTAACACTATTCATAATTGAGTAATAAATAAATGCCTCGCCAGACACGCTTATAGCTTCTGATACAACCACATTATCAACTACTTTATAAGTATAACCAGGGTATGGCCAAGAATCTCAGGAAAATAAACTTTTGAAAAGGAAACAAAAGAATAAAAATGAGAGTGGCGGTGGTCGGAGGTGGAGTTTGTGGATCAGGAAGTGCCTACGTTCTTGCAAGAGAAGATGGAATCGAGGAGGTGGTGTTGTTCGAAAAAGAGGAGTCCATTTTAGGAGGCCAAGCTAAAACGATGCGTCTCGATGGCGTTGATTTAGACGTTGGATTCATAGTCTTCAACCCTGTACGTACGCTTGTACTTCTTTTTCTCGAATTATTAGTTAATAATAATCACCATTCTGGTTATATAAACGGAAACCGTAATTTTAGACAATACTACTTATCATTTTTGCATTGGAACTTCTCCTCTTGAACATATGTGTAAAACATATTAGGTAGCAATCCATCGCGCCAATATCGTAAATGAGGTTCTAAACAAAATAAAAATAGTATTTTACTTAACCACATCGTGGTTGTATAATGGTTTCCAGTAGCGGAGGAGCCGACCTGTGTTCGTCCAGAACAAGGATCGATTCCCTTCTAGTGCGAAATTATTAGCTTTACTCATTTGAATACTCGAAAGAGGATTTATCTGTGGGTTGTCCGAGTAATATATATGTGTTATCATTGACTCGGATTTAACTCTTTTTTTTAAAAAAATATAATATTTTACTAGAGTCTAAAACATATAAGCTCAACGATATTATAATAAAAAAATTGATTATATAACACAAAATAAATTATAATAACCAAATACCAAGACTAGTTGATGGTTAGAATGTTGACCAAAAAGGTTTATGGTCAGAATATATGCTATACAATATACATTAATTGCTATAGTACCCCTCCTATATGTATATGCATTGTTCCTTTTTTTATCAAACTATGTAATGTTCCTTTTGTTTTTATTTTTTCACTATAAATGTATTTTTGTTTCCAATATCAACTGATATTGGTGTTTCTTTAAAAAAAATATTCATTTTTTTTCAAAAAATTATAAAACAATTATTCAGTTTTATAATTTATATATTGAAAACATAGATTTTTAATATATGACCCGCTTTGAAAATTTTCAAACACATATGTTTTAAAAATATTAAACAATATTATATTAATTGAATGTTATATATATATATATATATTCATTTAGCATAGTCCATATTTATTTTTAATCTGATATCTTTCTCTGTTCTGTTTTATTTATTAACATACACACAAAAGTCCCTTCTCTCTTTTTAAGCATGTAAACTATTATATTTTCACACAACAAATAAAATAATATTTTATAACAATAGCAAAATTCACCAATCCGTGTTTCACTTCTCAACAGGTACTTGTTGTGAAAGAAAAGAACATTCATCCATGTGCATACCTGTCACTTCTAAATTTTTTAGCTATTTTTAGTGTTTTCTCATAATCGTTAGTATACTAATTAATCCATTAGTAAATCCATTTCGAAAGAAAGAAAAAAATAGATTGCAAGCCATGTAAATATTTCTTTTCCTTTATATATAAATACTTTTACGTATTTTCATTTTAAATTATAGTTATTTTAATATTTGAATGCAGTTTCTTATCAAACAATTAATTTAAAAATAAATGTATATGTTAAATAATAGATTCTTTCTTTTCTGTTAAAACAGATTATAAAACAGAGTGTATATAATTAATTTTAAAATTATATTTATATATCAAGTAAATATTTAATATTCATTAGACCATTAATTTTCAAATTATATTAAACATAAATGGTTTAAACGTTTTTTAAAAATAATTTCTTTTAATATTTTCTCAAAAAAATTATTTTAATATTTATTAAACAAATAACTTTAAAATTAAAGAAATTTACATTCAATATACAGTTTGTTACTAATACAAATTAAGAATTCTATTATAAAATTAAATTTGGAACGAAATCAATAAAATTTGGAATAAATCTTATTAACCGCATTAAGAAATTAATATATATATATTTTTAAAAATTCAAATAATGCGTCATGACGTTCTAAAGAGTTCTAAATCCAATGTTCGTCAGCAAATTTCTGAATCACAATTGATTATCCGCCGTTCCTAAAAAATGTTGTATTGCTTTCATGCATATTAAGAATATTATAAATACTTACAATTAAATCTATCATTTTACTTATTTTTATTACACACTTTTGATAACTCAAAACTATTAATATTTAATCTATTAAAATAAATTTAGTTCTAAAAGTTTATAATTATTAATAATTATGCATATAAATACATTAAAATCTGGAAAATTAATATTATTAAAAGGGGATCATTCCCAAATTATATCTTTAATGAAATGTTAAAATTTTCCAAAAATACCATTAATGATATGACTAACTAAAAACTTCATTAATGGTATTGTTATCTTTTATTTTTATGGGTCTATTTCTTATTCTAGCTCATATTTCTAAATAAATTAGATATAACTTAAATCTGTTAACTAATTAAATGATTTATGTTTTTATATAATCAATTTCATATTCAATAATTTTTTTAATATTAATAAAATAAATTAAAGTCTGAAATAATTTTAAAAGGTTGATATTAAAATTGGATTTTTGTAATTATACGAGGATAAAACTTAAACAAAAATAGTATTCATCACTTTATATGTTTAGCAATATTTTATATAATTTATAATTTTTTTTAAAAAAATTATATAATAGTCCAAGTACGAGTTTTTGATACAACCATTGTTTAACTTATTTACAAATATAAAACGACTGTGTAACGCATTTTAAATTTTTTCATAATGTACACACTATAACAAACTCGCATAACTGAAACTCAATCATGTCACAGTTTATATAAGTAAAATAAAGAATTATCAATATTTATATTAAAAAAACAAAAATATCCATCCTTTCAAAGACGGATAAAAATCTAGTTATATCTTAGGAACGATGATAATATTATTTTTTTATTTTCTTAAACTATTCTAAGAATTACTTGTTTTCCAATAAAATTCCACTAATTTAATTTTTAGTTTTAATAAAACAACATTAATTGAAACTCAATATATTAATTTATTAATATAAAATAACAATTAAGGAAGGGGCATGATTACTTTTTTTTGACATAGGGGCATGATTACTTAAAAAACTATAATATGATTAATTACAACCAAGTTCTTAAATATTGAGGGAAGTATCTTGATTAAGACAATAACAAAGAACCTAACTACCTAAGTATTCAACGAAGTATCTTGATTTTCTTTTTTAGCGTTAACATTTGCGTTTATATTTACATTGATATTGATATTGAGTTTCTAGATTTCTTTAAAAAGTCACAATATTTTTTGTAACTGTAACAGTCACAATATTTTAACGACAAATAACGTTCCGCAATATTATAAAAAATGAGGCATATTACCCGTATATAGTGTATGCTATGTAATTCTCCCGTGCATTATCGTTTTAATAAAAACAAATTATTTACGTTAATATTGAGTTTCTAGGTTTCATTCAAACAACAATATTGTAATGGTAAATAACATTTTGTAATTCGAGTAGTATTGGCCATTCGTACATTTTAAATGGCAAAAGAACCCGAATTTCTATGTATCTCGTAGAATTAGTATTTTGGATGTAGAAAACTTTTGAAATCCACACAGTTATAAACTTATAAAATTAAAAAAATAATAACATTTTGTAAAATTATATCATGGAAAGGGTATAGGAAGTAATTTTCCGCTTTCATGCTTGCATATGGTATATTTACAAAATAACTAAATTATAAAATCTAACTAATATTTTACTTTCACTTATTTATAAAATTTATCTGAATTTATATATATATATATATATATATATATATATATATATATAAAGATTAAAATATTTTTTATACGACAAAAATCTAAACATTTTGGTTATTTATTGTTGATGTATATTGGGTGATAGTTATTCTTTCTAATTAAACCAAAACGTTTTAAATGGGTAAAATAAAATTAACTATGTAATTTAGTTCATTTTTTATTATTTTTGTAGATGTATAATTTTTATATTTTATTTTTAAATACGAAAAAGTTAATTAACTAATGTAGTATTGGTATAACCAAGTTTAGCTTAATTAACCAAATTAGGTCAGGTGAATTAACAACCATAATTTCAGTTTTATTGTTAACTGGTTGCTTAGTTAAATTTAGTTTTAATCAGATAAGATGATAGATGACCAAACGGCTTATATTACTTATAATTTTTTTATTAAATAAAACTTTACACCACATATATATATATATATATATATATATATATATATATATATATATAAGTTTGTATTTTTTTTTATGGATATTTTTATCTGATTTAGAAAAGAATTATAATAAAAAGATTTTTTTTCAAGAAAAATCTTATTAAAAAAAGAAATATAAAAGATAAAAAATCTTAATAATGACATTATACATAGTATTTTATTTTATCAAGAATTATTACTGTAAATCTATAAGTGGTGATTCTAATAATTGATTAATGTGATAGTATGAAATTATCTTCTCAAATAATATAATAATATTATAGATATTCAAATTTACAAACTTTTTGAAATCCTTTTCTTCTAATCCCATGTAAAAGCAAACATTTAAACTGAATTTTATAAGAAAATAGAAACATTAGTGGATAACGATAAATAATATGCATGTGATTAGGTTACGTATCCGAGCATGATGGAGTTCTTCAAGAACTTAGGGGTAGACATGGAGGTTTCAGACATGTCTTTGTCAGTGAGCCTCAATAATGGCAGAGGTTGCGAATGGGGAAGCCGCAACGGACTTTCAAGCTTGTTTGCTCAGAAGAGAAATATCCTCAACCCCTATTTCTGGCAAATGATTACAGAATTTAAGAAGTTTAATGAAGACGCGCTAAAATTTGTTGAAAAGCTAGAGCGTAACCCTGATACTGATCGAAACGAAACCTTAGAAGAGTTTCTCAAGTCTCATGGATACTCTGCCTTGTTTCAAAAGGCTTACCTGGTGAGTTTTGGTTTGTTTGGTAATTTCTTGAGACGCAATAAAGCTTAAATTATGTTGTTGGAACAGGTACCGGCATGTGGTTCCATATGGCCATGCCCACCAGACAGCGTCCTTAACTTTTCAGCTTACTCTGTTCTGTCCTTTTTTCGCAACCACCATTTACTTCAGGTTCATCTATAAATTATCAGTCAAAGATTCCAAGTCTTTAACCAAAGTTTTCTTACTTTGTTTTTCAATTCGTTCTCAGGTCTTTGGGAGGCCACAATGGCTAACTGTTGCAGGACGTTCGAAGACTTATGACGCAAAGGTTCTTAATTATTGCAATTGTAGTTAAACACTCTTTACTCATGCATGGTTTGGTTTATTGTATAACTTGTGGAACAGGTTAGGGCTGAACTGGAGCAACGAGGATGCAAGATCAGAACAAGTCGCAACGTACAATCTGTTTCAACATCTGAGGATGGTTGCATCGTAGTAACAACTGAAGATGGATCTACGGAAATATTCGATAGGTGTATATTAGCTGTGAACGCACCAGAGGCTCTGAGATTGCTCGGAGAAGACGCCACCTCTGATGAAGCCAGGGTTCTTGGTGCGTTCCAATACGCTTACAGGTAAACTCATACATGTACTACTAGTCTGTTTTAAGTTGCATTATGAAATTTACTAACATGTCAATGTGTAGTGATATTTATCTCCACCGTGACACTGATCTGATGCCGCGGAATCGTGGTGCATGGAGCGCTTGCAATTATTTAACGAGTTCTGAAAATAAAGCGAGCCTCACATATTGGCTCAGTATAATTCAGGTATATAGATCCAATGTTTGGATAAATTTTACCATATTTGTATGACGAGATTCGAACTGTGTTTTCTCTGCAGAATCTTGGAGAGGAACATGATCCTTTCTTTCTCACCTTTAATCCTGAAGTTATCCCAAAGAAGACATTATTTAAGTGGAGCACTGATCATCCTCTGCCATCTGTTTCTGCTTCGAAAGCTTCACAAGAGCTAAACAACATTCAAGGGAAGCGCAGTCTATGGTTCTGTGGTTCCTATCAAGGTAGCGCCAACATTTTCTATTGTTACCGTTTTAAGAATACTTTTTTTTAATATTATTTTATAGATAAACCCGAAAAGGGGGATATAATAAGTTTCGATTACAAACCAGATTCGAACAGAATTACTCAATTAAACTTGATAGAATGATAAACCCGATTCATTTGGTTGCTTTACCTTTTTGCAGGCTATGGTTTTCATGAAGATGGGCTAAAGGCATTGATCATTTGTATATATATCCAGATTTTGTTCCTCTTGATAGTTTTTTATGTATAAAATAGTTTGTTAACATTATAACAGGCTGGTATGACGGCTGCACAAAGTCTGCTAGGGAAAGACATGGTTCCTCCTCTTCTGAGCAAGCCAAATTATATGGTCTCACCATCTCTAACCGAGAAAGGGGCTCGGTTTTTATTTACTAGATTCTTGAGACATTTCATATCAACCGGTTGTGTGACGTGAGCACTCTCCTCTCTTTATAATGCATAGCTTCATTTATCTAACTAGTAGTAGATCCTAACAGAGTATTTGAAGAAGGAGGAACAATGTTCACTTTCAAAGGAAAGGATTTGAGATGTAACTTAGAATGTGTCATAAAGATTCACAGTCCTCATTTTTACTGGAAGGTTGGCACGTACGATCACACCACAAACAGCTCTTTGACTCGATGAATGGAATAACTTTTCTTCCAAAAGCTTAAGTATTATTTTTCCTTACAGGTTATGACACAAGCAGATTTAGGACTTGCCGATGCTTATATAAATGGAGATTTTTCGTTTGCTGATAAAGAATCAGGACTTCTCAATTTGATCATGGTATGGTAGTGTACATGCACTTATTGAAGAACAGAGACTGAGCTGAGTAAGAAGCTTCTGACATCTATCTATGTGCTTGATTACAAACTTGCAGATTCTCATTGCTAACAAAGAGTTGAACTCAAAGAACTTAAATCTTGCTAAGAAAAGGTAAGGTTTCAAACTTTCAGCTAAATTATTATGTAAGGCTTCAGTTGTCATATATTTCATTTTTTGGGATTGTGTAGAGGTTGGTGGACACCGATGTTTATGACTGCTGGTTTAACATCTGCAACACATTTCCTAAAGCATTTCTCAAGGCAGAACACTTTAACTAAAGCTCGAAGGAACATTTCACGTCACTATGACCTTGTAAGTTGTCTTCTGCTCACATCCTTTCTATCTCAATAGAAAACCTTTTTTTCTTGTTCAGGATTCTTGAATAGCTTTATCATTGGATATTTTTACAGAGCAATGAGCTTTTTGCTCTATTCATGGATGATACCATGAGTTATTCCACTGCGGTATTTAAGGTGACAATGAGATTTCCTCACTCTTTTTCTTTTAAATACTCTTCTGGTAATTTCCTATGAGTATAACTTTAATCTTTCTCCATTTAACATTTTTATAGTCAGACAACGAGGATCTGAAAACTGCTCAGATGAGGAAAATAAATCTTTTAATTGATAAGGTAGGATAACATAATCTTCTTGATTCAGAACATGATTTTCTATCATATTTAATTAATACGGTTGAACATTTTAGGCAAGAATAGAGAAGAACCATGAGGTTCTAGAGATTGGATGTGGATGGGGAACTTTGGCCATAGAAGTTGTGAAAAAAACTGGATGTAAATACACTGGTATTACACTATCTATCGAACAGCTTAAATATGCAGAAGAAAAGGTTAAAGAAGCTGGACTTCAGGTTTGTGTTACACAATCCATTGATTAATATTTTTTTATCCCACCAAGGCTATATAACTAAGGATATATCATCTGAATCACCAGGATCGGATTACATTTGAGCTTTGCGATTATCGCCAACTATCTGAGGCTAAAAAATATGACAGAATCATTTCTTGGTAATACATTTCTTTCTTCTCTATTGTATATAATAGTTTAACCTGTTTTATGAGTCAAAGATATAACAGTTTTGGAATGTTGTTTCAGTGAGATGATAGAACATGTTGGCCACGAGTTTATGGATACATTCTTCAGTCACTGTGAAGCTGCGCTTGCAGAAGACGGCATCTTTGTTTTGCAGGTAACACTTGTTTCTTCCCCATCACAGTTCCATTGGATCTCATATCATGATACACTTGTATCATGGTTGCATAACCTGTGATCGTTTTTAATGCTTACCTATGATAACAGTTTATATCGATACCGGAGGAGCGTTACAATGAGTACAGACTAAACTCAGATTTCATAAAAGAATACATATTCCCAGGTGGATGCCTTCCTTGTTTAGCCAGAGTTATTTCTGCCATGGCCTCTTCTTCTAGGTTGAGGTAAAGTCTTTTTTTTTTCTTTATAAGAGTTTAACTTGAAATGCTTTTTCTCTACTCTCTTCCTATTTCCTAACAACTAAGAAAATACAGCGTTGAAAATGTTGAGAACATTGGGATTCATTACTACCAAACACTGAGATGCTGGAGGAAGAACTTCTTGGAAAATCAAAAGTAAAATCTATATTAAACAACTTTTATTTTTATGGTTGGAATCTTTACATTCGCACTCGTATCCCAACCAAAAATATATTGTTATTTGTACACAGACAAATTATGGATATTGGATTCGATGATAAGTTCATAAGGACGTGGGAATATTATTTCGACTATTGTGCCGCTGGTTTCAAGACTCTTACTCTTGAAGACTACCAGGTAACACATACGATTAACGTAACCATGTTTTTTCCTCAGTGTCACTAGACAAATACTTGATTGAATAGCTTCATCCGTTTGCACAACATTGCAGGTAGTGTTCTCACGTCCGGGGAATGTAGCTGCATTCGGAGATCCATTCCGTAGCTTCCCTTCTGCTCATGAATAAATAAGTGTTGAAGAATCTTTCCAACACTTTTTAAGTACCACTCTCATTTCTTGTGTTGTTTTCTACTCATGTCTTGTGTTGTTTTCTACTCATTGTTTGCGTGTGAAAACATCTGTTAACTTAAAAACAGAGAACTGCGTTCATGATTGATTCTGCTTTCTGTACCAATAATCTCGTATTTCTAGACCATTTATCAACTTATTCTACATCAAAAAAATCATATAACCGCCTTAAATAGTGTGTTTTGATTCTTTAGTCGAACTGTTATGGAGTGATTTACTTTCCTCAGACCTTTGAAGAAAAAAACTATTATACAACTTTAGGCTGCTAATACATGATCTTTATTTAGTAAGAACAGACTTGGCCTCTTGGTGAGTAGTGCGTCTTTTGTTAGGTTTCTTCCTTTTTATTATGGCTACTTTTAAGAATCCATATTTTTTTTTTTTTTTTGATGAATCCATACTTTTAAGAATCCATATTGCAAGTGATATCTTGAGAATTTACAAAATAGAACACGACTCTTAGTCAAATCATAGCTGCATGTTTTTTTCACTAATAGACATCAACTTAACCAAGAGTCGGAGTCAAATTACACACAATAACAGGGTTCATTCTACCACGAGAGCAGAGACCCATACGAGATTTAGATAAAGTAAGCATTTTAACCTAACATAGTTCCTCCCCTAGAGAAATAACTACTACTCTCATTCTCCTTGTTGCACTAGTAACACCTTATTGAGGTACTCCCCCAACGCCCATATCGGAAAGATGTTCCGATAAGCAGCGTATGTTATCATGCAGTTCCTGTTGAAAACTCCCATTATTTCCTGACAGAAAACAAAACAAAGAGATTAATCATCCATTATTCAACACATGAGTAATAGTTAACGCTGCAAACTCGTTACCTGTTGTGGGAAATCACCATCATTCATCTGAGCAGTAATCAGGTATCTTGCAGCCCTGTGTAGTGGCTCATGATCTACCTCAGCCTAATTAAAAACAAAATAGAGAGACATTGATGGAAAGGCATAGAAAAAAGAATGCAAAGTTTAAATTTTTCAAAATAAATCACTCACCTGGCCAGCACCAATGAGTGCGAGCAATGCCCATGATGTGTTCACAACATGAGCCTTGTCACCTTGAATGCCTGTATATACCTAGTCAAAAGAAGAAGAAAACACGCCAATTCATCAATAGAACATATGAACAACATATACGCATAGTAGTGTTACTAACCTTGTCTTGACATGAAAGATAGCTTTCTCCCCATCCCCCTGAAGGAAGTTGTTTCGACAACAGAAATTCACAAGCTTTCGCAACAGCTGAAGAGTTTTTCAATGTTTTTCCAACAGCTTCTAGCCCTTTCACTCCAAACCATGTACCATACGTGAAGCAAACTGCCCATGATCCATGCCTATTATCACATGTTACAAGAAATAAACCAAGATACACCAATAATATAAGAACAAAAACAAGAATGAACTCTGCAAAAAGTGTTTTTATCGTGACTAGAGAGACAAACCATGAGCCATCTGTTGCTTGACTGGATTCGATGAACTTAACCGCCTTGTCAATGCATTCATCTACATGCTTCTTACGATGACCCGGATAAAGCTTTCGGAATGCTACCAAAGCTTGGACAGCAGCTGACGTACATTCCACGTAACTA
Organism: Hirschfeldia incana; assembly: GCA_026261945.1. Taxonomy (NCBI): domain Eukaryota; kingdom Viridiplantae; phylum Streptophyta; class Magnoliopsida; order Brassicales; family Brassicaceae; genus Hirschfeldia; species Hirschfeldia incana. Next base: position 468,031 of record JABCMI010000056.1, read on the forward strand.
CAGAACCATTCGAACGCATCAAGTAAATTTTCCAAAACATAAAATATCCATTAAATGGAAGATGCTAGCGTCTTACGGATAGTCTATAACAATATCGCCAAAGGTTTCTGAAGGGTTGATAAGCTGCAACAGATATATAAGCAAAACTTTGTCACTGAGAAGTTCTAACCTCTTCCATTGTACACACAACTTTGTGAAAACTTAGTCTCATAGATACTACTGATCTATATTAGGTGCATAGGCATTACCTCCAACCAAGGGTATGACCTTGTGAGCTCATATGTTGCGACGCCTCCATCTGCATTCTGAACCCAGAAATTAATTTTGCTCATCAGACAAGGAAAATGTTTTTTTTTCCCGGAACTAGCACCAACAAGTATCGGAAACAAACTTCAACCTGTAACGAAATGAGAACGTTAACAGCATCATATAGCCGGTTCGTATCTAGAGGTTCACCAACAATATCCTTGGGAACTTTGGATAGCAAAAGAGTAGCCTGCAGAGAGAAAATAACAGACTCATTATCATGAGTATTCCATTATCATATCACTAGAAAAGAAACAGTGAAAGGTTATAACAATTACCTTAAGTCCCTCTGCGGTGCAGTCAGAGATAGGCCATCCGTGATCAGCAGTTGAGAAAGGCCACGCCCCTTTAGAAATGTGGCGATACCAGTAACTCAGATCTCCAGGGCAATCCTCTAACACCTGTTCCACGAGAAGAAACACACGAATGAGAGAACATACAGAACAGCATGCTAATCTTTTTCATTAAGTGCCTATCGATCGCAAACCTGGGAGTTCTTGACAAAAGAATGTGCTTTTTTCAAAACGAGACCATATTCTTCAACAAAGTTGGTTGCCAGAATAGCTTGAACAGCAAAACCCGCATCCCACAGCTGGCTTCCATTATAACCCTGTCAAATAGCTGCTTCATTAGAGTATGAACAACAAGTTCAATGCTCACTGCTAGTAACTGCAGATGCTCCCAAGGGTGTTTATTTCTTTCTTATGATTCCAGAACGACTATATCAACCACGTACTAAGTTTATCTAGCATTGTGAGTCTTACTATACAAATTTTAGACTTAATATACTGTTGAGTGAATCGGCAGTTCACTACCGTCCATATAATAAACCTAGCGTGATCAAATATACAAATATGCAGTACCTGCATCTTCATTCCATCTTCAGCTAACCAGAGATAGTCATGGATTCTTGGTAGGTGCAACTTGAAAGCCTCTGAGTTTGGGTCCTCTACCCAGCAACAGAGCATATTTAGCATCTATCAAAACAGCAGACAAACAACGGTAATGAGAGTAAATAATTCAAAAGCACAAGATCCACAAACCGAGCATTTTTGAAACAGAATTATAAGAATGGTGAATCATCTCAAGAAAATGGAAGGTTGATTTTGCATACCTTATTCACGGGTCCTATGCAGATGTACCTTGTATTCTCATCTTCGTAATGCATATGTTCCAGTGTGGTTCTTAAAGCTTTTTCTCTCAGAATGGAACAAGGCCATCGGGTTAGAATAGGCTCAACAACTTTATGAAGTGTTGCCCAAAGAATATCTTGCACGAGTGGGTGTGGGTAGTATAAATCCTCCTTCAATACAAAAGCAGCTGTCAGAGTAAATAAAATAAATAATAGTAACCACTGCGCACCTGAGGAATCAACGATATGTGTAAAGGACCCACATTGTGAGATTTATTTGATCAAGAATCATATTTAATCATGTTGCAAAATTGAAGATGCTCAGGTCTTTACAGAAACCAAGTTACTTCTTTCATGGGATTAGCTTAACCGCAGAATAGTTACAAAATTCTACCGAATTCTACTAACCTTTGCACAAAGGGTGCGTGCTTGATTCCAGTCGATGTCCTGATATGGCTCGCTGAAAAGCTCCTTTCTCAGTGCCAAAACAGTGGACGTAATGGGACCAACAAACCTTTTGCCATACAAGTATGACATGGGCAGATAGACCATCCGACAGTGACACCACATTCTTCCTGAAGCATGAAGAAAATTCTCACTGTGGTGTTCACTATATGTACAGATTACAGACTAAAAACAAGCCGTATGAAAATAAAACAATATCCATCTTTCTAAATGCACACACAGTTAAAAACATTGGATCATTAAAAAAGAGAGAGCACCTGGATGGACTGGGAGGAAATAGGGAAGAAGCCATATCTCAGGTGGTAGTGGGTTATTTCCAGACCATTCAAAAACTCCAAGCACCTTTATAATTCACAAGAAATAGAAGATGAAGAAACATTCATAGGATAACTTATAGATAGAGGTGAAGATTCTCTTACTGATAGCCACAATTTTCCCCAGGAAGTGATATGGGTAGCGCCACCATGATTGAGTATCCAGTGTCGCCCATTCTCCATAGCACCATCTCCAGCGTCAGGTCCTTGTCCAAGCAACCTCAAAGTAACATAGTTCAAGACAGACATAAACATGGTGCTGTGTCCCTCAATATGTAGACCCCAACCTCCGTCTTCATTCTGCAACAATAAAAGAAAGTCTTGGAAACATGAAAACGGATGGGAGACATCAAAGAAAAGGAAAATTCAATCTCTTCTTGCCTGGTGATTATAGAGATAACGGCACATTTCATGTTTATGTTGTTCGGACAAGACTGTATTCATTGCTCCAGTTATGGAGAGTGTAATAATCTGGAACAGCATGTAAGGAAAAAATTAGAGTGTTCATCAAAATCTTTGAACTGAAATGTGGCAGAAACACAAAGTCATACCAGTCCAGGGAGAAGGAACATAGGGCCAGCGTAATCTCCAGGCCAGTGGCCATCGTGTGCCTGTAACGTTGAAAAGAAATCTAGACCCCTCTTTAACGAGTTCTCCACAACCTTGTCTGTAACATCATCACTATCTTCGAGTTTGGCTTGTGGTAAAACTGGGCGAAGCAAGTTTTCTCCAGAAAACTACAGAAACATAATCATATTTAAATATATTCTTCTAAAATATTAAAGTAATCGATCAGATAAAATATTTAAAAAATATTCGAAAAGAATATAAAACCTGAAAACGCATGAGGAGATCAGAACTATGTTTGTTGGAGAATCGAGTTGCTGCGAAAGCCTTCCTGGCTTCCTCGATGGCGGCAAGCTCCTCAGGTGTCCCGAGCTGGGGGTCAAACTCCCAGATCTGTCTCCCGGCGTGATTGTTCTTCGTCCTCAGCCATGGATTGTCTCCCTCGGCGCCGATCTTCAGCTTCCACATTATCTTTTTTTAAACCTACAAGAAGAATTTCAGAGGATTTGGAGGGATTAGCCTACTGATAAAAACACACAACCTCGAGTTAAAAGGTTTACATATACACTAACCCTAAAATGGAGACGAGAGAGAGAGAGAGAAACAAGCAAGCAGCGAAGAAAGGCGGAAGTGGACGATGGAAGAAGATTTCGACAATGAGGAGGGTTTTGAGGGAAATTGAGATCAAATCCAAAAATGCAGATACTGGACCTGGACTGAACGATTAGGGTTCATAACTCGACTGCTAGATAGGCCCCGCGCTTCCTCTACTATGATGCAGCAATGGCTATCTTGATCAACTACTCCTTTCGGCCTTCTCTACTACGCTGGATTCTTCCTTACTACGCTCATCACCATCTCTCAGGTCTCAGCGGGGATACTCGATCCAAAATTCTATTTTCTTTGGTAACTAACTAATAATGACTTAGACTAGGTTTTCATGTACTTGGCTATTGGGCTTTTTGAAATAAACTGAGGCCTTGGCTTGTAATTTCTTCCTGCATCTATTCTAGTCTATATATATATATATTTTTTTTTGTCGACATTCTACTGTCTAGAATTTAGAGTCGTTATTTTATCTACCCTAAAAATATCTATATTAGGCCACTTACTAGAAATTTAACCAAATAATCTAAATTATTTTTTTTTGTAAACAATAATCTAAATTATTTGTATATGATATTTTCCTAACGGGAAACAATACAAATCTAAACAATAAGATTTCCGGTAAAATCCAAATACATTTCTATTATGAAATTATTACTTTTACCATATTTAATCTAGGCCAATTTTATATATTTTTGGGTAACTAATTTTGAAATCTTATATATTAAAACATAAGTTATTATGTCTTTCATGTGTGATTTTTAATTTAGACATTTTCTTAAAAAGTCATAACTTTAACTAGGTGTATTATTTACTCAACTATACATTTTACTTTAAGGTAACAATAAAAAATTAATTAATTAAAACCAGTAACTCTCTAATATTTTAGGAATTTCGTAAATAAGAGTAATAAGATATTGAATATTTGAACTACTTTAATTATATTTAATATATATATATATATATAATAACATTTTCCAAAATCTGTTTAAAATATATAGATAGAAGATGAAGAAACATTCATATGATAACTTATAGATAGAGGTGAAGATTCTCTTACTGATAGCCACAATTTTCTCCAGGAAGTGATATAGGTAGCTCCACCATGATTAAGAATCCAGTCTCGGCCTTTCTCCATAGCACCATCTCCAGCGTCAGGTCCTTGTCCAAGCAACCTCAAAGTAACATAGTTCAAGACAGACATAAACATGGTACTGTGGCCCTCAATATGTAGACCCCAGCCTCCATCTTCATTTTGCAACAAAAGAAGAAGGAAGTCTGAGAAACATAAAGATGGATGGACAAACTAAGTCTCTAAGAAGATAGGAGAGAAAAGGAAAATTCAAAGTAGCTAGGAGAGATGTATTGCCTGGTGATTATAGAGATAACGACACATTTCTTGTGTATGTTGTTCGGACAGTACTGTATTCAGTGCTCCAGTTATGGAAAGTGTAATGATTGCATGTTAGGAGAATTACATTTTTTATCAAAAAAATATATTTGAAAGAAGGTATGTCAGAAAGATTACCAGTCCAGGGAGAAGGAACATAGGACCAGCGTAATCTCCAGGCCAGTGTCCAATGTGTGCCTGTAGCGATTAAAATAAATCTAAACTCATCTTTAACGTATGTGATTGGCCCTGGACGGTATACTATCGTAAGAAGAAGCATCAGAAAGAGTTGAGGAACGTTAATGATGACGTGGATAGGGAGAAGTCAACTTGAGAGTTTGTTATGATCGTTGGAAGTCAGTTACATCACGTCTAGTATAAATAAGAGTTTCGTTTGTAATTGGAGTTGGCTTTTGAGTATTGTGTAAAGTGATCTTAGACTAGAGAGTCTTGATCAGAGGCTTGTATCTATGGAGTATAGAGTACAAGAGAGGGTGGTTGGACGGAATATCAATAAAAACTTATACATTCTCTGATCAATTGGTGCGGTGAGTATCTCGGATTACGCGTTTGTTATGATCGTTGGAAGAGTCGATGCAGCGGATCGGAGCGATAGTTAAACCATTTGATCACTCTAAAATACATTAGTACATTTAGCTTATTTGTCTTACCCTCTTCTGAGCTTTACTGGCTATTTTAGATTTACACTATCTTCCTTTTTCACCTTGCTGCAGTTTTGTTAGGAGTCCCGCACATGCATAGAGAAGGGAGATGTGTGTCTTGGATACTCGATTTCATGAGCTACTAAGGAAGACAGCTTTGTAGCCGATCAACACATTCTCGATCTAAGTTGATTTTTCATGATGATCTGTACGAGATTTGGTTTTCCTGGGATGATTATGAGTTATTTCATGGTACTAATAGATAATGTAGTGGAATTGTTTTTATGAATAAGACTTTTAGTTAACTCTTAGTTGGTGAGCTTTTGATATCCGGTTACGCCATTTTGGTACCATATGTGCATGAATGAAACAGTTAGTGAACCTTTATGATGTAATGCTTCTATATTCTACAAATGCACATAACTCTGTTAGAACTCAAATTTAATACATATGTTAAAATTGAAGCTTGTTTGAATGAAAAATGTTTGTCTTACAATTGTTGCTTTATTAGCACAACATGGACATTGTGGAGAAGTCTAACAAGGTTGTTGATAACCTTAGACAATTATAGAAAAATGTGAATTTATACTAAACCAAGTGCGCACATCAAGTTAAGTTAATGTAAATTTGGGCTTGAGTTTGGTTTAGATAATGGTTTGGGTATATGGATCATGATCCAACAACCTATATTTCTATATCAAAGTTTTATTTTATGTAATTAATCACTACATAAACAAAAATTTGATTAGAAACATAAACAAGTCTTTTAGAGAATAAAACTTGGTCAAAACTCATTAATTCTTGTTAAGAATTAGTCTTGATCACCAAGTTAAAAAAATCTCTTTAATTTTGTGGTTAATGCCAAAAATGAATGCACATTATCTCCACTAAGACCAAAAAGGTTTTGCCAAATTTCTAGACTATATAATGTCTCATCTCATTTCACTAACAAGAGGGTGAACAACAACAATCTCTTTCACTTCTTATCTTATTTATCTTTTCATTTTTCAATGAAAGTACGCATATAATAAATGTTTGCTAGGCTTCTTATTCAAGTGACTTTTTGAGTTAAGGAAAGACATTCCTAACTCTCGACTCCGCAAAAAATCTTTGTTCTGTTCGTTTGATTCACAGTATTTCTGTATTTGTTCAATGTTCTTTATAATATATCTTACAGTTATTCAGATTGTGCCCCTTTTGTAAATTAAGGTCCTAGAAACTCTTCAAATGTGTGTGGCCATTTCAATTTTGACCAAGTCAAGTTGCAACATAAACTTTTTCAATCTCATTTTTTATACGAACACAGAGATTCGAGTTTCTGTTGACATTTTTGTGCCTTGCTAGCTATCTATTTTGTCTAGTCGTCTTTGTCATCTAATATTTCCTTAGATCAGAGAGAAGGAAGTAACCAGAGGTTAAAGAGAGAAGAAGAAAGAGACAAGGCCAAATAAAGAAAGCTAATGTGGCTGCAAATTGGTATATGTTGAAGATTGTTGGAGGGCAAACTGATTCGTCTAACCGAAGAAGATCTACAACACTAGCTGCCGATGAAACTGAAGCCAACGCTAGTACAGACACCACCTGCAAACACACAAAAAATAGTCAAAATCAGATGGAAATATTAGAGACTCATCTCTCAAATAAGCATTAGAAAAATGTAAGTGCATTTTGTGAATGTTTTAAGATAAGATAGATTTGTGCTCTAAAGAGCTTATTGAACTACTAATAGCTCATAGAGCTTTATTGAAAGACTAAGAAACTAAATAGAGGAAGACTTGAGAGTTGTCACCAAGAACAAAAGAGTTTCGGATTGATTCATAAAAATGGGAAAGGAGGCTGCACAAACTGCAGCCAAAGTTACATGATATGGAATACAAGAAAGCTATTTATATGAATCTACTTGCTAAGAAATCCTACCCACATGAGATTTCTTCATGTAATGGATTTGTATTGGGCTTCTCTCTAATAGTCGGAGGGTTTCTTTTACAACCGCTTGAAGGTAGGGAAGCTTGGCTATATCACATTCTTCAACCAGTCATTTCATACCAACAACACGATCCATTTCTTCTCTGAGTTTTTCTAACACCTCATGATTCTTCAGTAGCTCAGCTACAGCCCACGTGATTGTTGTTGCGGAGGTATCAATAGCCCCAATGAAAAGCTCCTGCAAATTGAACATGTATACGTTGGTATTTAGAATTAACAAAGAGTGAATGTGAAACCTTGTATTCAACGTGAAACAGAGATGGTCTTAATAAGACTTTACAAAGCTCTAACAACTTGTCCTAGTTTGTCTCAGACTGGTAACATACATTCACAGACTACACGAGAAATCTCACTTCAGAGTAACAAAGCTACAACATCTAAGCAAGTAAAAATTTACAAACCCAGAAAAATTAGCGAATATAAATATTATATGTAAACATATATATTATGTATAGAATGTTGTAAAGTTTCCATAAATTTGATTAAAAAAACAACTGATGAATATTTAGTAATAACAAATACTTGTGAGATTATATATGTAATTATCACATTAACTTCTTAAACACATTTATGTATCTTTTCCGACCTTTTTATTATTTTGTTATTATTTTTTTCTTTTTTATTAAAAATATTTGCTAATGTTTTCCTAATTGTTTACATATTTTCTGCTAAATTTTTATTTCTCTCTCTAAATAGTAATAAGTAACCAAAACTAAATCTTATAATTGTTTTCAATCATAACACATTACATTATTCACTTTATTATTTGATTTAAATGCAAAAAAAAAGTTAATAAAAATTCTCACTTGTTCCATTAGTAAACTTCGCTCGATGTTAAAGTCTAATTATTTATAAAGCATATATGAACATTATAAGAGATTAATAATTATCATAAATACGATTATACTGTTTGTTTGAAATTGAACAAAATATATGTTGGATTCTTTGGACATATATACACACTGTATTTTAAATACAGTATAAATAATCTGAAATAATTTTTTGGTATATATATATATATATTAGATTAGGTAATTCTATGATTAGTTTCTTATTTGAAAACCTAATTAAATAAATGGATATTCAAATATAAAAAACCAATTAAATCAAGAGAATTAATTTTAAACTTCACATATTAATAACACATAACCAACTAATATATAGGATGATTTTGATTGTACATTATAATTAACTTTTTATTGATTAATATTATTTTTAAACCACTTACCATATAATTTTATTATAATCAAAGATACATGAATTATATTAATAGAGTATTAACTCTAGTTTCATATTAGTATATTGTTCCGCTTTTAAAATTTATATTTCAACAATCTTATTCATTTATTGATATTTATTTTAAACGGGTTACTTTTATAATTTAATGTTTTTAAATATACAAATACTTTGATCATTTGTGGAGTGATAACTCAACTATACCATCAACATTTGTCATTTTATTAGGGACTGACTTTTGCTTAAAGTTTTATATTTGACAGTTTTGCATTCATTGGACATATTTAAGAAACAAATATAGTGTTTATGTGAAATATTATTAGGTTTTAGTTAATAGGTTTTCTGCAAAAAAAAAAAAAATTTTCGGATTCACTATTAATACTAAAATATGTTCAAAACTGTTTATTAAATTATTCCTATAATATCATATATATTTTATGTATATTATAAACATAGATAATGTAATTTATGATATTTAATTATTTTGCATAAACAAATTATTTTAATTCACTATTGTTTGGTAGGTAATATAGATTATATTAGGTAATTCTAAATTAGTTCTTTAAAAAAATTGATTAAATACATGAAATTTCAAATACCAACAACCAATCAAATTAAGAGAATTATTTCTAAACTTCACATATGGATGACACATAAGAAAAATCCACTTAAGTGACTTCTCAATTATATATAGTAGGACTAGAGTTTCAACTTTCGTCCGCACTGATTGCAAATAATATTTTTTTTTCTTTTCTTTTCTAAATTTTGTCAAATTTTAAAAAAGGTTTACATAATATTGGACAAAATCCTGTAGAATTTCTTACCAACAAAAATGCATATGGCAATTGGAACTTTGTTAGGTGTAAACTTCCCGTAGTTCAGTGATTTGACCAAATGTTCATTAATATTTTTTATACCGGGAGGTTTGGGCTTTGATTACCAGAGAAGGCAAAATTATGTGAATTAGTGGAGAAACGACTTACAACAGATCTGCAGCATTGCGCAAGGAGTACCGTCAATGGTGAATCCGATAGGATGATTCAGATGATACAGTCACACATGAATCTTCATACGGCATGTAGAATTTTTGGTTTTTGAATCGTCTGTAATATTTATCCGATTTTGTAATAGCATAATATATCTAATTTTAAAAGAAAAAAAAAGAGAACTTCATTATTCTTTTTACTTGGTGAAATGTTATCTTTCTGCACGTAAAATTTATTTAATGTTTTCTTTTAAAGATACCATGTTTGTTTGTTTGTTTGTTTGTTAAATAACACTTCTTTTTTTTGAATATTTTGTTAAAGAACACTTCTTTTCTCGTGTAGAGATGAGTTATAATTTTCTACAGTTTACTGGCCAGTATTTTTTTTCATAATATTAGAACCTCATCTAAGATCAAAGTCATCCAGTGATCACTTTTAAAAATTTTAACTTAAAACTAGATATGGACCCGTGCATCCACACGGATCTTTGTTCTCGTTTATATTTATATATTTTTTTTTTGTTTATATTTATAATTATTTTGTTTTCACTTTTCAATTGTTAGATATTATATTAATCACATATATGAGATGTATAAATTTAATGTTTTTCAAAAATAATAATATTAAAGTATATTTGTTCATCAAATAGATTGTTTCAAACTTTCAAATGTATTTGTTTTTTATTTTAAATCGACAAATTTTGTGGTCATATGTAATCCGGTTTAGTTTTTAATAAAAAAATATTTTAAGTTCCTATAAAACCCATAATAACAGCTAATACCCATGATATTACTATCGGTTGAACTGACTGATGATCCAATATGCAATCTGGTTTGACTTAAATTATTATAGTTAGAGTATTCTAATATATATTCATGAATGTTTAGATGAATGATGGATATATAATGAAAGTGATGTTCCAATTTTAATACAATTTTTAGTCAAACTAATTTTTCATCTTGTTGTAAGCGTAATGAATCAATATTTGAGAGGATGCATAGTAAAATGAAATTTATTTGAGCATCAACAATTTATATACGTCTATTACAATTTACAGATATATGTTTGTAAATATAATTTTCATTTATTTAGTAAGTTTACTTTTGTTATTTACATGTTCTTAGATTTTTGATGTTTTGTTTATGAATTATTTTAAATTTAAAAGTTAATTTCATTAATCGCATTAATTTTGATTTATATTTTTATTATATATTAATTTTTATTTATATTTTTCAAATATATATATATATAATTATATTTTACAACTAATTAAACTATTGAGTATTGACACATACTTTCTTGCATCAATTTATGTTTTATTGTAGTGTTTTATGATATACTTGTGTTAATATATTTTTTGAATTAGTTAATATTGATAAATATATTGCATGTTTTTTGAATAACCCGTAAAACTATGTTCGTAAAAATATCAATAGTAACATTTTTCATCGTATACTAAATTATAATAGTATCGAACTATTACTACTTTTATCACCCATATATATATATATATATAATTTTAATACTCTAAATATAAGAATTATATTTTTATATATTTAGTGAGGATTTTGAAGAAAATGATTTTCTTGCATTTGGATTAATATATAGCTGTATAAATACAAATTAATAAAAATATATCATTATTCATCACATTAATAATTAAAATATAATTAATTTATTATTAAATTTCGTATTAATATAAATTAAATTCATTAATTTAAAAAATATAAATTAGTTAGTTAGCCCCTTTATTTTAGGCATGATGTATATTTAATATTAATTAAGTTAAATATAACTAATTCAAAGTTACAAATAATTATTTTCAGTACTAAAAAGATCATATGAACATGGAGATTATAAATATATTAACAAAATTAGTTGATGTGATTTAATATTATTTTATTTTGTTATAATTTATTACAATTTATATATTAGTTTTGGTTTATATTGAATATATTTTAACTTTAGTATTCACATTATACATTTAAATACACATAGATTTTAAGTCTTGATATGTTTTTATTTTATATCATAACTCTGAACCTGTTTAAAATTGTTTAAAAAAACTTTTTCTAAATATATTATGTATGTGGAATGATAATAAAAAAACCAAAGTTAAGTATTTTTTTTCAAATATTTTAACATAAAACGTTTCTTATATAAATATTAAATCAAACCAATTTTCTTTTGCACGTATGTAGGAAGCAGTTGCATATCGAGTAAATATATCATTATTAATAGATATTTGTTTGATTAAAAGGACATTATACGTATTTATTTTATTGGACCCCAACAACTTTTTATATTCCAAAACATAGTCGATAAACATTGCTCCTATTTTAATAGTATTGATCAGTTATAAAAAATGTTTTGAAAACCGGACCGGACACCGACTCAGTGTAGCTACTGGTTGACTGGTTAGACCGGTTCAATCGGTCGATCGAGGTTTTCTATTTATGAAATATTAGATATATATATATATATAATTAAATATTTATACTATATAAACTTTATTCTATATGTAATACATTCTCTATTCTTTTTTTATTAACTAAAAATAAACAACAAACATAAATCTAACTATATATATGGTAGAAACTGAATTGTGAATACTATGTAAAATGAAATTTGAAAAAAATAAATAAATGATTTATAGTTACAATTATCATATTTATTTATTTTTACAACTATATCATCTCAAATTTTATGAATATAGTAAAATAAAGATAGTATATGAGAGTAAAAAATATATTTTCACATTGTTTCTTAAGAAAATAAAAATTAATTAAATAGTGATTGTTGAACACTAATTATAAAATATTACATTTTAGCTATTATAATTGAAAACACTTAATTATGTGCTAATTTTTAAGAACCAGATTTTAAAATTAACCCGGGTCACCGGTTTTACCGAATTTTCTCAAATCAGGGTCTTAAACTGAACCAGAATCGGCTTCTTTAGTGAGTCACGGTCGGACCAGTTCGACCGGCCAGTCCGGTCCGGTTTTCAAAACACTGGTTATAAGTTAGTTTACATCCTAGCTATATTTATATATAATCCATCACCAGATTGTTTTTATTAGGTATGGACTAGGCATTTTTGTTCGGATCTTTGGGTCGGTTTTGGGCTAGTTCTTTTCGAGCCTGGGTCTTTCGGGTCTTACATAATTGACCCAATAGGTACTTCAGAATTTTTGGTCCAAGTTCTGGTCGGTTCTTCTCGGATCCGGGTCAGTTCGGAACTATAATTAAAATATGTGTAAAATACTCATATAATATTTTGGATCTATATCGGTGATATATGGTGTTTTATACATCCTTGTATATATGTTTTCTAATTGGTTTTCAAGTCTTTATCGAGTCTTTCTAATCCTTTTCGAGTCATTACAGGTTTAGAGTTGCACTGGATAAGAGATGGACATGTTGGAGCAAAAGAGGCAGAAACAATGCAGTTTGGTGATTTTCATGCAGAACAGTCTGATGACTGTTCCAAGTGCATGTTCCGCGGCAGAGATTTTTCTGGAAACCATTAATATGTCGGGATTTTCCCTAATTTTCCTATTTTCTCTCTCAGTCGCATGTGGCTTTCACATATTATCTTTTGCTATTTTTCTTAGACATTCTACGCTATTTTCACAAACAGAAACCAGACCCTAAGACTCCATTGTTGGGATTTGCTTATTGTAAAGGGAGAAGGATATCTACACTCTTGAGAAGAATCTTGAACCCTATCTCTTTATTTTATTTATTGATCATTATGTTTTCTTCATATGTCATCTCTGTGATTTCTCTGTTCATGGGTGAGTAGTCGATTTGCTTAGTCTAGGATGTTAGGGTGTTAGATTTGTGAGCTTGACATAAATAAGATAAATCGGTTGTCTTCATACACTGTTGTTCTTAAGACTTGCATTAAACTAGCTACTTATTATCTGATTTCTAAGTTTAATCTATACATCAAAAGTGTTATAGGTTGCTAGACATAACTTGAATGAACATCATATCCCTAACCAGCGAAAGTAGATAAGGTATTTTGTGAACAGACCGGACTTGATCTTAGTGTTTGTCATCGCGTCTCAGTCCAAACGACAGTTTAGGTACTGAGATCGATTGACAAAAGGTGAAGCACCACGACAGTGGGCTGATCTATCTTAAGTGATCCGAGTTCTACACTGTTCTTTAATGAAACTTGAATAATTGTTTGGCTCACACTTGTTTGACACCCGATCAAAATTTTACTAGCATTTCAAATAAAACATTTTCAGATTCTAAATTTTACATTTAAAACTTTATATTACTTGAAAATGTTACAAAAATAATAATATGATTGTTAACAAAAATATATTTCAACTAAATTCATAAAATAAAACATACTTTTGGATATTCAAGTCGGATTTAAATCGGTTCTTATCGGGTCGGATCTATTCGGGTTGGTTTTTTTTGGGTCCAAGTCTATTCAGGTGGTTTTGTTTTGCTCCGATTCTTTCAGGTAGAAAATCTTTTGGACCCAATAGATACTTATAAATTTTTGGTTTGTTTTCGAATCAGGTATTTTTGGGTCGGTTCCAGTTCGGGCTTTAAGATGTATTTAAATTACATTCTTAAAAGAAAATGATTGGGTCCAATTAAATGTTTGTCTTTTAATAAGAGAGATTTTTCAATATGAGATGGAAATGTTAGAATGGTGCTTTGTTTTCTTCTTATATTTTCTTAATTTGAATGTTCTTCTACAACATATTTGATAGCATTATGTCATCTGTTGCAGTTTGTAAAGAGTGTGACTACTTGCTTGAAGAAAATATCATATCAAGTTAGCCAAGTCACTTGAAGTGTTAGATCAACTATATATATAGCCATGAACTGATTCACCAATTCGTACATGTTTTTTAACTTGAATGGTCGCACCACCCTAACCCAACCAGTTTACAATGTACATGGCATCTTTTCTTCTTTTGAGAACAACATTTCATGTTGGCTTTGTGGCTGGCATGATTAGATTGCACAGAAAACTAATTTCTGGTCCGCCCTTAGCTTTTAGAACGCTAAATGAGCAAAGAACAATATCCATGTATGACATTTATAATTAAGTGAATCTTTACAGTTTTATCCTTATTAAACATCAATGAAGAGCATTCTTCATTTTTGTAAATCTTTGGTTCTGCCTTTTGATTTGAAGGAACTTCAAGAAACCACTAAACAGCTAAGATATTGTTGAGCTGCAAACTTCAGAACTAGAGAAAAAATGACTATGTACCAAGTTCAAGTTGATCAAGCTGGACTTAACATAAGCCGCCTAGTCTATTCTTCACTTGGCTTCAAAGTAATTGGCTTTTCAATTGCTCCAGCATCCGCACAAAAGCATGCTTTTGTACTCATCGTCCCCAAAATCCACCATGGTTTTCGATTTCTTCTCCCACAACTGCTTCATCACCATCATAACTAAAAGACGAAATGTTGTCTTATTCTTTACCGTTGTCTAACACCCCCCCCCTTCCTTTCTAATAATATTTGTCATTTTCCGTTCATGGTCAATATAGATCGTAAAATCTATACTAGGTATTTGGTAGTGTTTGTGATGTAAACTAGGGAAGAATCAAGGATGCGGGCAACAATATCCTTAGAACACAACGATGTAAACAGAAATCGGTAGACAAAAATGCACTTTTATTGATAAGTGAAATTGATTACAACAGAGTGAATGAGATCGGAAATAACAAAGAGATCGACCAAAGAACAGTGACAAAATGAGGTCGAAAGTAGTAAAATGAGGTCGATGTAAAGTAAGTGCTATCTCTAGAAATTTTTGCGTGTCCTTCCTTGTTTTCCTCTATCGTCTTTTATAACCTCCATAGCTCCATGATCTTTGCCATCTCCTCCTAGATCTTAAGAACCGTTTTAACTTTATCTCGAGCTCGTCGGTTCGTAATGGGCCCGCTTGATCCTTGATCCATTTGACGTTGTCTCTTAAGATCAAAAGTCTTCGTGGGTCTTAACAATTTTGCAGCCCATCTTCAAGCATCGAACTCCTCGAGTTATCAGACCAAAATTGGGTCCAACAGTCAAGAACTGCTACCAACATGGGCGATCTAAGTCCAGTCCATCTGAAATCAAAAGTAGCATTCTGATATGAGTCAACTGACGATACTTGTTCTTCACTACCAATGTTTGCATGATTATCAGATTATTGCGTCGCATTGTTCTGTCTAAAGCTCCCTTTTTGAGGTTGTCCAAGTACTCCAATATCAAATCCTCACTTCACGTCAACTAAAAAATGATGAAAGATTCACCAAACACACAAAATCTTTTGCTGGTGGTATTTTTTTGTAAAGAGTAAATATACCTCATATCTGAGACTGAGAGGTAAGTATGATATGTGATTGAGAATCTAAATGGCTTGTCCTTGTGTGAGATCAAGTAGCCGAGAAAATAGACGTTTAAGTATATATGTCCAGGACATTTAGTTTTGGTTACTTTCAATGAATGTCATGATATGCGTCCTCTCTTATCTGGAAAATGTGAACCAACATTAACTACGATAGAGCAACATAAATCTCAATAAAAACAGAGAAGTTGAAAACAACATCTATTCTTATTCTTGATCAACTAAGGGAATGTTAAACTCTTTCCAGGCAGCACTAACTTTGAGGTCTAGATTTCTTGCGAGGAGTCGGTCTTGAGATACTTGTAATTTTGTTTACAAATCTCCTTTTTGGACACTCAGACAAATAATGAGCAATCTCTCTCAAGCAGCACCTGCTTTCTTTTTTTTTGAAAATCTCAAATTTCACATGAGGATTTGACTCTGTATCCTTTTACAGGCAAAGACACACAACAAACCATACCTAAAGCACAGTCACCTGAGACAGAATCTTGAAACCAATTTTGACAACTGAAGAGATTTTTTCCAAACTGTAAGATATGAAGAACTGATCGCCAATTTCTTCGAAATCTCGTTGAACTGGGAGATGACTTTCCAGAGAAGCTAGGTTTCCCCATATATAGAGCCAGGTACTAATCTTGACGATCACTACAGTTATAACAACACTCAATGCAACACCTCACATTTCTTTCTCAGTTTCTTAACTAGTTATTGGTCAACACTAACTTTGTGCATATAAGATTCAAATCCGAGGAAGCTATTTACAAGAAAATTAGATCTTACAAGTTACTGCCTACTTTTTACAATATCTCCCAAGTACAATTAACTACTAGCACAAACTATTATTATATATATACAATACAAACTGTAAAAAAAAATGCATAACTTACAATCGAAGTTTATAAAGAAAAAAAATTGGTCCTTGTTTGTTTTCATAAGTAGGCATAAAACTTCGTACGCTCTAACAAGCCACAATTAATTGTTTATTGTTCACAAGAAAAAGATTCCAATTTTTGAAAAAGCAGTTTGTAAGAGAACGAATTGAGAAATATTTAAACTAATAGCACTTTTAGATAGTGTGATTTTGATATCTGCTGCTTATACTTGTTGACTTATTTTCATTCTTTTTCTTATAATCTGAAGATCTGGATTTTTTTTCAAAAATTTATGATCCCAAAAGAATTCAACTTAATCTGAACACATAAAAAGCAACCATAAGAGTTAGAAAGGAATGATTCAACTATCCAAGTAGAGGACGCTCTCACTCTGATCCATAAACATCAACTGAAAACGTGTGTTGGCTTTGTTCTTACTAAACCAATGGTTCGGTATACCTTTAATCTCAATCTTTGTCATATCGTTTCTTGGCAGATCATAGCATAGAATGTGGAAGGGAGAAATCAAATCATATGGTACAAAGAACACTTTGCCATTTTGAGTTGTACAACCTACCTTGAATATAAGGTACTTATCGACCAAATGCAGCTGAGAAGGCTGCAAAACCATAGTCTTCCTCGACCATTCCTTGTTCCCGGCATTTTCCCAAACCCATAAGTCCAGCACACCCTTGTCTGTAAGATTGTTTGAGTCAAGAACAATAACTTTGCCGTCATATTCCATAAGACTCACTTTATTAACCCTTCCAGGAATTACGTCATCTTCGTCTCTGCGGGGAACTCGAATCATCTTGAACTCTTCGGATCTAATGTCAAAACTCACAACCGCATAAACATCCACATCAATCAAAGCCAGGTAATATATAACCCCATTGATAGACAGTCCTCGTCTGGTGGCAGCAGGAATGTGACGACAAAAGTCTGGGGGAGCCATCTTTCTCCAGGAACCTCTAGGTTTTACAACAAAGACCCAATGCTCAGACATGATCATCATGTTTGGTGCAATCAAGCAGATGACTTTGTACTGATCGTTAACAGGGTCGTGTCCGAAATAGTAGTAGACGGCCTCTACATGTTCCAAAGGAGCTGGAGGTATGAATCCGGATTTAAGGGACGGTAAGGTGACAAGTTGTCTAGTAGCAGGGTTATAGATTTTCGGCTTTCTGTATAAGGTGTAGCACATGAAACCACAGAGATTTTGCCATATGTACCCTCCCCTACGTGGGGCCGTCAGATCGTGGTCAACAACAAAGGAAGAAGAAGAAGTTTGTCGAGACGATATTACCGTGCTAGACCTGGTGAGTTCCACTAAACACATGTAAAGCGTAGGACGAGGTCGGGAAGATACCGTAAGGAAACGGTTGGTAAAATATTGGGAGCGAATGAGAGATGACCAGAGCTTTGATACGCACTTGAACCTCATGAGGGATTTAGCAGGAAGTCTCGTAAGAATCTCCCCCATCACAACATCCATAGGAATCTTCATATGCGGTCGTCGTCTTCTTTTTCTCTTCTTCCCATGGATCAGTGCCAGACGTAAAAACAAACCCATCTAGTAGCAAAAGAGATCGATCCTCGACTTTGTTTTGTTATTGAGCCCTTCGTTTAAGTTAGGAACGATCCTCGACTTTGTTTTGTTATTAGGTCATTTATAAAAAAGGAAAATAATTATTTTTATTTTTTTTAAATTGAATCTTAATATATCCAATCTAACTTCACCAATATTAGTTGACGCTGGACACCAGTTTTTTTTATTCAAGTTAACATTCATTAATTGTTATTTTATTACACAGAATCTAGCTTGTGATTATTTTTTATCATAATTTAGCCTATTACTAGATATATTTTTCTTAACTACCTTCTTATTCCAGTGTACATATGCAAGCAATTAGTGAACTAGTAAAAAAATGGAAAACATATTGAAGGTATTTAAAATAAAAAGACACCTTTTTTTTCTTTAATGGAAAGGATTTGAAGATATTTGTTAAACAAACATAACTTGATAACAAATAAAGTTGATTAAATAAGAAAAGGAAGAAAAAAAAATCGGGGTTGAGCGAAGAAACTAGTGATACTAATATTGTAGATAACTTGTTCTTGAAGGCAAATAGACAATGTCATCTACATATACATAGCTATACAATGGGATCTTATTGTCTTGGTTGACGCATTCAGCCAATCACCAACTATTAATATGTGAAAACAGTTGCAACCAAATGTATGTAATAAAATTGCTTCTGTATTAAATTCCTTTAGGTTCTTATCTTGAGTATTTTAGTAAAACGTGGATACAAACACCAAGATCCAAAAGTTTATCAAACCAAACACTTAGCAAAAGAAAGTTTTTACCGTTCCTGTATGATAAAGGTGTTTTTTACCCAAGTTATTTACTTAGCTATCGTGAAGGTCCCAAGACAGAACCAAATACTGAGTCAGCTCTACTTTGACAAATCACCACTTCCTTGTTTAGCATTAGTCGCATCCTCGTCAAGCTTGGCAGCTACAAAATAAGCACACGAAAACTAAAAGTTTTGAAACAAAAAGTTTGCAACCTAAGGAATGCAACAAAGAGGCAGGGAGCAATCACCGCTCTCGTCTTTATCGGTGGCACTTGTATCTTCTCCAGATATCAAGTAGTCAGCTAGAAATAAGAAGGTAGAAACTTAGCAATACAAATCAGGAAAACATCACATTTCATAAAACTGTGCATATCTTACCTTGCCTTTCTCTGGCAATCTTGTTCTAAGCAGACGAAGCCACTAAGAGAAATAGGGTAAAAGTTGTAAGTTTAGACATAAAAGAAAAACATTAGAGGCAAGGCAAGGCAACCAAAGAAGAAGGACCTACGCTCTTTAGCTCTCCTGTTTTTGTGGTTATGGCGTTTCTTCTTGGGTTTGGACGGATCGGAATTTGTCCTTCTGTGCAGGAGGACCTAGAGGGAATTTGTCCTCAGCACTCTCATTCGGCCATGGAATTGCAGTCTTCTGTCTCTTTTTCATGGCTTTCAGTGAGTTTGAACCTCTGCGCTTGCTACCATTAGATGAATCAAAACTTTTACACAAAACAGAGATCATCACATAAAAATCAAACTCATCATAAGCCTGAAACGCACGAACAAAGAGGAGAGCGAACGATCGTCTACAAATATATTAGCCTCATCAAACACATCTCCGCTCGAGCTCATATGCATAGAGGTTATTAGATTACACTCAAAAGCAACGCTCATAAGAACTGAGATTAGAATCTAATCATCAAAGTGATCAAACTCAAAATCAAAACTCCGAACGATCGATCGAGAACAATTGCATAAGAATCCAGGATTGTGTAAATCGTGCAAGTTCATCTCTAATCAAAACGAATTATTAAAAACTGAAAAGCTTACCAGCTGAATGGCTCTTCTCCATTGGAGTCTGGAAAGCTTTGTTTTGAATTTTGAAATGAAATGTGAAGCGCAAAAGAGAAGGCGCGTTAAAGTAGATATTTATGACTAGGGAGGGACACTGTAGTCATTTCCAATATCTGTTTGCTACTACTACCCTCTATCGTGTTTGTGTTTGCGTTAATTGTTCAAATAACCAAAAACACAGTATTTTGTTTAGATCAACAATAATATTCGAGAGGAGGTTACATATTTCCCTCCACGGCTCCACCCATTTGACAAAAAAAAAAAAATTGGGGACATTATTTGGAAAAAGAAAAGACAGGAAAAAAACTCATTGTTAGTTTTGCTAATAATTTTTTCGGTCTATAGGAATGGCCAATTTTCTCTAATTGTTTTATAATCGGTTTGGTCACTCAGGTATAACATATATCACATATTAGTTTTATAGTTGACTCGAAAAGTTTTCAGATATTACTCGAGTGTTATGGGTAGTTCGTTTATCTAAATATATTCAACTCCTATTTATTTTAGATCATATATTAAAATTATACTCTCTTTCTTCCTAAATATAAAATGGATAGAATAGTTTTTATGTTCCAATATGTAAGATATTTTCATATTTCTATATAATTTAACTTTATCAAAAAAATATGTAACCAATCAGATTTAACAGTTTTATTTTGTAATTGGTTAAATAGTTTTTAGTTAATAATTTTAATAATATATTTTAGATAAAAAGTAATTTTCTTAATAACATGTTTTACCTAAAATATCTTATATTTAAGAATGTAGGAAGTATTAAATATATATATATATATATGTATTAAAATAACCATATATATATATATAGGGAATACTTGAAAATGTTTTACAATATTCAAAATACTCAAAAATATTTTAAGAGCATAAAATTACTAATTTAATCATACATATATTTGGGTATAAGCATACATATATTTGGATTTGGATATCGGTTATTTAAAACAATCCATTTGAGTATCAATATATATATATATATATATCTTTTTTTGATCAAAGAGTATCGATATTTTTAGGTACATGTTTGAGTATCGGTTCAGTTCAGGTATTGATACCCGAACCACCCCACGCCTTGAACCCATTCAGTTACACAAACATTCTCTCTCAACCAACTCTCAAATGTTACGCTCCTTACGAGAAAAGATTCATATTTTGCATGTGGAAGTTATCAAAACGTAAGCTTCTGTGAATATATATATTCATGATTGATTCTCCATTCTGTACTGACAATCTTATACTGTCTCCAGACTATACTTCAATTCATTCTACAGGCAGAGATCATGACCATTGACCACCTTCAACAGTTTGTCTGATCCTTATGGAGCAATGATTCACTTCCACCAAAACAACATTATAATTCAAGTTGAAACATTTTTGGGTACAAGGAAGGTCTGTACATAGTTATAATAGCATATAAATGCAAATCCATGCATCATATATTTTTTTGTGTTCAAAGACACCATAGTTGCTTGCAACATATAGCAAGCACATCATGAAGAGTGTCCTCTCTCTTTATTTCATAAACAAGGCAAAAGCCAAAAGTTGAAGAACATGTGAAGCAATCTTTAATCTGTCATTGCATTGTCCAAAAGCTTATATTTTCGATGTTATACGTCTTAGGGTTGCTTCTATAGATCCATGAGGTTCATCCGTTGGCAGGTACACATCATCCTTAAACTGCAAAAGCAATATATTAGAAGCCATTCATATATTCGAATGTCATCATACAAAGACAACAAACAAAAACATGAAGATTCTTACCTTAACCATTGAAGGGTTTTCCTTGGATGAAAGATTTACAGGTAAGAAGTGTATATTTGGCATTTTAAGGTGAATCGATGCTACATCAGCGAACCTGATCATGTCAAAAGAACATGAACATGGTAAGCATCACATAAACAGTGAAGACAAATAGACAAGGTAGAAAAATATGATGGTACCTTCTCAGTACAGCGTCCCCCATAAGATAGAGTGTGCGTTGGACAGAAGGGCTATACACACCGGTATCAGGAGGACCAAAGAAAGTATCCATCAGAACTTTCTTTACTTCCATGAACTTCTCATTGAAGTAGAGTTCCTTTTTTGGGACGCTTGCAACAGAGTCATACGAGTACCTGTCACCATGAACGTCTAGTTTCAGTTTCACGAATGAAACACAAATAGGAAATCTATGTATGTAATATTATCAATAATGAACTCATACCTCCAAGATGCATTCACCTCTGTGGCAAGCATTCTCTCTCGAGTATCAGGCAGAATGGTGTACTTGTCTCTCACAAACTTTTCAAATCCTGACTGTTTATTTGCATAAACGTGGCACTGTCAGTTATCAGTAGCTTTCTAAAGTAGATTGACAAATAAAAACATCAAATCTCGATTTTCATATTATTCTTGTTTGTATTTCCTCTATCTCAGGTTCATAAGTTAGAGAAGTACACGTCTATCTCCAGAAGGTATAGCAAACAATGACAGTCATAATGATCTACATTGTGTCTCCGTTTCATAGAGAGTAGACTCGGCAACAATAATTCTCTAGGTTAGGAAAAGGTAAGTCGAAGGGGTAAAACTAGAAGCACGCCAATACAGAAAATAAAACACCAAAAGAGTTCTTGTGCCAACCAATATCTCTATGCATCGAAGGAAGCACCAAAAGACATTTAACTCGCCACTATAACAGTGACAATACAGAAAATTCAAAAGAACAACAGAAGGATGTGTACCTGGGTTGTCTTAAGCAGAGCTAGTCCTGAAACACCAGAAGTTAAGCTTAGCGCCCCAGATTTCTGTACTGTAGCCTCCACAGTATGGTTATCTGACCCAAGCTTGAAACCTTTAAACAACAAAAAGAAATCATTGAGAAACTTAGTCAAACCATAACAAAAACTGGTTACAGAGAAGAAAAAAAGAGTCACAAAACCGACCATGTAAATGGGGTTTTCCATCAATGCATACACGCTCCCATGGCTTCTCAATGATATTAACAATAGCAGTGTAAACCTTCAACAATAAATGAGATGGATAAACACACGGTTTAAAGAGTAACAAGCAGAGTGTATATTCAGCTGATAGTGCATATATATTACCTGAGGATAAAAGGAGCAAAAGTGATTCCCTAAAAGTATAGCAAATTCCTCTACAGAGAGACGATCTCCACACTCTTTCGCCTTGACATAAACCTTCTCATTCAAAACATAACAAGATCAAAGTAAAGTAGTTTGTGATATGTTCCAATCAAACAAAATTAACAAGTTGATTCTTTATACACATACGAATAAAAAGAACTAGATTGGTGACACCAGAACAGAGCATATATATCTCCAGCCTCGATACAACAAGTTGTTTTATTACAATGATCCTATGATCTACAATCCAAGACCAAGCAAGGGACAGATTATAAACTATGATCGGATGTAATAAAAAAAAAAACTTCAAAAGCTTTTGTCTTTTTTGAGTCAAAATTAGTCAAAAAAAAAGTTTTCATTTTTTTGGAGTCAATATATGAAGACACTTTACCGTATTTTTCATGGTATCGGTGGCGACGATGTCGGAGTTATCGTCACGGTGGTAAGAAGAGAGGCAGTGAGAGAGAAGACTGATGCTAACGTTCCATTCAACAAAGTGATGGGATCCATCGCCGCCTTGACGCCAAACTCTACCCACTCTCACTCTAGCCTTGCCATGTCTTTGCTCCACTCTCAACCCTTCTTGTGCCATTAAAGCTGAACAGATCGTACGATTTGCGAGAGAATCAAAAGGTAACAGTTTCTGAGATTCCTCGGAGATTAGTTGGATGGTGGGGGAAGAGAGAGAGAGAGAGATGAAATCGGATCAAATTCAATAATAGAAAGCGTGTTGGGATTTGATTGCGAGACAGCACAGCACATGGTTTTCTTTTCTTTCTACGAAGGTTGAAAGAGCTGACGTGTAGACAGAATCTCTCTAGGTGTTGCTTTCACGGGCATTCCGCTGGATATATTATTTCTTCCCCGACAACAGTCTTAATTCTTTTTTTTGCAAAACAGATACTAAAATTTCTGTTTTAATTAACAGAGACTAAAATTTTACTAGTTTATAAAGTTGTAATTCTTTTGAAAATATCTCTTTTGGATTTATATATTTAAGGCATGCTGCACTGAAACAAGTCTTCAGATATTTAGAAGGTACATGTTCCTTCGGTCTTTATAAATTATAATGGTAACAAGTGCAAGAAAGAGTTCGTGGGAAATAGTGATAGTAGTTACAACGTCAATACAGATGATGGAAAAAGCACGGCAGGTCACATCTTTTATCTCAATGATTGTCCAGTTACTTGGTGTTCACAAACGCAAGAGCTAGTTGTTTTATCATCATGTGAAGTAGAATGCATGGTAGCTACAAAAACAGCAAAACATGAGATATGGTTGCAGGAGCTTATGAGCGAGATCTTGGAGGATGAAGTCAATACAGTTGTCATACGCATTGATAATAGATGGGCGATTGCATTGGCTAAAAATCCATAGTACCATGGAAAGAATAAGCACATACATACGAGGTTTCACTTCATAAGAAATGTGTTGAAGATGGTGTTCGAATTCGTTTTTGACGGAATGGTTTTAGACCATTTTTCAGACAAGTTTCCGGATGAAGACGTTTTTCGGAATAACAAATGTTTGACAAATACTTTGAAAAAGTGTATTCAATGTCAAAAACAGAGTTCGTTTGAATAAGAAATGAAGGTCTAGAGTCTTTGACTTGGAAAGCTTGTAAGCTTGACTATTTGACTATGTTCAAAAACTAGTAAATGTCCCACATAAAATATGGAGAAGTTATAAAATGATTACACTATGGTATAATAGTAAAAAGATATACCCAAGTAAATATTTGTGTATCAAACCGAAATGAATTAAACCAAGTTTGGTATTAGATTCGGGTTTGAAATTGGGATTGTATTTAAGATTTGGTCTAGTCTAATATTCTTTAATATTTTTGACTAAATTTAAATCAGTGATTAAAATAATCATTTATATATTTTCATTAATAACAAAGAAATATTTTTTGACTTTCATGGTCATGAATTCAAATTGATTGTGATAATCAATGTCATAACATTTTTGGTGTTATTGCTTTGGATGAAACTTATATAATCCAAGTCTCCATATTGTTAAATTCAGACAAGAGGTCGAACATCAAAAATAATTCTCTCACTTGAATATTTGATTCTTTAATTTTGTGTCTTCTCTTCTTTTCTTTTTTGAGTCAGAGAGTACACACAAAAATTAGTTTCGTTAGGTTTCTGATAGAGTGATGCAGATCAGAAGATTTGTGCAGTTGTATCCTGGGAATCTGAACGCTACAAAACCGTCGCACTACGGAGCGTTTAAAAATTTAAGGAAAGAGATTAATCATCTCGACTCTGCAATTTTTCTCTTGAGTCATTTGTTTCGGTATTGTAATTTTGAATTTTGTTCTTATTATTTATAGAAATATCAGTTGTCCCTATTGTAGTAAAATAAAATTCCTACAGTCTTAAATCTTTAAACATTGTTTTTGCTTTGCACTAACAATACTGATATTTTTTTTGTAAAAGTTGTGCTGTTAAGAACATGTTAGAGATGATGCCGAAATCGGATCTGAATTGGAGAAATATTATGATGGAGATCAATTGTTTTCCCATCAGGTTATCATCGTCTATGATTTAATATTTTTTGTGTGTTGCGTGAAGTATCTCGTGCTTCTCACTTACATTATTGGTTTTGCAGGATCTGTGGAGTTTTTTTTTTTAAAAAAAAATTATTTTTCTGCATTTTTTGATGCTTGCATGAGTTTTTTTATAAAATTTTCTAGCTCATAAATGGATTTAAAATAAAATGTTTTCAGTCACATGTCAATACTTTGACTTGGTAAAAGATAATTTATTTGTTTTAATTATCAATAATGACAATGACTAACGTTTTATTTTCTTGTTTCAGACTTTTTTGGAACAACTTAATTTGAATATTAAGTGCTTGATCATGAGAAAAGAACAATGATTTAAGTTTAATGTACGGTGAAACCATAGTCATAAATAACATTTTGATTCTTAAAGGATCATGTTATTTGAGTGGAAATGAATTCGTGAGTCGACGCCCCAAATTAAGTTTGGGAGGGGTCTGCCACATATGAATCATTTGCCATTAGAAAATATAATGTTGTTGACATTGATCAAAACATTTATATTTTGTCAATGCTTAAATGCAAGTTGAAAAAAGATTGACCATGCAAAACCAATGAGAATTTTCAGACCAATGACTGAAACTGACATGTGTATTGTAGTTTCTAAAATCAATATGGTTGAGAATAATTACAGAAAATGATGGTTTTGATGGTGCAAATAATATCTAATAATGGTATGTATATTTGCTAAAAAGCAAAAATATGGTTTGAAAAAAAATTCAAATCATATATAAGTTGGACTTATAAATCAACTTAAGAGAACTATAAAGATAGTTGTTTGTAAAATGTGATTTCTGAGAATGAAATACATCAACAAGAAAATTTTAATATTTTCTGAAATAGTAATTTTATTCATTTAAATCTAAAAGAGTTGTAGATCAATTTTCTAGACTCTTAAGGGATGTTAAATGTACATAAATATGCATGTTTTTGAGCTATCTAAAAAAATGTGGGGGAAGCTTAGCTTACCATTTAAGTTGTTGGCAAGAGGCCAAATGAACTTAGTGATAGTGATCACAATATAAACTTTTTGAAAAAAAAAACTAGTGGCATACACTAAGTTTTGTGTACAATGGTTAATTATATCTTGGAAAAAAATGACAAAAATCATTAGACAATTGATCTCGACTAATCTCAAGAGATTATGTTTATTGTGATGACAACCTATAATCATTTTATTGAAGGTGTGTCATGAGATTAAATTGTAATATCATCAAAAGGAATGGGTCGCCTGTTGAATTAAGATGAGGCTTTGCGTTAACTCTACCTAACTGACTGGAAATCCCAAGAAATAGGTTCAAGGAGACAACTAAGTGAAGTTAAATCTGCCTAAAGCACTGTAAGACTTCGGTCTATACCCAGTTCCTAGAATGATTAAACAATGCTACATGTAAAGATTTCAGGATAAGCATTTGCTTTTAGTGATTTGTGTCTATTGTTTTGAGATATGAATGGAGTAGTACATGATACTCCTCTAAACAAAACTAATGGCAAATCACCTTGTGAGTGTGAAATGGGGCCGTTTCTAGGAGAATGAAGGAAAGGCTATATTCTCCAAGTTCACTCATGATTAACCAGGCATGTTCACGGGCAAAATGAACACAACAGGAAAAGTAGTTTTGTGAGAGAATAAAGCTGTGTTATAGTTGTTGTCTTGGTTTACACCAAAGTCCGGGGGGTTCAAGACATCATGTTCACCTCCTGGCCGAATAAATCCGATAGCTATTAATAATGACTGGTTCAAGGCTGAAAAATTGCTACCAACTCATCATGCAGTGAATTTCTCGTTCGTACTCTCAAAAGTCCTTTTTATTTTTTTTAAGTCATGTGTCTAGAGTCATTTTTATTCATGTGGGGGATTGTTGGAACTCGTTTTTGACGGAATGGTTTTAGACCATTTTTCGGACAAGTTTCCGGACGAAGACGTTCGTCGGAATAACAAATGTTTGACAAACAGTTTGAAAAAGTGTATTCAATGTCAAAAACAAAGTTCGTTTGAATAAGAAATGTTGGTCCAGAGTCTTTGACTTGGAAAGCTTGTAAGCTTTACTATTTGACTATGTTCAAAAACTAGTAAATGTTCCACATAAAATATGGAGAAGTTATTAAATGATTATACTATGGTATAATAGTGAAAACATATATCCAAGTAAATATTTGTGTATCAAACCGAAATGAATTAAACCAAGTTTGGTATCAGATTCGGGTTTGAAATTGTGATTGGATTTAAGATTTGATCTAGTCTAATATTCTTTAATATTTTTGACCAAATTTAAATCAGTGATTAAAATAATCATTTATATCTTTTCATTGATAACAAAGAAACGTTTTTTGACTTCCATGGTCATGAATTCAAATTGATTCTGATAATCAATGTCATAACGTTTTTGGTGTTATTGCTTTGGATGAAACTTATATAATCCAAGTCTCCATATTGTTAAATTCAAACAAGAGGTCGAACATCAAAAATAATTCTCCCACTTGAATATTTGATTCTTTAATTTTGTGTCTTCTCTTCTTTTCTTTTTTGAGTATGAGAGTACACACAAAAATTAGTTTCGTTAGGCTTCTGATAGAGTGACGCAGATCAGAAGATTCGTGCAGCTGTATCCTGGTAATCTGAACGCTACAAAACCGTCGCACTACGGGGCGTTTAAAAATTTAAGGAAAGAGATTAACCATCTCGACTCTGCAATTTTTCTCTTGAGTCCTTTGTTTCGGTATTGTAATTTTGAATTTTGTTCTTATTATTTATATAAATATCAGTTGTCCCTATTGTAGTAAAATAAGATTCTTACAGTCTTAAATCTTTAAACATTGTTTTTGCTTTGCACTAACAATACTGATATTTTTTGTAAAAGTTGTGCTGTTAAGAACATTTAGAGATGATGCCGAAATCGGATCTGAATTGGAGAAATATTATGATGGAGATCAATTGTTTTCCCATCAGATTATCATCGTCTCTGATTTAATATTTTTTGTGTGTTGCGTGAAGTATCTCGTGCTTCTCACTTACATTATTGGTTTTGCAGGATCTGTGGAGTTTTTTTTTAAAAAATAAATAAATCTTTTTCTGCATTTTTTGATGCTTGCATGAGTTTTTTTATTAAATTTTCTAGCTCATAAATGGATCTAGAATAAAAAGTTTTCAGTCACATGTCAATGCTTTGACTTGGTTAAAGATAATTTATTTGTTTTAATTATCAATAATGACAATGACTAACGTTTTATTTTCTTGTTTCAGATTTTTTTGGAACAACTTAATTTGAATATTAAGTGCTTGATCATGAGAAAAGAACAATGATTTAAGTTTCAAATATGGTGAAACCATAGTCATAAATAACATTTTGATTCTTAAAGGATCATGTTATTTGAGTGGAAATGAATTCGTGAGTCAATGCCCCAAATTAAGTTTGGGAGGGGTCTGCCACATATGAATCATTTGCCATTAGAAAATATAATGTTGTTGACATTGATCAAAACATTTATATTTTGTCAATGCTTAAATGCAAGTTGAAAAAAGATTGACCATGCAAAACCAATGAGAATTTTCAGACGAATGACTGAAACTGACATGTGTATTGTAGTTTCTAAAATCAATATGGTTGAGAATAATCATAGAAAATGATGGTTTTGATGGTGCAAATAATATCTAATAATGGTATGTATATTTGCTAAAAATCAAAAATATGTTTTGAAAAAAAATTCAAATCATATATAAGTTGGACTTATAAATCAACTTAAGAGAACTATAAAGATAGTTGTTTGTAAAATGTGATTTCTGAGAATGAAATACATCAACAAAAAAAATTTAACATTTTCTGAAATAGCAATTTTATTCATTTAAATCTAAAAGAGTTGTAGATCAATTTTCTAGACTCTTAAGAGATGTTAAATGTACATAAATATGCATGTTTTTGAGCTATCTCAAAAAATGTGGGGGAAGCTTAGCTTACCATTTAAGTTGTTGGCAAGAGGCCAAATGAACTTAGTGATAGTGATCACAATATAAACTTTTTGAAAAAAAAAACTAGTGGCATACACTAAGTTTTGTGTACAATGGTTAATTATATCTTGGAAAAAGATGACAAAAATCATTAGACAATTGATCTCGACTAATCTCAATAGATTATGTTCATTGTGATGACAACCTATAATCATTTTATTGAAGGTGTGTCATGAGATTAAATTGTAATATCATCAAAAGGAATAGGTCGCCTGTTGAATTAAGATGAGGCTTTGCGGTAACTCTACCTAACTGACTGAAGATCCCAAGAAATAGGTTCAAGGAGACAACTAAGTGAAGTTAAATCTGCCCAAAGCACTGTAAGACTTCGGTCTATACCCAGTTTCTAGAATGATTAAACAGTGCTACATGTAAGGATTTCATGATAAGCATTTGCTTTTAATGATTTGTGTCTATTGTTTTGAGATATGAATGGAGTAGTACATGATACTCCTCTAAACAAAACTAATGGCAAATCACCTTGTGAGTGTGAAATGGGGCCGTTTCTAGGAGAATGAAGGAAAGGCTATATTCTCCAAGTTCACTCATGATTAACCAGGCATGTTCACGGCCAAAATGAACACAACAGAGAAACTAGTTTTGTGAGAGAATGAAGCTATGTTATAGTTGTTGTCTCGGTTTACACCAAAGTCCAGGAGGTTCAAGACATCATGTTCACCTCCTAGCCGAGTAAATCCGATAGCTATTAACAATGACTGGTTCAAGGTTGAAAAATTGCTACCAACTCATCATGCAGTGAATTTCTTGCTCGTACTCTCAAAAGTCCTTTTTATTTTCTTTGAGTCATGTGTCTAGAGTCATTTCTATTCATGTGGGGGATTGTTGGAACTCGTTTTTGACGGAATGGTTTTAGACCATTTTTCGGACAAGTTTCCGGACGAAGATGTTCGTCGGAATAACAAATGTTTGACAAACAGTTTGAAAAAGTGTATTCAATGTCAAAAACAAAGTTCGTTTGAATAAGAAATGTTGGTCCAGAGTCTTTGACTTAGAAAGCTTGTAAGCATGACTATTTGACTATGTTCAAAAACTAGTAAATGTCCCACATAAAATATGGAGAAGTTATAAAATGATTATACTATGGTATAATAGTGAAAAGATATACCCAAGTAAATATTTGTGTATCAAACCGAAATGAATTAAACCAAGTTTGGTATCAGATTCTGGTTTGAAATTGAGATTGGATTTAAGATTTGGTCTAGTCTAATATTCTTTAATATTTTTGACCAAATTTAAATCAGTGATTAAAATAATCATTTATATCTTTTCATTGATAACAAAGAAACGTTTTTTGACTTCCATGGTCATGAATTCAAATTGATTGTAATAATCAATGTCATAACGTTTTTGGTGATATTGCTTTGGATGAAACTTATATAATCCAAATCTCCATATTGTTAAGTTCAGACAGAGGTCGAACATCAAAAATAATTCTCCCACTTGAATATTTGATTTTTTAATTTTGTGTCTTCTCTTCTTTTCTTTTTTAAGTCTGAGAGTACACACAAAAATTTGTTTCATTAGGCTTCTGATAGAGTGACGCAGATCAGAAGATTCGTGCAGCTGTATCCTGGTAATCTGAACGCTACAAAACCGTCGCACTACGGGCGTTTAAAAATTTAAGGAAAGAGATTAACCATCTCGACTCTGCAATTTTTCTCTTGAGTCCTTTATTTCGGTATTATAATTTTGAATTTTATTCTTATTATTTATAGAAATATCAGTTGTCCCTATTGTAGTAAAATAAGATTCCTGCAGATGGCCTTGTTAAAGTTAACATGTAGCCGGAACACAAAAAAGCTTACATCATAACTAAAGCACTTGAAAAAATTAGTTTAATGAGATGAGAAGTTTCATTGGATTACAAGATGTGGTGAATGGACATTTCAAGTTTAAGGGAGAATATGTTTACTTACGCTTGAAATTTAAAGATCAACCTTACAAAATAAGGAAATCTAATAAGTTTAGGAAAGTATCCTTTTGTATATTTCTTAAAGAGTCTATGAAATTATAATAGCTATATAGAGAGATGCCATGATGTTGTATAATAAAGTAAGTTCGCATTATTGAGTTGCGTTACATATCCCCTATATATTAAAGGAGAAGCATTTTTAAGACTTTCCTTAATTGATTCTTATTGATTTTCACCAGAATGCATGAGAAGGCTGCATTCATTATTTTGTACACGTGTCAGTTTGTGAACGATTTTAAGAAAAACGCCACATTTATTGTTTAGGTTTGTTTCCTTTGTTGATTACATTGCATAAAACATTCACGTACAATTTTTTTTCACAGCTTTTTTTTTGTCTATGTCGTGTATAGTGGAGATGTTTAACGACTTGGTTGGTTAAAGATGTTGAAAGACCTATCAATTTGATGTTATCAGCGCACAGAAGCTTTGCGGAGGAGGATAGTCGCTTGGAAACAGCTCGAGAACAATGAAGTGATCCCTCCAAAGCAGCAGAGTATCATATTCTGTGGGAAACAAGTCGAGTATATTTGCTTGACTACGATTCGGTGGGAAACAGCTTCAGGAGCAAGAGAATTCACTTGGTTCGTCACAACTCTCCCATGGAGACCCATCAATGCAAAAATATTAGTTGCAGACACAAGGAAGCTATCAGCTCGCGGAGGATCCATCGGAACACAACGACGAGCACAAGTGGAACTACTGGCAACGTTCGTTTACTCTCCATGGTCTCTCTATCGACCCTATCAATTTGATGCTATCAGCGCACAGAAGCTTTGCGGAGGAGGATGGTCGCTTGGAAACAGCTTGAGAACAATGAAGGGATCCCTCCAAAGCAGCAGAGTATCATATTCTGTGGGAAACAAGTCAAGTATATTTGCTTTAATACGATTCGGTGGGAAACAGCTTCAGGAGCAAGATAATTCACTTGGTTCGTCACAACTCTCCCACAGAGACATATCAATACAAAAATATTAGTTGGAGAGACAAGGAAGCTATCAGCTCGCGGAGGATCCATCGGAACACAACGACGAGCATAACTGGAACTACTGGCGACGTTCGTTTGCTCTCCATGGTCTCTCTATCAACCCTTTAGCCCTGAGGTTTTATGTATAGGGGATTTCGATATTATTTATAATTTTAAGTCTATCATCAAAAAACATGATACAATATTTATCTAACCGATAAATAAGTAATGATCTCATATTTTATATGTCAAAAAAGTTTTTTTACAGTAAGAATATAATCATTTTTGTAAAGCATATATATTTCCCATTTTGAACACATTTGTCATTCCTTTTTGAAATATTCGATCTATATCAATAAAATATGAGAATTCAGTTTAAATTTTGCTACTTTTAGTGATGGATTCAGAACTTTTTTGTGATATAAAGTGGATGACTCAATGAAACAATGACACAAATAGTATTTCTTTGTGTTATCAAGAAGCATGCATGGAGAAGAATCCAAAGTCGTGAGCATGCTATTTTGTTTGCTTTTGATAAGCTTTCATGACAACCATACTCAATATGGAGCTACTCTTCTCCATATAAAGAGAACATATGTGAATATCAAGAATCTCTAACATAAATTCATCTCATACTCATCTTTCACCATTGTTTAATTTACTTTCTCATTCTACACAATGACTCTCTTTTAAAAGGGCTATTCCACAAAGCTTATCAATTCGAACTCTCCCTACTTCTCCTCTCTTTTATTTTACACAACAAAAACACAATCTTAACAATGGACTCAGATGAATCTGTCAACAATCAAAATCTCACAATCACCGGTGATAATAGAATCGACCACGATTACTCAGACCCGGATCCTAATGGCTATTACCGAGATCTCAGTTTGAGACTGTTTTGTGCGGATCCGATTCAGATGGTTACTAAGCACAAACAGTTAAAGGAACTGTGCTTGGCTAATGGCAATCCCGAAGCTCATTATATCGAAGGAATATTTAGATACTTCCTCATTGACGACCATCATCATGGGCTTCATCATCTAAGACAATCCCCAATCCGTGGTTGAAACAGGTATCTATCTTTATGCTTTGTTACTTCTTTCTGTAGGTCACTATCGGAAGGGTAAAAAGTATTTCGATAAACTCTATTGGCGCCACGATATCTCAACCTCAAATCTATGTTGGGAACGAATCAAAAACTCACTGCGTGATATCCGTATTGAATGGACGACTGATAACTACACAAACTTGGCCAATCTTCAACCACGCACCAACTTCCATCCTGTTGATACCATGGCTTTAGTATGCAATGGATGTTACTACTTCAAGAGGCTCTACCAGTTCTATAAGTTTGCTACTAAGGATGACTAATAAAAGAAGCTATATGTAATCTAAATGTTGTTCTATGCAATGTTTCTTTTGATTTGTATTTTTAGTTATTTGTGTATGTAATCTACTTTGCTTCTTTGTTTCTCCAGTCGCCATTTTATATTAACCGTATTTTTTTTCATTATTTTGTTATCCCAAAGTCGAGAATCAAAATTATGGTCGGTAAGATGATTTTGTTTGATATGTTTCACATCACTAAATTTAGGTTCGGGTGCATAGAGGAGAACGATCTGTATGGATTCACATATTTTGTTAATGTTGTTGTGGACGTAGGATGTTTTGCATGCAAAACATATAAGTGATAAATATATTAAAATTTTTTGAAACAAGCTCACGTTATTCGAAAAATCGAATTTGCAAACTTCCCTTTTAAACCATTTATGCGTATATACGCCATAGCTATTTCTTACCATCGAACTGTATTCGATAAATCAAAGAAAATCCGATTTTTTGTACATAAAAATTATTATGCTTGGTGCGTAAGGTTAATAATAAATAATTATTTCCTAATTACGATATTTGTATTAGGTTTTCTTAAGAAGGTATAGGAATTATACATATATAAATACCAACATTGAATCCCTCTTCGTCTCCATCTTACAATTAAGAAACCTAGAAACTGAGTCGACGTGAGAAGAAAAAATTGGTGTGATGTTTGACGGTGTGCGTGACTTGAATCCTTCCAAGTCATCTTGGAAAATAATGGTTAAGATCATCCGTCTCTGGAAGTGTTACTCTCGGCAGAACTATATTGATAGTATCCATATGGTGCTACTTGATTTCAATGTAAGTCCTTTGTCGTGCTTTAGTTGTAATATATTAACACATCAACAAAATAAATTTAGGTTTCGGATTATAAAGTTGAGAGTTACACTTTATTTTTATGTACACAGGGTGATTCGTTTCATGCTACTGTGAATGGTGATTTGGTTGACAAGTTCGATGAGTTCATCGAGGAAGAGGACTCGAGGATATTCACCAATTTTTCTCTTTCCCAATCAGGAAACTCTTATCGATTTATCAAGCATCCTTATAAGATTTACTTCGAAGATTCCACTCGGATTCGTAATTGTGATGAGTTGCCATACGGACTGACTGGTTTTAAACCTGTAAATTTTCGTGAAATTCTCGACGGTAGTTTGAGTCCTGAATACCTTATTGGTGAGTTTCATTTTGTGTCATATATACTTTTAGTTAATTTTGAGAATTATATGGTATTGACTTCTTATTGGCCAAGTAGATGTTATTGGTCAGGTTGTCGAGATCACTCATGTTGAAATCGTCTCGCTTAATGGAAAGGATACAGAAAAGATTGAAGTATCGCTGAGAAATGCCGAGTGAGTTGTCATATATTACATAGTATGGATAAGTCTAACTTTTGATAATGATCTCGGTTTATGTACGTTGCTAAGCACTATAAGGTTTTTTTTATTGATCTAACAAGCATGTCAGACTTCCATTGGTTATATGGGGAAAGGTTGCACTTGATTTAAGTCAAGTAATTCAACTTCTTAGTGATAACACTCTAATTTGTGTATTGAGGTTTGGCAAGATAAATGTATTGAAAGGTAATCAAATCGTTTACATTGATAGTTGCTCATTGCAACAATCTTCTTTACTCATATAATACTGTGAAATATAAACGTCTTTTTCTTCTCAGCTGATCGAAGCGTAGGTAATGCGTTCAATGTGTCCGCAATCTCGCTTAACCCATGTATGAAAGAGGTTGATGATTTTGCAAAATTGTAAGATTATTGTCACATAATACTTTGTGATTGTTATCCATATTTTCGTATCAATCTTATTACATCATTCATTATATTTTTTAAAAAATATTAAATCTAGGCTACCAAAGGTTAAATTGTCTTTGGCAATTGTCCCTTCGAATCCGCTTTCTATAGACTCCATGATAGGAGGTGAAGAAGAATTCTTCGTTCATACTCAGCACAAAACCATAGCAGAAATTTTGCAATCGAGTAAGGTAATAAAATTTCTCCAATTTTTTTAATAAAACTAAGACGTTATATTTTCTATTTACCTAATTGCGGCAAATGATTTACAAAGGTGGAGAGGTGTCTTGTAAGGTGTACCATAGTTGCCATTGATAATCAAATGGGTTGATACTATATGAGTTGCAAAGTCTGCGGTACAAAATTAGATATGTTGCATAATAACTTTTACCCAGGAGGAACCTTTGAAATGGATAGTCGTTGTATGATCTATTGTACTGTTTGCAAGATGCTCAATCCTAAAATGAAGCTAAGGTGCGTCGAAAATCCCCAACATCTATTTGGTTTGTATGGGATATGTAGTAATGTTATAGTGATTATGTCTTTTTTTGACATTATCATATACTATAGGTACAAGTTGCATATGGTTGTTCTTGATAATACTTCCCACACTAAGTTTTTGGTCTTAGACGATATAGCACTCCAATTGCTCCAACAACCTTGCTTTCATCCGACAACGCATACGACCAAAGAAGTATGTCGTATAATATAATGTTTTACATTGGGAAGACTATATGTAGACCTTTGACATTTGAGTACAACTAATATCATGTTCGATTTGCAGATCCTTGAACCGAATGGTTTACGCACTGCTCTCAATAATGTTGTTGGAAAAAACATATTTGTTTAAGATCAGTATTGATAAAGTAAATTATCAGTATGATGATAATACATACAAGGTCCATAGGATTATTACCAGCCCATATATGATGAACGAGTTTGACGTCTCATTTTATCATAAGGTACATACTATTACTACAAATAATATATAGTTATCATTGCAAATAGTGTTGACTGACTTCTGTACAATCAAAATCTCTATATTAGGGAGCTTCTAACACATTCTACCCATATTTTGATGATCAGTCTGTTCGGCCAAAGGTAATATATTTTATAAACCTTTACTTACTATTGAAATTGGCCACCATTTATATTTTGAGTCGTCTTTTTTGTGTGTATGTTCCCAACAGATTCTCAAAAGTTTGTCGCTTGGTAGTAAATCTTTTAGAGAGCCATCTGGTAAACGAGAAAGATCCCCAATTAATAGTTTCTTATTTAAAGAAAGTGAAGAATGAACCAAGTGGCCGATGATTAACCTGAGTATCAAGCTAAATGGTTTTGTGGCTTTGCTGTTTCTTATTTAAAGACAAATTAGTGGTGGTTTTATATTGTTTTCTTACTTCGATTATGAATTATCATTTTTTTGGCCGGTTTAGCCAAAGTATGTTACTTTGAATCGTATATCTTTTGCTGAATCTTTGTGGTTATAGATTAATCGGAGTAGTAATGGAGATTTTATAAGGCTTGCTTTAGTTTTACTTAACATTCATGATATGACGATCCTTAAATGTAGACGAAATCAATAAAGTAAAAAGCAACTTTATATATATAGAAAAGGTTTATGTCTCAGTTTTTATTAGCAATGCAATCATATTTAAAAGTAAGTAAGATATAAATATGATATTAATAGGTCTATATAGTTAAAATACAAAGAAGAATAATACAAATTATTTAGTAGATTTTGATTTCACAATTGGATATTGTAGCTAAATAATTAATTTTGATATTTACCAAACTGTCAATTTCAATGTACATCATACACCATTTGGAGGGTCGACAATCCGAAATCGTATCTAAACTTATTAGATACGAGACATTATTATTTTATTGAGAAGGCAATAATATTATAGTTTTGGTAAGTTTCGACAACGAATCAATGCAACTTAAAATTCCCTCACTCAAATAAGGAAAGTTTTAACTATTAATTGACAAAACCTCAATTATAATATATTTTAATACTTTATACTTTGTTGACTATTGCAAAATAAACATAAGTTTATCATTTTAGTATTACATCACAATATGAATACATAATGCAACCTTATCAACCTATATATACAAGGAATAGTACAATTTGTCAAATTTATAATTATATACAGAATTGATATTTTTATAAACATGAATGATAATTATTTTTGAAGTAGTGTAAACTTCCTTAATGTATTTTCAGTTGAGTCTTTCTATGTTTGTAATTATGAACTTGATTTGACAATTCGAACCATATTTTAACAAATACATTCATTTTTTATGAAGTACATTGTATTTAGTTGGACTAATGATGATTTTTTATTTGACTTTTCGAATTACTAACTAAATAATTTTATTTCTTATTTAGCAAATATTAGTGTGTATATTCTTTTTAGAGTTACAGATTTGCGAAGAGTGGTAATGAAACGGTGCTTCTCTTATATATACTCGAGGCAAGATCTCCACTACCCACAACCCAATTAACTTCCCAACTTCGAGAAACATTGTCTCTCTAGATTCTTCTAAGTAAGTTCTTTCTTCTTTCTCTTATCTCTCTCATTTTTTCATATTTATCTTCTATCTCTCATCTTTGTCTTCTATCTCTAGATCGTGTAATTTTCATCGATGTGAGTTTATTGATCTATCTTAGTTTCAAATGTGAGGTTTGTTTATTAGTAAAGTTTTGAAGTGTAGTAAGTCAAATCCGTGTGATTTTGTAATTGTTAACAATTGTAAATTCTCAAATCGTATTGATCTATCTTAGTTTTTTTGTCAAATTTGCTTAGTAGTAAAGTTTTGAAGTGTAGTCAATAAGATCTGTTATATATTCTCATGTATTGTATTATCTTAACAATGTAAATTTCCAAATCTTATTTGGTTTAGGTTGGGTTTTTTGTTTAATTGTAAAGTTTGGAATTTTCATACACAATAAGAAGTTTAATATTTTCTCATTTTGTTTAAAAACATGCAGAATCAAGACATGCAGAATCAACTCTCCATTGCAAGTTCCAAAGATCTAAAGATGAAGGAGACAGTGGTTGATGACTCGGGAACAACATGGCAAGATGGTTACATACAAGCCCAAAACGATACGAGGCTTCATTACCGTGCTCTCCTTCTACTTTTCAAGGAGCGTCATGAAGGTGTTAAGGCTAGACATGTGGAGGAGGTCCAGTCTGAAAGACTCCTAGCTAAGCTGGAAATACTGGAGAAATTAGAGAAGGTGTTTGGTCCCATGAAGGAGAAGGAGAGGCTTATGTGTGAGCTCAGCCTTGCAAAAAAGAGGATGCAAGAGGTGAGAGTGCCAGCTCCTGATTGGGCCAAGTTGGGTGAATCTTGGTTGTTCGGTTGATCGGACCTATCTATTATCCAAGACAAATCTTTTGGAACTTTTTGGAATGGTTTGTTTAGGTTTGGATCTATGTCTCCGTTTATTTTTTTGGTTTTGAACTTTAACCGAATTATGTTTTAATTATGGTGTAGTACCGATTGGGTTATGCTTTATTTTGAACTTATGTGTTTATCTATAAGTATTTTATTTGTACCTTTATATTTTGTTTCCTTAAGGAAGATGAATTAAAACATAATTAATCAATCTTAATACGCGTATTTATCATAATCAACTACTATGATATGGAATAAATTAGTACTAAAGGCTGTATATCAGTAGAAAGAGTTTCTTTCAACCAATTTTAATGTTTGGAAGATAATATATTTCCGAAATATTTAAAGGAAATATATACATGCCTTATTGTTGACAATTCATGACTTCAAAATAATGCCTTATTGATTTTTAACTTTATCTTTTAACGACAATATATACAAGCAATATTGATTCAGTTGTATGTAAATATATAATTCGATATTTGTATTAGGTTAAATAAGGCATGCCTTATTGATTCCAAATCAATATCTTCCCTAAATTGTATTTAAGTTCCAACGTCTTCATGATATATAAAGTATAGATATTATGTATTTGCTACTTTCCCTTTATTCATATTTAACGTACTACTACTACATCCAAACTTTGCTAATATGGATGTAGAATATTTATATATGGTGCAAAATATTTATATACCCCCTATTTATATACGAGTTAACTTAGGACATGCAACTAAGCCTCCAATCTTAGAAGATTTTAGTCTTCCCCACAAATACTATTTTAATTTCAATTTTCCGTAGACAAACATGGAATCTTCGGAAATTCAGTGGTCAATTCCAAAAAATGTAATACACTCATCTTTTTTATTTTAATATGTAGTTTGGGTTGAGAATCATCTAATTATGTTGTTTATAAGGTAAAATCGGCATGGAAGCATGATGTATCTTCAAAGAAAAAAACAATCATTGGTTTCTATAAACATGTAAATCGTTCTTTGTCTTTTTTTTATATAATATTTTCTATTGTTCATCTACT
Organism: Hirschfeldia incana; assembly: GCA_026261945.1. Taxonomy (NCBI): domain Eukaryota; kingdom Viridiplantae; phylum Streptophyta; class Magnoliopsida; order Brassicales; family Brassicaceae; genus Hirschfeldia; species Hirschfeldia incana. The sequence continues at coordinate 508,654 of JABCMI010000056.1, forward strand.
AAATAAAAGAAATGATATTTGTCCTTGAAGGTTGCATCCGATATTGGGAAAGTAAGCAATACAAAACTTGGCGAGTGGTATGAATATCACAATATTGATAAATTTGAAGTTATTGAGGCGCCGCCAGATAAAATTAAATCGAAGTTCTCATGTTGGATGGAAACTAATAAATCAGCTCATGATAAGAAAATTATGATGTGTTCGTATTGTGAGGGTCAGAATATTTGTCTTTGGGATGCAAAAGCTAAAGCGTGGGAACTAGAAGAAGATATATGAAGTGTTTTATCAATTGTTTGATGTACTCAGCACTATATTCATAGTATAAGTTTCTTTGGTATTTTGAAGTTATTTCTAAAATTTGTTTGTGTATGTGCTTTTATAAGATCGGATATTATGCAGCAATACACTCAAACAATTTTCATGATGGTAAAACCTTAGTAGACATAATCATAATTTGATTTTCTTAAAAGTGGGAAAAGTTCATATTATTAAAATTAACGAATAAAAAAAAACTGATTTGTCATTGTGGTTAACATTCTATTGGTATTCAATATGTTACAAACAAAATACGCAAGCTTTTATATAGTATATTAAAGATCGAATACAATATCATCCTCACTGAAAACGTATCAATATGATAGCTTTTAGGTAATTTAGAAAAAGTTAACTTTATTGAACGGTCGTAAATTTATCGTGCTACAATTGCACATGTTAGGAAATATCTTTCTTTAGTATATACGCAGTCGTGAATAATTTCCTAGACGTGTTCCTCAATCTTCTCTTTCATTAAACTTAGACGTGTTCCTCAATTATTTCCTAAGTAGCAAACCTTTACTTTAGTGAAATTTTAGATAATATTTAGTGAATGAGAAAGTAAATTTAATACGGCTTTGATGAATAATAAATTTCAGACATGTGCATTTAGAAACATAAAATAAAAACTTATGATAAGTATCTGACCCGTATCTTCTTAAATCTCTAACTAAATTTCTTCTAGGGTTCAGACCAAACCTATATATATTGCCAATATACTTAGCAAAATATGTCAACCTATTACTTAACATAATAAATAGAGTCTTACACTGTTTGAACGATTGTGAACTTCGTTTCATTGAGTCAGCTGAATGATAAGATTCCATTCCCTGCAATCCGTGTTAAGATAGTGAGGAAATGGAATACGCGAATTGGAGGAGATCATCACGCAGTCATGCTCCTAGGAGATCAGACGGTAACGCTTATCTAAAATGTTAATGAAGTGTTGTGGATATTTTTTAATATCAAATACTAAAGTCAATTATTGTCCGTTTTAAACAAGTGATAACTATTGAAGGAAGCTTAAACTATGCTTTGTGTCTACCTACTGAGATTGAGCTGAAAGTAGGTGACTGGTTTGAAATAATCAATTTCGTGATAATGTATTTTCTCGACATGTATCGAACCACAAAGCACAAGTACAGAATCAGGTTCAATGAATCGACTTTGTTTAGAAAGATAGAACCAGTTAACAGTTCTAAATTTCTATGTTGTGCAAACTTTCGTGATATCATTCGTGGTCTTCATCATCCTATGTACTGTCTTGGTATGTTAACTATGCTAAAATATTCCTTATATTCTAACCTAATGGTACTAAAAACTCATATAATTGTCTTTGATATAGATCTATGTGGAGCTTTGGTCCGTGTAGGAGATCTTATAGCTACAAAGACATATCAACCTGAAAACCTCTACAATCGTATTCAATTTTCGTTGGAGTTCTCCTTAATAGATCTCGGGTTTGAACTTTTCATATGTCCCATCGTCGTTATATATTATAGTAATAGCATGTGTGTACAGGTTATATTGAATTTTATTGGATTTACATGTAACAGGTTCACTCATATCAGGTGTGTTGCTTATGGAGCTGTAGCACATACTTTAAACACATTTTGGCGTTATAATATCAGGGATGTTGTAGTATGTGTTTTAAGGTTATGGCGAGTTGAGTGGGAAGCAGGTAATCTCTTCCAAATTGTCTATTATTTTATTTTTATTTCTTTACTTATCAGAGTAATTACATTTTATAGGTGGTCTAACTTTTGTAACAAACATGGATGGTGTTTCTGAAATTCTGTTTGATGATGACATCCCAGAGATTCAGTATTTTTAAATTATACACAGAATATTAACCATGCAACTCCATGTTATGATATAGTTTTTAAATGACGATACTTTATACGAAATGATCATATAATAAAGTGAACACCTATATAACATCGTAAACAAATAATTTAAATGAATCATAACTTTGGTTATACCTACCGACCGCGTAAAGTATATACCTTATGTTAAACACAATCATAATATATAATTTCAATATTAATATAGATATTTTACTCCGCGCAAGTCGTGGATTACTACCTAGTTCTTGATTACTAGTGCTCACGATTCAATATTGTCAACATATGAAATTAATAATAAGCTTCGTATGATCTTTCTGCTAATATATGAGGTGCCAATTAGGCCATATCATCCTAAACAGTGTGGCGATAATCTGACAAAACAATACAGACTGGGGGACAAGACGAAATCCTACATCTTTTAAGCAAAAATCAAGACAAGGACCAGCGAGATGAAGTGCCTCACTGGAATTAGTACTAACTAAACGAACAAAAAACAGAGACCTCAACTAAAAAAGCTCATATTAAACATGAGGCATACACACTCGGAACTGATCTGTATATGAGAGGCGTCTTTGAAGGTTAGCAAAATGGATACAATAAGTGAGAAAATCCCCCTGACTTAACAAGCCTGACTTTGGCATGAAATAACAAAACAATAATGACATATCAGTAAGTGTGACCTTAACTAACTCATGTGGCCTTATTACAAACATTTGGCATCAGTAACCACCTTGACGGCATCAGTAAAATACTTGTCTGCATCTTTGACATAACGGCAACTGAAATGGATCATCGTCTCAGTACACAAGTCATCGTCATCAATAGCCACAGCTAGATTCCCCCCTGCAAGCAAAGGGAGGACAAAACCATATGCAGAACATATTTAACATAAGGAGATATAGCGAGAATAGTAGAGTATACGAGAGCTTGGGTTCTTGAATTCTAAGTAACCCTTTTTAATTGATCTTTTTCTCATGACAAATACAATAGTCATCATCAACAAAGGCAGGAGGTCCATGAAAATTTTCTAAAACTTCAAAAGAATATCTTTACTGTCAGGTTTAGCATCTTTTGTTGTCTTGGGATTACCAGTGGACAGTGGGAAGTGCTGACAGAAGAGATTCAGCAACAACTTAAGAGTTTCCCTTTGTTTTTGTTGCTAACATTGAGATAGACACAATTTGGAACCAAGATTACCTAGAAGAGTCCATGGAGTAGTAGTCCACGCCACAAAAGCACCTCTTGATATTTATTTGAACATTGATCAAAACTAAATTACACAATCTTGCGTACGAAGCTAGAAAAGAGTTTCACTAATTTTATTTTATTCACTGTTATTCAACCTGAAACAGCTTTAACCTGAGAGGCTGGAGTTGCATAGCGTACTGATAAAACAAACACCATAAATATTACAATGTTTACAGCTTTAGTTATAGTGCCTTCATGGATATATCTAAAAGCCTGCTGCTTACATTTCATATGAATCGTTTTCTTCTTACATTTTTCAAATCATTCGCTTGTACTTGGCTTAAGGTTTAGCTTTGAGACCATATTCTCCGTCCTCTGCAACACAAAATGATCCCCATATTATTCAAATACATTTGTGAATATATTAAAAAAAGCATGGGTTACGAATTGAAACACTAACCTGTTCAGAATGAGAAAGATACTTCCCATCAAGTGTCACGACGACGCGGTTATAACCATCCACTCCTTTAACTTTGTCCACAGAGCAATAGAAGTCTATCGCCGACATGCTAAACACACAAACAACAATGTAACAAAAGGCTCTCAGCTTTAAAGATACCACTAACATAGACTCAAAGGTTTCAAATAGCTATCTTATTCATTAAGAGGAAACTACTAAACAAACATTACCTTCACAAAGAACATTCTAGTAACTGAAGAAGCTAATACTATGAGTCTATGAGCATAAGAAGAACCAGCAGTGGCCTATAGGACAGAGTTTCAGCTTATGGAAGAAGCAAACCAGGAAACAAACAATGGACCAAAAATGAATGAAGAGAAACCAAAAAAAAAGAGAGTCTGTGTAAGATGATTGATTGCCTATAGCTATTAGCAAACAGTTTGTATGTAGCATCTAGATAGGAGGAGCTCATAACATGGTCTAGTTCTAGTTCCAACAAATTGTTAAACAAACAACTAGGTTTCCTAAATTTTCAAAGTGTATATGATCATAAACACGGGACTGGGAACAGATATGTTGATAAAGCAAGAAACTTTCACTTCATTCCTTAGCATATGAACATAAAACAGAGAAAATGATGGTTTTAATTTTAAATCCAGACTTTACATACTAAACAACATAGTGAGAAGATTCCATTCATACCAACACAAGAATCTAAAGCATAGTTAGAACTTACATGCCGTCGCCAAAATCTTCATTGATAATCTCCTTTATACTCTCACCGAAATGCATCACTGCTTCATTCAACCTATTAAAAAAGCCATCAACTTTAAACATCCATCAAACTAATTAACTTCGTGGCAAAGGATAATAAAGAATAGAAAAAACCTGTAGACGGTGGGTTCTTGGATGAGGTTTGGATCATATGATCTCCACGGCGGAGACATCATGGCGGCGATGAGTTCGTCGGACAGAGCAGGTAAAGCTTCACGGAGCTTGGGGACTGTGTCGGGTTTGAGCTGGGCTTGGCGACGGAGAAGCTGAGCCACGTACACGTTGGTGAGACCTGTCTCCTCAGCTAGTTGGCTGTAAGTCTTGCCCGAGGCTGACTTCACGGTGAGAAGCTGATTTGTAACGCTTTGCTTCGTCGCCGCTTCCATTTTTTTTCTTTTTGACCAAACAAAACACGTTTGTTTGGGTTAGTGGAGTAAATCACTTTTGTCTTCTCAACTTCCCCTTCGCTCTCTATCAACAACCTTATCAATTAGGCATGCGGCTCTTAACCGAATAGACAGGTTTACCAACAAAATTCAATTATCGGTTTGGTTCGCAGAAGTCGATTAGTTTGATTTTGTAACCAGAAATCAGACTATAGTTATATTTAAAACTTGGTGGATACCCGCGATCCCCCGGATTTGAATGTTTTATATAATTTTCAAATTAAAATAGGTTTTTATCATTATGTGTTTTTGTTAAATATTTATCTAAGAATAATTGTTAAAAAGATAACTGTGACTATTTTAATGGTAATTGTATTAAAATTAGTTATATATAATAAACATGATTCAATTTTTAATAAAAATACTTCAGTTTTGAAGGTATATAATACTGAAATTTGAATATCTTATAGAGTTAAGAACTGCTTGATTGCTAAAGATGATTTTATGAAGTATTATATGTATTATATAATTATAATACATAATTACAATAAAATATTTTTGTAATATATTTAGGTCGTTTAGATACTGATAAAGCTGAATCTAGAACTGATTTTCTTACTCATAAAATAAATAAAAATTAATAATCCTCTAACAAACCAAATATAATAATTTTCAATTAAGTGATTTGTCATTTTATATAAAATGTAATTCAAAATCGATTTTATAAATTAATTTATAGATGATTTATAAATCATATAATATGAACTTTAGAATCTGTAAATAGTTATTATGATAATTTGTATAAAATGTAAGCTTCAAAATATGAATAGAGAATCATTATTTATTTATATAAACTGTTTTTTTTTGAACAACATATATAAACTGTTTGTGGTTTATTATTTTATACAAAAATTATAAATATAGAAAAATGATCTATTTATTTCTCTTTCTATAATTACAACAGATAGTTACCAAAAATCATCATCTGTAAAATTGTGTAAATTATTTGGTAAGTGATATTAATTGATTATAGATTTACCATTTCTTTTTAGATTTAATTAAAATAATTATAAATTACAAATTATCAACCAATCAAATTATAACAATTTTGTAAAAGTTCACTTACGATGGACACATAAGCGAAAATCATTAAAGTGACTTCTCAAGTAATATATAATACAAATTGAAACCATAAACTAAACTAAAAAAAAAAAAATCAAATCACTCAAAATAACTAATTTATTTGAATTTAATTAATTTTAATTATAAGTAAACTATAAACTCAACGCAGATGGCATCATTAACCGTGGGGTCCTAAAGCACGTCTTGTTGGCATGGGAAATAACTAAGTTGACGGTGATTATTTTGACGAAACATTCGCTTCAGTTGTTAAAATGGCTACTGTGCGTGGTCTCCTTGGTCTGTAGCTGCAAAAGAGTGGGAAATTCACCAAATATACGTACATAACGTCTTTCTTAATGGTGATGTTAAAGAAGAAATCTACATGTGTCCCACCAGGTTTTACATATTCTGATCCAACTAAATTTTATCGTCTTCGAAAGTCTTTATATGGTCTCCGTCAAGCTCCGCGTTGCCACGAGAAACTCACAAACTCACTGACTGAATATGGCTTACAGCAATCGTACTCCGACTAGTTCTTGTTTATGTATACTAAAGGATCTAAGGAATTTCGGGTAATAATCTACGTTGATGATCTTATGATAGCGAGCAACGATCTTGATCTTCTTACCAAGTTCAAGTCTTACTTGGATAAGTGCTTTAAAATGAAAAACCTTGGCAAACTAAAGTATTTTCTCGGTATTGAGATAGTTCGTTCAGAAGAAGATATTTTTATCTCTCAATGAAAATATGCTTTAAACATCACCTCTGATACTGGAACTTTGGGTTGCAAGCCAGTGCCAATTCCTCTTGAACAGTATCATAATCTTGCCTCCGATGACAGTCTTATCTTATCGGATCCAAAGAAATGTCGTTGTCTTGTTGGTCGGTTAGTGTACCTGCCTGTAACAAGACCAGAGTTTTGCTATACTATTCATCTTCTGTCTCAGTTTATGAAAGCAGCCTGTGAAGCTCATTGGTCTGTTGCTCTCAGAGTTGTTTTTTTTCTAAAGGGTTTTCTAGGCCAGGGACTTCTCTTTTGCTCTAAAAGTGACTTTGAGGTGTCTGGTTATGTTGACGCTGACTAGAGCACTTGTCCAGTGAGTCGTCGATCCCTTAGTGCGTACGTTGTTTTTCTTATAGGATCTTCTGTTGATTGGAAGACTAAGAAATATGACACGGTTTCTGTCGGGTCCCAGTTCCTGGAAGTTGACATAGAACCTAGACGTTTCAACAGAAACAAGACTGCTTTGGTTCAGATCATGGAATTGATCATGAACAAGGTGTTATGAAGTGAATGATCAGTGTAGATCATGGGAATGCTTAGTCTAAGTCAAGGAATGGACCAAAGGACATAGGAAGATTTAATAAGAAGAAGATATCAAGCTGGTCGAAGTATCTAGCAGCTAGGCGATGTAAGCAAGAAGCTCAACCAGCTGGACAAACCTCAGTTGGAGCTCAAGTAGAGTATATCGGCTCCATGAACTGGATGGACTAGCCCACTCAGCTGGGTCAGCTGGGGATCATCTCAACCCAGCTCGACTGAGTGTTCGGTCTCGGGCAGTTGGGCCGGGTCCGAACTGTGGCCGGACCATGTGAACGACCCATGTGTGGTGATTGGCCGATGGGCTCTTGTGGTTGGACCATGGGCTTGGGTAATCAGTATGGGCTTGTTTTGGACAGTTCCACAAGTGATTTGGCAGGTCCAGGACATCTGATAACTGCCTTAGGCGAATGGTTGTGATATAGACCATTGATTAAATCAATGGCAAGAATTGATACCGAAGTGATGCAATGGTTAGAGAAGTAACCACCCCTTCTTCAATATAAGGAGGGCAAGTCCATGAGTTTGCAGGCACGCCAGGGCTTCCTCCCACATCCTGAAACACAAAGAAAACAGAGAAAAGGAGAAAAATGGTTGGATTGCACAATCCAAGATCATGAGTGGTGTGAAGGCAGCAAAGAGACAGTTTTGTTGGCAAGCAAAGGGAACAACCCTCTGATGGTGTTTGATTATTGATGATCACGTCTTAGGCTTTATCTATATCCTGGAAACACTCACAAATGGTCAGGAGAGAAGAGAGAAGGCTGAACTCCACTCTTAATTGCCGAGACAGCCTTGAAGGCGGATGAAAGCGGTTTCATGGGAGTTCAATGGAAGGAAAGATTGGTGCGACTCATGAATGGATCTTATAAATACTGGAAGTACATGATAATACTTGATAAAGTCGTGTGCAAGAGGAGCATGGTCTTCCAAAATAAGGAAAGGCACAAGATCTAGTAAGATCAAGTATAAGATAACCGATTTATAATTACTTCCCAGTTTATGTGTATGTCTCTTGTGGTGCGATCAAGGCTAGGTATGGTACGCCACTTGAAAACTATATATTGTGATATAAACTAAGGATCCAGGACATTGAGCAAAATGGGCGCCTAGCGTTGCCTCTAGGCGTCGGGCGCCTAGCGCCGGTGCTGCCTCTAGGCGCCGGGCGCCTAGCGCCCGTGCTGGCTCGGGTCCTCGAGCGACAATCTTCCGTGCACAAGTTCCAGGCCCCGACCGTCAGAAGTCTGTACTTTGAGTCTTTCCCGAGTCCTCACGGAATGAATCATTGAGATTCCGCGTACAAAACTCCCGTTCTTACTCCAAACTAAGATCGTCGGAAACACTTCGGAAACTCGTAAGATATCAACGGGAAGGAAGATCTTAAATTCTTCGTACGAAACAGTGATGGTTATCTTCAGACACCACTCATCTCAACTCTACGAAGGAATGAAGATCTTCCGAAGAAATCGTAGAGAACAACAGAAGTCCTAGAGACGGCCCGAAAGGGACCAAACGCGATCGGACAGTCCGTTTACGATTATCTGAGATAGATACGACGATTTACGTTTATCTTTACATAACAAGATAAATGCTAAATTTCCAGAAGGATAAATGTCAAGTTTCCCGAAGATAAATGTCAAGTTTCCCGATAAACATGAAGGCCGACGAAAATGGAAAAAGCCCGCTTCGTGGCCCAAAAGGAGAATAGACCGTCATAAGAAGTAGTATATAAAGGAGCTTTGGGAGAGAAGGAAAGGCAGAGGCATGGCCTAGGACGTCTGACCGCCTCTCGTTCTACTTTCATCTTGTCCGCAGACTTCTGTTCCTTCGGAAGAAACTAACAATCCTTTTACTCAGAGTTCCGCACATAGAAACCCTAGGCGTTATTCTCGACACCCCCGTTTCTATGACAAACGCTCGTACTAGACGAACTCCGCCAGGCAGTTTGATCTCTTGTTCAAATATTTCTAACTGAACTACGTCCGACTTGATCCTCGAAAGGGGTACGTAGGCAGCCTTTCTCAAGGTCCAGTCCCAACTCTTAACAAAACCCCTTTTGTACGATTTTCGTCTATTGATTATCTTTCCATATTTTCCGCACTTGTTCGGTCACTTGTTTGTTGGCTGTCGCAGAGAATCCGGGCCTTCAGGGAAAGTTGAGTTAACTTGGCTTTCCTCCGTTTTTACTTAATCAAAATCGACAGTGCGAATTTCGGTTCCCATAGTTTGGCGCTAGAAGGAGGGGAGGACGGATTACTCTTACTCTTACGGCCGCCAAACGCTTGATCAAAGCAATGTCTGGAAATGTGAAAGACAAACTCGCAGCTCACATCGACGCTGGTAAAACAACTTCGGCAGTGACTGCTCCTACGACCAACGCATATGCAAACGGTTATCTAAGATTATCATCTTACGGACAAACGTCCCGAGAACGGACCATCCCGATCAAGTTCGGATCCTATCAACCATGCACCCCCGTCCAAGTTCCTGCAACACGGTCCTCGGATCCATGGACACAACCCCCCTCATTTGGGATTATCGAAGAAAGACTTCGGGAAAATTCATAAAAAGACTTGGTAGTGGAGACGGATTCATGCCTGCCGTATAAAACGGCTATGGTTTGCTTGAACACCATTTGCCTTAACTATACGGGGAATTGAAATCCTTTCGGAAAAACCAGCATCACATCAACGGCTTTTTCTAAAGAAAAAATCGTAAAAACGTCTAAGTCCCAAGACGGCCCAAAAAGGGCCTGAATCACGGCTAAACGACCCACATACGATTTTAGAGTAGGATCAAGCCCAAAGCTGGTATGACGGTCTGATTACCGAGTAGAGTTTCGACTGGAAATGTTTTTTAGAATTTCCCGGAAAAATAAAGACTTGCTTACTCATGAAACAGAAAGCTCGACTGATCGGGTTACCAATCAACGCTTCTAATGCTAAAATTCGATAACATTTTACGAAACACCTTTCGTAAAATAAATTCTCGAAAATATTTCACGAGACGGTTTTTGCATGATTAAACTCGACAACATTTTACAAAACAGTTTCCGTAAAATTAACTCGACAACATTTTGTGAAATAACTCTCGTAAAATAAAAGGTCAATAACGTTCTAAGAAACAATTCCTTGCTGGGATCATGATGGAATCGATCTCCAAAAGTCTCGGAAAAACAATTAGAGAAACCTCGAGAGACTAAGTGTCGATCGAGAAACCTTTAAAAAAAAACAAGGAAAAACAGGCAGTTCCCGCGAGGAAACACAGTCTCGGGCGGCTAGCACGCCCGTGCTGCCCGTAGGCGCCGGGCGCCTAACGCCTGTGTTGCCCCTAGGCGCCGGGCGCCTAGCGCCCGTGCTGCCTCTAGGCGCCAGGCGCCTAGCGCCCGTGCTGCCTCTAGGTGCCGGGCGCCTAGCGCCCGTGCTGCCTCTAGGCGCCGGGCGCCTAGCGCCCGTGCTGCCTCTAGGCGCCGGGCGGCTAGGACGCCCGTGCTGTCCCTAGGCGCCGGGCGGCTAACGCGCCCGCGCTGCGCTGGTCGCCGGACAACAAAACATTCGGTGAACGCGGCAAATCCTCGCGAAACCATCCCCAACGATAGTCCAACCAAATACTTTGCACCTTTCGTAAAATAATCCTAGACAATACTTCACGAGACAGCTTCTGCACGATTAAACTCGACAACATTTTACGAAACAGTTTCCGTAAAATTAACTCGACAACATTTTGTTGAATGACTCTCCTTAAATAAAAGCTCGGTAATATTTTACGAAACATCATTCGTGAAGTATAACAAGATCGCAAGCTTCTTGACCTGACCAGTTCGCTCATAACTTGACGAAACAAGAAGCCCCACTCAAGTGTCATCTTGCCGTTCGTTTTCACTTGTCTACCCACCTTAGCCTTCTTCGAGTTTTGCCTACTTCTCCTCCCTTTGCTTCAACGATTCTGCAACGATTCTGCACTGTTTCTTCGGGTTTCATCAAAAATCGATTCTCGATTCAGTGTCAGACTTTTCGAAGACCTTTGACAATGAAACGTTAGAAGACAAAGAGGAACGGACATGAGGCAATCTCGAGTAATCAACGAGACTAAGGTACGTCCGACTTAGAAAATTTTATCAAGGTTTTAATTTTTTCGTAGGAAAGGAATGAGAACGTCTTGTAAACTGCCGTAAAATTTAGGGAACTTAGAACCTAGGTGGATAGTCTAGCAAGCTAAGTCTTAGGCATTTTCTTCCAGTTTCGTTCTATTGTTCCTTGACTGTCTAGGCAGAACGCGCAAACCGATCTAATCTCTCGGAAAACCGAGAAACGATCGCCACGCATCCTTGGCATACTCATTCTACTTCATAAAGAAAAAATTCCTTTCAAAAGGCAAACGGCACTCTAAGATTCGTCCGAAACGCTAGCGTCATAACGGCATGGTCAAACCGCTACAAACATAGTCTTGAAAACTCTACACCGTGTCTTGTTGCAATCTCGCGACAAGAAACTTGTACAACGTCAGACTAATAGCACGACGGTGAGCTACAAAATTAACGGAATAACCTTCGGTAAAACTCCATGAGTAATTCGAAGCAAATTTCGCCAAAAGACGAAATCAAAGCGGAAACATTTCCCGTGTAACCCATAACTCGGAAAACTCCGCTAAGATTTGCATGTCTATCTCAACGAACGCTATTCGGCCATCGGCCGACTACGCCTTTCCATAAAGCCTGAACCTGAATTCGGCATCACCATTAAGGACAATCGTGAACCAACATGACTTTAATGCGAAAGGATCGCAGTCTGATCGTTTACCAACTCCTTGGTTAAACGGCTGAACATAGCCTTCACCCCAAGACAAAACAGCTGAACGATTGCCGCTCCAATCACTTAAGGGCCAGACGATAATCCATGATTTGTCATAAAACTCCAAGTGACCATTTACGTGAGCAACTCTGTCGCATAGCCCAAAAGCGGAAATCATGCGATGAATTTCTCGTAATAAAATCAGTCCTAACAGCCATACCGTTAACGGAAAAATTTGAACCTAACATCGACTGATTAAGTTCTATACGTCCCGTAAACAAAGCATGAAAAGAAACACTCGTGACAAAGCTCCAAGAGTTATACGAGTCGTCCTTAAAATCCCGGAAGGCCAACACTTCGCAAAACAAAGCAAAGGTGGACGCTTCTCCCTGGACCAAATATACGCGACCCCTGGTCCTAATTCCTCGATCAAAATTTTATAACTTGCACGTCCAAACTGAAACAACAGTTTCTGACTACGGACATTCGCAAAACATCTCCAAGCCCGCGAACATTTGAAATGCGGCACAAGGGAAAATTAACTCGTACACATTTGAAATGTGTATGCTTGTATAATCCCACGTTTTTTGAAGAAACCAGATTTTCGAAACTCTTTACAAACACATAAACCGAATTTTTGAAACTCTTCGCAAACAAACTCGCCAATCGCTAAACGGCCTCAACAATGGATCCAGTATCCACCAAATAAATCATAAACTATCGCCCGGAAACATTTCGCGATTTCTAAAAGCCCATAGTCCTTTATGGCATAAGAAAAACAAACTTCAAAGCACTGCGAGACGTCGCTTCGTGCCTGAACATTCATTTTTCGATTAAAACCTTCATACACCTTCTAAACGGCATCATATCGTTGTTGCTGATCACAACAAACAAACTCTAACGTCCTAAACAGACAAGCCACCTAAGGGTAGGCTCTTTTACATCCGACAAGGATCCCATAACGCGCTATACAAAAAAATCCAAATTTGGTTCAGCACTTCGTAAAGGAAGTAGCTCGATTCGTGCCCATACAAATCATATAAGCCGATACCACTTCGCGGATTTTAAAATGGTACGAATCAGGTTAAAATCACAACCAGGCAAAACGAAAGCCGATTTGTCATCGCACAGCCTCAGTCTGAGAGTAAACCTAGGTCTTGCCCTAAACCCAGCCTTGCTGGTATCTTAACATCTCATAGGCAAAGCTTCAACGACGCGAGATCCCAAAAATTGTCTCTTCACTCAAGTCTGTACGTTTCCACAAATTTTCGCGTAAATCGTAAACCGCAGGAAAATCTCGCTTTGTACAAACGACGGATACGGTGATCATCAGGGAGGCAGGAATGAGACGACAACTCACACCCTGTCCCTCTAACTTCGATAGACAGAAGTTCTGAAAACGCAACATTAATATTTTATAAAGATTGAGCCGCAGAGTTCAACAGATGCCCTGAAAAAGGCCGGGATTCGAAGCCACCAACGGCCAGTCCCACAAATGTACATCATGGCCTCTTAACGGCCGAAACACAATCAAAATAAAAATCTCTGAAAGGATTGATAAACCTAGACGCTCCCCGGAGCATCACCTTCATCCTCAAAACTCACCCAAAGTAGGAACGGTCTCACCGTCGCCTCCATTGGTCGCACCACCGCTGCATGTTTCATATGCGCCGGCTTCACGATCCCTGACAGCGTAGTCCTGGTCCTCCAAACCCTCCGAATCCGGGACAAGGGTGCACACGGGTTTCAGACCAGCGAGAATCGAGTCGAAGTCCTCTCCGTCAAACTTGCGAGTCCCCGTCTCCTCAAGACTCTGAATCTTCTCTTGAAGACGACAGACTTTCGAGGACAGATGTTCTTCTCTTTCTTCACATTGAGCAACGAACTCACGGTCTTTCCGACGTCACGTTCAAGATCGCCAATCAAAGGTGATGTGGATGTCCGCAATGAAATATTCTTAGCCACAAATTTCGACTTTCAACTCATAATCTTCCGCCCGCAAGATCGTCTCCGCGTCTTACATGCTGGGGGGCTAACTGTTGGGGTCAAAAACGGTTCTCTCGAAATCAACGGCTAAAACTATTTATCATGCGCGGACTTTCCATAAAACAAGCGTCGAAAGCAAGACAAGTCGTATAGCTTAAAGAACCTATGTTAAAGTCGATCGTTCTTGATTTACACGATAAACTTTAAGAGAAAACCAAATAAGATTTAGTCGTAAAACTTCGATGATACAATCAAGAAGAACCGAGAGACATTAGGTCCGTAGCTAAGATGACACGACCATACGTAAGTATACGGAAGAAACGGGAAGTAATCTAAGTTTGGACAGGCCGAACGACAAAGAATCCGCCTTGAAACTTCAAAGAGCCCGTTCTCTCAAACCGTGAGGACCCAGAAAACGAGTAAGATATCAAATCGAAGCCCTCGCCGAGACGCACGTGCTGCCTCCAGGCGCTGGGCGCCTAGCACCCGTGCTGCCTCTTGGCGCCGGGCGCCTAGCGCTGCCTCTAGGCGTCGGGCGCCTAGCACTGCCTCTAGGCGCCGGGCGCCTAGCGCTGCCTCTAGGCGCCGGGCGCCTAGCGCCCGTGCTGCCTCTAGGCGCCGGGCGCCTAGCGCCCGTGCTGCCTCTAGGCGCCGGGCGCCTAGCGCTGCCTTTAGGCGCCGGGCGCCTAGCGCCTGTGCTGCCTCTAGGCGCCGGGCGCCTAGCGCCCGTGCTGGCTCGGGTCCTCGAGCGACAATCTTCCGTGCACAAGTTCCAGGCCCCGACCGTCAGAAGTCTGTACTTTGAGTCTTTCCCGAGTCCTCGCGGAATGAATCATTGAGATTCCGCGTACAAAACTCCCGTTCTTACTCCAAACTAAGATCGTCGGAAACACTTCGGAAACTCGTAAGATATCAACGGGAAGGAAGATCTTAAATTCTTCGTACGAAACAGTGATGGTTATCTTCAGACACCACTCATCTCAACTCTACGAAGGAATGAAGATCTTCCGAAGAAATCGTAGAGAACAACGGATGTCCTAGAGACGGCCCGAAAGGGACCAAACGCGATCGGACAGTCCGTTTACGATTATCTGAGATAGATACGACGATTTACGTTTATCTTTACATAACAAGATAAATGCTAAATTTCCAGAAGGATAAATGTCAAGTTTCCCGAAGATAAATGTCAAGTTTCCCGATAAACATGAAGGCCGACGAAAATGGAAAAAGCCCGCTTCGCGGCCCAAAAGGAGAATAGACCGTCATAAGAAAGAGTATATAAAGGAGCTTTGGGAGAGAAGGAAAGGCAGAGCGAAAATCATTGAGAGACTTAGAGAGCAGACCCGGGATTTTAGACTGAGGGAACTTAGAACTTAGGTGGTTAGACTAGCAAGGCATGGCCTAGGACGTCTGACCGCCTCTCGTTCTACCTTCATCTTGTCCGCAGATTTCTGTTCCTTCGGAAGAAACTAACATTTCTTTACTCAGAGTTCCGCACATAGAAACCCTAGGCGTTATTCTCGACACGCCCGTTTCTATGACAAACGCTCGTACTAGACGAACTCCGCCAGGCAGTTCGATCTCTTGTTCAAATCTTTCTAACTGAACTACGTCCGACTTGATCCTCGAAAGGGGTACGTATGCAGCCTTTCTCAAGGTCCAGTCTCAACTCTTAACAAAACCCCTTTTGTACGATTTTCGTCTACTGATTATCTTTCCATATTTTCCGCACTTGTTCGGTCACTTGTCGTTGGCTGTCGCAGAGAATCCGGGCCTTCGGGGAAAGTTGAGTTAACTTGGCTTTCCTCCGTTTTTACTTAATCAAAATCGACAGTGCGAATTTCGGTTCCCACATATGATTTTTTTGGGGGGTTTGGGATCGACCTCTAAGCTGTTGGTAGTTGAGTAAACTAACCAAGGCTAAGGTGATTCGACCAAAAGAGTATTAGTTGGATTTAGTCCAATGGTTAAACAAAGAATCTTCCGCTGCATATGAGTTGAATTAATCTAAGCTAGGATAATGACTAAGGAAGGTCTAAGCTAGGGTCTACGTTAGCCCTCGCCTAAAAGCAATAATATAAATAAAGGAAGAAAGGTTCGGCCAGTGTATGGTCCGAGCAACGAAGACCATCGACCGCGGCTTGGGCAGCAAGGTTGGGGTCTTACAGTTTCAGTGACATCTACAGAAACAGAGTACAGAGCAATGGCTCCAGCGACTAAATAAATGAAATGGGACGTTTCACTATTAGAAGATATTGGCGTGAAAGTGAAGACACATGAGGCATTTCACTGCGACAGCAAGGCTGCAATTCACATAGCTGCGAACCCCATATTTCACAACCGTACCAAACATATCGACCGCGATCGTCATTGTGTTCGTGATGCAGCTAAATATGGTCACGAATAATCAAATAGTATATTTTGACGAAAGCGTTGGATCTACGCCTGAGCAAAAACAATTTGAGCCGAAGAACCAAACTGGAACCAAACCGAAATACCCAAAACCAGAACCGTACCAAATCCCTTGAATATCCGAATGATTTCTATTTTTCTATAGCCCAAATAAAAAAACTGAACCAGAGTCGACCTAATCGGAACCCAATATATAATAATATTAGTGATACATACATATAACATAACAAAACATAAATTTATAATTTATAAAGATATCAAAAGTATTCAAAAGTATTTGAAAATAACTGAATTATCATAACGTATCCAAACTGCCTGAAAGTATCCAATAGTATATGGATAGTTTTATCCGAAATATCCAAATTTATTATCTAAATCATCCTAATTGTTTGGCATTACCTTTTTGATTAACATTATTGTTTGTTTAGGTATGTTAATATTCCTATTTCATTTTGGTTGGGGCTATGACGCCTTTGTATATATCTCGTAAAGGCTTAGCACAAGTTGGAGTGTATACTCTAGTCTCTAAGTTTACAATTTGTGTTGTATGAATCAAGATCATGTATTAAGTTGGTAGCAAATCTGTTCTTTTCAAACCAAAAGAAAAATATGGTAGCAAATCTTCCACTAAAGATGCATTGGTTGATCATTTTCAAAAAAAAAAGATGCATTGGTTGTGAAGAAGTAATGCTTTTTTAGTGATCCTTACAAATTTGCTACAAGACCTTTTCTATTTTTCAATTTTATCAGTGATCTCTATTTTATCAGTGATTCTCTATTTTAATTGCAGGACCTTGACTTGGAAGCTGGGTATGACTGGCAGATCGGAACACGATATGAGGAGGTGAGAATCAGAGTATAGCGCCAAAAGTAAAAATAGTCATTCCGGTAATGGTCAAATGAAGTGTTAATGCTCAATCTTCACAAGATATTTTAAAATCTTCACAAGATATTTTTTAATCAAAGCAAATCACAAGTATTAAAAATTTAGGATACAGAAATATATAAATACATAGATATTTTAATTATAAAAAAAAATTAAAAATTCAAAATTATATAATTATTATTCTAACATATGATTTGACAAATTCTATTCACATTATTACTTATAAAAGTAGTTTTTTTTTGTAAAATTGAATCAAAACATGAAGTCTAACCACAAAACTGACTTATGTTTTTTTTTTAACATTTATTTGCCATATTCACCCCACAAGTTTACATTATTTACGAAAATGCTATTAACTTTTTTTTTGAAAATGACATTTTTATTCTCTCAACCTCATCATCTTCATTTATTTACAAGATTGTCATTATCATCAATATATACAACTAATTTGAAGTTCTTAATGCACCTCAAATCGATTTACACTTATTCTTTCTCAATTCTTATCAACTAAAAACAACATCTCTTTCACTTTCTCTCCATATTCATCCAAAAAATACCAAGATTTTGATTCTAAAATTTTTATGCTTCATAGAGCCATTGAAGCTTGCGATTCTTGGTGGGTCAACTTTGTTTGAGATTTTGGGTGCGTGAGAAAGACTTATGTGTGTTAAACAAATTATCTCACTGGTTGAAAATATGAAATCGATATTTTTTTCCAGATCTGTTCGTCCAGACGACTAACCTGTAAGTCATCTAGTTGTAGACGACTTACCTAAAACTCGTCTGGTCAGTGCAGAGGTTAGTTTTGCAATTGAGTTTTAATTTTTCTTTTCTAAACGATTTATAGGTTAGTCGTACAACTTTGTTTGATAAAAAAAAATCAAGACGACTTACTTGTTAGTTGTCTAGGAAAAACATGTTAGTTTTGCATTTGACTAGAATGTGTCAGAAATTTGACTTTTTCTGGAGTAAGTCGTCCAGTAGAAAATTAAAAAATATATATTTTGTTTCTTCTAGACGACTGACTTGTAAGTCTCTCAGCTGAGTTTTGCAATTGAAATATTAAACAAAAAAAATCTAAATAACTTACATGTTAGTCGTCTCGAGTTTTTTACCTAGATGACAAACTTTTAAGTCGTCGTGGATTTTGTTACAAGATTCTGGTTAAACATTGCTAATCTTGGACGACTTACATGTTAGTCGTCTAGGTAAAAACCTGGAGACAACAAACATGTAAGTCATCTAATATTTTTTTGTTTAATATTTCAATGGCAAAACTAATTGAGAAAACTTACAAGTTAGTCGTCTAGAACAAACAAAATATATATATATTTTTTTAAAAAAATTTCTACTGGAAGACTAACTTGTAAGGCGTCCAGGAAAAATCAAATTCCTGGCACATTTCGGTCAAATGCAAAACCTATATGTTTTTTTAGACGACTAATTTGTAAGGTTGTCACAATGTTTTTTATCAAACAAAGTTGGACAACTAACCTATAAGTCGTCTAAGTTAAATATTAATTGAAAAATTAATCTAAATGGACAACTTCCTAGAAGTCGTCCAGACGACGTTCGTGGAAGTTGTCTGCGTCAATGTCTAATAAACTTTCATTTTCTCTAAACTATAATGACTTTTTAATATATATTTTTTTGTTAATTCATGTATATTAGTCAATATTAAGATTACTGAATGAAATTTATAACTTAATTGTTCATATTTATGAGGTTACCAACATTAATGTTAATTAGAATTTCTAACTGATCCGAGAAGACTTATGTGAAAGTCTTCTAAGCTAGTTTTTAAGTCTTCTACACTAGTTTTTAATTCTTATACACTAGTTTTTGAATAACTTGTATTTTAAGAGTGTCAAGGAGCTTCAATATATGTAAAATTTATATTTATAAAATATGTTTTCTCTCTTAGTTTTACTAAATTTGACTAATTTTTCAACACAAACTTGTAAGAATATGATATGAGAACAATGCCATTGGAGTTTATTATTATTGCATATGAGAGATCCAAATATAAGAAAAAAAACTATTGAAGTCAATTATCTCATTGATTTGTAAAATGTGTAAACACATAGTTAGCACATATATTACATCTTGGAAAATATTGTTACTGATTTTACAAAAAAATCACAACTAAAAGAGTACACATGCAAATCACAAAACATACCACAAACAAAAATATTATAGATCATTCATCTACGAAAAAAAAGCTTGGACTCCACTTGATATGGAAGAAAACTTTGTCAGAAGACTTCTTATAAGTTATCTATCGCATTATATTTTAGACGACTAACAGGTAAGTTGTCTCAGGAGTCTTTCAGATCTGAAAACTCTGCATATTCAAATTCAGATATGAAAAACCTGCACACATCCAAAAACGTTCAAATGACTTAAAAACAGAGAAAATGAGTGAAAAATTAGATAGATATACTTCTATAGAACACACAATTCACATATCTAAGTGGATGATAAGAAACCATCTGATTAATGAGAAAGACATGAGACAAAAATGAAAATTCATATATAATTTGGTGTTTTCAAGTCAAAGAGATTAGAGTGGGTTTGAAAGGTTTTAGTTTGGAAAAAAAAGTTTCAGTGAGAAAAAAAAAATTGGAAAAAAAGTAAGAACTTTATACAATAGAAAGTTACCAAATGAAAAAAAAACGACCTAGCTTGGTCTCCAAACAGCACCATGGTTGCTATGGGATCCTTGGACAAATGTGTGATTGCGTATGAAGTGGACAAACCAGCTTACACACGGATGACTGATCTACCATGGATTTTACCCACTTTTACCCATGTATTGAGATGATTTTACTATCTATATATATGTTTTGGAGTATATTAGATATGTTTTGAGGTTCAGAAGCATTTATGAGTAAAATGATGTTTTAGGTGCACTTTTGGAGCTTAAAGGAGAGTTTACCCGAGATGACTATCAAGATCAGATAAGAAGGTCGATATTCAGAGATACACAACGATCGATACACATTTTGTGTAATTGATCGACGACGCATCCGTAGAAGATGACGAATCGAGATAACCAATCGATCGATGTACACCTAGTACCATCGATCGATATCAAACGCGTAAGAAGAATAGTTGGACTCAACCGACTTGAATCCCAAGATATATCTAAATTACAAGACCGTCCATGGAAAATTTTTAACCTAATGAACTCATATTTATAGTTATGCCTATGTGTTTTGGCAAAAGATGCTTTCTATACTTTTTATGTCTTTCATATTGTTCACCTTTGATACATCTCTCATATTTTATCAAAAGTATTCATTGCATATTATTCTCTACTTCAAAGTTCTTATCTTGCAAAGGTTATAGAATTCTAGATCTAAAAGAAAGATACAAAGAGATTTGTTATCCTGAGGAACTTAAGTGTTCGGTCTTCTAATCTTATGAATTTCTATTATTACCTTACTGCTATGAATCACTAAGCCATGTCTGAGTAGTCTCACTTGTTAAATTTGGGGTTCAAATAGTTATGAGGGATTAACCCCAACTATAGATTGTTGAGTTGTGATATTCATTATCATGATGAACTCTAGTGCTTATTTTAGTGTAGCTAACTAGAATATGATCCTAAAATGAATTAACTTGTTAATCATTATCCTGAAATCATCTTGCATAAGCTAAGATTCTCTAGGGATACGCGAAAGCCGGTCTATGACCTTGGTGGGCACTTATTCAACTCCATCCGAATCTATATCGATCGATACTCCTATAGCATAATTGATCGACGGAAAACATATATCGATCGATATCGCTGTCAAAAAATTGATCAATATTGCCGGCAATCAGATCAGTGGACGAAGTCTAAACGCGAGAGCTAATAGATTTGTCTAAGAGTTGAAACTCTTTAATATCATGCATGCAACTTGTTAGGCATTTATAGCATTATATTCCTGATTATCTGAATAGTAATCTTAAATCTAACAACCATTCCTTAATACTTTAAAACCTAAACAAATTCTCTTGAGCAACTTACCATTGCTCACAACTGCAAGTTACATTTAAAACCTTTTCAACCTAGCATAATCACTAAGGATTACATCTTTTGTGTTCCCTAGATCCCTGTGAATTTGATCCCTAAGTACTACAACTGAACCTCTTATTTGAGAGAGTAATTCACTCCTTAGGGTAATTTGAATGATATCAAATTTGGTGCCGTTGCCGGAGAGCTTTGATTGCCATTAGATTTAATCTGATTAGGTCTTGGTTACTTGTTACTGCTTAATACATCTTCTGACACAAAAAAAATTTCTTGTCTTATTCAGGTACATGCCCAGCAATACTAGAAGCAACAACAACACTCATTTTTTGTACACATAAGATCCCCACGGCTTGGAACGTACCATCTGCAGAGACCTATGTTCTGCATCGATCTACTTCAACAACCGTTTGTCGACCGATACCCGCTCACCACAGTCGACCGAGACACTTTCTTCGTCGACTGATACTCGCACCTTACCGTCACTCGACATTAACAACCGTTCGTCGACCAACACCGATCATCCGGCATCGATCGACACTCTCAATTCTACATCGATCGATACTAATTTGCGAAACATGGTAGCGCCTATTATTCTCACAACCGATGAGAATGGAGACCTGCGTGATCAAGATGGTCACATGCGTAATGCAGCAGGTCAAAAGCTGAATGCTCAGAGGGAGATCATTACTGAGCAAGAAACTCCACCTAAAGACTTCATCCAATCTGTAGACGAGGCTAATCAAGCTAGAACTTTGGCTGAATACAACCGTCCTGGTCAGTTCTATACCAACCGATCAACCATTCGCCCTCTTGCCATTCAGAGAGGAGATTTTGAGCTCAAGCCGCAGTACTACACACTTGTGGGACAAAGACCCTTATGTGGGTTGTCTA
The DNA here is from genome assembly GCA_026261945.1 of Hirschfeldia incana. Lineage (NCBI taxonomy): Eukaryota > Viridiplantae > Streptophyta > Magnoliopsida > Brassicales > Brassicaceae > Hirschfeldia > Hirschfeldia incana. The sequence continues at coordinate 531,050 of JABCMI010000056.1, forward strand.
GTGAGCATCTTATGGACCATCTGGAGAGGTTCAAGGATCTCATAACCGCCATTAAAGCCAATGGAGTCCCTGAGGACTATCTTCTCTACAAGCTTTTCAAATACTCTCTATTTGGAGAAGCTTTGCAGTGGCTCAGGCAGTTACCCCCAGGTTCTCTCACAACCTGGAGCGGCATCAAAAATGCATTTCTGCTGTGGGAACCGAAATTCGCACTGTCGATTTTGATAAGTAAAAACGAAGGAAAGCCAAGTTAACCCGACTTTCCCTGAACGCCCGGATTCTCTGCGACAGCCAACGACAAGTGACCGAACAAGTGCGGAAGATATGGAAAGATAACAAAAGACGAAAATCGTATAAAAAGGGTTTTGTTAAAAGTTGGGACTGGACCTTAAGGAAGGCTGCCTACGTACCCCTTTCGAGGATCAAGTCGGACGTAGTTCAGTTGGAAGGGTTTGAACAAGAGATCGAACTGCCTGGCGGAGTTCGTCTAGTATGAGCGTTTGTCATAGAAACGGGCATGTCGAGAATAATGCCTAGGGTTCCTATGTGCGGAACTCTAAGTAAAAGGATTGGTAGATCCTTCCGCGAGAAATAAGAGTCTGCGGACAAGATGAAAATAGAACGAGAGGCGGCCGGACGTTCTAGGTCCTGCCTTGCTAGTCTACCGCCTCAATTCTAAGTTCTTAAGCTAACAGGAGCTCTCCAGGTCTCCAATCTCGGATTTGCTTTCTCTCTAGGATTTTTGCTCTCCTTTCCTTCTCTCCCAAAGCTCCTTTATATACTCCTTCTTATGACGGTCTATTCTCCTTTTAGGCCGCGAAGCGGGCTTTTTCCATTTTTGTCGGCCTTCATGTTTATCGGGAAACTTGACATTTATCTTCGGGAAACTTGACATTTATCCTTTTGGAAATTTAACATTTATCTTGTTATGTAAAGATAAACGTAAATCGTCGTATCTATCTCAGATAATCGTAAACGGACTGTCCGATCGCGTTTGGTCCCTTTCGGGCCATCTCTAGGACTTCCGCTGTTTTTTACGATTTCTTCGGAAGATCTTCATTCCTTCGTAGAGTTGAGATGAGTGGTGTCTTAGGATAACCATCACTGTTTCGTACGAAGAATTTAAGATCTTCCTTTCCGTTGATACCTTACGAGTTTCCGAAGTGTTTCCGACGATCTTAGTTTGGAGTAAGGACGAGAGTTTTGTACGCGGAATCTCAATGATTCATTCCGCGAGGACTCGGGAAAGATTCAAAGTACAGACTTCTGACGGCCGGGGCCTGGGACTTGTGCACGGAAGATTGTCGCTCGAAGACACGAGCCAGCACGGGCGCTAGGCGCCCGGCGCCTAGAGGCAGCACAGGCGCTAGGTGCCCGGCGCCTAGAGGCAGCACGGGCGCTAGGCGCCCGGCGCCTAGAGGCAGCACGGGCGCTAGGCGCCCGGCGCCTAGAGGCAGCACGGGCGCTAGGCGCCCGTCGCCTAGAGGCAGCACGGGCGCTAGGCGCCCGTCGCCTAGAAGCAGCACGGGCGCTAGGCGCCCGGCGCCTAGAGGCAGCACGGGCGCTAGGCGCCCGGCGCCTAGAGGCAGCACGGGCGCTAGGCGCTCGGCGCCTAGAGGCATCACGTGCGTCTCGGCGAGGGCTTCGATTTGATATCTTACTCGTTTTCTGGGTCCTCACGGTTTGAGAGAACGGGCTCCTTGAAGTTTCCCGGCGGCTAGGACCATCACGGGCGGCTAGGACCAGCACGGGTGCTAGGCGCCCGACGCCTAGAGGCAGCACGGGCGCTAGGCGCCCGGCGCCTAGAGGCAGCACGGGCGCTAGGCGCCCGTCGCCTAGAGGCAGCACGGGCGCTAGGTGAGGGCTTCGATTTGATATCTTACTCGTTTTCTGGGTCCTCACGGTTTGAGAGAACGAGCTATTTGAAGTTTCAAGGCGGACTCTTTGTCGTTCGGCCTGTCCAAACTTAGATTACTTCCCGTTTCTTCCGTATAATTTCGTATGGTCGTGTCATCTTAGCTACGGACCTAATGTCTCTCGGTTCTTCTTGATTATATCATCAAAGTTTTACGACTAAATCTTATTTGGTTTTCTCGTAAAGTTTATCGTGTAAATCAAGAACGATCGACTTTAACATAGGTTCTTTAAGCTATACGACTTGTCTTGCTCTCGATGCTTGTTTTATGGAAAGTCCGCGCATGATAAATAGTTTTAGCCGTTGATTTCGAGAGAACCGTTTTTGACCCCAACAGTTAGCCCCCAGCCTGTAAGACGCGGAGACGATCTTGCGGGCGGAAGATTATGAGTTGAAAGTCGAAATTTATGGCTAAGAATATTTCATTGCGGACATCCTCATCACCTTTGATTGGCGATCTTCAACGTGACGTCGGAAAGACCGTGAGTTCGTTGCTCAATGTGAAGAAAGAGAAGAACATATGTCCTCGAAAGTCCGTTGTCTTCAAGAGAAGATTCGGGGACTCGCAAGTTTGACGGAGAGGACTTCGACTCGATTCTCGCTGGTCTGAAACCCGTGTGCACCCTTGTCCCGGATTCGGAGGGTTCGGAGGACCAGGACTACGCAGTCAAGGATCGTGAAGCCGGCGCATATGAAACATGCAGCGGTGGTGCGACCAATGGAGGCGATGGTGAGACCGTTCCTACTTTGGGTGAGTTTTGAGGATGAAGGTGATGCTCCGGGGAGCGTCTAGGTTTATCAATCCCTTCAGAGATTTTTATTTTGATTGTGTTCGGCCGTTAAGAGGCCATGATGTACATTTGTGGGACTGGCCGTTGGTGGCTTCGAATCCCGGCCTTTTTCAGGGCATCTGTTGAACTCTGCGGCTCAATCTTTATAAAATATTAATGTTGCGTTTTCAGAACTTCTGTCTATCGAAGTTAGAGGGACATGGTGTGAGTTGTCGTCTCATTCCTGCCTCCCTGATGATCACCGTATCCGTCGTTTGTACAAAGCGAGATTTTCCTGCGGTTTATGATTTACGCGAAAATTCGTGGAAACGTACAGACTTGAGTGAGACAAGTTTTGGGATCTCGCGTCGTTGACGCTTTGCCTATGAGATGTTAAGATACCAGCAAGGCTGGGTTTAGGGCAAGACCTAGGTTTACTCTCAGACTAAGGCTGTGCGATGACAAATCGGCTTTCGTTTTGCATGTTTGTGATTTTAACCTGATTCGTACCGTTTTAAAATCCGCGAAGTGGTATCGACTTATATGATTTGTCTGGGCACGAATCGAGCTACTTTCTTTACGAAGTGCTGAACCAAATTTGGAGTTTTTGTATAGCGCGCTATGGGATCCTTGTCGGATGTAAAAGAGCCTACCCTTAGGTGGCTTGTCTGTTTAGGACGTTAGAGTTCGTTTGTTGTGATCAGCAACAACGATATGATGCCGTTTAGAAGGCGTATGAAGGTTTTAATCGAAAAACGAATGTTCAGGCACGAAGCGACGTCTCGCAGTGCTTTGAAGTTTGTTTTTCTTATGCCATAAAAGACTACGGGCTTTTTAGAAATCGCGGAATGTTTTCGGGCGATAGTTTACGATTTATTTGGTGGATACTTGATCCATTGTTGAGGCCGTTTAGCGATTGGCGAGTTTGTTTACGAAGAGTTCAGAAAATTTGGTTTCTGTGTTTGTAAAGAGTTTTGAAAATCCGGTTTCTTCAAAAAACGTGGGATTATACAAGCATACACATTTCAAATGTGTACGAGTTAATTTTCCCTTGTGCCGCACTTCAAATGTTCGTGGGCTTGGAGATTTTTTGCGAATGTCCGTAGTCAGAAACTGTTGTTTCAGTTTGAACGTGCAAGTTATAAAATTTTGATCGAGGAATTAGGACCAGGGGTCGCGTATATTTGACCCAGGGAGAAGCGTCTACCTTCGCTTTGTTTTGCGAAGTGTTGGCCTTCCGGGATTTTAAGGACGAATCGTATAACTCTTGAAGCTTTGTCACGAGTGTTTATTTTCACGCTTTGTTTACGGGGCGTACAGAGCTTAATCAGTCGATGTTAAGTTCAAATTTTTCTGTTAACCGTATGGCTGTTAGGACTGATTTTATTGCGAGAAATTCATCGCATGATTTCCGCTTTTGGGCTATGCGACAGAGTTGCTCACGTAAATGGTCACTTGGAGTTTTATGACAAATCGTGGATTATCGTTTGGCCCTTAGGCGATTGGAGCGGCGATTGTTCAGCTGTTTTGTCTTGGCGTGAAGGCTATGTTCAGCCGTTTAACCAAGCAATTGGTAAACGATCAGACTGCGATCCTTTCGCGTTAAGGTCATATTGGTTCACGATTGTCCTTAATGGTGATGCCGAATTCAGGTTCGGGCTTTATGGAAGGGCGTAGTCGGCCGATGGCCGAATAGCGTTCGTTGAGATAGACATGCAAATCTTAGCGGAGTTTTCCGAGTTATGGGTTACACGGAAAATGTTTCCGCTTTGATTTTGTCTTTTGGCGAAAGTTGCTTCGAATTACTCGTGGAGTTTTACCGAAGGTTATTCCGTTAATTTTGTAGCTCACCGTCGTGCTATTAGTCTGACGTTGTACGAGTTTCTTGTCGCGAGATTGCAACAAGAGACGGTGTAGAGTTTTCAAGACTATGTTTGTAGCGGTTTGACCATGCCGTTATGCCGCTAGCGTTTCGGACGAATCTTAGAATGCCGTTTGCCTTTTGAAAGGAATTTTTTCTTTATGAAGTAGAATGAGTATGCCAAGGATGCGTGGCGATTGTTTCTCGGTTTTCCGAGAGATTAGATCGGTTTGCGCGTTCTGCCTAGACAGTCAAGGAACAATAGAACGAAACTGGAAGAAAATGCCTAAGACTTAGCTTGCTAGACTATCCACCTAGGTTCTAAGTTCCCTAAATTTTATGGCAGTTTACAAGACGTTCTCATTCCTTGCCTACGAAAAAATTAAAACCTTGATAAAATTTTCTAAGTCGGACGTACCTTAGTCTCGTTGATTACTCGAGATTGCCTCATGTCCGTTCCTCTTTGTCTTCTAACGTTTCATTGTCAAAGGTCTTCGAAAAGTCTGACACTGAATCGAAAATCGATTTTTGATGAGACCCGAAGGAACAGTGCATAATCGTTGCAGAATCGTTGAAGCAACGGAAGGAGATGTAGGCAAAACTCGAAGAAGGCTAAGGTGGGTAGACAAGTGAAAACGAACGGCAAGATGTCACTTGAGTGGGGCTTCTTGTTTCGTCAAGCTATGAGCGAACTGGTCAGGTCAAGAAGCTTGCGATCTTGTTATACTTCACGAATGATGTTTCGTAAAATATTGCCGAGCTTTTATTTAACGAGAGTTATTCAACAAAATGTTGTCGAGTTAATTTTACGGAAACTGTTTCGTAAAATGTTGTCGAGTTTAATCGTGCAGAAGCTGTCTCGTGAAGTATTGTCTAGGATTATTTTACGAAAGGTGCAAAGTATTTGGTTGGACTATCGTCGGGGATGGTTTCGCGAGGATTTGCCGCGTTCGCCGAATGTTTTGTTGTCCGGTGACCAGCGCAGCGCGGGCGCGTTAGCCGCCCGGCGCCTAGGGACAGCACGGGCGTCCTAGCCGCCTGGCGCCTAGAGGCAGCACGGGCGCTAGGCGCCCGGCGCCTAGAGGCAGCACGTGCGCTAGGCACCCGGCGCCTAGAGGCAGCACAGACGTGCTAGCCGCCCGGGACTGTGCTTCCTTGCGGGAACTGCCTGTTTTTTTTAAGGTTTCTCGATCGACACTTAGTCTCTCGAGGTTTCTCTAATTGTTTTTCCGAGACTTTTGGACATCGATTCCATCATGATCCCAGCAAGGAATTGTTTCTTAGAACGTTGTTGACCTTTTATTTTACGAGAGTTATTTCACAAAATGTTGTCGAGTTAATTTTACGGAAACTGTTTCGTAAAATGTTGTCGAGTTTAATCATGCCAAAACCGTCTCGTGAAATATTTTCGAGAATTTATTTTACGAAAGGTGTTTCGTAAAATGTTATCGAATTTTAGCATTAGAAACGCTGATTGGTAACCCGATCAGTCGTGCTTTCTGTTTCATGAGTAATCTGGGGTTTCTCCGCGATTTCCAGGAGAACAAGTCTTTATTTTTTCCGGGAAATTCTAAAAGACATTTCCAGTCAAAACTCTGCTCGGTAATCAGACCGTCATATCAGCCTTGGGCTCGATCCTACTCTAAAATCGTATGTGGGTCGTTTAGCCGTGATTCAGGCCCCTTTTGGGCCGTCTAGGGACTTAGACGTTTTTACGATTGTTCTTTAGAAAAAGCCATTGATGTGACGCTGGTTTTTCCGAAAGGATTTCGATTCCCCGTATAGTTAAGGCAACTGGTGTTCAAGCTAACCATAGCCGTTGTATACGGCAGGCAGGAATCCGTCTCGACTACCAAGTCATTTTTTGAATTTTTCCGAGCGAGGGGGGTTGTGTCCATGGACCCGAGGACCGTGTTGCAGGAACTTGGATGGGGGTGCATGGTTGATAGGACCCGAAATTGATTGGGATGGTCCGTTCTCGGGACGTTTGTCCGTAAGATGATAATCTTAGATAACCGTTTGCATAAGCGTTGGTCGTAGGAGCAGTCATGGCTGAAGTTGTTTTACCAGCGTCGATGTGAGCTGCGAGTTTGTCTTTCATATTTCCAGACATTGCTTTGATCAAGCGTTTTGCGGCTGTAAGAGTAAGAGTAATCCGTCCTCCCCTCCTTCTAGCGCCAAACTGTGGGAACCGAAATTCGCACTGTCGATTTTGATAAGTAAAAACGGAGGAAAGCCAAGTTAACCCGACTTTCCCTGAAGGCCCGGATTCTCTGCGACAGCCAACGACAAGTGACCGAACAAGTGCGGAAGATATGGAAAGATAACAAAAGACGAAAATCGTATAAAAAGGGTTTTGTTAAGAGTTGGGACTGGACCTTAAGGAAGGCTGCCTACGTACCCCTTTCGAGGATCAAGTCGGACATAGTTCAGTTGGAAGGGTTTGAACAAGAGATCGAACTGCCTGGCGGAGTTCGTCTAGTATGAGCGTTTGTCATAGAAACGGGCATGTCGAGAATAATGCCTAGGGTTCCTATGTGCGGAACTCTAAGTAAAAGGATTGGTAGATCCTTCCGCGAGAAATAAGAGTCTGCGGACAAGATGAAAATAGAACGAGAGGCGGCCGGACGTTCTAGGTCCTGCCTTGCTAGTCTACCGCCTCAATTCTAAGTTCTTAAGCTAACAGGAGCTCTCCAGGTCTCCAATCTCGGATTTGCTTTCTCTCTAGGATTTTTGCTCTCATTTCCTTCTCTCCCAAAGCTCCTTTATATACTCCTTCTTATGACGGTCTATTCTCCTTTTGGGCCGCGAAGCGGGCTTTTTCCATTTTTGTCGGCCTTCTTGTTTATCGGGAAACTTGACATTTATCTTCGGGAAACTTGACATTTATCCTTTTGGAAATTTAACATTTATCTTGTTATGTAAAGATAAACGTAAATCGCCGTATCTATCTCAGATAATCGTAAACGGACTGTCCGATCGCGTTTGGTCCCTTTCGGGCCATCTCTAGGACTTCCGCTGTTTTTTACAATTTCTTCGGAAGATCTTCATTCCTTCGTAGAGTTGAGATGAGTAGTGTCTCAGGATAACCATCACTGTTTCGTACGAAGAATTTAAGATCTTCCTTTCCGTTGATACCTTACGAGTTTCCGAAGTGTTTCCGACGATCTTAGTTTGGAGTAAGGACGAGAGTTTTGTACGCGGAATCTCAATGATTCATTCCGCGAGGACTCAGGAAAGATTCAAAGTACAGACTTCTGACGGCCGGGGCCTGGGACTTGTGCACGGAAGATTGTCGCTCGAAGACACGAGCCAGCACGGGCGCTAGGCGCCCGACGCCTAGAGGCAGCACAGGCGCTAGGCGCCCGGCGCCTAGAGGCAGCACGGGTGCTAGGCGCCGGGCGCCTAGAGGCAGCACGGGCGCTAGGCGCCCGGCGCCTAGAGGCAGCACGGGCGCTAGGCGCCCGTCGCCTAGAGGCAGCACGGGCGCTAGGCGCCCGTCGCCTAGAGGCAGCACGGGCGCTAGGCGCCCGGCGCCTAGAGGCAGCACGTGCGCTAGGCGCCCGGCGCCTAGAGGCATCACGTGCGTCTCGGCGAGGGCTTCGATTTGATATCTTACTCGTTTTCTGGGTCCTCACGGTTTGAGAGAACGGGCTCTTTGAAGTTTCCCGGCGGCTAGGACCATCACGGGCGGCTAGGACCAGCACGGGTGCTAGGCGCCCGACGCCTAGAGGCAGCACGGGCGCTAGGCGCCTGGCGCCTAGAGGCAGCACGGGTGCTAGGCGCCCGGCGCCTAGAGGCAGCACAGGCGCCTAGCGCCCGTCGCCTAGAGGCAGCACGGGCGCTAGGCGCCCGGCGCCTAGAGGCATCACGGGCGCTAGGCCCCCGGCGCCTAGAGGCTTCACGTGCGTCTCGGCAAGGGCTTCGATTTGATATCTTACTCGTTTTCTGGGTCCTCACGGTTTGAGAGAACGAGCTATTTGAAGTTTCAAGGCGGATTCTTTGTCGTTCGGCCTGTCCAAACTTAGATTACTTCCCGTTTCTTCCGTATAATTTCGTATGGTTGTGTCATCTTAGCTACGGACCTAATGTCTCTCGGTTCTTCTTGATTATATCATCGAAGTTTTACGACTAAATCTTATTTGGTTTTCTCGTAAAGTTTATCGTGTAAATCAAGAACGATCGACTTTAACATAGGTTCTTTAAGCTATACGACTTGTCTTGCTCTCGACGCTTGTTTTATGGAAAGTCCGCGCATGATAAATAGTTTTAGCCGTTGATTTCGAGAGAACCGTTTTTGACCCCAACATCTGCTTAACTTCTTTGATGAATCACGCGCTGAAGACTGGAGGAAAAAATTGCTACATTCACTCAGGATCCTAGAGAGTCATTTAAGGATACCTGGATCAGATTCAAGTTCTACCAGCGTGATTGTCCAAACTACAGATTCAACAAATTGCAACTGCTCTGCACTTTCTACAGAGGCATCACTTTGAGGTATCAGATGACTCTTGATACAACTAGTGAAGGTAACTTCACCACCAGGAATCCAGAAGATGCTGTGAAGTTGATTGCTAACTTAGATTCCCGCAACAGGACGAAGAACATTGTGAAGGCCAATTCTGCATCATTCCTTGGGAATGAACATATTAATGAAGTACATGCACAATTGGATAATGTTCAGAAGTTACTAAACAAGCAGATTTGCTCAGTGGAGGCTGCATGATCTGTAGATGGAGAGGAATTTACAGAAGAAGAGGTAAACTGGATTAGTGGAACTGGATTTCAGAGATCTGAAAACCAAGGAGGATACATAAATTTCTCAGGACAGAGAAGCAACTTCAACCAGAAGCTTAATACCAACAACTACATCAGCAGCAACCTCAACAACAATAGGAGTTATGGAAACTCTTTCTACACAAACCCACCCCCACCCAAGAAAGTAAACTGGAAGAGATGCTGGACAAAGTTCTTGAGAGTCCTTCAGATGGATTTCAATGGAAAGATTGACTCCGTCTACACCAACTTGAACACAAATTTTGATGCTTTGAGCACCTATGTGAATAAGTTGGAGACTCGGGTGGTTCAGACAGGAGAAGCTGTAAAGAAGCAAGAAGCTTTAACAATGGGAATATGAGAGTTTGCTACTAACACCAACGTGAATGCCATCTTGGATGATGACTTTTGGCAAGTGGTGAAGCATGACAAGCTCCACGATTTTGAAGATGAGAGTGAAAGAGAAGTCGGATTCACCTCTTATCGATCGACATCATCTACTCGACATCGATAGATATCACCCAGAGCGAATCGATCGATAGACTTTAACAAACATCGATCCATGTATTTTGAGAATGCTTCTCACGAGTGCAGTGCCATCAAGATTATGTCACACGAAGCTTTCGCTGCACGACACCCACATCCGCCCATCCTTATCAAAGTCGACTCGACTTCATCAAATATCGATCGACAAATTGTCTCTCCCGTCGATCGACATACTGATGCAGATATCGACTGACACACCCCAGGAGCCATCGCTCGATATACAGTACCCCATCGACGAGTGCAACTTCCAAAGATAGACGTCGCACGACTTAATGCACTTCGGGAGCAGTTTAAGACTTCCATAAACCCTCCAACCGTCATCATAAAAAACCTCTCGATATTATTGAGCCCATGGAGATAGAAAAGAAAGTGGGGGTAGAGTTCTTAGAAAAAGGAAAGAGAAGATTCCAAAACACCTTAAAAAGGGAGTTAATGAGAAGGAGATGTAAAACTTCAGAAAGGGAGTTCTGAGAATACCTAAAGAGAAACCCTTTGAAGAAGCTTACTTTTCACACAGATTGTGGATGTTTTTTAGAAAAACCAAAGAGATAGAAGAAGACATCAGGAGAATGTTTAATCAAATCAGAGATAGCTTGAAGAAGAGGATCACACTAGAGAAGAAGAGCGATCCAGGGAAGTTCACAATACCATGCTCAGTAAGAGGTATTAAGTTTCTTCGCGCTCTCTGCGACACAAGATCTGGAGTCAGCATCCTACCCAAGATCATGGCAGACTATCTAGGTCTGAAGTTAGAGCCAACTGAAAAATCATTGATCTTTCATGGATTGTTCTCAGCAGAACTTTGGAGGAATTGTTCGAAATCTTGAGGTACAGATTGGTGATGCCCAAATTTCTACAAACTTCCACGTCATGGATGTCAAGCTCAACTTCAACACATCTCTACTACTTGGAAGAACCTTCTTAGCCACAGTTTGAGCTGTTTGTGACCTAAAATCCAACAAGCTCTGTCTAACCCTAATTGACCTTACCATCCACTACAATCTGGTTCAAGTCATCAAGATTCTAAGGAAAGAGAGCTCAGCACTCGTAGCAACATGTTTTTGTGAACATGAGTATGATTCAATGGCTGAGTACGAGACATAGTATGATGAATCGACCGACGGAGGCCATATCCCATCGACCGATACCAGAAACCCCACGTTGATCGACGAGCACATCTGGTCATCGATCGATATGCCATTCAGAGACAACGAGGAGGAGTTTCCAAACGGCAAATTTGCAATAGACAGTTGGGAGAACGACCATTACATCCCAACATTAGTTATTGACACTACCAAGGAGGAGTATTATGAGGATTATGAGGAAGAACGAGCTATAGAATACATATTTCTTCGTAAAGAAGAAGATAAAGAAAGATTTCCTTACCATATCTTCAAATTCGGGGCATCGACCGATAGAACTTTCTCGTCATCGATCGATAGACACCCACCGATATCGTTCAGACGGCCTTTTCAACCATAGAGTAATACTACCCAACCCACATCGATCAACACCAGACACGATGATGCTAGAGACAGAGACTATTCAACTGGCAGTTGGACATACGATTATCACGAGAGTTTTACTGTGAATACAACACTACTGACGCATAACACCCAACAGGAAGCAGCCTCATCGACCAATACTGCACAACTTCGGACGATCCACATGATTCCCATGCCATCGACTGATGCACCTGCCGCACAATCGATCGATACTACCACAACACCATCCAAGGTAAAAACATATAATTAGATTTTGGCTTTTTAATTTCCGATGAGTTTGGTATTTTAAAAGATCCAAAGATCATGCACAAGCAATGGATGGAAGAATCATACATGTTTCCAAAAAAGACATTGCAGACATTATTCAGACGGCCAATGGATCAGTTAATCTCTTGACACAGTAATCCATCAACACAGATTACTAGCACCATCAGCCAAACATTGCAGATACATTACCCAAGCAAGATGGTGAAGAAGAAGATCATCTCAACTTAGAGGATCCAGAATTTCAACGTGAATCGATCGATTTGACTCGTCTTACATCGATCGATAAACATCGAGAATTTGGGAAGCGAGCTTTCAAATTCGGAGTTCGCCGATTCTTTTGGGAAAAGAAAGACGAATATGGAGTATATAGAAATGAATCTGGGTTAGCAAGAGGAGAAGATGGAGACATCATACATGTTTCCAAAGAAGATATCAGAAAGCCTCTGTACAGAGCCCCAATGTTCGAGCCTTCTTATTTCTGTCTACTAGAACATGTTGCACAATTTGCTAAAGGAGATCACATGTGCTAGTTATACACAGAAGCAGAGGTCTAGAGAATGATCAATGATAGAACAAGTTCTTATATTTGGGAATCTATGAATCGTGCGACAGAACTGAAAAAAATAGATCATCACTTCAAAGAGACATCAACTGGCTTGAGAGTGCTAATGATTTAGTCCACAAGAAGAAAGACGCCCTGCAAGAAGAAGTGAATGCACTTCGCCAAGATCTAGAATTCCAGAAGCAACTATCGACCGATAAAGGCAATGTGAGAGACAAGGTTTCACTTCTTAGATTTAGGTTAGGTTGAGAGAGATGATGAATAGGAATCGTGGGCTGAATCCCGTAAGTAAGCTTGATGAATGAATACGTTTTTATTGATGATCAAAGAATGTTACAAAAGATGTTTTTGATGATTACAAAGAGAATATGTAATGTGTTTAATCTAGTACAAAATTTGGTATCCCGAGAGGTCCCCCCTATCTTCGACCTCTCCTGTCTTTATATAAGCTAGGTCTCCCTTGTAGCTTCTTAACTGACCTCCGAGATATACGGCTTCGATTACGTACTTGCTCCAAGTTCCTCTTGACCGAGTCTTCTCGAAGTATCAGCTCCCATTATATCGTGACCTCTATTATGACGACTTCTAGGTTCGGCCTTTGGTTCAGCTTCCAGCTCTCATTATTGTGATGGGCTTTATCCGGCCCACTTGATAGCTCACGTTTTACCGGTACCTCACCGGAGGGTCATATTCGGGTCCAACAGTTGCCCCCAGCTTCCGAATAAAATCTTTTGTCTCGGAAGCTAGATTCCAGCCATCGATCTTATCTTTCTGTTGAGGTAATAATTAGTTCTTATCCTGTTAGATTCGGTTTACTCGATCTAACGGTCTTTATTGCTTATTGACAAAATCTACGGCTTAGATGGAAGGGATTTGAAATGACGTTTCCGAATCTCGAGAGATGATGGGATATAAAGCTGCGAGCATTAACTGCTACGCCTCCCACTTTCTCCACGCCTCCGTTCAGTTTCCAAGGTAACTTCCTCTCCTCTCTTTATTTTTACTGCGATTTTTTTTTTATCTTTCATCTTCATCATCGTTCTGCAAATTCTCTCCCAAACCTCGCCATCGATTTTCTCTTTAACCTTCCCATACTATGGATCATCCGAAAGAAGGTTCCGGCGAATCCGGGATGCCTCCCTCTGCCTCTGGAGCTAAACTATTGAAAGTTAAGCAAGAAGTCGGAACCAAAATGAAGAAGGGGAAAAAGACAGCTAGGGAGACAATCACAACCAGAGTCTCTAAACGGAAGAAGAAGGATGATTCGAGTGGGAGCAGTCCGCACTCGCCGTCGTTGCTGAAAGGTCAAGACGTGGTCAACCTCATGGTTCAAGCTCTCGGCTCGAAGGAGCTTGGCCGTGCCTGCAACCCCGATGAAACCCCCGAGACCGCTCCGGAGGGTTGGTTCTGTTGCCATGAAAAATTCATCTCCAAGTCTCACTTGAGATTTCCTCTCCCGGCTTTACTACTTGATCTGCTAGATCATTATCAATTAGCCCTCTCCCAACTTTGTCCCTCGATTATCCGGGTGATTAACGGCTTTATCACTAGGTCCAAAGAGGAGGGGGTTAGCGTCGGTCTTACCGAACTTATGAGCCTCTTTTCCTTGAAGGAGAGTGCTTCTAAGGAGGGTGGTACCGGGACCTACTACCTCCCTAGTCGTCCCAATCATGTTATCTTTAGGTTTTCTAGTAGTGATGATGATTGGAGAAAGAAGTATTTTTATGTTAAAGTTGATCCTTCGACGGTTCCTGTGGGTCGGAACCTCAGGGTCACTTGGACTAATCCATCTGGTTAGGAATTCTAGGAATATCCTTTTTCCCATTTTATTTATTTATGGTCGAATAACCTTTTTTGCTCTGATTCCTTTGCAGAAATTGAAGATCCTCTGAAGCTCTCTACCAAGCTTACCAGAGCTTAATACCGCAAGTTGCAGCAGAATCCATGTACCTGGCCAGCTTACACCACTTCTCGAATAGGTGCAGCCAGATTTCCTGACATCTATAACGCCTCTTTTCAAGATCCCATTCCTGCTGAGAACCTTGAGGGTAAGTTCTAGTCTGAACCTTCTATTGATTCATTGTTTTGAAATTTCCTTATTAAGAATTTTCCTTGTTTCAGTTTCGGCAGGTGACTCAGTTGTATCGATTTCAACCGGTGCTAGTGCTTCGGGAACTGAGAAATCTCAGCCAGGTGACATGACTCTGCGGCCATCATTCCGTTCTAGGGGTAACCCCTCTAAAGCTGCCAGTGCCTCTCGTGGAAGTGACAAGAACCAAGGAGGGTCGTTCCTTGACTCAATGAAGGAAGTTTTGGACGATGGAGGATCCAAACCTGTTGTTGAGACTACTCCTACTGAGGTCGTTGCTCAGGATGCTGCTCCTCTCCCTGAGGTCCAGGTGCCGGAAGCTGACTACCAGGCTCCGAGAGGTGGCTCTGAGGTCGAGCCGTCGAGGCACAAAAGGCCTAGGACTGATCAAGCCGGGGCTCCCACCCGATCATCTACCTCGTCTTCCAGAGGAGGAACTATCGGGTGGAGTTTTACCCATTCGAAGCCGAGATCAATCCTGGATGACTCTTGGGGCTTAGCCGCGATACTGAGGCATCTGAAGAGGGTGGGATGTCCCCTTCCAGCGCTCAAGGACCTGACAAACCGAGATGAGTATCTCGACATTGCTCACTGCATGGGTCAGGCATATGATTCTATCTTCTCTTCGTTTAGTAATTTTTTCTTTTGAAGATGATATATATATATATGTTTGGTTTTGTTGCAGTTGGCTGGTGCCATTAACAGAGCCCAGCTCAAATTCGAGAACACTCTGCAGGATGCCCCCAATGCTGGTGAGCTTGCCGAGGTTACCGAGCTGGTTAAGGCAGCCAAGGCTGATCTTGATCAAGCCCGTGCTCGAATTTGGGAACTCGAGTTTGAGGTGAAGAGATTGGGTTCTAAAGCTGATGCTCAACAGGGGAAGATTGAGAGTCAAGAGCTCGACATCCAGGTGAAGAGCAGAAGGATCAACGAGCTGGATGCTGCTCGTAGGATAGCTGAACATCAGGTCCGTGACCTCATTACCGCGTCTCAAGACAGTCAGAAGAATAAGGAGGCTGAAGTCAAGCTAGCTGTGAGGGAAGGGAAGAAGGAGGTCGCCGAAGCTTACGGCAAGATCCTGGCCTGTGTTAAGGACAAGTTTACTAGGAAGAAGGAGGAGGTCAGTGCCTTAGTTTACGCTCAGGAGCTCCAAGCTAATGCTGACCTCTTGAAGGACATGTTGAGCAACAAGATCCAGAGTGTTGAAGAGGAGTACAACCAGTTGGTGGCCTTGTTGCCGGAGGCGACAACTGCGTATGAGAAGGCTCAAGTCTCTGACTTTTCAGTCAGCAAATTTCCTCTTCCCCAGATCTCGGATAGCTCAGGTACTTTCGAGATTAATATGTTTAATCCATCCTTTTCCGGAGAGTATGGTTCTAATTTGGATTTGGTGGCTCCTAACTTAGCTCCAGTCGAAGCAGCTCAAGGAGGTAATGATGACGTGGCTGAAGGAGCGGTTCCAGCGGGTGATGGTGAACCGATCAAGGATGAGAAAGAAGATTGAGAGCTACGGCTCTTTTAAGTTTGTGCTTTGTGTTTTTTAGAAACTTTGGCCTAAGGGCTTTGTTTCGTTATGCTTTATGACTTAGTGCCTGAGGAAGCCTTTAAACCTTAATATTTGCTGGATTACGATAGCCTGGGGAGGCTTTTAGACCCTTTCTTATGTTTAAATCTCGGCTATTATTTCTGTTTTAAGCTTTTGAACTTAAATTTGTTTTATTTGGACGTAGTGATTGTGAATCTCGGATGAGTCGTATATTGTGATCATTGAATCGAATTAGGACCTTTAGTCTTAATTTGTGATAAGCATTTGGCTTTGTACGTATTCGGTCATGATGACCTCAAAGGGAAGTCTTTGACATTAGCTCGGAAAATCTGGGGACCTGAGTCCGATTTGAAAAGTTTTGGGACCTGGAGTCCAGGTCTGTAGGAACCTGAGTTTAGACTCGTAGGGACCTGAGTTAGTTCGAAGGATTTCGAGACCCTTGGAGTTGAGCGGATGAAACTGAGGAATGAGATTTTGTTGACTCTTTAGGATTTTAAGACCTTTCGATTTTGATAAGGATTTTAAGACCTTGATCGTTGTTAAGGGTTTTAAGACCTTATTGATTTGTTAAGGATTTTAAGACCTTAATGATTTGTTAAGGATTTTAAGACCTTAATGATTTGTTAAGGATTTTAAGACCTTAATGATTGGTTAAGGATTTTAAGACCTTAATGATTTGTTAAGGATTTTAAGACCTTATTGATTTATTAAGGATTTTAAGACCTTATTGATTTGTTAAGGATTTTAAGACCTTATTGATTTGTTAAGGATTTTAAGACCTTAGGTTCAGTTATTCAGGGACCTGAATGTCTTCGAGATTGTTTGAGCTTAGGTCCCGGTCTAGGGGGACCTGAATTTTGCTGGAGGGTTTTAAGACCTTATATGTTTATGGAACTGAATTAATCGTTTTATTAATATCAGATATTGGAGAATACATGATTCAGATTATTCACACAGTAACTGTTTTCAAGCTATGTGTTCTTGGTAACACATGCCTCTCTTGCTTAGGTAAGGAGATTGGTGAAAAGAGACTGGGGCTGCACTCATGACGGAGTTGCCTACGTACCCAGTCAAGGGATCAAGCCAAACGTAGTTCAGGGGATTTGGGTACCTAATGATAATATCTTTTGAGGTTCGTGGCGTTCCACGATCGAATTTCAGGTACCCCGGTTCGTACCTTCTGGAGTTTATAGACTCCGAGTCGTACTATGTGGATAATTCGGTAGGGTCCTTCCCAGTTGGTTCCTAGTTTTCCAGCTCCCGGTTCTTTAGTTCCTTCGAACACCTTTCTAAGTACCAGGTACCCTACAGCGAACTGCCGGGGGCTTACTTTGGAATTATAATGCCGCGCCATTGCTTGTTGGTAATTTTGAATGCGAAGCAAAGCTTGGTCTCGTCTTTCCTCGATTAAGTCGAGGCTATCCATCAGGAGCTGGTTGTTAGCTGCGGGATTTGAGGTGCAGAGCTCGCGTCGGAGGCTACCTGCAGTGGTTTCTGCTGGGACGACAGCTTCCATCCCGTAAGCTAAGGAGAAAGGAGTTTCTTCTGTAGCTTTTCGTGGGGTGGTTCTGCAAGCCCATAGTACTTCGGGTAGTTTTTCTGACCAGAGCTCCTTCTGGGCTCCTAGGCGTTTCTTGAGGTTTGCTAAAATCGACTTATTAGCAGCCTCCACCTGGCCGTTACCTTGAGGTCGCCGAGGTGTTGAGAATGTGAGGCGGATGTTCCATTTATCACAGAAACTTTTGAAGTCATGGGATATGAATTGTCCTCCATTGTCGGTTACGATTTCATATGGGACGCCATTCCTGCATACGATGTTTTTTCAAACAAATCCTTCGACCTCAAATCTGTTTATTTGTTGGAAAGCTTCAACTTCGATCCATTTCGTGAAGTAGTCGGTCAGGACCACGAGGTTTAGTAACTTCTTTCTTTTCCCTGAAGGTACTAATGGACCTACAATATCCATGGACCACCTCCAAATCCGCGCATGATAAATAGTTTTAGCCGTTGATTTCGAGATAACCGTTTTTGACCCCAACAGTTAGCCCCCCAGCCTGTAAGATGCGGAGACGATCTTGCAGGCGGAAGATTATGAGTTGAAAGTCAAAATTTGTGGCTAAGAATATTTCATTGCGGACATCCACATCACCTTTGATTGGCGATCTTGAACGTGACGTCAGAAAGACCGTGAGTTCGTTGCTCAATGTGAAGAAAGAGAAGAACATATGTCCTCGAAAGTCCGTCGTCTTCAAGAGAAGACTCAGAATCTTGAGGAGACGGGGACTCGCAAGTTTGACGGAGAGGACTTCGACTCGATTCTCGCCGGTCGGAAACCCGTGTGCACCCTTGTCCCGGATTCGGAGGGTTCGGAGGACCAGGACTACGCAGTCAAGGATCGTGAAGCCGGCGCATATGAAACATGCAGCGGTGGTGCGACCAATGGAGGCGACGGTGAGACCGTTCCTACTTTGGGTGAGTTTTGAGGATGAAGGTGATGCTCCGGGGAGCGTCTAGGTTTATCAATCCTTTCGGAGATTTTTATTTTGATTGTGTTTCGGCCGTTAGGAGGCCATGATGTACATTTGTGGGACTGGCCGTTGGCGGCTTCGAATCCCGGCCTTTTTCAAGGCATCTGTTGAACTCTGCTGGACAATCTTTACAAAATATTAATGTTGCGTTTTCAGAACTTCTGTCTATCGAAGTTAGAGGGACAGGGTGTGAGTTGTCGTCTCATTCCTGCCTCCCTGATGATCACCGTATCCATCGTTTGTACAAAGCGAGATTTTCCTACGGTTTACGATTTACGCGAAAATTCGTGGAAACATACAGACTTGAGTGAAGAGACAAGTTTTGGGATCTCGCGTCGTTGACGCTTTGCCTATGAGATGTTAAGATACCAGCAAGGCTGGGTTTAGGGCAAGACCTAGGTTTACTCTCAGACTAAGGCTGTGCGATGACAAATCGGCTTTCGTTTTGCCTGTTTGTGATTTTAACCTGATTCGTACCGTTTTAAAATCCGCGAAGCGGTATCGGCTTATATGATTTGTCTGGGCACGAATCGAGCTACTTCCTTTACGAAGTGCTGAACCAAATTTGGAGTTTTTGTATAGCGCGCTATGGGATCCTTGTCGGATGTAAAAGAGCCTACCCTTAGGTGGCTTGTCTGTTTAGGACGTTAGAGTTCGTTTGTTGTGATCAGCAACAACGATATGATGCCGTTTAGAAGGCGTATGAAGATTTTAATCGAAAAACGAATGTTCAGGCACGAAGCGACGTCTCGCAGTGCTTTGAAGTTTGTTTTTCTTATGCCATAAAGGACTATGGGCTTTTTAGAAATCGCGGAATGTTTCCGGGCGATAGTTTACGATTTATTTGGTGGATACTTGATCCATTGTTGAGGCCGTTTAGCGATTGGCGAGTTTGTTTACGAAGAGTTCGAAAATTCGGTTTCTGTGTTTGTAAAGAGTTTCGAAAATCCGGTTTCTTTGAAATCTTGGGAATATATGAGTATACGCATTCCAAATGCGTACGAGTCAATTTTCCCTTGTGCCGCATTTCAAATGTTCGCGGGCTTGGAGATGTTTTGCGAATGTCCGTAGTCAAAAACTGTTGTTTCAGTTTGGACGAGGGATTAGGACCAGGGGTCGCGTATATTTGACCCAGGGAGAAGCGTCTACCTTTGCTTTGTTTCGCGAAGTGTTAGCCTTCCGGGATTTTAAGGACGACTCGTATAACTCTTGGAGCTTTGTCACGACTGTTTCTTCTCATGCTTTGTTTACGGGGCGTATAGAACTTAATCAGTCGATGTTAAGTTCAGATTTTTCCGTTAACCGTATGGCTGTTAGGACTGATATTATTACGAGAAATTTATCGCATGATTTCCGCTTTTGGGCTATGCGACAGAGTTGCTCACGTAAATGGTCACTTGGCGTTTTATGACAAATCGTGGATTATCATTTGGCCCTTAAGTGATTGGAGTCGGCGATCGTTCAGCTGTTTTGTCTTGGCGTGAAGGCTGTGTTCAGCCGTTTAACCAAGGAGTTGGTAAACGATCAGACTGCGATCCTTTCGCATTAAGGTCATATTGGTTCACGATTGTCCTTAATGGTGATGCCGAATTCAGGTTCGGGCTTTATGGAAAGGCGTAGTCGGCCGATGGCCGAATAGCGTTCGTTGAGATAGACATGCAAATCTTGGCGGAGTTTTCCGAGTTATGGGTTACACGGGAAATGTTTCCGCTTTGATTTCGTCTTTTGGCGAAAGTTGCTTCGAATTACTCATGGAGTTTTACCGAAGGTTATTCCGTTAATTTTGTAGCTCACCGTCGTGCTATTAGTCTGACGTTGTACGAGTTTCTTGTCGCGAGATTGCAACAAGAGACGGTGTAGAGTTTTCAAGACTATGTTTGTAACGGTTTGACCACGCTGTTATGCCGCTAGCGTTTCGGACGAATCTTAGAGTGCCGTTTACCTTTTGAAAGGATTTTTTTCTTTATGAAGTAGAATGAGTATGCCAAGGATGCGTGGCGATCGTTTCTCGGTTTTCCGAGAGATTAAATCGGTTTGCGCGTTCTGCCTAGATAGTCAAGGAACAATAGAACGAAACTGGAAGAAAATGCCTAAGACTTAGCTTGCTAGACTATCCACCTAGGTTCTAAGTTCCCTAAAATTTACGGCAGTTTACAAGACGTTCTCATTCCTTTCCTACGAAAAAATTAAAACCTTGATAAAATTTTCTGAGTCGGACGTACCTTAGTCTCGTTGATTACTCGAGATTGCCTCATGTCCGTTCCTCTTTGTCTTCTAACGTTTCATTGTCAAAGGTCTTCGGAAAGTTTGACACTGAATCGAGAATCGATTTTTGATGAAACCCGAAGGAACAGTGCAGAATCGTTGCAGAATCGTTGAAGCAAAGGGAGGAGAAGTAGGCAAAACTCGAAGAAGGCTAAGGTGGGTAGACAAGTGAAAACGAACGGCAAGATGTCACTTGAGTGGGGCTTCTTGTTTCGTCAAGCTATGAGCGAACTGGTCAGGTCAAGAAGCTTGCGATCTTGTTATACTTCACGAATGATTATTCGTAAAATATTGCCGAGCTTTTATTAAACGAGAGTTATTCAACAAGATGTTGTCGAGTTAATTTTACGGAAACTGTTTCGTAAAATGTTATCGAGTTTAATCGTGCAGAAGCTGTCTCGTGAAGTATTGTCTAGGATTATTTTACGAAAGGTGCAAAGTATTTGGTTGGACTATCGTTGGGGATGGTTTCGCGAGGATTTGCCGCGTTCGCCGAATGTTTTGTTGTCCGGCGTCCAGCGCAGCGCGGGCGCGTTAGCCGCCCGGCGCCTAGGGACAGCACGGGCGTCCTAGCCGCCCGGCGCCTAGAGGCAGCACGGGCGCCAGGCGCCCGGCGCCTAAAGGCAGCACGGGCGCTAGGCGCCCGGCGCCTAGAGGCGGCAAATCCTCGCCGAATGTTTTGTTGTCCGGCGACCAGTGCAGTGCGGGCGCGTTAGCCGCCCGGCGCCTAGGGACAGCACGGGCGTCCTAGCCGCCCGGCGCCTAGAGGCAGCACGGGCGCTAGGCGCCCGGCGCCTAGAGGCAGCACGGGCGCTAGGCGCCCGGCGCCTAGAGGCAGCACGGGCGCTAGGCGCCCGGCGCTAGGCGCCCGGCGCCTAGAGGCAGCACGGGCGCTAGGCGCCCGGCGCCTAGAGGCAGCACAGGCGCTAGGCGCCCGGCGCCTAAAGGCAGCACGGGCGCTAGGCGCCCGGCGCCTAAAGGCAGCACGGGCGTGCTAGCCGCCCGGGACTGTGCTTTCTCGCGGGAACTGCCTGTTTTTTCCCGGTTTTTTTAAAGGTTTCTCGATCGACACTTAGTCTCTCGAGGTTTCTCTAATTGTTTTTCCGAGACTTTTGGACATCGATTCCATCATGATCCCAGCAAGAAATTGTTTCTTAGAACGTTGTTGACCTTTTATTTTACGAGTTAATTTTACGGAAACTGTTTTGTAAAATGTTGTCGAGTTTAATCATGCAAAAACCGTCTCGTGAAATATTTTCGAGAATTTATTTTACGAAAGGTGTTTCGTAAAATGTTATCGAATTTTAGCATTAGAAACGCTGATTGGTAAGCCGATCAGTCGTGCTTTCTGTTTCATGAGTAAGCAAGTCTTTATTTTTCCGGGAAATTCTAAAAAACATTTCTAGTTGAAACTCTACTCGGTAATCAGACCGTCATACCAGCTTTGGGCTTGATCCTACTCTAAAATCGTATGTGGGTCGTTTAGCCGTGATTCAGGCCCCTTTTGGGCCGTCTTCGGGACTTAGACGTTTGTACGATTTTTTCTTTAGAAAAAGCCGTTGATGTGACGCTGGATTTTCCGAAAGGATTTCAATTCCCCGTATAGTTAGGGCAAATGGTGTTCAAGCTAACCATAGCCGTTTTATACGGCAGGCATGAATCCGTCTCCAATACTAAGTCTTTTTATGAATTTTCCCGAAGTCTTTCTTCGATAATCCAAAATGAGGGGGGTTGTGTCCATGGATCCGAGGACCGTGTTGCAGGAACTTGGATGGGGGTGCATGGTTGATAGGACCCGAAATTGATCGGGATGGTCTGTTCTCAGGACGTTTGTCCGTAAGATGATAATCTTAGATAACCGTTTGCATAAGCGTTGGTCGTAGGAGCAGTCACTGCTGAAGTTGTTTTACCAGCGTCGATGTGAGCTGCGAGTTTGTCTTTCATATCTCCAGACATTGCTTTGATCAAGCGTTTTGCGGCCGTAAGAGTAAGAGTAATCCGTCCCCCCCTCCTTCTAGCGCCAAACTGTGGGAACCGAAATTCGCACCGTCGATTTTAGTTAAGTTTTATCGGAGGAAAACTAAGTAAACCTAGTTTTCCCTGAAGGCTCGGATTCTCTGCGACAACCAAACGAAATTGATAAAAAGAAAATAATGCGGAAAAGTTGCGCTAAAGCGTTTATTAAACTGATGGTAAGATGAATACAATATTCTTCCAAAAAACAGGAAGTAGAGATACGCTGAAGAGGAAACAACGGAAATATAGGAGACAAGACGTTCTAAGTCTTGCTCCGCTAGTCTAGCCTCCTAAGTCCTAAGTTCCCTAAGCTGGCAGGAATCTCTCTAAAACCCTAGATTTCAGATCTGGTCTCTCTCTCGATGATTTTCGCTCTAGGAATTTTGCTCTGCCTTTCTTCTTCTCCCAAAGCTCCTTTATATACTCCTTCTTATGACGGTCTATTCTCCTTCTGGGCCGCAAGGCGGGCTTCTTTCCATTTTCGTCGACCTTCATGTTTATCGGGAAACTTGACATTTATCTTCGGGAAACTTGATATTTATCCTTTTGAAAATTTAGCATTTATCTTGTTATGTAAAGATAAACGTAAATCGTCGTATCTATCTCAGATAATCGTAAACGGACTGTCCGATCGCGTTTGGTCCCTTTCGGGCCGTCTCTAGGACTTCCGCTGTTTTTTACGATTTCTTCGGAAGATCTTCATTCCTTCGTAGAGTTGAGATGAGTGGTGTCTTAGGATAACCATCACTGTTTCGTACGAAGAATTTAAGATCTTCCTTTCCGTTGATACTTTACGAGTTTCCGAAGTGTTTCCGACGATCTTAGTTTGGAGTAAGGACGAGAGTTTTGTACGCGGAATCTAAATGATTCATTCCGCGAGGACTCGGGAAAGATTCAAAGTACAGACTTCTGACGGCCGGGGCCTGGGACTTGTGCACGGAAGATTGTCGCTCGAAGACCCGAACCAGCACGGACGCTAGGCGCCCGGCGCCTACGGACAGCACGGGCGCTAGGCGCCCGGCGCCTAGAGGCAGCACGGGCGCTAGGCGCCCGGCGCCTAGAGGCAGCACGGGCGCTAGGCGCCCGGCGCCTAGAGGCAGCACGGGCGCTAGGCGCCCGTCGCCTAGAGGCAGCACGGGCGCTAGGCGCCCGGCGCCTAGAGGCAGCACGGGCGCTAGGCGCCCGGCGCCTAGAGGCGTCACGTGCGTCTCGGCGAGGGCTTCGATTTGATATCTTACTCGTTTTCTGGGTCCTCACGGTTTGAGAGAACGGGCTCTTTGAAGTTTCCCGGCGGCTAGGACCATCACGGGCGGCTAGAGGCAGCACGGGCGCTAGGCGCCCGGCGCCTAGAGGCAGCACGGGCGCTAGGCGCCCGGCGCCTAGAGGCAGCACGGGCGCTAGGCGCCCGGCGCCTAGAGGCATCACGTGCGTCTCGGCGAGGGCTTCGATTTGATATCTTACTCGTTTTCTGGGTCCTCACGGTTTGAGAGAACGGGCTCTTTGAAGTTTCAAGGCGGATTCTTTGTCGTTCGGCCTGTCCAAACTTAGATTACTTCCCGTTTCTTCCGTATACTTTCGTATGGTCGTGTCATCTTAGCTACGGACCTAATGTCTCTCGGTTCTTCTTGATTGTATCATCGAAGTTTTACGACTAAATCTTATTTGGTTTTCTCGTAAAGTTTATCGTGTAAATCAAGAACGATCGACTTTAACATAGGTTCTTTAAGCTATACGACTTGTCTTGCTTTCGACGCTTGTTTTATGGAAAATCCGCGCATGATAAATAGTTTTAGCCGTTGATTTCGAGATAACCGTTTTTGACCCCAACAGAGGCTAGCGCGGCAGCGCGTCTGCTGAAGAGTTCTCTCCCCGTGGGATTCTCGTTAGCTCGAACTTATCGAACTGTTTTGTCAGGCCTAGGACTACTTCTAGGTATGCCCCCATTCTTTCGTCCCTTGTTTCGTATTCTCCATGAAACTGGCTAGCTACCAATTGTGAATCGCAGTAGGCCTTCAGCTCTCGGATTCCGAGGCTCAGGGCTAGTTTTAAACCGGCGATTAGTGCTTCATACTCGGCCTCGTTGTTGGAAGCGTTAAATCCAAGTCTATAGGATTGTTCGATGGTTTTTCCGGCTGAGGAGGTTAGTCTTAGACCGACACCGGAGCCTTGCTTTGACGAGGTTCCGTCCACATATAGGCTCCATTTTGGAATCTCTGTTTCTTGGTCCAAGTGTTCGGATGCTAGCTCGATAACGAAATCGGCGAGGACCTGAGATTTTGCTGCTGCTCGAGGTTTGTATTCGATGTCGTATTCGCTAAGCTCTATAGCCCATTTGGCTAATCGTCCAGATTGGCTAGGGCTATGCAGAATCGTTCGCAATGGCTGTGAGGTCATTACGATGATTGAGTGTGATTGGAAATATGGTCGCAGCTTCCTGGCAGCTGTCACGACTGCTAGGGCTAGTTTTTCCATGGTAGGGTACCTCGTCTCAGCGTCTATTAGGTTTTTGCTAGTATAATATACAGGTCTCTGTTCGTTTTGTTCTTCTCGTACTAGCACTCCACTGACTGCAGCTGCCGATACGGCGAGGTATAGGTGCAGTGGCTCCCCTACTACAGGTTTGGATAGTATCGGAGGTTCTGAGAGGTAAGCTTTCAGCTGTTTAAAGGCTTCTTCGCACTTTTCGTCCCACAGGAACCTCTTATTGTTTTTCAGGAGCTTATAGAATGGAAGGCACTTATCGGTGGACCTGGATATGAATCGATTTAGTGCTGCGATTCGTCCGGTCAATCTTTGTACCTCTCTGGTCGTTTTAGGTGACGGCATTTCTAGGAATGTCGCTATTTGTTTCGGGTTGGCTTCGATGCCTCTTTCGGTTACGAGGTAACCTAGGAATTCGCCGGAGGGTACTCCGAAGGTACATTTAGCTGGGTTTAGCTTCATGTCGTATTTGTTGAGGATGTCGAAGCATTCCCTTAGATGGGAGATATGGTTCTCTCCCATTGAAGATTTGACTAACATGTCGTCGATGTAGACTTCCATGGTTTTTCCGAGTTGTCCAGCGAAAATTTTGTTTACTAACCTTTGATAGGTAACTCCCGCGTTTTTCAAACCAAATGGCATGACCTTGTAACAATAGGTTCATCGTTCGGTTATGAATGCGGTTTTTTCTTGATCCTCAGGATCCATCATGATCTGGTTATATCCTGAAAAGGCATCCATAAAGGACAGGAGCTGGTGACCAGCCGTTGCTTCGACCAAACGATCGATGTGAGGTAACGGGAAGCTGTCCTTAGGACAGGCCTTGTTTAAGTCGGTGAAGTCTACGCAGATTCTCCATTTCCCATTCTTCTTTTTTACTACTACTGGGTTGGCTAACCAATCGGGGTATTGAACTTCTCGGATTGACCTGGCTTTCGTTAGTCGATCGACCTCATCGTTGACAGCTTGGGCTTTTTCGAGACCTAGCTTACGACGCTTTTGTTTGATTGGTTTGAAATTGGGGTCTACATTGAGCTTATGGGTGGTGACGTTGGTGTCGATGCCTTTCATGTCACTGGTGGTCCATGCAAAGGTTTTGACATTCTGTTTTAGGTATTCGATGAGCTCCTTTTTGGTTTCGAGAGGCAGCTCGGAGCCGATGCTTACCTGTTTTTCAGGATTTGAGTCGTCGATGCTAACTTTTTCGGTGAGGTTCTTAGGAGGACCTCGGATATTTTGTTGCATTTCGCGGCTCTCCTGGATCTGTAATTGCTATTGGGGGGATTCTTTTATGATCCCGAATCCACCCAGGTAACAGATCCTTGAAATCTTTTGGCTACCGTGTACGGTAACTATTCCGTCGGTTGTTGGAAACTTCACGCATTGATGATAAGTTGAAGCTACTGCTTTCATCTTATGAATCCAAGGTCTTCTGAGGATTGCATGAAAGGGAGACAGTTTGTCGACAACTATGAATTTGGTCATTTTCATGACTCCGCCAACTATAATTGGGAGCTTGATCGTTCTCAATGAGGTAGCTGTTTCTCCTGAGAAACCTACGAGGTTGGATTTCTGGTCGACGATTTCATAATCGTCTATTTCCATTCCCTTTAATGCATTATAGAAAATGAGATCGACGGAGCTTCCGGTGTCGATCATGAGCTTAGGTACCTCGTACCCTGCTATATTCAATGTTACGACGAGGGCATCGTCGTGAGGTCTGTCGAGGTTTGATGTCTCACTCTCCCAGAAAGAGATTTTAGTGTTAGACTCGGGTTTGGTCGGTTTGGACTGAGTGTTGGACACAGCTTTCCGTACGTGACTTTTAATAGAGTTAACGGAGTCTTGACATACATCGGACCCTCCGAGGATGTAATCGACCCTTGAGTCAGGGCTCGACTGGGGAGGTGTTTTACTCAAGAGGGCTTCGATTTGAAGGCTTTTTCCTTGGGGGAATTTTCCAAGGACCATATCGACTCTCTTCTTGGGAGCTGGAGGTGGTGAATCTGTTTCTTTTTCGGGTGACCTCTCGCGTTTTGGGGAGTTATCCCGGGGACCTCTTTTTTGGTAAGGCTGTGGCTTTTTGAGGTCCACGTCTTTTATTTCTCCGGCTGCGAACTTAGCAGCCAGTTGTCGTTGGAGGTCCCAGCATTCTTCGGTTGAGTGTCCCTTTCGATTGTGGTAAGAGCAGTGTTTGTTCTCATCGTATCCCTTGGACCAGGGGGCTTTAGCTGTCGAGGCAACAAGTTTTTCATCCTTGTCGTCCTCGATTGCATAAGAATGCTCTCCCTGAGTCTGATTGTTTCGGGAGTTCCCTCTTTTGTGAGGTCCCTTCCCGTCGGAGGCTTCGCCTTTCGGGTGATTCTGAGGTTTTCGGTGGAGCTTGTCTAATGCTGCTGTTTCCTCTTCCAAGGTGATGTATCTAGAGGCCTTATGAAGGGCGTCATCGATAGTTGGGGGAGGATTTAGCGTTAACTCCGAGAAGAAGCCTGATTTATACCAGAGACCTCTCCTAAGGGCCTTAATGGCTACCTGATCATTGGGGTTTGAGAGTTTGGTTCTTATTGCCCTAAATTTCTCGATGTAGACTCGCAGTGAGTCTCCCAATCCTTGTCTGATCTTCCAGAGGTCAGCCTCAGATGCTTGTTTCAGGATGTGGGTTGAATATTGTTTCATAAAGGCGTTAGCAACTTGATCAAATCTGTCTATAGAGTTCGGCTCGAGGCCGGAGAACCATTCGAGAGCTGTTCCGATCAGGTTTTCAGCAAATGTTCTGCAATATCTTGCATCACATTCTTCCTTTGTGAAATGAGCTTTAACGATGGCTAATTGGAAGGCTCTTAGATAAGCCTTTGGGTCTGCGTTCCCATCGTATTCGGGAATCTTGATTTTTCGAGTGTCTCTTATGTAAGAGTTGGCAATTCTATCGGTGAACGGAGTTCCACGAGTCTCCTCAATTAAGCTCTCGATTTCGGGAGCTGAGCTCGTCGCTTTGTGAACTTGAGCTCCCAATTTCTGGAGAGCAGCGTGGGTTCGCTCCATGTATCTACGAATTGCGTCAGGTCCCTCGAAGGGAAGGACATTTTGGTCATTATCAGACACTCGGTGTACAGGTTCCTGGCGGAACCTAGCTCGGTCGTTTTCCCAGATAGCTGGCGAAATAGGTCGCTCATTGGTCCTTAGGTTCCGAGCGAGATTGGTGCGGAGGGGTGCAGGATCAGCATCCGTCCTTTGATATTCGTCCGTATTTGGGGTTGAAACCCTAGCTTGAAACATCGAAGCTGATGTTCTGCCCCCGGACGGTATGTTGGTTCCTGCTCCAGACCCGGAAGGAGGTGGCGGCGGAGGCAAACGGGTGCTCCCACCGGTGTTTCGATCAGGCATGGAGCTAGTTGTAGCTACATTGCTCCTCATGGTGCTGGTGATAGGTGGGGTAAACGCAGGAGCTGTCCTAGCGCGAGGCGTTTGGAAAGCAGGTTCCTGCCCTTCTGCTCCAGGGCTATCGGGGGAGAAGTTCAGGCGCTCTCGAGGGAAGGAAGGGTCAGCTAACCGTTCGTGGAATGTGACTCCTCTTCCCTGGTGGACGGACGGTTGGGTCATTGCGGATTGAGATCTGGTTATCGCTTCGAACTGTTGATGCCGTTCGGCTAGCTGTTGTACCGTTCGCTCGGTTTCTTGAGCTTTGTCCACTAACTGGAGCATCATCCGACGGATCTCAGAAAGCTGAGCTTCTGTTTGGTTCGGAGCGGATTGATGCGATGGGTTATTGAGGGCTGAGGACCCAGAGTTGGTCCCTCCGGAGGCTCTCGGGTTATTTGCCCCCGGAGCAGTGCGATTTGGTGAGCTATTGCTCTGGTTCGATTGATCGGGGTTAGATGGATTCGTTCCATCTAGTGGATTCATCCTTAAGCTTTGGAGAAAGGGATTCGATTATTTGTCCCCACAGACGGCGCCAATTGTGAGAGAAAAGGTTTCACTTCTTAGATTTAGGTTGGGTTGAGAGAGATGATGAATAGGAATCGTGGGCTGAATCCCTTAAGTAAGCTTGATGAATGAATACGTTTTTATTGATGATCAAAGAATGTTACAAAAGATGTTTTTGATGATTACAAAGAGAATACGTAATGTGTTTAATCTAGTACAAAAGTTGGTATCCCGAGAGGTCCCCCTATCTTCGACCTCTCCTGTCTTTATATAAGCTAGGTCTCCCTTGTAGCTCCTTAACTGACCTCCGAGATATACGGCTTTGATTACGTACTTGCTCCAAGTTCCTCTTGACCGAGTCTTCTCGAAGTATCAGCTCCCATTATATCGTGACCTCTATTATGACGACTTCTAGGTTCGGCCTTTGGTTCAGCTTCCAGCTCTCATTATTGTGATGGGCTTTATCCGGCCCACTTGATAGCTCACGTTTTACCGGTACCTCACCTGAGGGTCATATTCGGGTCCAACAGGCAATACCTCATCAATCGATACGAGTTCTTCAACGACGACCACCTACACCAAACAGGAGATCGACGAGCTTGTCAACAACATCTACAAGGATTTGGGGAAAGCAGAAGAATGCAACAGCAAAGTATTGGATGACAAATGTTTAACCCTCAACAACAACATCGTCTCTCTCCACAATTGCATGGACAACATGAGGAAAACTATGTGAAACATCATAGAAGAGCGTAAAGACAATGAAGTGACGATGAGATCGATCTACACTCACACTAGAATGATCATCGACGAGATGTTCAAACCTATAAAGGATCGACTGCAAGAAGTTGAAGAAGGACAGAGGGAGTTATTCACTTAGAAGCTTCACGAAAGGTACCTTGAGGTGACATCGACCGATGAACAGCCCAGTACATCTATCGATACGAGAGCACCATAGTTTTGTACGAGAGCAGATCTAGATTCTGAAGAGATCTAAAGTGCTATTGAAGAAACTGAATTTGAATCATACAGATTACTTGACAAAAATGTATTTTCCGGTACAGAGCGATGTTAAAGGATTGGAATTCACAACATAAGAAATTCAGAAGGAGATCAAGATCATTCAAAGGCAACTCGCATACCGACCTGCACCATTACCATCGATCGACATGCCAGCAAGCACATCGACCTATAGACCACTTCTTGAATCGACCGATGGAACTATACCAAGATCGCTCTATAGGAAACCTTTGCGTGCGAAAACCAATGCAAGTCAACACAATGCAAGAACAGCTGAGTGACTTATCAGAGCACGCCTATTCCAAGATTAGAAGGCATGAGTTCAACATTGAGAATCATGCGGAGAGGCTAGACCGAATTAACAATGAGGTCCAAACACTGAAAGAAAGATTGACCAGAGAAGATGAAGCCACAAGAAGCTTTTTCACTACATGGTTTGGAGAACAATAAGACAATGCGGATACTTGTTTACCAACAAGTTTATGTAACTCACCTCATTAGCCACAATACATCCATAGTCAAGCTAAATGACTTTAACTATGCGCTGAGTGGGAGGCAACCCACTGTTAGGTATTTTCTTACTTAGTTATATTATATTATTAGATTTTACTTTCGTACTTGTTTTAGTTTCAGATACATGCTAGACGATTACTACCTCTATCGACCGATATGATCACGTCGACATCGCTCGACATTAACCTATCCATGACGATCGACGAAGGCGACTCACCATCGATCGATACGAACTTCGGTCAGGTACATCGTTCTAAATTTTCAATATCAGTTACATACATATGATTTTATACTCTAACTCCGACTGGTTATACACTGAGGACAGTGTATGATTTAAGTTTGGGGGAGATTATTGATACTTATATACCTTTTGATTTTATTAAATGTTTTTAAAATTGGTTTTTGTTAAGCCAAGAAGAGGATAAGGATATTTCAAAAAAAAAATTTACTTCTTATCTAAACACTCTTTAGCACCATTCTTAGATTTGTTGATTGCAGAAAGTAATATAAATGCTAAAATGGATCACTTGTCACCTATGACAACACTTTTCATGATTGTTTGGAAGAAACAAAACTGATTTCCAACCTATCTGACATCTATTGTTTGTCTTGAGGCTTGGTATACGAGGGATCGGAATCCTCCTGCAAGTCTGGAAGGTAATAGTTTGTGTGCTTTTGATTCCTTTCCTTCTCTCTCTTTGGCATCCTCTTGACAACTAAAAAAGAGAGAAAGAAAATATTTTTATATGATATGATTTCTTGAGGAGTAGGTGGATAGGAGTATCTCCTGCGATCCCATTATTCTACTCTAAAAGGATGATCAGAGTGAGGGATAAGAGTTTCTCCTGCAACCCCATTAGTCGCTTATTCTAAAAGATGCATATGTTGCTAGTCAGTGAGATGATACAAAGATTAGCCTAGGTGGCATCTATGTTCATTTAATTTGAAACTATAAGGATTCAGAGAAGAGAGAAAAAAAGGAAAAAAGAAATCAGAGAAGACTGTATGCGTGTTCAGAAACTTGTTTGAGTTGAATCCATGTGTTCCTTGATTATTATTTTCAAGGTAAAGCCTACACCTTTATTTTATGCATAAATGAAATCAGTAGAAAGGATATAAATGCTAAAGTAATATAAATGCTAAAATGGATCACTTGTCACCTATGACAACACTTTTCATGATTGTTTGGAAGAAACAAAACTGATTTCCAACCTATCTGACATCTATTGTTTGTCTTGAGGCTTGGTATACGAGGGATTGGAATCCTCCTGCAAGTCTGGAAGGTAATAGTTTGTGTGCTTTTGATTCCTTTCCTTCTCTCTCTTTGGCATCCTCTTGACAACTAAAAAAGAGAGAAAGAAAATATTTTTATATGATATGATTTCTTGAGGAGTAGGTGGATAGGAGTATCTCCTGCGATCTCATTATTCTACTCTAAAAGGATGATCAGAGTGAGGGATAAGAGTGTCTCCTGCAACCCCCATTAGTCGCTTATTCTAAAAGATGCATATGTTGCTAGTCAGTGAGATGATACAAAGATTAGCCTAGGTGTCATCTATGTTCATTTAATTTGAAACTATAAGGATTCAGAGAAGAGAGAAAAAAAGGAAAAAAGAAATCAGAGAAGACTGTATGCGTGTTCAGAAACTTGTTTGAGTTGAATCCATGTGTTCCTTGATTATTATTTTCAAGGTAAAGCCTACACCTTTATTTTATGCATAAATGAAATCAGTAGAAGGGATAGACAAATAGTATTGCTAAGTTGATTGGCTAGATGAATTTGGTTGCTAAGCTAGGATATGGTATGATGTACTTCTCTAGTTAATGGATATGAGATGTGGCTTGCAACAAAATAGAGGTGATGATCTTAAGTTAAGATTTGATTGAGTCTCTACTGTTTTTAAACTTCTTCCAAAAGAATACATATTGTGTTTGCTTGAGGACAAGCAAAAGGTTAAGTCTGGAGGAGTTGATCTTCCATGGTTTTGCCCCACTTTTTGTTATGGTATTTTTGTGTAGGGTCGTTTTAGTACTACGGAACACAGGAGGACTAATAGATTAGGTACGGATTTGTATGTGTTTTGAGAAGAGAAATCGAGGCAAAGAGATGTATTATTGAGTATCTTTAGCGTTACAACGTTATGGGTGTATAAACCCTAGTTTTCTAGCCTAACTCTCTAATCTCTAAGCCTCTGAATGTCGATCTCTTGTTCTAGGGTTTGGGTTCCCTTTTTATAGTTGATATAAGTCGGCGTAAGGTAGGGCGAACTCTTCCATATCGAAAAATAGAAGTTTTCCCGTAGCTGGAAAACTTCCATAATGTTGCGAGAGGTCGGACCCTGGTTCTTCTCGGCAGGGGCTAGGCCCTGGTTCCTCGTCGCGGGGACTGGACCCTGGATATTATTAATGGAGATCGGATCCTAGTGCCTCCTAGTAGAGATTGGTTCTTTGAGTAGAGGAAGGACCCTGTATCCCTTCCAAACGAGACCCCGGAAGTCGAGGCCCCTACGGAGGTTGGAGAAATCTTTAGCCTTGGATATTTTTCCCCAACAGTTTGCCCCTTATTCCTTGATTGCTTCGTAGGGATCAAGGGATAACATGTAGTCTTGGACCTTGGTGCCGTTTCTTCCAGCAGGAGAAGGGCTACATCCATAATTTGATTCCGAAGTCCGGGGCGTAACAGCTTGGCTGGAATGTTGACTTGGAAACTTTTGATTCGAAGTTTTAAAGATTGATTTGAACGAGTCGCGCTGATATGGATTTTCTTTCCTTTTCGGGGGCTGCAATCTCGAAAGATCCGGGGAGCGGGCTGATTCGATTTTCAAATCCTGCCTCGGAGACCGTAGGATTTTTTTGAATTTGGCGACTTCCCCGAGGTAGTGTCTAACGGCTCTTTCCTCCTTCTGATAATAAATATGTGCTCCGGATTTTCGATTGCCTTCATCGTTTCCACCTTTTCTTAATCTTTTTTAAAATTGCATTCAGATTTTCCTTCTTCTTCTTTTGTCGTAATGGCAGAGGCGAGGGATTCGGGGAAGAGGATTGAGTCTAGATCATCTAGGTCTGGCAGCCATCAGGATCTCCGAGCGTCTATGCCTTTCCCGTTCATACCTCTCGGGTCTTCACTGGTAGGTCCTCCTTCGTTGATTGGAGAGGATGAAGTACGTGACCTTCGGAGGAAATACGCTCTCCCTTCTTCTGTTGTTCTCCGTATTCCTGAGCCGTCGGAATGTGCTTCCGGCGGTATGCCCGAGGAGGTTGCTATTTACGAAGCTTTCTTTGAGTCAGGTTTCAGAGGTGATGTGCCGTTGTTGATTGCAAACCTTTGCAACTATTTTCATATCTCGCCATCCCAGCTTAATCCTCCAGCTTGGCGTATCCTCGTGGCGATCCAGAATTTGGGTGATGAGGAGAATTTGGCCTTGGGGGTTAATGAAGTTCTCTTCGCTTATCACTTGGCTCCAATGAACGGTAACGAAGCACGTTTCTATCTCCGTCCTCGCGCGGGTCTTCCCATAGTTGAGGAGCTACCAAAAACTGATCGTAAGGGGCTGGCCTTCGAGAAAAGGTGGCCCGAAAAATATATTTTCATGACCCTTCCTGGATCCTTTTACCGATGGAACTTCATAGGTAAGGAACGTTTCTGCTATCTGTAGTCGAATTTTGCTTATCTCTCTTTGGTTCTTTCGCAGAGCGAACTCGTCCTGCTCCTGCCGATGGGAAGGATAATGTTCTTCGTGCAAGGATGGTTCCTGTCGAGTGACGCCTAGTGACTCATCTCCTTAGCCCTGAATTGTTACGCCGTAGCAAACTATGGGGTAAATCCTTCTTCTTAGAATATATCGGATCTTTTACTATTGGGTTGATCGTGTGATCTTTGCGGTTAGGGAGTATGATGGAGGAGGATTCGGAGGATCCAATGACTTCTTTCAAGAGGGCCACCGATGCGATCTCAGCTAAGAAGGGTTTACCTATCGAGGAGGTGACTGGTAGAGGAGGTGCGACTGTTAGGGGCAAGCGCAAGATGATGGAAATCGAGGATACTTCCTCGGGTCGGGACCGTGGATCGAGGGAGGATTCGAGTCCGATGAGTCAACAACCATCATCGAGCAGACGTTTGCATGGAGGGCCATTGATGGTTTTAAATAACTTGAACGAGAGCGTATTTTCTAAGATGCAGGTCCTTTTTTCGGATAAGAGTTCCTTAGAGGCGGCGCGGCGGATTCAGAGCGGGCTTCTTCAGGTAGATAGCAATCTTTTCGTTTCTTGTTTTGAACCCTCGGTTAACGTTTCCTTTTCATACAGGTCCTTTCACAACTACATCATTTGAAAGACTGGATGGCAAAGGAGAGCGTTAATCGGGACAAGGCGGTGGAACTATCCAGGCAATTATCCCGTGAGAAGGATAAACGAGTGGCTACGGAATTGGAACTTCGGGATTTGCAGGATAAGGTCCAGGCCATCGAGGGTTCGGTAGAGACGGCTTCAGCTGAATCCCTTCAGCTGAGTCGAGAGAAGCAAGAATTAGAAGAAACCGTCGCAGAGCTTCGATCTGAGGTGGAGGTTCTAAGGAACGAAAAGATCATGGCTGTGAGTGGGGCGAGGATGGTTGCCCGCTGGGAGGTAATGAGGGAATGGCTCCGAGGACAGACTTCCCGATGGGATCTGCTCAAAGAATTCTCTCAGTTTAAGACGGTGGTTTTGGCCGAAGCAGCTCTTAAGGGTGTTGAGCCCCCTACGTTTGAAGATGAGCCGGCTATTCCTCCGGCCGGGCGTGGTAGATCTTAGGGATTTTCGTATTGTAATGATCGTCCTTTGTGGCCTATATTTATTGGACCGAAGTCTTTTTGAGTTTGTATCCAAATTGTCTTAGGACTCGAGTCATGTTTGGATCGAGGACCTGAAAATAAAGCCGTGTTAGATCTTGTAATCATATTTGTAAAACATGAGTTTTAGTTTTAGGGATGTAAGATCGTCGCTGGGAACTAGTGAGTTCCAGTCTGGTTGAACCCTTAGGTTATCGGACCCCCGAACTCGGACGTTTTCAGGGTCTAGAACCCTTAGGTTCCTTACCTGGGCCCTGAGGCCTTACTTTGAACCCGGGGGTTTCGATTATCCTGAGGGTCTTTGAACCTTGAGGTTCTTGATTCGGATGTTGTGGAACTTTGAGGTTCTTTGGACCCTTAGGTCTTAAGAAATCCTGAAGTTCTTTGGACCCTTAGGTCTAAGAAACCCTTAGGTTCTAGGGACCCTTAGATCTAGGGAACTGTGAGGTTCTCTGGACCCTTAGGTCTGAGGAACCGTAAAGTTCTTTGGACCCTTAGGTCTAAAGAACTCTTAGGTTCTAAGGACCCTTAGGTGTAGGGAACCTTGAGGTTCTCTAGACCCTTAGGTCTAAGGAACCTTGAGGTTCTTTGGACCCGAAGGTCTTTGGACCCTTAGGTCTTGGGAACCTCGAGGTTCTCTGGACCCTTAGGTCTTGGGAACCTCGAGGTTCTCTGGACCCTTGGGTCTTGGGAACCTCGAGGTTCTCTGGACCCTTGGGTCTTGGGAACCTCGAGGTTCTCTGGACCCTTGGGTCTTGGGAACCTCGAGGTTCTCTGGACCCTTGGGTCTTGGGAACCTTGAGGTTCTCTGGACCCTTAGGTCTTGGGAACCTTGAGGCTTTCTGGATCCTTGGGTCTTTGGACCCGTAGGTCTCTGGACCCGTAGGTCTTTGGACCCAAAAGTCTTTGGATCCGAAGGTCTTTGGACGCGTAAGTCTTTGGACCCGAAGGTCTTTGGATCCGTTGGTCTTTGGACCCGTTGGTCTCTGGACCCGAAGGTCTTTGGACCCGAAGATGTATGGATCCGTAGGTCTCTGGACCCGAAAGTCTCTGGACCCGAAGGTCTCTGGACCCGAAGGTCTCTGGACCCGATGGTCTCTGGACCCGATGGTCTCTGGACCCGAAGGTCTCTGGACCCGAAGGTCTCTGGACCCGAAGGTCTCTGGACCCGAAGATCTCTGGACCCGAAGGTCTCTGGACCCGAAGGTCTCTGGACCCGAAGGTCTCTGGACCCGAAGGTCTCTGGACCCGAAGGTCTTTGGATCCGAAGGTCTTTGGACCCGAAGGTCTTTGGACCCGAAGGTCTTTGGATCCGAAGGTCTTTGGACCCGAAGGTCTTTGGACCCGAAGGTCTTTGGACTCGAAGGTTTTTGGACCCGAAGGTCTTTGGACCCGAAGGTCTTTGGACCCGAAGGTCTTTGGACCCGAAGGTCTTTGGACCCGTAGGTCTTTGGACCCGAAGGTCTCTGGACTTTTATGCTTTTGGGGAGTTTTTTTGATCGCTCTCTGCTGCCCGGAGGCGCGCCACTCTCGATCTAAATTGAGAAGTCGCACTGTGCTACCCGTGGGCATAGGCCATTCTCGAAAATCTCAATGATGCACTCTACCTTTCTGCAGAAAGGTCACTCTCGGACTTACTGTGGTCTGGGGTGAGTCCCCCCGCAAGGTTCTTTCAACCCATACACACTACCTTCCACGTCTGGATAAGTATTAAATTGTTTGTGCTTAACCGGTTATTTGCACTTTGCTCCCTGCATATCAGCCGCCAGAATCTGATTACAGTACTTGGCCGTGTACGTCATGCCCCCTGCGTGCGTTTAGCTTATAGCGTTTTTCACGAGGGTTTGAGTGGCACTAGTACGTGGTCCCCGCATAATTCTTGGCTATAGGCCTTTACGCGGGGCCCTATCGTGCAGACATTGGCTCAGGGCTGATCAGACCCCTTCCATATCTGTCTACACCTATGGTGAGTAGCCTCACCAGCTAGGGGGCTAGCTAAGATTTAAAGTCCCGAAGGTCCCGATCCAGCTAATATGCCCATTTAAGTATATTGGTGTTCCCTTAACTCCCTTTATTCGAAACCAAATGTATTTTATAAGCCTAGTCCAAAAACGTTCTCGTTATACATAGGAGTAGGAAGACCAAAATACTTAAATATATAATAGTATGTATAGAGCTTAATCCGAAGATCTTGCCTTTAGAAATGATATAATTTGAGGTGCAAGGCGTTCCAGCAGTTGGGTTGGACCTTGCATGTGCTTTCTTGCAGCTTATAGGCTCCTGCCCCTTGCAACCCTATTACCTGATAAGGCCCCTCCCATCCGGGGGCGAGTTTTCCGGCTGATTTGTCTTTCGTATGAATACATACTCGTCTTAGGACCCAGTCTCCTTCTTGGAAGGTTCTGGATCTCACCTTCTTGTTGTAACTCTTGGCTACTTTCATTTGGTATGATGCGTTTCTTAGGAGAACTGCTTCTCTTTTCTCATCTAGTAGGTCTAGGCTTAGGTACATCAGCTCATCGTTCTCCTTGGGAGTTAGGATGTTGGAGATCGTGGTCTTAACATGCACCTCGGTTGGTATGGTTGATTCGGTGCCATAGACGAGTGAGAAAGGGGTTTCTTGGGTAGCTGTCTTCGGAGTTGTCCGATAGGCCCAGAGAACTCCATGTAACTCTTCTGCCCATCGCCCATGAGCCTTCTCCAAGCGCTTTTTGAGCATGTTCACCACCGTTTTGTTGGTTGACTTTGCTTGTCCGTTCGACTGGGGGTGTCTCGGTGCTGAGTATGAGAGTTTGATATCTCATTCTTTGCAGAAGTCTTGGAAGTCGTTGCTGGTAAACTGGGGTCCATTGTCGTTGACAATCTCCTGAGGTGCTCTGAAGCGGGTTATTATGTTCGTCCAAATGAATTTCCTGATCTGGAAATCCGTGATTTTCGCCAAGGCTTTGGCTTCTACCCACTTCGTGAAGTAATCGGTCATTACTAGGAGGAAAACCTTTTGCCCCGGCGCCATTGGGAATTTCTCCACGATGTCCATGCCCATTTTGCGAAAGGGCCAAGGGGAGCTTAGGGATTTCAGGTTCTCTGGTGTTAAGTTGGAGATTGGGGCGTGTTTCTGGCATTGACTACAGGTTTTAGCCTGTTTGAGGGAATCCTTTACCAGGCTTCGTCCACTGGAATGTGAACCGCATTCCCCATCGTGGAGCTCTTCCAATATTCGTGCGGCTTCTCTAGGGGATAGGCATCGCAGATAGGGTCCTGAGAAGGACCTTATGTATAGCTTTTCCTCCGAAATGCAGTACCTGAGTGCTTGTCTCTTGATCTTGCGGCTCTCCTCTCGGTTTTCAGGTAGGACATCGTTCCTCAGATAATTAGTAATGGGGGTCATCCAAGTTTCTCCTTCGTCTACCACTGCCACTTCTTCTGGTTATGCCTCTTTCTGGGTTGCTGGCCATTGTAAGACCAACAAGGGGATACTCATATGTTCCTTAGTTTCCAAGGCGGAACCTAGGTTTGCTAGAGCATCGGCTTGGGAATTATGTTCCTAGGTATCTGAGTAAGCTTGCAGCTTGTGAATTGGTCTAGGAGACGTTTGGCCACCGATAGGTGATCATGCTCGGGTCCTTGGCTTGATAATCTCCTTGAACTTGGCTGATGATGAGCTGCGAGTCACTGAAGACCTGGATGTCTTCTACTCTCATTTCTCTAGATAACGCTAGACCTGCTATCAAAGCCTCGTATTCTGCTTCGTTGTTGGTTGCTTTGAAGTTGCAACGTACAGCCCTTGAGGCCGAATCTCCTGTAGGGGAGGTTAGAACCAGTCCTACTCCTGCACATCTTACGTTGCTGGAACCGTCCACGTGCAGGGTCCATTGACCTTTCTCTGCTTCTTTCCCTCGGAGTGTAGCTACTAAATCTGGGTCTGGAAGCGTAGAGGGAGAGAATTCAGCCACGAAATCGGCTAGAACCTGGGATTTGATGGCGGCGGCTGGGCGAAAGATCACGTCATATTCTCCCAACTCTACGGCCTATTTCGCCAACCGTCCTGATACCTCAGGTTTATGAAGGACCGCTTTGATGGGGAATGAGGTGACCACCACGACTTGATGGGACTGGAAGTAGGGGCGTAACTTCCGGGCCGCGACCACCAGGGCGAGGGCTAGTTTCTCCAGTTGGCTGTAGCAAGTCTTTGCGTCTAGCATGGACTTGCTAACATAGTATATGGGGTGCTGCCTCCTCTCTTCCTCTCTTACAAGGACCGCGCTAACTGCGTGCTCGGACACAGTTGACATTCCGTGGAGGAGGAATCGCCTGGATGGCCCTTATTTGCTCTGGATTTGCCTCTATGCCCCTGTGGGTGACTATATATCCCAAAAACTTCCCGGAGCTTACTCCGAATGAGCATTTAGAGGGGTTGAGCTTCATATTGTATCTCATTAAGATGGTGAATGCTTGCTGAAGATGCGGGATATGATCTTCCGAATCTAGGGACTTTACCAGCATGTCGTCGATGTAGACTTCCATGGTCTGGCCTATCTGATCGGCAAACATCATGTTGACTAGCCTCTAATAGGTGGATCCAGCATTCTTCAGACTGAACGGCATGACCTTATAGCAGTAGATGCCCCTGAGGTCATGAAGGACGTCTTCTCCTGATCGTCGGGATGCATTAGGATTTGGTTGTATCCCGAGAAGGCATCCATGAAGCTCATTAGTTGGTGTCCGGCAGTAGCATCAACCAGCTTGTCTATATGAGGCAAGGGGAACGGATCCTTTGGACAAGACTTGTTGAGGTCTGTGAAATCGATGCAGACTCTCCACTTTCCGTTTTTCTTTTTCACAACCACCACATTGGCGAGCCAGTCAGGATATTGTACCTCTCTTATGAACCATGCGTCGAGCAGGTTCTTTACCTCTTCGTTAATGATTTTGTCCCTTTCGGGAGCAAACTTCCTTCTTTTCTGTCTGACCGGAGGATGCTCGGGATTCACTTGGAGCTGGTGCATGATGATATCGGGGTCGATTCCGGGCATGTCTTCATGGGACCATGCGAAGCAATCGGAGTTAGACCTTAGGAAGTCGATCAACCTTCGCCTCAGATCTTTCGGCAGTTTGGAACCTATTTTGAGGTTCCGTTCTGATTTCCCTTCTACCAAGGAGATCTCATCCATGTCTTCAACCTCGGGTTCTTCGGCGTGAGGAACTAGAGGTTGCTTCTGTAATTGCTATAAGGTTTGGGTCTTTCCCTTCAAGGTAGTTTGTTAGCAGGACCTAGAATTCTCCTAGTCCCCTCTGATGACCTTCACGCCCCAGGGGGTAGGAAATTTCACCAATTGATGAAGGGTTGATGGCACGGCTCCCATGTCGTGGATCCAGGGCCTCCCTAGTATCACGTTGTAGGATGACGGGCAGTCGACGACCAGGAACTTGGTGGTTTGGTTTATCCCTTCAGCATAGACAGGGAGGAGGACCTCTCCTTCGGTTTGCTTCACCTCTCCACTGAATCCTACGAGCGGGATCACTTTCCTGGTTAGTGTCTTAGGATCCAGCCTTAAGTCCATGCAGGCCGAATGGAAGATAATGTTGCTGGAGCTTCCATTGTCCACCAGTATCCTCTTGACCAAACAATTGGCTATAACTAGTGAGATGACGAGGGCATCATGATGGGGAATGAGGACCCGTTCCTGCTCCTTCGCGGTGAATCTAATCTCATCCGTCCCCAAGAGTGGGTGCTTGGGAACATCAGTCTCTTGACCATTCCTAGCATTATGAGTACTCCTTTTGGCTGCGGCGCTGCTGATTCTGCTTACTTCTGATCCTCCTGAGATGACGTGGATCACTCGCTCTTGTGGAGGAGGTAATGCAGGAACAGCATCATTGGGGAGAGCGGGACCTTCCCTGTTGAGGAGGTCCTTTGCTTTGTCCGAGAGGAACTCCCTTCGGTAGCCCTTTTTAAGAAGTTCGGCTACTTCCAGCCTCAAGGCTATACAATCTTCAGTGGTGTGACCATGATCGTTGTGGAACCCACACCATCTTTTAGGGTTCCGGTTAGCGTCAGGGGACCTCATTTTAGGTGGCCACTTAACTTGTGGGCCCATCTGTCTCAAGACTCCGATGAGCTCTGGTTTGGATATTGCGAGGTGAGAGATACTGGGCCAAGTAGAAACCATCATTCCTTCGGATCGGGGTAGAGGGCGATGTTGATATCTGCCCCTGCTCTGGTTGGTGGATTCTCGGGAAGGTCGAGGTCGGATGGTTTCCTCACGCTCGTCCTTCGAGAGCCTGGAGGACTTCTGATCGTATTTGGAGGAGACCTTGGCCCTGCTCACGACGTCTTCTTCCCACCTTAATTGGGCCCAGGCGCGGGA
This sequence comes from Hirschfeldia incana, assembly GCA_026261945.1. NCBI lineage: Eukaryota > Viridiplantae > Streptophyta > Magnoliopsida > Brassicales > Brassicaceae > Hirschfeldia > Hirschfeldia incana. The sequence continues at coordinate 572,828 of JABCMI010000056.1, forward strand.
TTGTACATCCGCCATGTCTCTGCATCTGTACTTCGTTAGCTCCTTGTAGAGCTCTCCCTCCGAAAGTAGACCCTTCTTGAAGGCTGAGACTGCTGTATCGGCGTTGCATTCGGGTATAGAGACCTTCTCCTGGTTGAAACGAGCTATGTAGGAACGTAGGGACTCGTTTCTGTATTGTTGAACCTCGTAGAGGTCATCTGATCTCTTCTCCAGATGGCGGCTGCTGGCGAATTGCTCCACGAACTTGTCGCTGAGGGCGGTGAAAGACGCTATGGATCCCGTGGGGAGGTTGATATACCATTGGAGGGCAGGACCGGTCAGGGTTGATCTGAAACCCTTGCACATGGTGGCCTCCCTTGCTTCTTTCGGAATAGCCACGGCTATCATGCGTTGCTTATACTGGGCGATGTGATTGTCAGGATCTCTGGTTCCCTCGTACATCTTAATGCTCGGGAAAGAGAATTTGCGAGACATCTCGACTGAAGCAATCTCCTTCACGAAAGGTGTGTCGGAGTATGACCTGGGATCGCTTCTCTGGATAGGGGGAGCTACTCCGGGGAGCCTTTCCACCATGGATTGGATGGTGTCGAACCTTTCGGATACCACCTTCTCTAGGTAGGCGGCTAGATCTGGATCTGAGATCTCGGGATGGTCAGGTGAGTAATCTTCGTCTTCTGTATCAGAATCGTCCTCCTCTTTTTCCCGGGTTGCGTCTCGAGTAGCTTCTTGATCGCCGGATCCGTCGTCGGGCTGTTGAGGCGTCTCCTCGTCGTCACCTGGAGTGTTGAGTGAAGCCATAGGTCGGACTCTGGTTCTGAACCATTTCCGCTTGTTCCCAATTGCCCCGAGGGATTGGTTTTCTCGTCGGAGAGCGAGGTTTTTGGCTTCCATAGCGTCTAGCTTCTCGACGCTTTGTTGAAGCTGCTTGGAGTGTTCCCCAAGTTGATCTTTTAGGTACTGAACTTTCTGGACAAGTTCCAGACCTGCAAGCGCGGTTTCCTGAGCCTTGTGAAGGTCGGTGATTTGACTCTGAAGGGTTTCGAATCGGCTTGGAAGCTCCTTCTCCTTCGGGGTCAATTCGGCTTGGTTGGAATCGTCTTCTTATGCCATCGTCACGTAGTTGAGTTACTCCCCTCCTTGTAGCGCCAAACTGTTATGGTATTTTTGTGTAGGGTCGTTTTAGTACTACGGAACACATGAGGACTAATAGATTAGGTACGGATTTGTATGTGTTTTGAGAAGAGAAATCGAGGCAAGGAGATGTATTATTGAGTATCTTTAGCGTTACAACGTTATGGGTGTATAAACCCTAGTTTTCTAGCCTAACTCTCTAATCTCTAAGCCTCTGAATGTCGATCCCTTGTTCTAAGGTTTGGGTTCCCCTTTTATAGTTGATATAAGTCGGCGTAAGGTAGGGCGAACTCTTCCATATCGAAAAATAGAAGTTTTCCCGTAGCTGGAAAACTTCCATAATGTTGCGAGGGGTCGGATCCTGGTTCTTCTCGGCAGGGGCTAGGCCCTGGTTCCTCGTCGCAGGGACTGGACCCTGGATATTATTAATGGAGATCGGATCCTAGTGCCTCCTAGTAGAGATTGGTTTTTGAGTAGAGGAATGACCCTGGATCCCTTCCAAACGAGGCCCCGGAAGTCGAGGCCCCTTCGGAGGCTGGAGAAATCTTTAGCCTTGGATATTTTTCCCCAACACTTTTACCCATGGTATTGAGATGATTTTACTATCTATATATATGTTTTGGAGTCTATTAGGTATGTTTTCAGGTTCAGGAGCATTTTGGAGTAAAGTCATGTTTTAGGTGCCCTTTTGGAGCTTAAAGGAGAGTTTACCCAAGATGACTATCAAGATCAGATAAGAAAGCCGATATTCAGAGAGACACATCGATCGATACACATTATGTGTAATCGATCGACGACGCATCCGTAGAAGATGACGAATCAAGATAACCAATCGATCGATGTAGACCTAGTACCATCGATCGATATCAAACGCCTAAGAAGAATAGTTGGACTTAACCGACTTGAAGCCCAAGTTCTCTATAAATTACAAGATTGCTCTTGACGAGTTTTTTTTAACCTAATGAACTCAGATTTATAGTTATGCCTATGTGTTTTGGCAAAATATGCTTTCTATACTTTTTATGTCTTTCATATTGTTCACCTTTTGATACATCTCTCATCTTTTATCAAAAGTATTCCTTTCATATTATTCTCTACTTCAAATTTCTTATCTTGCAAAGGTTATAGAATTCTAGATCTAGAGAAAGATACAAAGAGATTTGTTATTCTGAGGAACTTAAGTGTTCGATCTTCTCATCTTATAAATTTTTATTATTACTTTATTGCTATGAATCACTTAGTCATGTCTGAGTAAATTCACTTGTTAGATTTGGGGTTCAAATAGTTATGAGGGATTAGCCCCAAATATAGATTGTTGAGTTGTGATATTCATTATCATGATGAACCCTAATGCTTATTCTAGAGTAGCTAACTAGAATATGATCCTAGAATGAATTAACTTGTTAATCATTATCCTGACATCATCTTGCATAAGCTAAGATCCTCTAGGAATACGCGAGAGTCGGTCTATGATCTTGGTTGACACTTATTCAACTCGATCTGAAGCTATATCGATTAATACTCCTATAGAGTAATCGATTGATGGCAAACATATATTGATCGGTATCGCTGTCAAAACATTGATCGATATTGTCGGCAATCAGATCAGTGGACGAAGTCTAAACGCGAGAGCTAATAGATTTGTCTAAGAGTTGAAGCTCTTTAATATCATGCATGCAACTTGGTAGGTATCTATAGCATTATAATCATGATTATCTGAATAGTAACCTTAAATCTAACTACCCGTCCTTAATACTTTAAAACCTAAACTAATTTTCTTGAGCAACTTACCATTGCTCACAACTGCAATTTACATTTAAAACATTTTCAACCTAGCATAATCACTAAGGATTACATCTTTTGTGTTCCCTAACTCCTTATGAATTCGATCCCTAAGTACTACAACTGAACATCTTATTTGAGAGAGTAATTCACTTCTTAGGATAATTTGAGTGATATCAATGACCATAAAAGGAGCTCATTTAGGTGGAGTTTATAATCTGGATTCTGCTGATGATACTTGTGTTGTGGGTTCTGGTGAAGATGCTTGTATCCGGGTTTGGAGTTTAACGACTTGAGGTGTGAATTTATAAAATATCTCTCGAAGCTCCTCTTTATCTCTTTAGAAAAAGCTTTAGCAATTTTTGAAGGCTTTGGATTCTTCGTTTTGCCCTTTTGTATGTAAGGCTTTGTTGGTGTGTTAATTCAGAGTTTTTTGTTTATATTTCTTTGTCGAACACATTACTTTATGTTTTTTGTGTGCAGATCAATTGATGACAATTTATCTTTTGGGAGGGTTGTTAAAAGCAGTGACGAATCAATATAAAATTTATTTTGTTCACGAAAACAATGAAAATTCAGAAGCTTTGTTGGTAAAGTTTCACTTGCGACATCCCAAAACATGGCTATTTTTTCTTTGTTATTACACAGTTTGACTCAGGTAAATTCAACCATGTGTTCACCGCTGGTTAAAAGATGAGGTGTTGAGTTTGAAGAATGTCAAGCGTACCTAATGCTATAATATATAACAACAAGATATCAATTCAAAAAGCTGCTTTTTAATGTGTCTTACCTTCATCACTTTCAAACAACGTAACGTATGTTCAAGCTAAAACCGAGACAGAAAAAGAGAGAGAAAAGCAGAGAGTACAGCAACCACGGTGTCCGGCGGCGCGTCCGCGCGCGTGCCGGCGCCGGTGGTCCCGTTCTTTGTCAATTCTGTGTTGTCGGTTCATGGTGTGCTTCGATCTGTGGTTCTCAACCGATATAAGTGTGGATCTGGGTTTGGGTGTTGTTTCGAGATAGTCTCTTTTCGGTGAAAGCTTGATACGGAGGCAATTTCCCTCTCTCTGGCTTCACAGTGAGGTTTGAGGGCGGTGGTTCGCGGGTACACTAAGCTTGTGAGGTCAGATTTTACTCCGGGTCGTGGAGGCTCCGTTTAGCTCCAGCGTCGCCGACTAAGCTTCCGGGGAGTGGAGGCTCCTTCAGCTCTGCGCCGCCGGCTAAGATTCCGGGAGGTGGAGGCTTCTGAAGCTCCATCATCGTCGGCCATGGTTTCCGAGGGGTGAAGGCGTTCATGGCCTTTCACCATCGGCTTTTAGGCTCCTTAGATCTATATGTTTGGTTTTTTTTTATTTTTAGCTTTATTTATGTTCACGTGGTTCCGTCGGGGGTTCGGTGTTATCTTCAGTAGAGAAGATGGGGAGGTTGGGTGCGAAGTTTTTTCCTTTGGTGTGGGATCGAACATTGACGGAGGAGATCTCGTATGATAACGATCGATGCACTCTGATTAAGTAAGGGAAAGGCTTCTGCAGTGAAAGTTTGTTGTTTGTGCATGGGGTTCGGTGTGGTCCGAAGTCATGATGGAAGACTATGTCTCAGAGGTGATTCCGGTTAACCGACGGTGAGGTCACCGGCTGCTTAGAAGATGATGGTATGGAGTGACGCGTGTCCTCTGCTATGAAGTTTGAGACAAGTTTGGTTGAAATTGGTCGACGGAGTCGACGGTTGTGCGGACAAGAGCTTTTTCCTTAATTGGTTGGGCCTGGCCCATTTTATGCTTTTACTCTTGTCCGCTGTATTTGGACTGCTGACATTGTTTGTGTTTTGTTGGTGTGGGCTCTGTATGTTGGTTTCTTAGGCTCGGCCCTTCTATTTATAAAATTCTAGTTGGAAAAAAAAAATGTGTCTTACTTTTTATGACGGGCAATGACACAGAACTTCGTAAACCGCTATCATATTGTTATATAGCGTTTTTTGCCCGTTAATAAAAGTATTTTTTGTTGCAGTGCAACAATCTAATTATAGAATCAGTGAGGACTCGTAGTGAAGGTTTGGGGTTGATGATCTGCTGCGATTATGATTGTTTGGTAATTTGTTTATGACAAAATAAAGTTACTTAAATGTAACAATAAAAAAATCTGTCATCAAAATCGATCAAGGCTCTGGTGAACCAGATGAGAACCTATAAATACTTTCCGGTAGAACACAGGATCCGTGCGCACAACAACGAATAGCCAAATTCTCTCTGTTAATTTTTATGTTCTTAAAAAAAACAATTAGTCCACTTCTTCTAGAATTAGATTAGACCCAATTTGGTTGATAAAAAAAGAAAGATTAGACCCAATTTTGTAGGTAGAGTTATTTTATTAAAATCTTTTTGGAGGGTTCTTACGTAAAATATTACTTATTTAGCATATTTAGATTCAAAACCTCTTATATATCTTTATTATTTTTTGAAAATAAATTTATTGACCCCAAAAAAAATTGTGAGTAAGTAAAAAAAAAGAGAATGATGAATACTAGACATTTCTGTTTATGATTGAATATTGAGTTTGCCGGACATGCAGATTACAGAAAAAAATGAAACGTTTAAGTAGACATCTAACTTGTTGGTTGGGCATCTAGTATTATTTAAGGTTTTATGTTATTATATAACATGTTAGTTATTGTACATATGTTTTGGAAAAAAAACCTATTGACCCCAAAAAAAATTGTGAGTTAATGTAAAAAAAAAAAAAAGAAAGAGAATAGCGAATACTAGACATTTCTGTTTATGATTGAATACTGAGTTTACCGAACATGCAGATTACAGAAAAAAAATGAAACGTGTAAGTAGACATCTAAATTATTGATTGGGCATCTAATAGTATTTAAGGTTTTATGTTATTATATAACGTGTTAGATATACAGTTAATAAAGTCACGTGTTGAATTTCATACTTTCATTTTATATATTTTTGTTGTCTCATTTGCTAATAACAGTTCAACATAATTTGATTTATATATTTGGGGTAAGAAACTGATTTATATATACTATATTATTTTGTTATTTACTAAATTAACTATTAATTTGATTATATATTATTATTAAAAGGTGACTATGTGTACATAATTATGAAACATCTAAAAGTGCTTATCAATCAAAAGAAGTAGAATCTTCATGGAGGGTTGAGCAAGGCTACATTGAAGTTAAAAACAAATGATAAATCGTTAACCATGATAGATTTGGCTAAAGTATCAGCTCTTTTGTTGCTTTGTCTCGGTATGTATCTAATAGCTGCATCAAACCCATTTTCCAGAGCAAGATATCTATAATTCCAGCCCTTTGTCAAAAAAAAAAGATATCTATATTTCAATAATGAACCCTAAAGTTCCTTTTTGACCTATGAATCCAATTTAATTATTTTCCTTCACAAACATATCTACGATAATGTCGCATCCACACGCATCCAGCGTATGGTCAAAAGAGTGGAATAGTAGTTGCAAAAACAGTAGGATACAGAAACAACCGTAAGGGGTTTGTTAAAATACAAAAACTAGAAGCTTCCTGGAATTCGATCAGGGTTTGTTAAAATACAAAAACTAGAAGCTTCCTGGAATTCGATCAAAATCTTATTATGAATTGAAATAACATTTCAGAGATTGGGTCATGTGGAAAGATGCAACCCCGTTGGACAATAATTCCACATCTTTATAAAAATGCGTATATGGTCTTATTACAATACACGTTTTAATTTTCTTTAACATCCATGCATTTTGGCCCTTCTTTATTTTAGTTTATAAGTTTTCATCTTCTTTTGACATTCATGCAATTTGGCACGTATTAATAAATCATTAAAGGTGCATCCAGACAACCAAAATGTGTATCATTATGTTTAATAATGCTGATACAAATATAGTCGTCTCTCTATCACTAGATTTAGAAAATCATATCAGACGGGTTGTTTGATAATTCTAAGCTTTCAAACCAAAATTAAGTATGTTCTCTTCCAATTGCTTATATATATTTAGTATGTTCTCTCCCATTTTTTTCTCGGTTAATTTTGTCATTTCGTTAATTTGTAGAAAAGAAGAAAACTATTTCAAATTGGGTATGCCAACCTTTCAGACTCCAATTTAGTTGTGGTGTTAAAATTTCGAATAATGTACCATACAAAACTGATACGAGTTACCGTCGATTATAAAATTTGGAATCTGTTTTTGTAACTTTTTAATTAGAGAACTGATATTGTATAACAATGAACTTATATATAATTTTCCTTTAGTTTGTGTGTAATATTCATGCTGGAACGTATAAACTTTTATTGAAAATTGTCTCTTTTGGAAGCAAAGAAACAACGTTCAATCAACGATATACCTCTTGTGGAAGCAAAGGTACAACGTTTGTCACAACAACAACACATCATTGGACCAGTGGTGATTGCGAAAATAATCGACAGAGAAGCGAGGAACATAATCATGGCAAAGAAAGATAGGAAGAAATTCCTTAATCTCTTTGTCAAGTTGGATATTCTAACTAGTAGACTCTATTTTCTGTTGTTGCTCTATCTTGTTTTTTTCTTGGAAAGATTGAAGTCTAACCTTTAGAAGAAAATTTAACTTATGACTAAGATTATCCTAACGAGTTCTTGTAATATAAAAGGATGTATTTCAGGAGGGTTATACATGATTTATGCATTAGCATATTGATGTAATTTGCTAATGCATTGCAGATTTTTGAAATAGAAATACTTGTGTCTTATTTATCCACTATATATTAATCATGAAACATACAACATGTTTTGTATCTACGTGTCATCACTAGGATGATTCTTAAAAAATCTTAGAAAAATAAGTTGGTCCATACAAATATATATTATACTTTTTATTAAACTAATTATCACATTGATTAGTATTCTTAATTTTTTTCTTAAATAAAAGTTACGAAATTACCTAATATGATTAATTTATATATGATAGTTAATGATTATAAATCATACATATTTGATATACAAAATTGCATCCTCTACATTTTTTGTTTAATTTTATATTATTAAAAAATTAAAAATCACATTAACATATATTAAAAAAATTATATATATATATATATATATATATATATATATATATATATATATATATATATATATATATATATATATATATATATATATATATATATATATGTGTGTTATATATTGAATTTTTAAAAATATCTATAAATTACGAAAAATGGTAAGATGTTATTAAGATGTTATTATATAGAACGGAACCCGATCCAAAACAAAGTATTTAGGATATCGTATATATCCAAACCAGATTTATATACTTAATACATTAGTTATTTTAAATTTTAATATCTAAAAGAATATATAAAGTATATAAGATGTTATTAAGTTGTCCAAAATACATGGAAGTATATACAAATAGTTAAAATACATGTTTAAAATAGTTAAATGATACTCAAAATATCAATACTTCAAATATCTATTGATTTTTTATCCGAACATTGAAGCTAAACCAAATTTTATGTTAAGTTTAAGTATTTTAGCTTACATTATACGCATTTATATGTTATAAATAATTTTTATTTTTACAAGCATATATGAATTTTATTTTGTTTTTGAAAAAAATTAAATGAGTTATATGAGTCCAAACTTAAACCGAACCCGCATATCTGAACCTGATCGAACTCACAAAAAATCGGAACATAACTGAACAAAACCAAACCAAACCGAACTATATGGTATCCAAATGTCCACCCAAAATCAAATGTAAAAAAAAATTGATAAAAAATACGTTCTGATTATAATATTTAAATACAACAATTTTAAAGAATTCACTCCAGACGGGACGCAGATTATCATCTAGTTTCTATAATTTGCTCTGATCTCACTGCACTTATAGCTTACGTAGATCTTTTTCCATTGATTATGTATAGTAAATTTGATATGTCCAGTTATTGATGTGTTATTAAAAAGTTGGTGCTTGTTGTTTAATCTGTAAATTTGTTTGTGACTGAATCTTGTAAATGTAATAGATTTGATATGTATGAGTTGGTGTTTTCATCCACTATTGTGTAAACGTAGATGTTTAACTTCATGTTGTGGTTGTGTTTAAATTTTTGAAATGTAACTTCGATATTCTTTTTTTGAAAACTGGCTTAAGTGATATGTATTGTAGTGAATCAAAATATTGTATATGTTTTACGAAGCAATAATATTTATATATTTTAACTCGTTTTTTATTTTTTATGTTTGATATTTTATAATTAAAATGATATATTCTTAACCTGTTTTGTACTCGACGGAGCTTGTTTAGTGTTTTTGTAAATAATAGAAAATATATTTTAATTTGTCTCGTAATGATCAAATATTATAAAAGTTTGGTATAATAACCTGCAAAAAGCTATAATCGTTAATTTTCTTAGAAATTAGAAAATGGATTAATTTCACTATTTTACTTTTATAGCCTTTTATGTGTATATAACAAAGTACACTAACTATGGTTGAAAAACAAAGTACACTAGCTATAGTTTTAAATTTTTAATTTTGTCAAAATAGCAAACCGCTGCGAAATTATGCTTTTTAACATACATCGAAATTTGAATATTTAGTTGTTTTTTGTTTTGTATATGGATTTGGATGGTAAAATTATCAACTAAACATATTGGAGTAGCAAAATTATGGATCTTCGATCTGAACTAGATGTACCCTAATTTTTAAAACTATTAAATTTATACCCTTTCTACAAAGCGGCAGAGTCAAATCATTCCAAAGTTTGTTTACAATTTGTCCACAATTATATGAGATATCACAATAATTCGGTTACAGACTAAATATCTTAGAAAATAATAAATCTTCTGGTCAAAGTCCATAATGATAACGTGACACATTTAATAGTATATTTCACAGACTAGATTAAAATTTACGCCTCGCACGGAATAAATGTTATCTAAATATACAATTATATGTATTATTATTTATTTACATAATTTTACCATAAATTAGTGAAAGGCCAGTGACTATAACATATATAACTAAATTGGTACAGACATGTAAATCAAAATAATCATTATTATTTTACAGTTAATAAATCCAAATAATAATTTTTATCTTTTATTTTGTTTATACGTAAATTTAAATGATCTGAACATTGATTTATAATATACTTTTAATATGACTATTTATTAAGTAATTTTTTATTCACATGATTTTATGATAATTTATGTTTTATAACCAAAACAATTGAAACATTGATAACAAAATTTTCAGTATGGAACTTATATTATTTTTATTAATTTATTATCATTTTTATAAATTCAATGAAAATTTTGAAACTAAAATATTAATTTCTTAGTATTTGTTCAATAAAAAGTTTGAAATTTAAATATTTATTCATTTTTTAAAATATATAATATATAATTTAATTTACAAGATATTAATATATATATAATATAATATTTATTAAATAAGACATCTTACTCATATTATTTTACAAACATTATTAAATTGTTATAAATAAAAATTAAACAATTGATCACAAATTTTCAACGTGAAGTCTTTTAAAAGTTTATTAACTTATATGTGTATCTAAAAGTTTAAAATATAACATATATGAAAAATCAAAATTTTGGTTATTGGTTAATTTGATTGTCTAAATTATTTTAACAATATTAATATAAAAATGATAGAGGGTGTATAAGTTACTATCAAATCTTTTTTCTTTACGTCAAACGGTCATTCTATTACTCAAACTTGAGATGGTCTGGATGATCATACCAGAATAGAACAATCGATATAATTTAACTCCCTATGAAAGGATCTAGTTGTCTTAGCTAAAAAATAAGAAAATTGGTTTCGCGCTCGAGGAACATAAACAATGTTGAAGTCTTGGAAGCATATCTGTAACGTTTATATCCTCTCTAATTTTGTTGCAAAGCTCGGCCAAGAGTGAGGTTCCTTAATTATAGCAATCAGCTCCTTGTAGTCTCTTCCGAAGCTCTATCATGTTGAATGTTGAAGCATATTCTTCATCGCCCATCGCAGTGCTTCTACTTCTGAATGCAAAGCTGATTCTTTTCTAGGGAAATTCCGTGTCCCCATAAGTTTAGTGCTCCCACCACTATCCATGCAGGTAATCTATATTCGTGTAGATGCTTAGTACAGGAAAATTATCTGAACTTGTTGGGGTTGATGATAATGACCAAACTTGTATAGCTGGCGGGCACTTGTATATAACATGGGTTACAGATTCTCCTGGTTCACCACATTTTGGAAAATAGTTATATTTCGCCTTACCAAATTCCACGTTACTGCCACTTGACCGGTTAATAATTGTCATATAAGATGACAAATTTTTTTCAGCTTCTTTAATTTTCAAGCAAACGCTTGGAGCTTCTTTTTCTTCCTCGTTCTTTATAAGATTTTGGGCAATCCAATATCCATATTTAACTATATACTAACCATTCCTTGTGTAATTCCAGCAGAATGTGTCTCCCCAATGAGTTGTGCTAATGGCCAAACTCCTTATGAGGGGTATATCTTCGGGATTAACATAATGCTCCAATAGACCAACATCTCATTCCTACGACTCCTTATTAATGAGATCACCGACCCTCATGTTTGGATGCATAACTGGTGCTACAGGTGTTGCTGGTCTAGCAGGTGTCATTGAGATCCATGGATCATCCCACACCTTGACTTCATAACCAAAATGTATATTTTGTCTTATTCCCAATAACAAGAGTTTCCTGGCAGCAGAGATGCTAATCCACACGTAGGATGGGCTGTTTACACTGTTTACTCGTAATCGCGAGCTTAATCTATAATATCTTCCCCCGAAGACTCGGGCAACCAGCGAATTAGGATATTGTACAAGCCTCCATAATTATTTTCCCAATAATGTCATATTAAATTTGTGGATCATACGAAATCCAATTCCACTATCCTCTTTTGGTAAGCAGACTTTTTTCTCATTTAACCCAATGTATTCTTCGTTTTGGTGGATTTGAACTCCACCAAAATTGTGCAATAGCACTGGTAAGGTTTTCGCAAATCGGAATGGGAGCAGAAAAGTAGACATAACATATGTCGGGAGAGCAAGTAGAATGGATTTAATCAGCACTTTCTTCCCTCCTTTCAAGAGCCATCTACATGTTCAGCCATTCACTCTATGCATCAGTTTGTCCTTGAGAAATGCAAAAAGTTTGCATTTGGAACCACTAATATCTTCTGGTATACCCAAATAAGGCCACATCCCTCATTCATTATGTATTCCGAGTGCATCTTGTATTTCTTGTCTGGTGGTTGCATTTATCCTCTTACCAATGAGTAAGGTGGATTTATCAAAGTTGATGCGTTGGCCCGAGGCTTTGCCAGATATCCTAAGTACTTTCATTACATCTTCACATTTACAGGGCTCCGCCTTACATAAGAAAAGGCTATCATCAGCAAAGAGAAGGTGAGATACCGAGGGGCACGGGCGTGTGATGCGCATCCACGTTATCTTCCCTTGGTTTTCTGCATGATTGAGAAGGCTAACGAGCGCTTCTGTGCATTGAATAAAAATGAAAAGAGACAAAGCATCTCCTTGGCGTAGGCATCTGCCTGGAATAATGTCCCCTCTAGGCTGTCCATTCATGAGAACTTTAGATTGTACTGACGTAATGCATCTCATTATCCACGTAATCCAAATTTCTGAAAACCTCATCTTTCACATGACAGCTTCAATAAACGACCATTACATCCTATCATGTGCTTTACTCTTATCGGTTTTGATAGACACTCTTTTGTTGTGTCTGCTTGGTTTGGTCATGGGAGCCTGGAACATTTCTTGAGCAATCATAATATTGTCAGAAATCTGTCTACCAGCAACAAAGCTTATTGGATTTCCGATATTAGGTCTGGCAACACTTTTTTAGTCTCTGGCATAAGACATTAGAGATAATCTTGTAAGAGATGTTACAAAAGCTGTTGGGCCTAAACTAAGTCAATTCGTTAGGCTTTGTTGTCTTTGGGATGAGACAAATATTTTTTTCATTCAATTCATTTGGCATGTCCTCTCAGTAAATAATTTATTAACCATAAGAGTTAAATCTTCATTTATTATATCCTAGAATTTCTGATAGAAAAGTGCAGTAATCCCATTTGGCCCCGGGGCTTTATCCAGATGCATAGCAAAGAGCGCTAATTTAGCCTCCCATTCTGACAACAGAACTGTAAGGCTGTCATTAATTGGCCATGTGATCGTGGTAGGCACTTCAGATAGTGCCTCTTCAATATCTTATGGATTAGAAGATTCAAAGATCTGCCTAAAATAGCTAGTGCCGATGGCTACTAATCCTTCTTCGTCTTCGACAATATTTCCATTTGTATCTAGAAGCTGTGTGATCTTGTTCCTCCTCACTCTTCTCTGCTTTGTCAATGCAAGAAAAAAAATTGTATTTCGGTCTCTTTCCCTCAGCCAAAATACACGGCTCTTCTGTTTACAGAACATTTCTTCTGCTTTAAAAAATCAGAAAGTTCATTTAAAGCTGATGCATTCTCTTCAGTTGTAGCATTATCATCTGCATACAAAACCTCCACTTTTTCTTTAAGTTCCTTCACCAATTTTGCCAAGTTAATATTATTTTGTCTCCTCCACTCGCTCAGAGCTTTCTATAGGTTCCATAATGGTTGCACTGGGGGAGATCATGAAATTTTCATCCCTCTAGTATGACTTGCCGTAGTTCTTCGTTATCCAACCATATTTTATTAAAATTAAATTTTTTTGATCTCCTCATTGGTTTTGTGAGTATGTCTGCAAGTATCGGGCGATGATCTGATTCCCAGAGCCTCATATATTTGACTGTTGAGTGAGGAAACTTTTCATGTCAGTCCGCATTTTCCATTGCTCTGTCCAAACGACATCGAACAGTTATTCTTCCTGCTCTCTTCCTCACCCATGATAACATATCTCCAGTATATGGAAATTCTAACATCCTACAATCACTTAACATCTGCTTAAAAGGTATGAAGGAACTGTTAACACGTTGTGTTCCCCTTCTTTTTCATTGTGACCAGTGATTTCGTTAAAATCTCCTACCATAAACCACGGTCCAGTTCTTGTTGTCGAAAAATGCATAAGACGTTCCCAAACTTGACCTGTTCTTTCTAGTACATGATCCCCATAAACAAATGTCATAAAGACTTTTATTCCAACAATGACTGCTTCAATGTCAATCATTATGTTATTTGAAAATAAAACATTAACTTGAAGTTCATCCATAAAAAAATAAAGCTAAACCTCCGCTGAGTCAAAGTGCCTCAACGGTAAACAACTGATCAAATCCTAAGTCAGCATGAATGTTCTGCAACAGCAGCTTCCTGCTCTTCGTTTCAGAAAGGAAAACAATTCCTGGGCTATGCTTCTGACACATCTCCATAAGACGTCTAACTGTGAGGTCGTTCGTTATCCCTCGACAGTTCTAACTAATTGTCTTCATTGATAATTTTTGGAGGGTTATTTTAGACCCATTCACGTCTACCATATGAGCTGAGCGTGATGGATTCATCATTATGGGAAGACCGATGAGAACACGAAAGAGTTCGTTGCCGTAAGAGCCGCCTAAGATGATATGATTTAGAATGTACGAACTAGTCGTAGGAAACACACGCCAAGTATTGTAAAACAGTTGGAGTTCACAGACCCTAATGAGATCGTGATGTGAGAATGCATGTAATGGTAGAGAATCAAATTGATCGGACGTAAAATCCGATAATGAGATATGATAATAAAATACTGTTGAGATGATACAAGGGTAACGGAGCAGAACACACAAAATCACCACCACGAACCTGATCACAGCCACACAAAACACACGACCACAACCACAAAGACGATCACGATCAGAAACAAAAACATCCACAGAACAGTCGAAATTCATAAGACCAGCGATTCGAACTGATCGGCTGCAACAACAACACAACCCTCAGTACGCTACATCACACCTGAATATAGCACCAGCACTGGGAAAGAGAGAGAAGAGGGTGAAGTTGCACGTCAAAGAATGTATAGATTAACTGTTGCAATCGCCCATGGAAGCAATTGTGTTGAGAAAAAACAGAGCAGCAGCGTCGAAACAGATTAATTTGATGTGATGTGAAAACGAGATTGCAAAAACTGATATACAAAAAAGATCATATTGACCAGAAGTAGATTGTAATTTTGATTAAAATAATCAATCGCAGACTTGAGAGGCACACGAGATACCCGATCTCACCATCAACCAAGTGATGTGTGATGGAGACGCCGATGAACGTACTCCTCGATTACTACAGGAATGAGGAAACGATGCAAGGAGATTGGTAGTCACGCTTGCAAGGATTCGAGAGCCGTCGAGATCATTGTGGAAGGAGATCGTCTTCAAACGCCGTCGGATCTGCCAATCGCAGAAAGCCTTAGTCGCTTTCGCTCATCCGCCATAAGCATCAAATCTTTATTATCTGAAATCATTAATTATCATTTATATTTTAACCAGATTAGATAACTAGGTATGTTCTAGGATTACGGTTTAGATTTTGGGGGAAGATGTAGAAGAGGGAGAATTTTGAAAGAAGGGACTTAGGATTTAAATAAAAAAATATTAAATACTAAAAATTAAAAATAATTCTTAAAAAAAAGTTTGAAAAACAATTTTAAAAATTCCATAAGAAAATTGGAAAATTGAAAAATACAACAAAATCATTTAAATGTTTATAAAAATGGATTTGAAAAAGTAGAATTAAAAAATTGTAAAAAATGTCATTTTTATTATTTATTTAGTTACCTATATTTATATTTTTATAAGAAGGTATAATCGCATACGATTCTTTTTTTTTAATGAATAATGTATCTATGAAAATATCCATTTAATGAAGCTAAACATAAACAATGATAAAACAAATGTGGTAAATTTGAAATTCTCCCAAAATACAATTTTGCTTCTTCAGTTTTTCTTGTCAGATAGCAGGATTCCACAAAAGTATTTAGTAAGTTATGATTGATATAACATTCCTTCATTTCCTTCCCACCCCCATTAGACGACTAACTTGTCGATGTCTTTGAATTTATTTGCTTGACAATTATATGCAGGAAAGTTACAAAAAAGAGGGGACTTTAAGGTATTTCTAGGATATTTGTAAATTTGTAAACTTAATAATCTATATACAAAATGAAATATATCTATTAACACGCTCTTTTAAGATGAATGAATAATCAGACAAATCTTGTTAAGAAACGGGATAAAATGAGCTCGAGATAGTATCGTTGTACCTCCGACAGATAATTAATCAGCGGAAATAACATGGGACACCAAAAACTTGATAGACAAACAAGATTTTTTTAAAAAAATAGTTCTCTGCAAAGTGCTTTATACACGGATGAAAAAACTATATCAGTTCATAAAACTTAGAATCAACATATTAACAATGTAAGTCAATATTAGATTAACCATTTAATCATACGATCAAAACATTTTCTTGTTTCTTCTTTTTAATATTTTTTTCTGTCTTTATATAACTAAGTTAAAATTCATGTGATACAAAAATAAAAGTAGATTGCTTAAAATATAATGTTGACAAAATTTGTAGTCATAGTTAAAATATTTATAATCTAAATTACTAATTAGTTCTTCAAAACCAACAAAACTAAAAACAATTCAGAATCAAAATTCTAAATACAACTTATATTATATTAATTTTAAATAAATTAATAGATATATTCAAAAAAACAAAAAAAAAACTCATACTATCAAGAAACTCCAAGAACTAATCTATCCAAATGAATGAGAAAGTTCTAAAATTCTATTTTAAATTTTAATCTAGTTAATGAATATTTAAATATCAAATTTTAAAATTAAATAAAATTAATGAATAAATATCAGTTTCATATATATATATATATATATATATAGATTAAAGTATTATTAAATTAACTTTACATTTTGGATATTTTTTTATAATGAACTATATAAAGAAATACAGATGTGTAAACTTTATAACTAAAGAACAATATCACTAAAACATACAAAACAAATTTTAACACATAACCCACAAATAACAAACAGCTGTAAAAAAACATCAACACAGCTAAACACGCCACAAAATTATAGTGACTATCATTCGCAAAATTATGTATTACATGATATTTCATGCTATAATTAGTATTTAAGTGTATAATTTATTTAAGAATTATATCCTTTTGAAAACAGTAAATACATATAAATTAATAATGTTAGGACTGTCAGAATTTATTAATTTATAGATTTATTAATTTAAGAAAAAAATATTTTTTATTCTTTAAATTTTCTTAGTGTAGAAAATGAAAATTATTTTTTCTGTGATATTATATATTGGTTAGAGTTTGCAGATTTGAATTTAATTATTTTTATTAGAATATCAATAAATTTTATCTATGATAAATACAATATCATATAATACAAAAATTCACTTTATATGTAATTCAATAAAACCAAAATTAGTGATGAAATTCATTTTCATTAAAAATATAAAACATAAAAAATTTATATGTTTATATAAAATTTATATGTATGGTAATTATTAATTTATGATTTTAATGAGATCATATATTTACCAAAGAGTTTTCTAAATATTATTATCTTATTATTTTATCGAACAGTGTCATATTTTACAGCGGACCAACTCGGGACCAGATAATTTTATTATTTTATAGTGTTTATTATTTTATTGAGTATTTATTT
This sequence comes from Hirschfeldia incana, assembly GCA_026261945.1. NCBI lineage: Eukaryota > Viridiplantae > Streptophyta > Magnoliopsida > Brassicales > Brassicaceae > Hirschfeldia > Hirschfeldia incana. The sequence continues at coordinate 590,459 of JABCMI010000056.1, forward strand.
ATAGATTTTATACTATATATATATTCTGAATTAATATTTTACTGTATAATTTTTTATTTTTCTTATGTCAAAATATGGGTTTTATATTTACATTTAGTAATTTATTGTATAATTATAATTAAATATATATTTTTTTATATATTTGACAAAAGTTTATTGGTAATTTTGACAACTATCACAGTCAGTGTTATTAAATTTATGCATATCAAGTAATTTACAAATGAACATGTGATCATTTTATTATTACATAATTTGTATTGTTTCAAATAAATTACTTGATGTAAATATAAAATTTGATCTATCTATTTAGATGATTTTGTGTTTTAGAATTATTCCTTTATTCTAAACATTATGATGTTATCACTAGAGAGTTCGGTTTCTACTCAGTTTTAGTTTGCGAGATTTTGGTTTTGAGTTTTAGAAATTTAGGAACCCTTCATTTATTTATAAAAAAAAAAAAAAAATTGGTTCGATTTTAGTTTGCATAGAAATGTTGCGAACAAGCTAATATTCATAATTTTTTTGGGTCCAATTCAACTCTAATTTAATGGAAATTTTGGATAATATGGGTAAAAATATTTACTAAATTTAGATTTTTCAAGTTAAAATATCAAATAATTTGGATTGTTCAGATAAAAATATTCTGTAATTTCAATTATTTAAAATATTTTGAGTAAAAATATTTGGATAATATGGGTTTTGAATATTTTGGTTAAAAAGGATTTTAGTATATTTGTTATTTAGAAACATAATATAATTGATACTTTTATATATAATTTAAAAAAAAAAAAATGGTATACACTCAGTTTTCAGGTTTCTTTCATTTTTTTCCGGTTCCGGAATTATAAATCTATTAGATTATTTATGAAATTCAATTTGGTTTTGGTTTTTTCAGTTCGGGACCATTCGATTTTTCAGTTTCGAATTAATGTATCCATGCCTAATCGTCACCAGTTAAAAAAAAAAGCCTATTGGTCACTGTAATGCAACGTCTTTCTTTCCACTTTTCTCTTTTTAACCAAACCGATAATATATCATCAATCAGATTCAAAATTACCAAATCAGATTAGTGATGTTGACAAACAAAAGGAAATGAATCACATTAAAAAGTAATGGTGTTAAATAAACAAAGTAATAAGAAACATGAAGCATCCGAGTACATTGAATAAAAGATATGGAATATATTTTCTAAAAACTAACTAAAATTTAAAAAACGAAATACTTAATTACATAAACGCAAACGTCGAGCGTTTGAAAGTCAAAAGCCAAACATGGCTTTAACATGTGGGCTATATGCCTATATATATGGCGATTCATTGCCATATGAGTACAAAACATACTGTGGCTGGCTTATCTCTTTGGCACAAGTGCTCCCCTCAAAATCAGCCAATAGTTTTGCTTACTCCAAAATTCTTCAATTTCTCTTCACTTTCAGTCTCGCTTTTGGTCTTTCAGTTTAATCCTATTTCAAGTCAAAAATAATCAGAAAATAACAAAAACCCAAATTCAGTTTCTCAATTCCAAGAAATCCGGAGATTTTCGTATCTAATCTAAGACTCATTCCAGTGAGCTCTGAATCCATTTCCAGATCCAAATCCATTGTATTCCCGGTTAAGAAGAAGCGGTAACATTACTAACTACATTTCTCTTCCTCTAGGCAAAATTATTCATTGGTGTCTCTGCACATGTATGTGCTTGTACATATATGAATAGATTCCAAAATGAAATAAATAATTGGTGTTATGAGAGGATAGAAGAAGAAAGGTCACTAAAGATACGAGTCTACCATTGTTGTTGCCGTCTTTAATGCTATTAGATGTAATGGTAGTAGTAGAAGAAGAAGGGTCACTAATAAATTCGAGTCTACCATAGTACTCATCTTCTTGAATGCAAATACATTTCTCCTTTTTGTTAAATAAAAGATTCGAGTCTACTACCATTGTATTCTTGAAAAGAAAATGAAAATTTTCTAATTTCTTTATTTTATTTGTAATTTCTATAATGAAAAACTTGGTCTTCGCATTTCGGTTGAGAACAGAGAATCTAATCCGTTGTATCAAGTCAATGTAACTTATTTTTCTACAATGCTGGCTAATAAGTTTCAGTGAATATATATTTTCAGTAATAAGGAAAAATGAAAGTGGCGGTGATAGGAAGTGGAATAAGTGGATTAGGAAGTGCCTACGTTCTTGCTAACCAAGGAGTCGACGAACTCGTTTTGTACGAGAAAGAAGAGTCATTAGGTGGTCATGCTAAAACGGTGCGTTTTGATGGAGTTGACTTGGACCTTGGATTCATGGTCTTTAATCGTGTACGTATCCCTCTCCCTTTCGCTCCTTTATTTTTAAGAAAATCTTTATTTTATAGAAATAAAAAATTAGAAAAAGGTATTTTATATTTCTGGAATTTTCCATTTTCGTGAAAATTTTGATTATAGTGGACGCATTTGCCATTTGTGTCCCACTGCCCCACACATGAACCATACATGTGCTGAGTTTTGGGTTTATTGGTATTTTATATAATCAGTTTTTTTCTTCTTTATTTTTTTACCATAAACTGTTGTGCTTTTAATTTACATCTGCATATCTGTCCAAATCTAGTAACTGGAATTTTAGATTTCACCAACAAGTCAAAACGTTTTATAACACGATAAAACTGTTTTCCACGGTCTGACCTACATGATATTCAAATAAAACCCAACTAGGAATTTTTACCCTTTTTAGTTTTTATTGATATGATGCTTTTTTTTGTTCTTATACAACAAAACAATTGTGACTCTAAAAAAAATAAAAAATAAAAATCACATGAAAACGATATAACAGCTCATTATATCATCTTGTGACCATTCATCTTTTCGATATACAACTTTATCTATTGTTAGCAATTTCACGTTTGGAATTTTCTCCATATCTGATAAACAAACAAGTTAGAGTTGATTAGTGATGATACATAAATAGTTACATGAAGCTCATGATTATGTTCATAAATAGTTTCATACACAAAATTAATTAACCTCAGTAAATGATGAAAATAATGTAATAACAATCCGAATCTTTGAACGTCCACGGTAAAGATTGTTTCTCCTAGCTTGAACTTTGGGATGTTGATCATACAAATGTTCTATCTGATAGGTTACATATCCAAACATGATGGAGTTCTTCGAGAATCTTGGAGTAGACATGGAGGTTTCAGACATGTCTTTCGCAGTAAGCCTTGACAATGGCAAAGGCTGTGAGTGGGGAAGCCGTAACGGTGTCTCTGGCTTATTTGCTCAGAAGAAGAACGCTTTAAACCCTTATTTCTGGCAAATGATCAGAGAAATTGTTAAGTTTAAAGAAGACGTTTTAAGATACATCGAAGAGCTTGAGGCTAACCCTGATATCGATCGAACTGAAACCTTAGGAGAGTTCCTCAATGCTCGTGGATACTCTGAGATGTTTCAGAAAGCTTACCTGGTGAGGGTTCTTCTTTTACTTGCTATGTCAAAATGATTGTTCTGAAGTTTACTTGGACGGACGTAACCTTGATATCTATATGTGTGGGGTAGGTTCCAATATGTGGCTCGATATGGTCATGTCCATCAGATGGTGTTTTAAGCTTCTCTGCTTACTCTGTTCTTTCGTTTTGCTGCAACCACCACCTTCTTCAGGTTCCTTAATCCTTCCTCATCTTCCTCCTATTCATGCAACCTTCTTGGTGCTGTTTTCTTAATATAGCCGTTTCTATTTGCAGATCTTTGGGAGGCCACAGTGGCTAACTGTTGCAGGACGTTCTCAGACTTATGTTGCAAAGGTTCGAAACTAAACCAATGATATGTTATAAATGTATTATTAAGTGTACGGTAGATACATTTCAACCTAACGTGATACTTATACTGATCAGGTTAGGGCAGAACTGGAGCGACTAGGATGCAAGATCAGAACAAGCTGCGACATAAAATCTGTTTTGACATCTAGTGATGGACGCGTCACGGTAACAAGCGGAGATGGCTCTGAAGAAGTATTCGATAGGTGCATAATGGCTATGCACGCACCAGATGCTCTGAGATTGCTTGGCGAGCAAGTCACATTTGATGAAACCAGGGTTCTTGGTGCTTTCCGATACGTTTACAGGTTTAGAACTCACACCTTTAATTGTGTTTCTTTGATCTAAATATTTAAAGTAATCCATAACTTGTCGTCATTGATTGCAGTGACATATATCTTCATCATGACACTGACTTGATGCCGCGGAACCAAGCAGCATGGAGCGCATGGAATTTCTTGGGAAGCACGGAAAAGAAAGTGTGTGTAACATACTGGCTCAACATACTTCAGGTATACAACCACAATCTACAGAATTATTGACGCCACTTTTGCAATTAAGTTAAATCTTGATGATGTGTATTGGTGCAGAACCTTGGGGAAAACCGTGAACCGTTCTTCGTGACACTTAACCCAGACCAGACTCCAAAGAAAACACTGATGAAATGGACCACTGGTCATCCTGTGCCTTCTGTTGCAGCTTTGACAGCTTCACAGAAGCTTCACAAGATTCAAGGCAAACGTAACATATGGTTTTGTGGTGCATATCAAGGTTACGGCTTCCATGAAGATGGACTAAAGGTAATGATCCATTTTCAATTAGTTAATGCCCCTTCTCTTTAATCCATGTTTTTTTTTACTAAATTCTCTTTAGTCTCATGTTGCAATTTGTAACTCACTGTTCTGTTGATATTCGTTTTCAGGCTGGTATGGCGGCTGCACGTGGTTTGCTAGGGAAAGAAGCTGCTCTTCTCAACAATCCAACACATATGGTTCCTTCTCTAACCGAAACAGGAGCACGGATTTTTGTTACTAGATTCTTGGGACAGTTCATATCAACTGGTTGTGTAACGTGAGTCACACGTGTTCTCTCCTCAACTTACATAAAAACTATATATATATATATATATGTTTTGGCCATCCTTACATTTATACTTCCTTCTATGAACTGAACAGGATACTAGAAGAAGGAGGAACTATGTTCAACTTTGAGGGAAAAGATCCTACTTGTCCTTTGAAATCTGTCCTCAAGATTCACAGTCCTCAGTTTTACTGGAAGGTAGATACATATACATGAAGATGACAAAAAAAGTTATGATTAGTCTTTCCATAGCTCAAAAACCTGACTTTTGATACTTGATTCTCAGGTTATGACACAAGCGGATTTGGGACTTGCAGATGCCTACATCAATGGAGATTTTTCATTCGTTGATAGAGACTCCGGACTTTTGAATTTTATGATGGTACATAACATACTTGTAGAAACATAAATACTGAGTCTGTATTTGATGCTTAATTATCTTCTTGATAATATCTGAACAGATTCTCATTGCTAACCGAGATCTTACCTCATCTAAATCGAATCTTGCTAAGAAGAGGTAAAGGCTTATAGCTTGCTTCATAAGTGAGATATAATTTATTTTCAAAATTTTCACATCTGTACTTGATCTTCTTGCAGAGGATGGTGGACACCAATGTTCTTAACTGCCGGTGTAGCATCTGCAAAGTATTTTCTAAAGCATGTCTCTAGACAGAACACTCTAACACAAGCTCGCAGGAACATTTCTCGTCACTATGACCTTGTAGGTTTCTTAAAATCTCCTCCTCTCTTAAAACCTACATGAACGTTTCATTGATCTTTTGAATTATGATCAAATTTTCTGTTTCGTCAATTCACAGAGCAACGACCTTTTCGGTCTCTTCTTGGATGATACCATGACTTACTCCTCTGCAGTATTCAAGGTGACCATGAAAACAATTCCCTGTTTTTAACTTCTTTTAATTTACTCATATTCTGACTTCAACCTTTTGTTTACAGTCAGATGATGAGGATCTGAAAGCTGCTCAGATGAGAAAAATATCTCTTCTAATTGATAAGGTAAGAAAATATACAGTTTCTTGCTTTAGAACAAGTTCTTCTCTGTTCTTTAATAACCACAGGGAGACGTTTTCAGGCAAGAGTAGAGAAGCACCATGAGGTTTTAGAGATTGGATGTGGATGGGGAACGTTGGCCATAGAAGTTGTGAGAAGAACTGGATGCAGATACACCGGCATCACACTATCTATTGAACAGCTTAAATATGCAGAAGAGAAAGTGAAAGAAGCTGGACTTGAGGTCTGTACAATCATCTATTGATCTTGTTTCTTATTTCCAATCCTGTTACTAATGATGTATAACTTCTGAATGATAGGAGCGGATCACCTTTAAGCTCTGCGATTATCGCCAACTATCTGATGCTCACAAATATGATAGAATCATATCTTGGTATTGAAAAATGCTCTCTTGGTCTTTCTGTTGATGTAACTCTATAATCAATCTGTCTTCTAACGTAACATTTTGGATTTATTTCAGTGAGATGTTAGAAGCAGTTGGCCATGAGTTTATGGAGATGTTCTTTAGTCGCTGTGAAGCTGCCCTTGCAGAAAACGGACTAATGGTCTTGCAGGTTCAAAATAGTTTGTTTCTTCTCTTGTTAATACATATTCTAATGTTTTTACAAAGCACTAATGGTTTATATATAATTTTTTGATGATAACAGTTCATATCGATTCCTGAAGAACGTTACAATGAGTATAGACTAAGTTCAGATTTCATAAAGGAATACATATTCCCTGGTGGATGCCTTCCTTCCTTAGCTAGAGTTACTTCTGCCATGTCCTCTTCTTCTAGGCTATGGTAAAAATCTATTTCTTACTTTTATTTTGCTATCAATTTGTTAAACATATCTAACACTGAAGAAGTACAGCATTGAGCATGTTGAGAATATTGGAATTCATTACTACCAAACACTGAGAATGTGGAGGAAGAACTTCTTGGACAGGCAAAAGTAAGACGAGTATTTCTCTAAGTTACTCCTTTTGCTTCATTGTGCTTACTAACATGTACAAAATACTAATTTATATGCAGGCCAATCATGGCTCTAGGATTTGATGATAAGTTCATTAGGACATGGGAGTATTATTTTGATTACTGCGCAGCTGGTTTCAAGACTCTTACCCTTGGAAACTACCATGTAAGACATACTAGAAAAATAAGCATGCTTCTTAATTTCAATCCACAATGAGGTTTTTCAATGGCATTTTAACTTGCTGTGTGAACAATCACAATTACATTGCAGGTGGTGTTCTCGCGTCCAGGGAACGTAGCTGCATTCGCTGATTCATACAAGGGATTTCCTTCTGCTTATTATGTTGCCTGAGAGCAACAAGACTACATTGCTTACTTTTCTATCTTTTCTACACAATCTATCTCAAAAACTACGATTGTTTATTTATTGTGATGAATGTGAAAGTTTGATGAATAAAATAAAAGTTGTTTGCACCAAAAAAGTACTCAAGAAAAGACCAGTGTCTATGAAAGAGCTCTAGGCTACATGGCTGATTATTTACAATCTTGGGCTGTATAGGTCAAAATGCATAACCTTGTAATTTTCATGTGTGCTATAGGATTCATTGTCAATTTCACTGGATAAGTTTAATACATATATACAGTGTTACTGTACCAAAACTCTAATAGAAAATAAACTCGAACCAATTCTCATGGTGATACACAAATAACAAAATGCTCTGTATGAAGGTATCGTTTATGACTTGCATCATATACTAATGACATTTCTAAGGTACTTTTGGTCTTTTATGATATGCTCTAGTTTCGTCAAGACTGCGTACACTCAAATGTCAATCTTGTACTGTCCCAAAATGCCAGGCCTTGTGATTTTATCTTTGACCAAGAACTCGTTATCAGCATGTTTTTTTTTTGAATTGATCATAATTCCTTTTCAACTTTTCATTGGAAAAAATCTTTAAAATAGTACTTAGTTTTTACCTTTTTAGTGGTCAATTCAACAAATAGTGTGCATTTTAATAATGTAAACCCCAAGTTCTATTTCCACCTAAATTTTAAACTATGTGAGGCCTCTATTTTGATTTCTATCTTCTATTATATCTAAACTAATAAAGTAGATTTTTTTATCTCCTTTGGGGAAAAAAAGACATCTGTCCCTATTTTAGTAAAACACGGCGTTTTGGTACCCGAGTTAATTCGAGTTCTGAATGAGTTTTTTTATAAATATATGGGCTTTAAAATTTTCAAATCAGGCCCACTCCTCTTCTAAGTTTTGCTGTCTCTTCTTTCGAAATTGCAGAGAAAGAACGAAGCTTGAGCTTCCCTGATCTTCTATATCCTTTCTCATTTCTGAAACGGCTCATTGATTCTTCATTGGGTTGAAATTAATGCGTAGTTATGCAACTCCTCCACTCCGCCGCATTGAATCACCCTTATCAATTCTATGAAGTAACCGTCTGAAGTTGTATCAATAAGTAACCAGTCTTACAATCATGGAGACTGGAGAGCAAAACATCAACGAAAAAAAAATGTTCTGCTTACCGATTACTGTGATGGCTAACTCCCACACCCTCCTTGACGATTTGAGATCCGGCCGCGTTTGTTGAGATTTTGGGAAGCCAACGCTTTGTATTAGTGTATGCAATAAGGTATGTGGGGATCTTAAGAATTGTTTTTACGAGTACTTTTATATAGATCTCTCTGGTTATGTTCTGGAAGTGATCTGATTATTGAGTGATGTTTTGTTTTTTTTCTCTTTCTTTCTTGAAAAAAAGAACCGCTGAAGGCCGGAATGATGGGAGTTGACATGCTTCCTATACATGTGAAGGTATACCAGTTGTTGCTTACAATTATTAGTTTAAAATTTGGAACTCTTTATGTTTTTGATAACTGATTCGTTCTTCCCCTTGCCAGGCAACTCTCATCCAGTCCTCAATCAATTATCACAGGCTTACCCGAGCTCAGTGTTTTTGATGTTGCAAGAAGCAACACGAACTTTAGATTTTGTGATACTCATATGCTATTAGATTCACTAAGCAAACATGAAGAACACATTCTCTCTGAAGCCCAGACTTCATGGCCACCTCTCACCAGTTACTATCTCATTAACGATCATGTAAGGATGTACCTTTATATTAGACTTCCAGAAATAAAGCAGTATTTTCCCTTTCTGAGAAAACGTTGTGTTACAAGATCCTTCTCTAGATCAATGAACCGGTTTGTTGTCATTCAAAAATCCCAGTCTCATTATATCTTTTGTCACTACTTTCAAAATGTTCTCTTTGAGTTTTTGTTTTCATGCTATGTTCATTGTACTGCCGCTACTCTGACCAGTTTCGTGTGGATGTTCTCTTTGAGTTTTTTGTTTTCATTGTTCCATCTCTATCTCTATATATTTGTCCCAGTATGATGATGTTGTGAAATGATCACAAGCACAAAAGAAATAAAAAGTCCCACTACCATCGTATGTACCTGTTTATTTCTAGCTTTGAAAAGCTAATTCAATAGGTTTGGATAGATATCATTTTTTTTATCAGTTACTGGTTCTCTTCGTTGGGTTTGATTTGAACATCAAGTATCTGTAATTAGTTATCTTTTGTAAAGCCTAAAGTTTTAAACTTTTTCCTTCCTAAGCTCTTTATGGTGTGCTTAATTGTTTTTTAAAGCTTTTTGTAGTATAACTCGACGGGTTTCAGTAACAAATTAGTATCTTTGCATCATTCTAGCTTGGGACTAAATGAAATCACTTTCAAATCGTTGGCACACATATGTTGTACTAGAAAATTAAAAAGCCTTTGGTCTCATGCGTTTTCATTCAAAAGAAGACCATAATGAGCTACTCCGTTGTGTTGTGGGAGTGTACAGCATGGTCAAACGGCTAAAAAATCTCATGGTTAGGACACTGCTACTCTTTTTTTGTTTGGATGTGCATGTTGTTGGATTGGGTGGAGAAAGAAGCACAAGTGGAAGGGTGTCGACGTCTGAAGCAGAGAGGTATTTAGGGAGGAAGAGGAAGCTAGAGAACATAGGGAAATGGGGTCTAGACCTCCTGACCAAGCAACTTCAAACAAGGTGTGTGATTTGGACCTGATTGGGTTCATGGAATCGCAACTGCTCTACAAAATCTTTTGAGTGTTTTAAGATACTAAATATGTAGAACACACGTGGGATGAGTTTTGTTTTGTAACTGAAGAAGAGTTGTTTTTTTTTTTTGCAGGAGAAACGAGGCAAAGTTGGACATGTTGGAGAAATAAAAGGAAGGAGTCATATCTGGCTTCTCGGGAGTCACTATCTTTCATCCAGTTTTTAAGAACTATCTTTCATCCACTGTTAATCAATGAAAAGCTCCTTAAAATTTCCAAGCGATATCAATATATCATCACACATCATGACTAATCATGGAGATATAAAATTATTGTGATATACATTTTTTGTTTTATGGTGTACATGAATGTATACAAAAAGACTTCATTCTCTATTTTTCTGATTTTCCAATAATTCACTATTCTGAATCTCTGATGAAAGATGCTGCTCGGGATTTAAATATGCAAACTGAAAAAAGAAATGAACTAGACAATCTGTTATCTTTATTAGTTTAGATATATATAAAGACCAAAAGATATTTTAATTTCACATTCCAAATTTCAGTTTCATTTACATACTGTTTTCGATTTTTGTTATAATTTTCAAACAAAAGATATAATTGTTCTTCCTCATTTATTAACATGTTCCATTGCCAGAATTAATTTCATACGAAAAATAAAATAAAAAATATATGAACAAAACTTCACTATACATGTTTAGATTCATATTTCTTCTAAAATAAAATTTCAGTGTAGTTCTTTCTATACTTTCCACATGGTATGTAACAGTAAACATGTTTTCTAAATAAAACATAAATTTTAGTATATATATTTAAATTATAACTAAACTAATTTTGTTATGATTATTGGTTTTTTATTCTATTTTTCTTAAATCGATTAGTCACAACCACTTATGATATTCCATTTTAAACTAAGTAATTTTCAAACAAGATAATATGTTGTGGCCATTAACCACTATCAAATGGATTGGAAAAAAATATCATTATCATTCAATATATTATCATTTTCATATGTTTGAACATATTTTGTTTACCAAAACTATAAAAATGAATTGTAAATTTACTTTTAAAAAATATATGAATTCGGCGCGTAGCGCCGGAATACCACTAGTTCCCATACTGTTGTAACCCACAATAATTGAGAAATAATTATTTGATTTTAATTAGATCTGTAAACAAAAATAACAATAACAATGTCTCTTCATATATAGAAATGGAATAAAATAAATGATTTTTAAAAGTAATTTATAGAAATCTTTATTAGATTTTAGTAGCTTTTTTAAAGGGTGTTGTTAGGGATGGCATTTGGTACCACCCGCCCCGCCCGAACCCGTCCCGCAGCAGTCTTCATCTCCGGCGGTTCTCTGCGGTTGTGGCCTGCCAATGCATGCAGTCGTGAATACTCTGACCAAATCCGCCCCGCAACTAGAACGGGCTGTTGCGGTTACGCCCGCGGGTCTTCTCTTATTATTGAAATGCGGACGTCCGTGGGTTTTCGAGTTCCTTGACCTGCAAACACAAAAAAAACAGATCAAATATGATGGTTAAGACTTAAGAACAAGTCTAATGAGTCGACATATTGATCAAGTCTAGTAATACAAGTGTAAGACATAAGAGAAGACATAATAATAGTAATGACAAATGATCAATATGAATATACCGACATGTGAAAAGCTCGGTTTGTCGAACATAGACGAAACAGAAGCTGATGTGGTAGATCGACGAAGAGGTGACAGAGAGAAGCTACGGTGGTGGCTCGAGAACGGAGGAAGCTCCAGTGGTGGCTCGACAACGGAGAGAAGCTCGGGTGGTGGCTCGACGTAGGTGAGAAGCTCCGGTTTGTGAAACAAAGACGAAGTGAAGCTGATGTGATAGATCGAGGAAGGAGAGAAGCTCCGGTGGTGGCCTAGTTGAAGACGACGAAGGAGAGAAGCTTCGGGGGGAGACGTCGCCTTCTCGAAGTCGTCGTTTTCATTGGTTCTTCGGGGGAGACGAAATGATGAATGATCTATGCGGGCATCGAGAACTCCGCAAGACCGTCACCGACTGACCCACTTTGGCCAAACCCGAAAAAGACCAAACCCGCAACACCCGCATTTGTACTGGCCTAAGTTTTGCGGCCCAAACCCGCCCCACAATGAAACAAAGTGACACATGCCTGCGGGCCGCGGTCCATAATGCCATCCCTAGGTATTGTTATGGAACAACTGAATTTGAAAGAATGAAATAAGTTTGCAACTGATTGAAATTTTTTCGCTCAGTCCAGAAAAAAAAAAGAATTTTAAAATTTGAATAGATTTATGTTAATATTTATATAATGACGATAAAAAATATAAGAGTGGTTTTCTCAAAAGAAATATATAAGAGTGTTAGAACCAAATAAGTCCTAAATTTCGTGTGTGGCAAAAATACTCGTTGTTTACAAGTTTTAAATAGCTTAGTAATTAATTAACATGAAATGGAAAAGAAAAACAAACAAACAGTCGAGCCTCAACAATCTAAAGCTTCTCTCTTTCCCTTTCGATCTCTCTCTCTCTCTCTCTCTGAAACAACTCCATCTTCTTCTTCCTCCTTCTTTGAATTAGGGTTTTTACTGGCAGAATTTCAATTTTGTAATTAATCAAATTATTTCGCTTCGAGTTGACGAATCTGAGAGAAGATAAGATAAATTTTTTAAAATTTGATCGTGGAAATGGAGCAGCTTGTCAACTTCATCATTCGACCTCCTAGGTTTGTGAAACCTTCCCTCCTCCCCTCTTCGATTTCGTTTTAAAAGCTTTCATCTTTAGATTTTTGAATTCTCATCGCAAGTACTAGAGATTCAATCGTGTAAGAATTTGTCATTTTCCGGGTAAATTAAATGGACCGCTTTTTTTTTGGAATTTGTCTTCTTCCTAGTTTCAATTACTTAGTAGCATTCATATCATCTGTACTTGTTTGACCTTCCTCTGATCAAAAGAATCATTTTTTTACTGGGTACCCACGTGATCTCTGTCTCATTCTCAAAATTTTACTACTCATAATCTACTGGCTACTAGTTTATATTTCATTTTTTACTGTTTAAGACTTGTGAGACGTTACCAGATTGTATTTGCAACGTTACTAGGTTGTATTTGCAACTATAATTGTCTCATCTGACTTTTCGTGTGAATGCAGAGCTGAGTATGACCCGGAACATGATCTCTTAGAAAAAGACTTCATGATGAAAGGCAGATGGTATCAAAGAAAAGATTTAGAGGTAAACCTAAGCTTTCCATTTCGTTTCTTAGCTTCTTTTGAAACTTTATTTGTCTCTCTAGTAATAATAAATGGGATTTGCAACCCCTTACCACACACGTGTCTGTTCTTACAAAGTCAAAAGTCTATTTATTGAAAGTTAAGTTGTATGTATGTAGTTTTTTAACTTTTATTAAAAAGAAACTGATCAGAATTGTTTGTGAACTCCTAACTAGTAAGTGAATAGTGTTATTTGGCAGATTAAAAACAGTAGGGGAGATGTTCTACAGTGTAGTCATTACATGCCAGTTGAACGCCCTGAGGGAAAACCTTTACCCTGCGTAATATATTGCCATGGAAACAGGTACATTAACGTTTCTTAAACATCTTTCGTGCTATTTAACTATCTGGAATATGATTTTTATTTCATTTTACCCTTTTTCTTACTGTTGACCATGTTAGCATTACTTAATGGTTCCCTGCAACTTTGTCATTCAGTGGATGTAGAGCGGATGGTAGTGAAGCCGCAATTATGTTGCTGCCTTCAAACATCACAGTTTTTACCCTTGATTTTTCGGGATCTGGTCTCTCTGGCGGGGAACATGTCACCTTAGGCTGGAACGAAGTATGTACTCCTTTAGGATTTTGTTATGTTTTATAGATGCACCCTATCTTTATCTGTTTATAGACATACAGTTGATTTTTGACGTATGAAGTGACTATTTATTCTGAGAGGTTAGTCATCGTTCTTCTGTACAGTTGTTAAACCTGTTGTGAGTGTTTGCAGAAGGATGATCTAAAGGCTGTAGTTGAGTATTTGCGGCAGGATGGCAATATATCCCTTATAGGGCTATGGGGTCGTTCCATGGGTGCTGTTACGAGGTTCGTTCCAGACTCTTAATTTTATTCAATTTAATGAAAGAATATTCATTTTTCATTGGTTCGTGGAGATTCAGTTGATGGGACGTAATCAGTGAAAGTTATTAGTACCGCTGATCATTTATAATTATGCCTTTTAGAGAGTGGAAGTGGTCGCATGTAACACATCAGCCACTGTAATAGATTAGATGAAGTTGTGAAATAAGCAATTTACTATTGCATACACATTGTCCTGCCTGGTATCCTGTGATGTCATTGTGTTGAATCATTCTTTCTGTTACAGCTTGATGTATGGAGCTGAGGATCCTTCCATTGCAGGAATGATTTTAGATAGTCCTTTCTCCGATTTGGTTGATCTGATGATGGAACTTGTAGATACATATAAGTTCCGTCTACCAAAGTTTACAGTAAGTAATTTTATAACCTTTCTGGTGCTCTTTGTTCTGTCTACTACAAGGTTTACCACAATTCTTGTATCTGATGGTTTTTATTCTTTCCACTGTAAATTCAGGTGAAATTTGCAATACAATTTATGCGGAGAGCTATTCAGAAAAAAGCAAAGTTTGATATTACGGATCTGAACACCATTAAGGTTGTGTTCTCTACTTAATTTCCCTTTTATATACTTGATTACGTATATGCTCTGATACATACAACAGCATCATTGCTTGGGAGAGTTTTTAATTGGAAAATGTATTCACTTGCATTGTTTGTCTTTCATGCTGCAGGTGGCAAAATCTAGTTTCGTTCCAGTTTTATTTGGACATGCCTTAGATGATGACTTTATCCGCCCTCATCATTCAGATCTTATATATGAAGCCTACGTAGTATGTTTCCACTTCTTGATAGCCTTCCTTCATCGTATATGTTCTCTTCTGCTAGCCTCTGTATGCTTTGCTACAAACATCTTGCTTATGATAATGGCAGGGTGACAAAAATATCATCAAATTTGAAGGAGATCACAACTCTCCACGGCCTCAGTTCTACTTTGATTCGATAAATATCTTTTTCCATAACGTCCTTCGTCCACCAGAGGTGGTGGGGCCGACATTTTATGACCCGTTAGATGAATACTTAGCAAAGGTAATGTCATCTCGTACTTATGACTGTTTACTATTTTTCTTTTGTTTCTGCATCAAGAAACGTCAAGAGTGTTGTTTATCTTATGTTCAGGGCAGTTGGGGCACTATGCATGACACAAATATTCCACAATCATCAGTACAGAATAGTGAGTCATACTGGTCTTCCTTTTAAGTTTTTGATATTTGAGCTCAAAGGTGACATCTTGTTTCACTATTCAGGTTTAGCCTCAAGTAACATCTCTGACGCACTCAATGAAGTCCGCATGAAAAGACCCATGAGTCGCACAGATGTCAGTAAATCTTGACTAATTTTTGGTCTTTTATAAATTGCAAATGTCTACTCAAGACATCTTTATGCATAGGTTTGGATGTTCTGTTTTACACAGTTCTGATGATAGCAAGTAATTGCTCCCCTAGTGTTCCGTTTTAGATATGCCTTCATTGCAAAAAGCTTAGAACACCATCTCTTATCTGATTATAGAACCTTACCACAAAGATCATAAAGTTTGTGAAAAATAGTCGAGTCATGTAGGTCCTCCTTGCACAAGCGGCCAAAGTAAAATAGAAGGTTATGGATTGTAATTTTAAGCTTTCCCCATCGTAGTTTTGATGGGTTCTTATTACTTCGTTCAGGTTCCTTCGAATGTCGCATCTAACGGTTCTCCTTCAGAAAATAAGGTAGATGATCAGTTTCTCCATCTTTCACTATTTGATTATCCTGGGTTTATAGTTTTACCAGCCACCATGTTTAAATATAATGTCGTTTGATGATATAATGGTCATTAGATCGACAGCAGTAGAAACAGATGTGTCATGGTGATTATGTTGTGTTCTTGTAAATAGAAAAGAAAAGAAATCAAAGAGATGAAGTGGAGATCCCTGATGTGGCATCAAATTTTCGTTTCAGGAAAAAGAGAATCATGATGGCCTTGAGAGCTCAACATCTCCTGATATGATAAGCTTTGATTTGTCAAATGGTGATCAGTACCCTCCTCAGCTTGCGATGGCTTTAGATGATGACCAATATTTGGAGTATCACTTAGAGGATATCCCATCTAATGCAGAGGAAGAAGAAAGGGTGAGATAGAAAAAAAAGAGTGGATATTCTATTTTAACTAAACCTTCTACTATCGTCTCTTGTTCTATTGACATTCTCAAATCTTTTTACTTGGTTCAGATGCTTATGAAAGCAGTGATGGAGTCACTGAAGGACTTAGAAGTGCAAAGTCTTGAGAAAAAAGAATCTCCCGAGACTAGGGAAGAATCAACTTCAATTCAAGCAAATCAATCAGAGACTATTGATTCTGCTCCCACACCAGCAACACTTAGCGGGGATGTAGCACCATCATCTTCCGAGTCCAAGGCTCCAAATGGGACCTCGAGTTCTCTAGCAGCACCCGTAGATGCTTCTGTACTTAACTGCTCGGCAAGTGAGAACGGTGACATGTCAGCAGATACAAAGGCCACAGTCACAGTTGAACGTACAAGTAGCGCACCAGGCAAAGTCTTTGACGGGTTAATACGTAAGTGGGATCTCAACTTCTTCAAAAACAACAAATGATTTAAAGTTATTGAAATTTGGTGAAGTCAAATGATATGCATATATGTCCAAAACTAGTTTGTTTTCAAAGATTTGTCATATGATAGGTTAACATTGTTTGGCTTTGGTTATGGTTTGATTCAAATTGTTTGTGTTAGTATTCTTTTTTTTTGTTCCATGTACTTGCCCTCTTACTATTGTACCAACAGTTGATGATTCAATTATTCCTTTGCAAGTACTTGTTTCTAAGAATACACTCAAGGAAGACTGAAGACACTACATTATTTATTTTAAAGCATTTGTTTGTCACAGTTTAAAGTCTGATTACTTTATTCTGTGCAAACCAAAGTTTAGACCGTGGCAAAGTTGTCACTTGACATGGTTGGTGAGCCATACGAGCATGTCCTTGTGAGCTTCCTCTGCGGCTTCAACTTCTGATGGATCATTCGGGTCGTACCTAACAGTCCAACCATGTTTGACTCTTGGGAATATCTTCACAAAACTTTTCACCTGAAACATCGCAATTCACTTGATGGTTAGTCAGATTGCAGGAGATTCAAAGATGAAATCTATCAACTTGAAGACATGCAGAAGCTAAACAAATGGTTTCTTTTTAAAACAGACCACCTACTTGAAATTGTAACTAAGCAAAGCAAAGAACCTCTGGTTTTGTAGCTAAAACATCTTGGAATTGCTTCACTAGTTCTGGAGGAGTCACTTGATCGTATTCAGCTCCTAACACAGAAATTGGAACCTTGACCCCTGGTTCAGTTAAGGTCATCACCATTAGCAAAAGAGAAGAGAAACAAGTTAACCACAGTAAATATCTAAAATTACCCTTGATATCATCCACTGTAACTCGAGAAGGATGTAACAAAACAACAGCTTTAACAAGCTCTTCCTTCGCCAGTTCCACTGCAACTTTTGCTGAGATCAACACAAAAGACGAAAGACAAAAGAGTTTTGTTACAGAATATAGACAACATTTTGTTAATATGGGAAGAAGAAAAACCAAAACTCACCACCCCAACAGAAACCTACTGCTCCAACTGTAGTTATGCCTTTGTTCTTCAAAGCCTCAACTACTGGCTTTGAGTCCTCAAAACCCTTCTCCTGCAAATTCATTTCAAATAAGAATAAATGCAGAACAAAGACAAGGGCACTGACTAGAATCTAGCTTTGAAATCATCAACGAAAACAAACAAACAATAATGCATTCAAAGTAGGACCATAACAAACATCAGAGAAAAGAAAACAAAACTGACTCTGGATAAGGAAGAGAGGAAAACTAACTTGTGTGTGATCTTTTATCCAGATAGGAAGTGGTCGATCCTCATTCACGGGGTTATAGGGATCTCCATGGAAGAAGTCAGGAACCACCGCATAAAATCCAGCCTCTCCAACTTTGTCAGCAAGTTTCCTAACAAAGCAAAAAAAAAAAGAGCTTAACTCCCAGTGAGCAACCAAACTGTGAAACGAATCTACCAATCAAGAAAAGGCATTACACTTCATTAAAATCAAGAAAACATATTCACTTGGAGTTCTAATGAAGTAATGATCATCTACAGTTCATTACTACCTCAGTTGTGGAGTTTCATATCCTGCGAACCAAACAAAAAAAAAGAAAGAAAAGGAAGTTCTTTTAGATTCTCAAAATCAAAACCAAGTTCAGAAAGATTGATTCTTTAGAAGAACACTTCCTTTACTACAATAGTCTCCCAGTAAACTAGATAAAAGGCTCACCGAAAACATGAGAGACAAGAACAACGGCGAGCTTTGATTGAGTTGAACCACAGACGTAACTCTCGAGGCCGCCCAGTTTCTCTACATGACCCGACCCGCTATTTGGATCCAGCTTGGGTGGGTTCTCGGTACACTGATGATGATCCGACATTTCTTTCTTTCTTCTCCGACCAACCAACAATGGCTCCTCCTCCCCTTTAAGGGGGTGTAAGTAAAGTCCACTCAATCAGCCACACGTGCTATCTAACCTTCCACCTAAAATGCCCACGTGCGTTTAAAAAAATATACTCCCTCCGTTCGTTTATGCATGACGTTTTAGACTTTTTTGTTGTACCAAAATATTTGACGTTTTCTGAAACCAAGGCACAATATATCAACAAAAAGACTTTTTCTACCCTTACGCATTTCACATAATTTTTCAGTCAACAAGTTCAAGTTTCAGTGGAATTAACTCGTAATCTACACCTTTTACGAGAAGTGCACGTTTCCAGTCAACTGAGTAAACACACAAATTAATCATAAAACTTCATCTCTCCACTATATAATCCATCTGGTATTTTTATTCTCTCCACTAAGTTTATACTAAAAAAATGAAAACTGAAGAAATCAACGAAAAAAAAGATACCAAAGAGAAAGAGGAGACTAAAGATAAAGATGATCTGCCGGTTTACAAGATTTTCTACCGTGTCAAACGCGACTTCGATTTGAATAAGTTGTTCTTCTATGATGAAGGGGAGCTTCACCCTGACATAGCAACTGAAGAAGTCATACTGGAAATGTTGAAGATTTATCTCCCACATTCTTTTTAAATCTAGATCTTATTCTATTGTTCCAGTAATTTCGTAAGAATAAATATGTGAAATATAATTTCACAATTCTACATTTTCTGTTATTCATTTTGCTCTACTTTGTGGTCTTCTCGTTGTTATTATTCAGAAAACAATTTTATGTTAATAGAAAAATAACAAAAAATTATTCATTTGAAAACATTAATAAATAATTAAACTACAAGAAATCTGAACAAATAAAAAGACTCCAACGATAGTTCAACAATTTTAAATAACTATAACTCATGAAGATGAAGCTAGTGTATCCATTACACTTTGGACTAGTGAAACATCACAGCTTATTTGAAGAGGAAGGCGACCTTCTCTATCGAGCGCAGCTTTTTTCATATGTGGAATTTGATAGTTATTTTTTCCTCCAACTTTCATGATCTCTTTCATGCATGTCTGAAGAGTCAAAAAAATATAATTTACCTTCTCGGAAGAGTATTCATCATAAGAATCTTCCACGGCATGCACAAGATCTTCTACGGTAGTCGGACATGCTTGGTATTGTAGTGATTGGATCGCACTAAAAAAACCAAGATCCAAAATGTTTAGATCGGGTGATTTTGGAGGCTGGCACATTAGACGTATATCAAAACCATTTTTAGACGCAGCTTCTTGAAACTCTTTGTCATCGCATTCAACGTGTGTTCGTGCGTTGTCTTGTTGAATGAAAATAGTCTTCCCCCGATCTTCAATTGGCCATCGTTCATGGATTACCGGAATAATCTTTTCAATCAAATACGCTTTTATATCTTTTCTTTTGACGGAGGTTAATGCTTTTAGCTCCAAAGTTCCGGCATCTCTGTTCTTACTTCGTCTTTGAGCTGGTTGGAGGGTGACAAAAGGAAATACTCCTATTTTTCCAGAAAATGTCTCATTCCCTTCATCATCAAATCTCGGCCGAGCCATCGCCGCTAGAAACATAACTTTCGTAAGGAAGTTCTTACTTTGACAAGTTCGATGAGGCACCTCCTCCTCTGGAAGTAAATAATACTTCTCTGTTTGCTTTGTCATGTAAAACCATTTTTCGTCGATATGTACAATATTGTACATATCAATGAATTTTGGTTCATGAACCAGAGAGTCCTTTTCCAGCATAGACAAACAGAACTTCAATCTATCTATCTTATTCTCATCCGTTAAACCTGGTTTGATAGCATTAGTATGACGTCGAATCGTACCTTCCTTGACACGTTTTTGTAATGTCGAAGTAGCAATGCCCAAACCCATTGAAAGCGACCGTAGTGACGTTCTCTTGCGCAACGGAATTTCCATAACTTGATTCAAATCAAGTTGGATTTTCTTACGACCACAGCGTCCTGTTTTTTTGTGTGATACATTGACTTCTTCATCATTTGAAGTGTCTTTAGCCTGTTTCCATATCCTTTGCACCGTTCGGATAGGTACCATAAACAAATCAGAAACTTCCCGTGTAGTATTTTTCTCTAGTTCTCCATTTTGACTTCTCTCCAACAAAGCATTATATATTGCCCATCTTTCTGGGTTGGAGATATTCAATCTTTTTCTGTTTGGAAGCTCTGTTTGATCATCAATCTCTACATATTAATATAAAAGTCGAAATGGTTAGCCAAAAAATATCTGCAAGACTGACCTAAAAGAACGACACATGTATATTTGTTCATATAAACATACACAATTGTCATTCACATATTAAGAAAACTATAGAGACAAGTAGAAATAAATGTCTGGAGTAATTTTAAATCAAATTTCACGTACACATCACAAACAAACAAAAATAGCAGCCTTTGTTGACTAGTCTATGCAAAATTGTGTACAGAAATCACAAATATACTCTAAAAGTCAAATTTTATTTAACACTATTGATCGTTATTAGAACAGCAAAAATGTTGAGAAAAAAAGAATTACTCCGTAGAATGGAAAAACTTACCGGAATCTGTTTCGCTAAAACAATCGTTGGATACCATTTCATCGATCGCATTAGCATCATCAACTTCATTATTGAATACAACTTCATCAGTAGGAGTTTGATTTAGATCAAACAAAAACTCACTTTCATTACTTGTAAATGGAAGATTTAGATCAAAATTATAATTCATCAGGGAAATTGTGATCCGCTTGACTGTGTGCTCAATCAATATATAATCATGATTTATTTTAAGTTTGGCTCCAATTTTAGTTTAAAATTTTTTGTTTTGGCTCCATGATGAAAATTTTAAGAAGGATTTTAACACCAAAAATTTGTTTGTACGTATATCGCAAGAACACATAAACTTGACTTAAAATTAATGGTGCATTTATACATTTCCTATGATAATTTGTCAATATATTTAATAGCTAAGACTAATAGAAATTGGGATCGGTGAAGTTTGACTGAATAATAATTGTAATAATGAGTAAGGAAACAACGACAGAGGACAAAATAGACAATACAATATTTGCCTTAATCTGTGTGAAACTCGGATAGCGTCATGTATAAACGAACGGAGGGAGTATTAAGTGTGTTGAGTTTTGAAACGGCGGCGTATTACCCGTTTGAACTTATATATTTCCACCCACATCGGATACACAGAGAGAAGTTGTACTCTTTATATAGCGAAGGGAAGAAGATAGAGGCCACGACCTTACTTGAACAGGATCTGTTCTATAGGCTCGTACCTCTGTATCCTTGATTTCTAAGGAGACAGGCCCCTCAACCTGGTTGATGAATCATGACCGTGCGATCTGAGTGTGATTAACGGTTACGATTGTCCTCGGACTGTCTGTTACTGTAGAGGATCGCTATCCGCTTAGGTCTGACCTCTCCGGAGTGGTTGCACGGTTGTCTGACAGGCTTCATTTTTTTTGGCCTTATCATTCACCGACATCTCACCATGGGATCCAATCCCAAAATCTTAGTTCCAACAGGCCAAAATTAAGATCCATTTTACGTCTCCCCTCCTCTAGTCTTCTACGATATTATTTTTGCTTGTTCTTAATGTGCCTTTTTTTTTGTCAACTGTTCCTAATGTGCCTCTATTTCTTTTTTAGAGCAAAATTCCTAATGTGCCTCTATATCCTTCCGAAATATCAGGATCAGCTAATGATTCATAGAAGTATTTGAGTTGTGTATCCTTCTAAGCTATATGGGATCAGAGTGTCGTTTTTATTTACTATTGAGATATTAGTTCAAATTTGATATTAGTAATCCTATTGAGATATCAGTTCACACCTAATATTCTACTAAGAGTAGTTTTGTTATATTAGATTTGATCATAAGCTACTTGAAATATGTGACCCTAAACTTGACTCCAACAAGCTGGGTCATTAGATCCTTTTGCAATATAATGCCATCATTAACCGTAACTCCTTCTGCAAACTGCACTTGAACAAAAAAAAAGAAAAAAAAAGAAAAAAAAAAAACTGCACTTGAACTAGCTCGAGACACTCAGTAACTCCTCCAAGTAAACTCTTTAAGTGTTCCAACTCACTAGCAGTTCCTCCATAACCAGCAACATGCAAAACCTTTACATGGAGTAGACACATGGTACCATTGCCTGTGTAACCATCCAGACCCTGGATGACTAGAGTTTCAACCTTTGGAGACTGTTTGAACAGGTCTGGCAGCAGTTTCCAGTCTCGTTTATTGTTACATTTAATTATTTGGTCTTACATTATTTTAAATTTCTGTTTTATATTATTTTTATTTTTAGTTTTTAAAGATTGAGTATATTTGGATCTTTTGTTTAAAATTTACATAATTAAAATATGTACAAAACTGGACTGAACATGTATTGATTTGAACCAAATTCAAACTAAATTTGTAAATATCTGAATCATATTCAAACTTCTAACTCTAAAAATCAAAATCCGAATAGATTAACTAAATCTGAACAGATATCTGAATGTCCATCCATCGAAAAAAATATATGAAAAATCTCTTATTACAACATAAAATAAATAATCTAATAAGTTATTCACTCCGCGCATGGCGCAGATTACTACCTACTTTATAATAAAAATGAAATATTTTGAGAATTAAAATTAGGGTAATAATATATATAATTTACTGCATAAAAGGAAAATTCAATAAAAATATTTTTGTTATCTTAATATTTACTTTCCGATAAAAATAATCTTAACCGACATAACCAATTTTAAACAACATCAACATGGTTATTTATGTACTTCTTATATTATAAAAAATGATACAAAATATTAAAATAAATAAAATAACAATGACTAACTATCATGATTTAGTTTCCTGTAAAATAAAAAATGTGTTATTATTTCAAAAGATTATTATTTTGTTGATCTTTATTATCTTCATTTTTGAAATTCAGAACCAATCATCATTTTAGTTTTTTAATATTATTAAACAACATACACCAAATTTTACGGAATTTCCTGAAAATGTATTTGCACATCTAAATTGAAGAACCAAACTAAATACAATGAAAAAAAAATAATTCGATTTAATCTAATTAAATTAAAATAAATAATTCAATTTAGAAGAATGGATGTAATTCAATATGCCCAAAATGAATAAGTTGACCAACTTAAAATACATAATGAAATATTAATTCAATATATATTGCATAATGACTCAGAGTTTTAAAAATAAATAGTAATGAAATATTAATCAGTTACAACGATTTCGTTATTTTGTAAACATATCTATATTATTATTTGTGAAATGGTTTTTCGTATTCGATTTCCCACGTTAAAAAAAAACAGATTGATTAATTTCATTAATACCTTTAATGAATAAATTATCTAAGTTAGCCAAAAATAAAACACGAGTTTAGAATCTATTTGATTTTTTTTGTCATAAAATATTTATTTCATTAGATTAGTAATTAAAAATATTAATAATAAGAATTATCCAAACCCTAAATTATATATTTTAAAATAAAAAGATAATTTATATATATATATATATATGTATTGTGTTATTATCTGAAAAATATATTTTAATAATTGTCAAAAATACCACAAGTTAAATACCACTTTTCAAAAATAATCTCAATAAAATTTTTACTAACATTTGAGTTTATACTTTAGTGATTAGTGTTTAGGGTTTAGTCTTAAGGGGTTTGGATTGGGTTTATAAGTGTTGTATGAATATTTAGAAAAACTATTTTAGCATAATGTTTTCACAAATGTAGGGTATTTATGAAAATAGTCATTCATTAATGGTAAATTTGAATGGTAGTATCAAACATATGGTGAATTGAAATTTCTCCTATAATAAATAATTAAAATTTTAAAAATAGAAAATCCATAAATAAATAGTAATCAAGTAAAGGTTTTAATTTATATGATTGAGAATACTGAGCGACTTTAAAATTTATTTTTTTTTAATGAGTATAATGTACAGATATTTGCTTAAAAAATATAATCCTTAAAAAAATTCTAATGAAAACATAAACAAAAAAAATATTGTTATAAGACTTTAGTTTGTAATATATATATATACTAACTAGATATGAGCATGTTACGTTGCAACGGTTTTTTATGTTTTAATTTAATAAAAACATAAAATAATAAACTATTTTATTAAAATTTTATGATTTCTTTTTACATATGTTGTGTGGAATTTATTTTATATTTAAAAGGCAATTGTTACACACAAGTTTAAGTTAATACATGTATTTTATAATCATGGTTCATAGACGAATTGCTATCAAATTTGTACTTAGATTAGAGAAAAAATTATACACTTTCTTATGTAAAAAGAAAAAAATTGGAAGTCAAATAACACTAGTTGAGTTAGTGACATATGTAAAAAAGCTTCTTAAATGCATTGTACATAACAACAACAATAAGAACGCACCAGTCAGGTACCCGAGCTTCACTGATGCTGGTGTCAAACTTACGACCATTGGTAAACACTAAAAAGCTAGCGATTACATAGTTCAGATTTAGTATTATGATAAAACCATTCTAATGAGTAAAATCTTTTTTTTTGCGAACATAAAAAGGATAAAAATATATTTCACAATAGTTCTTGGATTTTTCATTATATTGATGACTTATTTTAAGAATAGTAATCTGTTTTCTTCCATAAATTTTGATTCATATTTTTGTTTCAATAATCACAGTGTTTTAAATAGTATATTAGCTTTTCTTTGTTTTTTAACAAATACTTCACTTTTAATTATTTTTCAAAATAATACTAGTTATAGTTAATTAAAACATATAAATTGTGAGATCTCTATATTGTTTAAGAAATATTAAAAATAAAAAAATTCAAAATATTAATGTTACATAATATCAATCAATATGTATTATTGATAGTCAGCTAACTATCAAATATGATTACTTTAACATCGATAGTGTGATTTTAACTTCTTTTTCTATATATCATATATTATTGAAACTTCTTAATATATAATATTTTGTAGAAAACCATTGTCGTTATGTTTTAAAAATCTTATGCTCTGTGGTTATAGTGATTTTTGATAGTGCGACCTATAATTGTAAAACAGGACTTGACAAATATAGACAAGCTCTTTTAAATTTTGACATTTAACTCTTGTTGTCATTAGATAGCAAACTCATATATGGAATAGGTCTTTTCAGTTTGAAATACCATCTTGCATATGTTGGTTTAGGAATAAAAATTTATTTTCTCACATAACTTTCAATTAGGATTCCTATTTCAATTGCCTAGGTCTTCTCTTTGATTTAAATTCTTTAGTAGTATGACCTACAATAGCATAACCAATTTTCTTAGTAGCATTGAGAAATCTATTTTTTCACGAAACTTTCGGTTAAGATTTCTTTTTCAATAATTAGTAATCATATATATATATATATATATATATATGTGTGTGTGTGTGTGTGTGTGTGTGAATAGTTGTAGTTTCTTTTGTTTTTTGATTTTTTTAAAAAAAATTAACTATTTAAATAAGAAAGTTGATTATTTGTAAAAACCTATTTGAAATAATTATTCTACAAATATGTTTTTGATTAGGATTTGAAGAAAGTAAAACTAATATTAAACAATGTTTTACAATTTTTTTCTGCTCAATATTATAGAGAAGAACACCAGCTCTTTTAAATTTGACCTTTAACTCTTGTTGTCATTAGATAGCAAACTCATACATGGAATAGGTTTTTTCAGTTTGAAATACCATCTTGCATATGTTGGTTTACGAATAAAAATTCATTTTCTCACATAACTTTCAATTAGGATTTCTGTTTCAATTGCCTAGGTCTTCTCTTTGATTTAAATTCTTTAATAGTATGACCTACAATAGCATAACCAATTTTCTTAGTAGCATTGAGAAATCTATTTTTTCACGAAACTTTCGGTTAAGATTTCTTTTTCAATAATTAGTAATCATATATATATATATATATATATATGTGTGTGTGTGTGTGTGTGTGTGTGAATAGTTGTAGTTTCTTTTGTTTTTTGATTTTTTAAAAAAAAATTAACTATTTAAATAAGAAAGTTGATTATTTGTAAAAACCTATTTGAAATAATTATTCTACAAATATGTTTTTGATTAGGATTTGAAGAAAGTAAAACTAATATTAAACAATGTTTTACAATTTTTTTCTGCTCAATATTATAGAGAAGAACACCAGCTCTTTTAAATTTGACCTTTAACTCTTGTTGTCATTAGATAGCAAACTCATACATGGAATAGGTTTTTTCAGTTTGAAATACCATCTTGCATATGTTGGTTTACGAATAAAAATTCATTTTCTCACATAACTTTCAATTAGGATTTCTGTTTCAATTGCCTAGGTCTTCTCTTTGATTTAAATTCTTTAATAGTATGACCTACAATAGCATAACCAATTTTCTTAGTAGCATTGAGAAATCTATTTTTTCACGAAACTTTCAGTTAAGATTTCTGTTTCAATAATTAGTAATCTTATATATATATATATATATATATGTGTGTGTGTGTGTGTGTGTGTGTGTGTGAATAGTTGTAGTTTCTTTTGGCTTATGATTTTTTAAAAAGGAAATTAACTATTTAAATAAGAAAGTTGATTATTTGTAAAAACCTATTTGAAATAATTATTCTACAAATAGTTTTTTGATTAGGATTTGAAGAAAGTAAAACTACTATTAAACAATCTTTTACAATTTTCTTCTGTTCAATATTATAGAGAAGAACACCTACTATCAAATATTTTTTACAATTATATTTTCTTATTATAATATAACCAAAACATATTTGTAAAAGTTGAAATAAATGATTCTATAGTAATTTTATTTTTTATATTATAGCCAAAAATTATATAAAAAAGTATATGCTAATTATTCGTTTTTCATAATTCGTTTTTCTTATCTAAATATATATATTTTTAATCATTAGATATTTAAATACATGTAAAACTATTTGAAGAAAAATTACTATCAAATAATATTTTGTTTAGAAATTTGAAAACGGAAAAATTACTATTAATAATATATATAGTTACTTTTTTTAACAAAATTCGTTTTTGTTATTATCTTAACATATATGTTTTTAATTATGAGATGGATTAACACACGTCGAAATTGTATATATAATTGGCCATGTGTGGCAATCATGTTAATTAGTAATTTTGAAGAATCAAACTTTATATAATAAGATAAATAATTTTAAATGATTATAACTAAATAAAATCAGGGTACTTATCAATTATTATAATTTTTCATTTGTAAAAAATATTTGATATCTAAATTAACAGTTTTAACAAAAATAAGATTGTTTTGAAAAGTGAAATCTTAATAATATCTACACAATATCTTAATTTTTTAACTTTTGGAAAAAAATAAATAAAACAAGTGAGACATCATCTCGTCTTCTTCCCGTGATCTGTTTTTTTTCTGATCCATTTTTGCAATCCACTACTTCTCTAGTTTTATAGTTTATTGTTCTTTTCACTCAGAGGTTTTTTTAATTCTTCACTCATGTAATTATGTACTCAACATCATCTAAATTATTTTGATCAGTTGGGGAAACCAATTTAATTATTTACTCAATTTGCCAAAGCGCCGCTAGGGTTTTGGCGATCCCAAGGCGATTCTGAGATCTGAACCTTCCGGCCGCAGCGGAGGACCTAGCTAACCGCTTCCGTCATAGGAGAGAGGGAGACTACTCCACACTCCTCTCGTCTTGTGTTTTCCTGCCCCTTGCAGTGCTCCCCCCCCCCTTTTTTTCCGCAATCGACATTCACCAAGATCGGAATACCTTGATCTACAAGGCATCAGATTTTCAGAGTTTTTACGATCTGTAACTCAATCCCCTCTACTAGGGTGCTATTCAGACCAACCCGAACATCACTGATACGATGTATCGAGGAAGGAATGATCGTTACAAGGCGGAGAGTTCCCGGCTTGCTCGAACTCGCAACAAAGACACAGAGGAAATCATCAAAGTCCCTGAATTTGACTTCACCGACTTGGTGGAAAAATACAAACTCTCCCTTGTGGGAAGGATGTTTCACCAGGATGGTAGAAGTGTGGATGCACTGATAAAACATATGCCGAAACGAAGTATATGGGACGTAGAAGGCAGAGTAAGAGGAATAAACCTTGGGAACAATAAGTTTCAGTTCGACTTCGATAAGGAAGAAGACCTTCAGAAAGTTCTCCTTCGACGACCTTGTCACTTTAATAAGTGGACCTTCTCGCTGGAAAGATGGATCCCAACGATAGATGAGAACTATCCGAACTCTCTTCTGCTGTGGGTTACCGTCAAAGGTATACCAACGCACTACAAGAAGGACGAATCCTACAGAAGCATTGGAAGAGCTCTAGGTTTAGTGGATAAAGTCGACGTAGACACGGGACGAGTTCGAGTCCTCATTAACGCTGATGAACCCTTGCAATTCGAACGGAGAGCAGGTTATTCTAATGGCGATGTTATCAAGGTTTCCTTATCATATGAGGAACTCCACCGATATTGCTTTACCTGTAAAAGAATCTCACATGAAGAAGGTACTTGCCCGGAGTTGACGCCAGAACAGAGAGAGGCCAACCGCATTAGCCGTCTAGAAAAGAAGGAAAAGGAGGAGCTAGCGGCGAGAGAGGCTTTCTCTGCACCGATACGGGGACGCGAGCTACAGACAAGAATGGACAATCAGTCATATTTTGGCAACAACCTTTCGAGATACCCTCTGGAGAAAAGAGCTGATAGGAGAGCTGCTGAACAAACATCACGAAGGGAAGATAAATCCAGGTCAGCCTTTGATCAGGAAGCTGAGCAAGGAGACTTACGATCAAGACTCCTTAGCAAGAGAGATACTGCCAAAAATATTTGGAATACTGAGCGACTTTAAAATTTATTTTTTTTTAATGAGTATAATGTACAGATATTTGCTTAAAAAATATAATCCTTAAAAAAATTCTAATGAAAACATAAACAAAAAAAATATTGTTATAAGACTTTAGTTTGTAATATATATATATATACTAACTAGATATGAGCATGTTACGTTGCAACGGTTTTTTATGCTTTAATTTAATAAAAACATAAAATAATAAACTATTTTATTAAAATTTTATGATTTCTTTTTACATATGTTGTGTGGAATTTATTTTATATTTAAAAGGCAATTGTTACACACAAGTTTAAGTTAATACATGTATTTTATAATCATGGTTCATAGACGAATTGCTATCAAATTTGTACTTAGATTAGAGAAAAAATTATACACTTTCTTATGTAAAAAGAAAAAAATTGGAAGTCAAATAACACTAGTTGAGTTAGTGACATATGTAAAAAAGCTTCTTAAATGCATTGTACATAACAACAACAATAAGAACGCACCAGTCAGGTACCCGAGCTTCACTGATGCTGGTGTCAAACTTACGACCATTGGTAAACACTAAAAAGCTAGCGATTACATAGTTCAGATTTAGTATTATGATAAAACCATTCTAATGAGTAAAATCTTTTTTTTTGCGAACATAAAAAGGATAAAAATATATTTCACAATAGTTCTTGGATTTTTCATTATATTGATGACTTATTTTAAGAATAGTAATCTGTTTTCTTCCATAAATTTTGATTCATATTTTTGTTTCAATAATCACAGTGTTTTAAATAGTATATTAGCTTTTCTTTGTTTTTTAACAAATACTTCACTTTTAATTATTTTTCAAAATAATACTAGTTATAGTTAATTAAAACATATAAATTGTGAGATCTCTATATTGTTTAAGAAATATTAAAAATAAAAAAATTTAAAATATTAATGTTACATAATATCAATCAATATGTATTATTGATAGTCAGCTAACTATCAAATATGATTACTTTAACATCGATAGTGTGATTTTAACTTCTTTTTCTATATATCATATATTATTGAAACTTCTTAATATATAATATTTTGTAGAAAACCATTGTCGTTATGTTTTAAAAATCTTATGCTCTGTGGTTATAGTGATTTTTGATAGTGCGACCTATAATTGTAAAACAGGACTTGACAAATATAGACAAGCTCTTTTAAATTTTGACATTTAACTCTTGTTGTCATTAGATAGCAAACTCATATATGGAATAGGTCTTTTCAGTTTGAAATACCATCTTGCATATGTTGGTTTAGGAATAAAAATTTATTTTCTCACATAACTTTCAATTAGGATTCCTGTTTCAATTGCCTAGGTCTTCTCTTTGATTTAAATTCTTTAGTAGTATGACCTACAATAGCATAACCAATTTTCTTAGTAGCATTGAGAAATCTATTTTTTCACGAAACTTTCGGTTAAGATTTCTTTTTCAATAATTAGTAATCATATATATATATATATATATATGTGTGTGTGTGTGTGTGTGTGTGTGTGAATAGTTGTAGTTTCTTTTGTTTTTTGATTTTTTTTAAAAAAATTAACTATTTAAATAAGAAAGTTGATTATTTGTAAAAACCTATTTGAAATAATTATTCTACAAATATGTTTTTGATTAGGATTTGAAGAAAGTAAAACTAATATTAAACAATGTTTTACAATTTTTTTCTGCTCAATATTATAGAGAAGAACACCAGCTCTTTTAAATTTGACCTTTAACTCTTGTTGTCATTAGATAGCAAACTCATACATGGAATAGGTTTTTTCAGTTTGAAATACCATCTTGCATATGTTGGTTTACGAATAAAAATTCATTTTCTCACATAACTTTCAATTAGGATTTCTGTTTCAATTGCCTAGGTCTTCTCTTTGATTTAAATTCTTTAATAGTATGACCTACAATAGCATAACCAATTTTCTTAGTAGCATTGAGAAATCTATTTTTTCACGAAACTTTCAGTTAAGATTTCTGTTTCAATAATTAGTAATCTTATATATATATATATATATATATATATGTGTGTGTGTGTGTGTGTGTGTGTGTGTGTGTGTGAATAGTTGTAGTTTCTTTTGGCTTATGATTTTTTAAAAAGGAAATTAACTATTTAAATAAGAAAGTTGATTATTTGTAAAAACCTATTTGAAATAATTATTCTACAAATAGTTTTTTGATTAGGATTTGAAGAAAGTAAAACTACTATTAAACAATCTTTTACAATTTTCTTCTGTTCAATATTATAGAGAAGAACACCTACTATCAAATATTTTTTACAATTATATTTTCTTATTATAATATAACCAAAACATATTTGTAAAAGTTGAAATAAATGATTCTATAGTAATTTTATTTTTTATATTATAGCCAAAAATTATATAAAAAAGTATATGCTAATTATTCGTTTTTTATAATTCGTTTTTCTTATCTAAATATATATATTTTTAATCATTAGATATTTAAATACATGTAAAACTATTTGAAGAAAAATTACTATCAAATAATATTTTGTTTAGAAATTTGAAAACGGAAAAATTACTATTAATAATATATATAGTTACTTTTTTAACAAAATTCGTTTTTGTTATTATCTTAACATATATGTTTTTAATTATGAGATGGATTAACACACGTCGAAATTGTATATATAATTGGCCATGTGTGGCAATCATGTTAATTAGTAATTTTGAAGAATCAAACTTTATATAATAAGATAAATAATTTTAAATGATTATAACTAAATAAAATCAGGGTACTTATCAATTATTATAATTTTTCATTTGTAAAAAATATTTGATATCTAAATTAACAGTTTTAACAAAAATAAGATTGTTTTGAAAAGTGAAATCTTAATAATATCTACACAATATCTTAATTTTTTAACTTTTGGAAAAAAATAAATAAAACAAGTGAGACATCATCTCGTCTTCTTCCCGTGATCTGTTTTTTTTCTGATCCATTTTTGCAATCCACTACTTCTCTAGTTTTATAGTTTATTGTTCTTTTCACTCAGAGGTTTTTTTAATTCTTCACTCATGTAATTATGTACTCAACATCATCTAAATTATTTTGATCAGTTGGGGAAACCAATTTAATTATTTACTCAATTTGCCAAAGTGCCGCTAGGGTTTTGGCGATCCCAAGGCGATTCTGAGATCTGAACCTTCCGGCCGCAGCGGAGGACCTAGCTAACCGCTTCCGTCATAGGAGAGAGGGAGACTACTCCACACTCCTCTCGTCCTGTGTTTTCCTGCCCCTTGCAGTGCTCCCCCCCCCCTTTTTTTCCGCAATCGACATTCACCAAGATCGAAATACCTTGATCTACAAGGCATCAGATTTTCAGAGTTTTTACGATCTGTAACTCAATCCCCTCTACTAGGGTGCTATTCAGACCAACCCGAACATCACTGATACGATGTATCGAGGAAGGAATGATCGTTACAAGGCGGAGAGTTCCCGGCTTGCTCGAACTCGCAACAAAGACACAGAGGAAATCATCAAAGTCCCTGAATTTGACTTCACCGACTTGGTGGAAAAATACAAACTCTCCCTTGTGGGAAGGATGTTTCACCAGGATGGTAGAAGTGTGGATGCACTGATAAAACATATGCCGAAACGAAGTATATGGGACGTAGAAGGCAGAGTAAGAGGAATAAACCTTGGGAACAATAAGTTTCAGTTCGACTTCGATAAGGAAGAAGACCTTCAGAAAGTTCTCCTTAGACGACCTTGTCACTTTAATAAGTGGACCTTCTCGCTGGAAAGATGGATCCCAACGATAGATGAGAACTATCCGAACTCTCTTCTGCTGTGGGTTACCGTCAAAGGTATACCAACGCACTACAAGAAGGACGAATCCTACAGAAGCATTGGAAGAGCTCTAGGTTTAGTGGATAAAGTCGACGTAGACACGGGACGAGTTCGAGTCCTCATTAACGCTGATGAACCCTTGCAATTCGAACGGAGAGCAGGTTATTCTAATGGCGATGTTATCAAGGTTTCCTTATCATATGAGGAACTCCACCGATATTGCTTTACCTGTAAAAGAATCTCACATGAAGAAGGTACTTGCCCGGAGTTGACGCCAGAACAGAGAGAGGCCAACCGCATTAGCCGTCTAGAAAAGAAGGAAAAGGAGGAGCTAGCGGCGAGAGAGGCTTTCTCTGCACCGATACGGGGACGCGAGCTACAGACAAGAATGGACAATCAGTCATATTTTGGCAACAACCTTTCGAGATACCCTCTGGAGAAAAGAGCTGATAGGAGAGCTGCTGAACAAACATCACGAAGGGAAGATAAATCCAGGTCAGCCTTTGATCAGGAAGCTGAGCAAGGAGACTTACGATCAAGACTCCTTAGCAAGAGAGATACTGCCAAAAATATTTGGAACAGATTGGAACACAGTTATGAAACAAGACTTCCCCGAGATCGGGAGAGACACCACCCTTATCGTAGGGTAACGAATGATAACTCGAAACTTAGCAACCGTGACACGGCATCATCCTCTAGCTGGAGAGTAAAAGGTAGTTATCCTCGCTACTCGAATAGGGGAGACGCACAAGACCAACTGAGCCGAGAACCACAGCTGGAACGTAGGAGGCCGAACAGAGATTCCCCTGACTCACAACGAACCATCTCCGAGTCTAACAGATACAATAGAGGCAATTCAGCAGGTCGCAGACAACCCTCTCCCAGGCAATACTCGAGAACAGAGTGGCAACCAGTGCGCCCTTCAGGAAGAAGGGAAGAACCGGCCTTTGTCCGAAGGAGCGAGTATGAGATATCTCGCGACAAAGAAGAAGAAGAGCGACAGAGAAAGCTTAAGGGGAAAGGAATCGTAGAGAGACAAAACGACAAAGAACTCACCCCGGATCCCACCCGTACCCCAAGTGGGGTTTTAAAGATTTATGAACCTGCTCAAATTGCAGTCCCTGCTAATCAGGTGATCTTGGGAAAAAATAAAGAGACGCTGCCTCCTCCCCCAACTGGAAAAGATACCACAATGAAGGAGATATGTGACCCATTAAAGGACGTGGCTCCTCAGCAGAGCACGGAACAACCAGCATCGAATATACTTCCCATGTCAGAGGAGGAACTAAGAGATTTCGAGGAACAATACGCGAGTGTTAACTTCGAGATGGACCAGGAAATGCTCGACAACGATGATTTACTAGATGAGGTACCAGAGGAAGATATAATTGTCCCTGAGACACAGACACAGTCAATGAAGGACCAAGCTCTAAAAGACAAAAGTGAGGGGGAAGAGGCTCAAGGAAGAACACGAGGAGATGTGAGCAAGGACAAGGCTAAGTCAAAAGGAGACATGGAACATAGGAAGAAGGATCAAATCGGCGGAGGAGTCCCGAGCACTATGTCTAAGCGAAGAGGAACTCGTAGCCCAGACGCAAAGGGCCTAGCAGCTTCAAAAAAACTTGCACTACGAGGGCGGGCATCTCCTAAAAGTAAGCAAGCTAAGCAGGGGCGCATGTTCTCAACCAAAGCTCCAAACTCAACGGTGGTCCCTCGCTTTGAGGTGTATCCTCCGGCTACCAAAGGCCGGAAATCTTTTGCTGCATCAGGTTCGGTGGGGTCCCAGAAACCACCCAGTACTCATATATGAGTGCAATAGCTTGGAATTGTCAGGGGGCGGGAGCCTATCTGACAAAGCAACACCTGCGGGAGTTGCATCGCTGCTTTCACCCTAGCTTTCTTTTTCTTTCAGAAACAAAAAACAATTTTCTTTTTATGCAAGACTTTAAACTTGAATTTGGTTATGATCATTTGTTCACCGTGGACCCTGTTGGTAGGGGCGGTGGACTTGCTTTGTTTTACATGAATGACTCTGCCGTGGATATTAAATTCTCTAACAATCGAATGATTGATATTAAAGCGCAGATAGAAGGAAACGAGGTTTTCATTACCTTTATATATGGTGATCCGGTGGTTGAACACCGAGATAACGTTTGGGAACGGTTGCTGCGGATGAGCGCTAATAGAACGGGAGCGTGGCTATTGATGGGAGACTTTAATGAAATCACAAGCAACCTTGAGAAGAAAGGAGGAAGAAAAAGACCTGATGCCTCCTTTTTACCGTTCAAAAACATGCTCTCTGGGTGCGGGATGATAGAGTTTCCGTCAAAGGGGAACATCTTCTCATGGGCAGGAAGAACGAGAGCAGGACGGGTACAATGTAGACTGGACCGAGCAGTTGGAAATGAAGACTGGCACGACCTTTTTTCCCACACATATGTGGAGTACTTGTTGCGATGGGGTTCAGATCACAGACCCATTTTAGCAAGGTTTCAAGATCGAGAAGTTAGAGGAAGAAGAAATTTCCGTTTCGACCAGAATTGGTTTGCCAGAGATGGGTTCGTGGACACTGTTAAAGGCGAATGGGAAGCCTTAAAGATGGAGCCGGACCTGGAACTTTATGACAAAATCGAGAGAACCCGGAAGTCAATATCTAGATGGAAGAAACGTAACCCCCCTAACTGCACAAAGCTAATCGAACGCCTTAAACGTGAGCTGGACAGAGTACAGAATGATGAAAACATCTCGAGTGAGGATGAGCTCGAGCTGAAGTGGAAGCTTTGTGCCGCGTATAGAGAGGAGGAAATGTACTGGAAGCAAAAGAGCAGGGTGCTGTGGCTGCGTTTAGGAGATCGGAACACCAAGTACTTCCACGCGAAAACAAAACAGAGAAGAGCTCGGAACAGAATCACTCGACTGAGAAATTCGATGAACCAGTGGGTTAGTAAAGATGAAGAAATAGAAGCTGTAGCGGTTGAATATTTTGATCTATTATTCACTTCTTCAAACCCATCTACCATTGAAGACTCCCTCCGGTATATTACCGCGACTGTTACTGATGAGATGAATCAACAGTTATTACGCATCCCTCAAGATGAGGAGATTAGAGAAGCTACTTACGCAATTAATCCTGAAAAGGCCCCCGGACCGGACGGCATGACGAGCTTATTTTACCAACGCTTTTGGAGCTCGGTTGGGAAGGACGTCTGCTCGATGGTCAGGAATTTTTTTGAGACAGGAGAACTCGATGAGAGATTGAACATTACAAATATCTGTCTGATACCAAAGACAGACAGACCGGAGGCAATGACTGAATTTCGACCGATCAGCCTATGTAATGTGGGATACAAGATTATATCAAAGATTCTGACATCTAGATTAAAGAGAATTCTGCCCAAAATAATATCGGAGACACAATCAGCCTTTGTATCGGAGAGACTCATCACGGATAATATATTGGTGGCCCAGGAAATGTTCCATGCACTCCGGACCAACCCAAGCTGTAAGGGGAAATTTATGGCTGTTAAAACAGATATGAGTAAAGCGTACGATCGAGTCGAGTGGAACTTCATGGAAGCCTTACTGATCAAGTTTGGCTTCGACCAACTATGGGTGGCGAGGATAATGAGATGCATCACCTCTGTCTCATATCAGGTCCTCATTAACGGAGAAGCAAAGGGGAACATCATCCCATCACGGGGCTTACGCCAAGGGGACCCGCTATCTCCGTTCCTATTCATCTTATGTACGGAGGTGTTGATCTCGCACATAAAACAAGCT
This sequence comes from Hirschfeldia incana, assembly GCA_026261945.1. Lineage (NCBI taxonomy): Eukaryota > Viridiplantae > Streptophyta > Magnoliopsida > Brassicales > Brassicaceae > Hirschfeldia > Hirschfeldia incana. Next base: position 627,572 of record JABCMI010000056.1, read on the forward strand.
GAGCTAGACAACACCATCACAGGCATCAAAATCGCCAGAGGAAGCCCCGCCATATCTCACCTACTTTTTGCGGATGATAGCCTTTTCTTTTGCAAAGCGGAGCAATCTCAATGCAAGGAACTGGTTCGTATCATCGACGTCTATGGAAACGCCTCAGGACAACATCTGAATAAGTCAAAATCTTCAGTTCTGTTCGGTTCTAAGGTCATAGCGTCCTCAAAATCTGGTCTGAAAAGATCATTAGGTATAACCAAAGAAGGAGGGATGGGAATGTATTTAGGCATGCCGGAAAAGATATGCGGATCCAAGAAACAAGTGTTTTCTTTTGTACAAGAGAGGATGAACAATAGGATCAATTCGTGGTCTGGTAAACTATTGTCAAAAGGGGGAAAAGAAGTTCTAATCAAGTCCGTGGCGCAAGCAGTACCAACGTATGTGATGTCATGTTACCTGCTCCCTTTAGATATATGTAACAAGTTATCCGCCGCAGTGGCGCGTTTTTGGTGGAGTACAGGAAAGAATAACCGTGGCTTACATTGGGTGGCTTGGGATAAGATATGCGTTCCGGTGGAAGAAGGGGGCCTGGGCTTCCGTGATTTCAGAGATTTTAACCTCTCTCTATTGGCTAAACAAGTTTGGAGACTGCTTACAAAACCCTACTCCCTTCTTGCAAGAGTATTACAAGGACGATACTACCGAAAGTCGAACCCGCTAAGCACAGGGAAAGCAAATTCCCCATCGTTTGGGTGGACAAGTTTAATGGCTTCGAAACCGATCCTGACGGACAACATAAAGAGAACCATAGGAACAGGGGTCGATACGAAGGTTTGGGAAGACCTATGGATACCAACGGAACCTGCTCGAGCTGCGATCCCAAAACCAGGGGCCTGTGACAATAATCTCAGAGTCCACCACCTTATAGATTACGACCAGAAGGAATGGAACATGGAGATATTAAATGAGTTAATAGCTGATGAAGACATCCCTCGTATTTTATCACTCAGGATCAGTAAGACGGGACGTAGAGATAACTATATCTGGAAACACACGACCTCTGGAGTTTATTCGGTTAAATCAGGATACGCCGTAGCGGTGGAGCAGAGAAAGTCGAAACAAGAAACCACAGTGGGGGAACCCAGCTGTAAAAACCTAAAGAAAGAGGTATGGAAGGTGAAAGCTCCTCGGAAGTTTAAGCATTTCATGTGGCAGGCGATATCAGGTTATGTAGCCTCGGCAAGCAAGCTGAAGGAGAGACACTGTGGAAAGGATGCGGTTTGTCAACGCTGCGGAGCCGACACTGAAACTATAAACCATATCATATTTGAATGCCCACCCGCGATTCAGTGCTGGGCGTTATCAACAATTCCGACATCTCCGGGGATTTTCCCGTGTTCATCTATTTATGTGAATTTTGATTATCTACTGCAGTTGCAGAAAAATCAAGTCACTGCAGGTTGCTCGGCGATATTCCCTTGGTTGATCTGGTATCTTTGGAAGGCGAGGAACGACAAATGTTTCAATAACAGAGATACGTCAGCTATGGATACCTTACAACTGGCGCTATCCGAAGAAAAAGCATGGACAATTGCTCAAATACTCCCCGTGGTGGAACAGGAGGAAGACGCAGGAGAGAGGAGAACACGAGAACGTGAAGGCTTAGCGCGAAGAAGACGATGGAGATGCTGTTTCGATGCATCTTGGGCTCCCTCCGATCCGGGAGTTGGCTTGGGCTTCATCCTCTACAATGGAGAAACAGAGGTAATGAGAGGTTTACGGAAACAAAGGAACGTCACGTCTCCATTACATGCTGAGGCAGAGAGTCTAATTTGGGCAATGGAGGAGACCAGCAATCGTGGGATTCAAAGGGTGTGCTTTGAATCGGACTGCCAACAGCTAGTAAACATCATCCTGACCTCCAAACATTGGCCTGCACTTGATCCTGAGATCGATGCCATTGAAGCTCTTCAAGCTTTTTTTACTGAATTTTCTTTGAATTTTGTTTCTCGTACTTTAAACCTCCGTGCGGACTCCTTAGCTAAGGAGGCTCGATCACGCGATCTGCACTACTCTTTTGTAAACATTACGGCTCCAGATCAGCTAGCACTCGTGGCTAGTACGATAGGACCGCTTTGAGTTTGAATCAATTCTTTTGGTGACAAGCTCTTTTAAATTTTGACATTTAACTCTTGTTGTCATTAGATAGCAAACTCATATATGGAATAGGTCTTTTCAGTTTGAAATACCATCTTGCATATGTTGGTTTAGGAATAAAAATTTATTTTCTCACATAACTTTCAATTAGGATTCCTGTTTCAATTGCCTAGGTCTTCTCTTTGATTTAAATTCTTTAGTAGTATGACCTACAATAGCATAACCAATTTTCTTAGTAGCATTGAGAAATCTATTTTTTCACGAAACTTTCGGTTAAGATTTCTTTTTCAATAATTAGTAATCATATATATATATATATATATATATATATATGTGTGTGTGTGTGTGTGTGTGAATAGTTGTAGTTTCTTTTGTTTTTTTGATTTTTTTAAAAAAATTAACTATTTAAATAAGAAAGTTGATTATTTGTAAAAACCTATTTGAAATAATTATTCTACAAATATGTTTTTGATTAGGATTTGAAGAAAGTAAAACTAATATTAAACAATGTTTTACAATTTTTTTCTGCTCAATATTATAGAGAAGAACACCAGCTCTTTTAAATTTGACCTTTAACTCTTGTTGTCATTAGATAGCAAACTCATACATGGAATAGGTTTTTTCAGTTTGAAATACCATCTTGCATATGTTGGTTTACGAATAAAAATTCATTTTCTCACATAACTTTCAATTATGATTTCTGTTTCAATTGCCTAGGTCTTCTCTTTGATTTAAATTCTTTAATAGTATGACCTACAATAGCATAACCAATTTTCTTAGTAGCATTGAGAAATCTATTTTTTCACGAAACTTTCAGTTAAGATTTCTGTTTCAATAATTAGTAATCTTTTATATATATATATATATATATATATATATATATGTGTGTGTGTGTGTGTGTGTGTGTGTGTGAATAGTTGTAGTTTCTTTTGGCTTATGATTTTTTAAAAAGGAAATTAACTATTTAAATAAGAAAGTTGATTATTTGTAAAAACCTATTTGAAATAATTATTCTACAAATAGTTTTTTGATTAGGATTTGAAGAAAGTAAAACTACTATTAAACAATCTTTTACAATTTTCTTCTGTTCAATATTATAGAGAAGAACACCTACTATCAAATATTTTTTACAATTATATTTTCTTATTATAATATAACCAAAACATATTTGTAAAAGTTGAAATAAATGATTCTATAGTAATTTTATTTTTTATATTATAGCCAAAAATTATATAAAAAAGTATATGCTAATTATTCGTTTTTCATAATTCGTTTTTATTATCTAAATATATATATTTTTAATCATTAGATATTTAAATACATGTAAAACTATTTGAAGAAAAATTACTATCAAATAATATTTTGTTTAGAAATTTGAAAACGGAAAAATTACTATTAATAATATATATAGTTACTTTTTTAACAAAATTCGTTTTTGTTATTATCTTAACATATATGTTTTTAATTATGAGATGAATTAACACACGTCGAAATTGTATATATAATTGGCCATGTGTGGCAATCATGTTAATTAGTAATTTTGAAGAATCAAACTTTATATAATAAGATAAATAATTTTAAATGATTATAACTAAATAAAATCAGGGTACTTATCAATTATTATAATTTTTCATTTGTAAAAAATATTTGATATCTAAATTAACAGTTTTAACAAAAATAAGATTGTTTTGAAAAGTGAAATCTTAATAATATCTACACAATATCTTAATTTTTTAACTTTTGGAAAAAAATAAATAAAACAAGTGAGACATCATCTCGTCTTCTTCCCGTGATCTGTTTTTTTTTCTGATCCATTTTTGCAATCCACTACTTCTCTAGTTTTATAGTTTATTGTTCTTTTCACTCAGAGGTTTTTTTAATTCTTCACTCATGTAATTATGTACTCAACATCATCTAAATTATTTTGATCAGTTGGGGAAACCAATTTAATTATTTACTCAATTTGCCAAAGCGCCGCTAGGGTTTTGGCGATCCCAAGGCGATTCTGAGATCTGAACCTTCCGGCCGCAGCGGAGGACCTAGCTAACCGCTTCCGTCATAGGAGAGAGGGAGACTACTCCACACTCCTCTCGTCCTGTGTTTTCCTGCCCCTTGCAGTGCTCCCCCCCCCCTTTTTTTCCGCAATCGACATTCACCAAGATCGAAATACCTTGATCTACAAGGCATCAGATTTTCAGAGTTTTTACGATCTGTAACTCAATCCCCTCTACTAGGGTGCTATTCAGACCAACCCGAACATCACTGATACGATGTATCGAGGAAGGAATGATCGTTACAAGGCGGAGAGTTCCCGGCTTGCTCGAACTCGCAACAAAGACACAGAGGAAATCATCAAAGTCCCTGAATTTGACTTCACCGACTTGGTGGAAAAATACAAACTCTCCCTTGTGGGAAGGATGTTTCACCAGGATGGTAGAAGTGTGGATGCACTGATAAAACATATGCCGAAACGAAGTATATGGGACGTAGAAGGCAGAGTAAGAGGAATAAACCTTGGGAACAATAAGTTTCAGTTCGACTTCGATAAGGAAGAAGACCTTCAGAAAGTTCTCCTTCGACGACCTTGTCACTTTAATAAGTGGACCTTCTCGCTGGAAAGATGGATCCCAACGATAGATGAGAACTATCCGAACTCTCTTCTGCTGTGGGTTACCGTCAAAGGTATACCAACGCACTACAAGAAGGACGAATCCTACAGAAGCATTGGAAGAGCTCTAGGTTTAGTGGATAAAGTCGACGTAGACACGGGACGAGTTCGAGTCCTCATTAACGCTGATGAACCCTTGCAATTCGAACGGAGAGCAGGTTATTCTAATGGCGATGTTATCAAGGTTTCCTTATCATATGAGGAACTCCACCGATATTGCTTTACCTGTAAAAGAATCTCACATGAAGAAGGTACTTGCCCGGAGTTGACGCCAGAACAGAGAGAGGCCAACCGCATTAGCCGTCTAGAAAAGAAGGAAAAGGAGGAGCTAGCGGCGAGAGAGGCTTTCTCTGCACCGATACGGGGACGCGAGCTACAGACAAGAATGGACAATCAGTCATATTTTGGCAACAACCTTTCGAGATACCCTCTGGAGAAAAGAGCTGATAGGAGAGCTGCTGAACAAACATCACGAAGGGAAGATAAATCCAGGTCAGCCTTTGATCAGGAAGCTGAGCAAGGAGACTTACGATCAAGACTCCTTAGCAAGAGAGATACTGCCAAAAATATTTGGAATACTGAGCGACTTTAAAATTTATTTTTTTTTAATGAGTATAATGTACAGATATTTGCTTAAAAAAATATAATCCTTAAAAAAATTCTAATGAAAACATAAACAAAAAAAATATTGTTATAAGACTTTAGTTTGTAATATATATATATACTAACTAGATATGAGCATGTTACGTTGCAACGGTTTTTTATGCTTTAATTTAATAAAAACATAAAATAATAAACTATTTTATTAAAATTTTATGATTTCTTTTTACATATGTTGTGTGGAATTTATTTTATATTTAAAAGGCAATTGTTACACACAAGTTTAAGTTAATACATGTATTTTATAATCATGGTTCATAGACGAATTGCTATCAAATTTGTACTTAGATTAGAGAAAAAATTATACACTTTCTTATGTAAAAAGAAAAAAATTGGAAGTCAAATAACACTAGTTGAGTTAGTGACATATGTAAAAAAGCTTCTTAAATGCATTGTACATAACAACAACAATAAGAACGCACCAGTCAGGTACCCGAGCTTCACTGATGCTGGTGTCAAACTTACGACCATTGGTAAACACTAAAAAGCTAGCGATTACATAGTTCAGATTTAGTATTATGATAAAACCATTCTAATGAGTAAAATCTTTTTTTTTGCGAACATAAAAAGGATAAAAATATATTTCACAATAGTTCTTGGATTTTTCATTATATTGATGACTTATTTTAAGAATAGTAATCTGTTTTCTTCCATAAATTTTGATTCATATTTTTGTTTCAATAATCACAGTGTTTTAAATAGTATATTAGCTTTTCTTTGTTTTTTAACAAATACTTCACTTTTAATTATTTTTCAAAATAATACTAGTTATAGTTAATTAAAACATATAAATTGTGAGATCTCTATATTGTTTAAGAAATATTAAAAATAAAAAAATTCAAAATATTAATGTTACATAATATCAATCAATATGTATTATTGATAGTCAGCTAACTATCAAATATGATTACTTTAACATCGATAGTGTGATTTTAACTTCTTTTTCTATATATCATATATTATTGAAACTTCTTAATATATAATATTTTGTAGAAAACCATTGTCGTTATGTTTTAAAAATCTTATGCTCTGTGGTTATAGTGATTTTTGATAGTGCGACCTATAATTGTAAAACAGGACTTGACAAATATAGACAAGCTCTTTTAAATTTTGACATTTAACTCTTGTTGTCATTAGATAGCAAACTCATATATGGAATAGGTCTTTTCAGTTTGAAATACCATCTTGCATATGTTGGTTTAGGAATAAAAATTTATTTTCTCACATAACTTTCAATTAGGATTCCTGTTTCAATTGCCTAGGTCTTCTCTTTGATTTAAATTCTTTAGTAGTATGACCTACAATAGCATAACCAATTTTCTTAGTAGCATTGAGAAATCTATTTTTTCACGAAACTTTCGGTTAAGATTTCTTTTTCAATAATTAGTAATCATATATATATATATATATATATATATATATATATATATATATATATATATATATATATGTGTGTGTGTGTGTGTGTGTGAATAGTTGTAGTTTCTTTTGTTTTTTGATTTTTTTTTAAAAAGTTAACTATTTAAATAAGAAAGTTGATTATTTGTAAAAACCTATTTGAAATAATTATTCTACAAATATGTTTTTGATTAGGATTTGAAGAAAGTAAAACTAATATTAAACAATGTTTTACAATTTTTTTCTGCTCAATATTATAGAGAAGAACACCAGCTCTTTTAAATTTGACCTTTAACTCTTGTTGTCATTAGATAGCAAACTCATACATGGAATAGGTTTTTTCAGTTTGAAATACCATCTTGCATATGTTGGTTTACGAATAAAAATTCATTTTCTCACATAACTTTCAATTAGGATTTCTGTTTCAATTGCCTAGGTCTTCTCTTTGATTTAAATTCTTTAATAGTATGACCTACAATAGCATAACCAATTTTCTTAGTAGCATTGAGAAATCTATTTTTTCACGAAACTTTCAGTTAAGATTTCTGTTTCAATAATTAGTAATCTTATATATATATATATATATATATATATGTGTGTGTGTGTGTGTGTGTGTGTGTGTGTGTGTGTGAATAGTTGTAGTTTCTTTTGGCTTATGATTTTTTAAAAAGGAAATTAACTATTTAAATAAGAAAGTTGATTATTTGTAAAAAACTATTTGAAATAATTATTCTACAAATAGTTTTTTGATTAGGATTTGAAGAAAGTAAAACTACTATTAAACAATCTTTTACAATTTTCTTCTGTTCAATATTATAGAGAAGAACACCTACTATCAAATATTTTTTACAATTATATTTTCTTATTATAATATAACCAAAACATATTTGTAAAAGTTGAAATAAATGATTCTATAGTAATTTTATTTTTTATATTATAGCCAAAAATTATATAAAAAAGTATATGCTAATTATTCGTTTTTCATAATTCGTTTTTCTTATCTAAATATATATATTTTTAATCATTAGATATTTAAATACATGTAAAACTATTTGAAGAAAAATTACTATCAAATAATATTTTGTTTAGAAATTTGAAAACGGAAAAATTACTATTAATAATATATATAGTTACTTTTTTAACAAAATTCGTTTTTGTTATTATCTTAACATATATGTTTTTAATTATGAGATGGATTAACACACGTCGAAATTGTATATATAATTGGCCATGTGTGGCAATCATGTTAATTAGTAATTTTGAAGAATCAAACTTTATATAATAAGATAAATAATTTTAAATGATTATAACTAAATAAAATCAGGGTACTTATCAATTATTATAATTTTTCATTTGTAAAAAATATTTGATATCTAAATTAACAGTTTTAACAAAAATAAGATTGTTTTGAAAAGTGAAATCTTAATAATATCTACACAATATCTTAATTTTTTAACTTTTGGAAAATAATAAATAAAACAAGTGAGACATCATCTCGTCTTCTTCCCGTGATCTGTTTTTTTTCTGATCCATTTTTGCAATCCACTACTTCTCTAGTTTTATAGTTTATTGTTCTTTTCACTCAGAGGTTTTTTTAATTCTTCACTCATGTAATTATGTACTCAACATCATCTAAATTATTTTGATCAGTTGGGGAAACCAATTTAATTATTTACTCAATTTGCCAAAGCGCCGCTAGGGTTTTGGCGATCCCAAGGCGATTCTGAGATCTGAACCTTCCGGCCGCAGCGGAGGACCTAGCTAACCGCTTCCGTCATAGGAGAGAGGGAGACTACTCCACACTCCTCTCGTCCTGTGTTTTCCTGCCCCTTGCAGTGCTCCCCCCCCCCTTTTTTTCCGCAATCGACATTCACCAAGATCGAAATACCTTGATCTACAAGGCATCAGATTTTCAGAGTTTTTACGATCTGTAACTCAATCCCCTCTACTAGGGTGCTATTCAGACCAACCCGAACATCACTGATACGATGTATCGAGGAAGGAATGATCGTTACAAGGCGGAGAGTTCCCGGCTTGCTCGAACTCGCAACAAAGACACAGAGGAAATCATCAAAGTCCCTGAATTTGACTTCACCGACTTGGTGGAAAAATACAAACTCTCCCTTGTGGGAAGGATGTTTCACCAGGATGGTAGAAGTGTGGATGCACTGATAAAACATATGCCGAAACGAAGTATATGGGACGTAGAAGGCAGAGTAAGAGGAATAAACCTTGGGAACAATAAGTTTCAGTTCGACTTCGATAAGGAAGAAGACCTTCAGAAAGTTCTCCTTCGACGACCTTGTCACTTTAATAAGTGGACCTTCTCGCTGGAAAGATGGATCCCAACGATAGATGAGAACTATCCGAACTCTCTTCTGCTGTGGGTTACCGTCAAAGGTATACCAACGCACTACAAGAAGGACGAATCCTACAGAAGCATTGGAAGAGCTCTAGGTTTAGTGGATAAAGTCGACGTAGACACGGGACGAGTTCGAGTCCTCATTAACGCTGATGAACCCTTGCAATTCGAACGGAGAGCAGGTTATTCTAATGGCGATGTTATCAAGGTTTCCTTATCATATGAGGAACTCCACCGATATTGCTTTACCTGTAAAAGAATCTCACATGAAGAAGGTACTTGCCCGGAGTTGACGCCAGAACAGAGAGAGGCCAACCGCATTAGCCGTCTAGAAAAGAAGGAAAAGGAGGAGCTAGCGGCGAGAGAGGCTTTCTCTGCACCGATACGGGGACGCGAGCTACAGACAAGAATGGACAATCAGTCATATTTTGGCAACAACCTTTCGAGATACCCTCTGGAGAAAAGAGCTGATAGGAGAGCTGCTGAACAAACATCACGAAGGGAAGATAAATCCAGGTCAGCCTTTGATCAGGAAGCTGAGCAAGGAGACTTACGATCAAGACTCCTTAGCAAGAGAGATACTGCCAAAAATATTTGGAACAGATTGGAACACAGTTATGAAACAAGACTTCCCCGAGATCGGGAGAGACACCACCCTTATCGTAGGGTAACGAATGATAACTCGAAACTTAGCAACCGTGACACGGCATCATCCTCTAGCTGGAGAGTAAAAGGTAGTTATCCTCGCTACTCGAATAGGGGAGACGCACAAGACCAACTGAGCCGAGAACCACAGCTGGAACGTAGGAGGCCGAACAGAGATTCCCCTGACTCACAACGAACCATCTCCGAGTCTAACAGATACAATAGAGGCAATTCAGCAGGTCGCAGACAACCCTCTCCCAGGCAATACTCGAGAACAGAGTGGCAACCAGTGCGCCCTTCAAGAAGAAGGGAAGAACCGGCCTTTGTCCGAAGGAGCGAGTATGAGATATCTCGCGACAAAGAAGAAGAAGAGCGACAGAGAAAGCTTAAGGGGAAAGGAATCGTAGAGAGACAAAACGACAAAGAACTCACCCCGGATCCCACCCGTACCCCAAGTGGGGTTTTAAAGATTTATGAACCTGCTCAAATTGCAGTCCCTGCTAATCAGGTGATCTTGGGAAAAAATAAAGAGACGCTGCCTCCTCCCCCAACTGGAAAAGATACCACAATGAAGGAGATATGTGACCCATTAAAGGACGTGGCTCCTCAGCAGAGCACGGAACAACCAGCATCGAATATACTTCCCATGTCAGAGGAGGAACTAAGAGATTTTGAGGAACAATACGCGAGTGTTAACTTCGAGATGGACCAGGAAATGCTCGACAACGATGATTTACTAGATGAGGTACCAGAGGAAGATATAATTGTCCCTGAGACACAGACACAGTCAATGAAGGACCAAGCTCTAAAAGACAAAAGTGAGGGGGAAGAGGCTCAAGGAAGAACACGAGGAGATGTGAGCAAGGACAAGGCTAAGTCAAAAGGAGACATGGAACATAGGAAGAAGGATCAAATCGGCGGAGGAGTCCCGAGCACTATGTCTAAGCGAAGAGGAACTCGTAGCCCAGACGCAAAGGGCCTAGCAGCTTCAAAAAAACTTGCACTACGAGGGCGGGCATCTCCTAAAAGTAAGCAAGCTAAGCAGGGGCGCATGTTCTCAACCAAAGCTCCAAACTCAATGGTGGTCCCTCGCTTTGAGGTGTATCCTCCGGCTACCAAAGGCCGGAAATCTTTTGCTGCATCAGGTTCGGTGGGGTCCCAGAAACCACCCAGTACTCATATATGAGTGCAATAGCTTGGAATTGTCAGGGGGCGGGAGCCTATCTGACAAAGCAACACCTGCGGGAGTTGCATCGCTGCTTTCACCCTAGCTTTCTTTTTCTTTCAGAAACAAAAAACAATTTTCTTTTTATGCAAGACTTTAAACTTGAATTTGGTTATGATCATTTGTTCACCGTGGACCCTGTTGGTAGGGGCGGTGGACTTGCTTTGTTTTACATGAATGACTCTGCCGTGGATATTAAATTCTCTAACAATCGAATGATTGATATTAAAGCGCAGATAGAAGGAAACGAGGTTTTCATTACCTTTATATATGGTGATCCGGTGGTTGAACACCGAGATAACGTTTGGGAACGGTTGCTGCGGATGAGCGCTAATAGAACGGGAGCGTGGCTATTGATGGGAGACTTTAATGAAATCACAAGCAACCTTGAGAAGAAAGGAGGAAGAAAAAGACCTGATTCCTCCTTTTTACCGTTCAAAAACATGCTCTCTGGGTGCGGGATGATAGAGTTTCCGTCAAAGGGGAACATCTTCTCATGGGCAGGAAGAACGAGAGCAGGACGGGTACAATGTAGACTGGACCGAGCAGTTGGAAATGAAGACTGGCACGACCTTTTTTCCCACACATATGTGGAGTACTTGTTGCGATGGGGTTCAGATCACAGACCCATTTTAGCAAGGTTTCAAGATCGAGAAGTTAGAGGAAGAAGAAATTTCCGTTTCGACCAGAATTGGTTTGCCAGAGATGGGTTCGTGGACACTGTTAAAGGCGAATGGGAAGCCTTAAAGATGGAGCCGGACCTGGAACTTTATGACAAAATCGAGAGAACCCGGAAGTCAATATCTAGATGGAAGAAACGTAACCCCCCTAACTGCACAAAGCTAATCGAACGCCTTAAACGTGAGCTGGACATAGTACAGAATGATGAAAACATCTCGAGTGAGGATGAGCTCGAGCTGAAGTGGAAGCTTTGTGCCGCGTATAGAGAGGAGGAAATGTACTGGAAGCAAAAGAGCAGGGTGCTGTGGCTGCGTTTAGGAGATCGGAACACCAAGTACTTCCACGCGAAAACAAAACAGAGAAGAGCTCGGAACAGAATCACTCGACTGAGAAATTCGATGAACCAGTGGGTTAGTAAAGATGAAGAAATAGAAGCTGTAGCGGTTGAATATTTTGATCTATTATTCACTTCTTCAAACCCATCTACCATTGAAGACTCCCTCCGGTATATTACCGCGACTGTTACTGATGAGATGAATCAACAGTTATTACGCATCCCTCAAGATGAGGAGATTAGAGAAGCTACTTACGCAATTAATCCTGAAAAGGCCCCCGGACCGGACGGCATGACGAGCTTATTTTACCAACGCTTTTGGAGCTCGGTTGGGAAGGACGTCTGCTCGATGGTCAGGAATTTTTTTGAGACAGGAGAACTCGATGAGAGATTGAACATTACAAATATCTGTCTGATACCAAAGACAGACAGACCGGAGGCAATGACTGAATTTCGACCGATCAGCCTATGTAATGTGGGATACAAGATTATATCAAAGATTCTGACATCTAGATTAAAGAGAATTCTGCCCAAAATAATATCGGAGACACAATCAGCCTTTGTATCGGAGAGACTCATCACGGATAATATATTGGTGGCCCAGGAAATGTTCCATGCACTCCGGACCAACCCAAGCTGTAAGGGGAAATTTATGGCTGTTAAAACAGATATGAGTAAAGCGTACGATCGAGTCGAGTGGAACTTCATGGAAGCCTTACTGATCAAGTTTGGCTTCGACCAACTATGGGTGGCGAGGATAATGAGATGCATCACCTCTGTCTCATATCAGGTCCTCATTAACGGAGAAGCAAAGGGGAACATCATCCCATCACGGGGCTTACGCCAAGGGGACCCGCTATCTCCGTTCCTATTCATCTTATGTACGGAGGTGTTGATCTCGCACATAAAACAAGCTGAGCTAGACAACACCATCACAGGCATCAAAATCGCCAGAGGAAGCCCCGCCATATCTCACCTACTTTTTGCGGATGATAGCCTTTTCTTTTGCAAAGCGGAGCAATCTCAATGCAAGGAACTGGTTCGTATCATCGACGTCTATGGAAACGCCTCAGGACAACATCTGAATAAGTCAAAATCTTCAGTTCTGTTCGGTTCTAAGGTCATAGCGTCCTCAAAATCTGGTCTGAAAAGATCATTAGGTATAACCAAAGAAGGAGGGATGGGAATGTATTTAGGCATGCCGGAAAAGATATGCGGATCCAAGAAACAAGTGTTTTCTTTTGTACAAGAGAGGATGAACAATAGGATCAATTCGTGGTCTGGTAAACTATTGTCAAAAGGGGGAAAAGAAGTTCTAATCAAGTCCGTGGCGCAAGCAGTACCAACGTATGTGATGTCATGTTACCTGCTCCCTTTAGATATATGTAACAAGTTATCCGCCGCAGTGGCGCGTTTTTGGTGGAGTACAGGAAAGAATAACCGTGGCTTACATTGGGTGGCTTGGGATAAGATATGCGTTCCGGTGGAAGAAGGGGGCCTGGGCTTCCGTGATTTCAGAGATTTTAACCTCTCTCTATTGGCTAAACAAGTTTGGAGACTGCTTACAAAACCCTACTCCCTTCTTGCAAGAGTATTACAAGGACGATACTACCGAAAGTCGAACCCGCTAAGCACAGGGAAAGCAAATTCCCCATCGTTTGGGTGGACAAGTTTAATGGCTTCGAAACCGATCCTGACGGACAACATAAAGAGAACCATAGGAACAGGGGTCGATACGAAGGTTTGGGAAGACCTATGGATACCAACGGAACCTGCTCGAGCTGCGATCCCAAAACCAGGGGCCTGTGACAATAATCTCAGAGTCCACCACCTTATAGATTACGACCAGAAGGAATGGAACATGGAGATATTAAATGAGTTAATAGCTGATGAAGACATCCCTCGTATTTTATCACTCAGGATCAGTAAGACGGGACGTAGAGATAACTATATCTGGAAACACACGACCTCTGGAGTTTATTCGGTTAAATCAGGATACGCCGTAGCGGTGGAGCAGAGAAAGTCGAAACAAGAAACCACAGTGGGGGAACCCAGCTGTAAAAACCTAAAGAAAGAGGTATGGAAGGTGAAAGCTCCTCGGAAGTTTAAGCATTTCATGTGGCAGGCGATATCAGGTTATGTAGCCTCGGCAAGCAAGCTGAAGGAGAGACACTGTGGAAAGGATGCGGTTTGTCAACGCTGCGGAGCCGACACTGAAACTATAAACCATATCATATTTGAATGCCCACCCGCGATTCAGTGCTGGGCGTTATCAACAATTCCGACATCTCCGGGGATTTTCCCGTGTTCATCTATTTATGTGAATTTTGATTATCTACTGCAGTTGCAGAAAAATCAAGTCACTGCAGGTTGCTCGGCGATATTCCCTTGGTTGATCTGGTATCTTTGGAAGGCGAGGAACGACAAATGTTTCAATAACAGAGATACGTCAGCTATGGATACCTTACAACTGGCGCTATCCGAAGAAAAAGCATGGACAATTGCTCAAATACTCCCCGTGGTGGAACAGGAGGAAGACGCAGGAGAGAGGAGAACACGAGAACGTGAAGGCTTAGCGCGAAGAAGACGATGGAGATGCTGTTTCGATGCATCTTGGGCTCCCTCCGATCCGGGAGTTGGCTTGGGCTTCATCCTCTACAATGGAGAAACAGAGGTAATGAGAGGTTTACGGAAACAAAGGAACGTCACGTCTCCATTACATGCTGAGGCAGAGAGTCTAATTTGGGCAATGGAGGAGACCAGCAATCGTGGGATTCAAAGGGTGTGCTTTGAATCGGACTGCCAACAGCTAGTAAACATCATCCTGACCTCCAAACATTGGCCTGCACTTGATCCTGAGATCGATGCCATTGAAGCTCTTCAAGCTTTTTTTACTGAATTTTCTTTGAATTTTGTTTCTCGTACTTTAAACCTCCGTGCGGACTCCTTAGCTAAGGAGGCTCGATCACGCGATCTGCACTACTCTTTTGTAAACATTACGGCTCCAGATCAGCTAGCACTCGTGGCTAGTACGATAGGACCGCTTTGAGTTTGAATCAATTCTTTTGGTGACAAGCTCTTTTAAATTTTGACATTTAACTCTTGTTGTCATTAGATAGCAAACTCATATATGGAATAGGTCTTTTCAGTTTGAAATACCATCTTGCATATGTTGGTTTAGGAATAAAAATTTATTTTCTCACATAACTTTCAATTAGGATTCCTGTTTCAATTGCCTAGGTCTTCTCTTTGATTTAAATTCTTTAGTAGTATGACCTACAATAGCATAACCAATTTTCTTAGTAGCATTGAGAAATCTATTTTTTCACGAAACTTTCGGTTAAGATTTCTTTTTCAATAATTAGTAATCATATATATATATATATATATATATATATATATATATATATGTGTGTGTGTGTGTGTGTGTGTGTGTGTGTGTGAATAGTTGTAGTTTCTTTTGTTTTTTTGATTTTTTTAAAAAAATTAACTATTTAAATAAGAAAGTTGATTATTTGTAAAAACCTATTTGAAATAATTATTCTACAAATATGTTTTTGATTAGGATTTGAAGAAAGTAAAACTAATATTAAACAATGTTTTACAATTTTTTTCTGCTCAATATTATAGAGAAGAACACCAGCTCTTTTAAATTTGACCTTTAACTCTTGTTGTCATTAGATAGCAAACTCATACATGGAATAGGTTTTTTCAGTTTGAAATACCATCTTGCATATGTTGGTTTACGAATAAAAATTCATTTTCTCACATAACTTTCAATTATGATTTCTGTTTCAATTGCCTAGGTCTTCTCTTTGATTTAAATTCTTTAATAGTATGACCTACAATAGCATAACCAATTTTCTTAGTAGCATTGAGAAATCTATTTTTTCACGAAACTTTCAGTTAAGATTTCTGTTTCAATAATTAGTAATCTTATATATATATATATATATATATATATATATATATATATATATATATGTGTGTGTGTGTGTGTGTGTGTGTGTGAATAGTTGTAGTTTCTTTTGGCTTATGATTTTTTAAAAAGGAAATTAACTATTTAAATAAGAAAGTTGATTATTTGTAAAAACCTATTTGAAATAATTATTCTACAAATAGTTTTTTGATTAGGATTTGAAGAAAGTAAAACTACTATTAAACAATCTTTTACAATTTTCTTCTGTTCAATATTATAGAGAAGAACACCTACTATCAAATATTTTTTACAATTATATTTTCTTATTATAATATAACCAAAACATATTTGTAAAAGTTGAAATAAATGATTCTATAGTAATTTTATTTTTTATATTATAGCCAAAAATTATATAAAAAAGTATATGCTAATTATTCGTTTTTCATAATCCGTTTTTATTATCTAAATATATATATTTTTAATCATTAGATATTTAAATACATGTAAAACTATTTGAAGAAAAATTACTATCAAATAATATTTTGTTTAGAAATTTGAAAACGGAAAAATTACTATTAATAATATATATAGTTACTTTTTTAACAAAATTCGTTTTTGTTATTATCTTAACATATATGTTTTTAATTATGAGATGGATTAACACACGTCGAAATTGTATATATAATTGGCCATGTGTGGCAATCATGTTAATTAGTAATTTTGAAGAATCAAACTTTATATAATAAGATAAATAATTTTAAATGATTATAACTAAATAAAATCAGGGTACTTATCAATTATTATAATTTTTCATTTGTAAAAAATATTTGATATCTAAATTAACAGTTTTAACAAAAATAAGATTGTTTTGAAAAGTGAAATCTTAATAATATCTACACAATATCTTAATTTTTTAACTTTTGGAAAAAAATAAATAAAACAAGTGAGACATCATCTCGTCTTCTTCCCGTGATCTGTTTTTTTTCTGATCCATTTTTGCAATCCACTACTTCTCTAGTTTTATAGTTTATTGTTCTTTTCACTCAGAGGTTTTTTTAATTCTTCACTCATGTAATTATGTACTCAACATCATCTAAATTATTTTGATCAGTTGGGGAAACCAAAGATTTGATAAGATGAGAAATCATAATTGCATATGGTTTCACAGTTCACAAACTCTGTTATCGTTGTTGCTTAAGAGAATCATAAATTCAAAATACAGTTGTACACTTCAATGCTCATTCTTAATATTTTGAAGAATAGAAATAGCCAAGGAAATCTAATGGGCATTCTTAATATTTAACACCACTTACGCTGCACATCATCTGTATCAATACCCAAATATCTTATGACTTGTACACGAGTAAAAAACTAAAAAATTAAATCGTAATATATATTTCTTTTATAATACCCTTATTAATTTCGAATTTATATTTTAATTACTTAAATATCTAATTTGGATAAAATTGTCTTTTTACATTTAAACAAAGTGTGATTTTCAAAAAATAAAAAAGGTGTATTTTTCAAAATTTAAATCGTTTATAGAGTATTTTTCAAATTATCTCATATAAAAAGGTATTTATTAAAATAATGACCCAACCTAAATAATGGAAAATATGACAAGTAAGCAAAACTAAAATTCTCATCTAAATTATTTTAAAATATATAAATTACCAATTAAAATTATTAAGAACGTGACATATAAATTAATAATCTAGATTTATAGATAATATAACAAATAAACAAAATTAAATTAAAACATAACAAATAAGCAAATTACCTAAATTATGGAAAATATGACAAATAAACAATAAAATATTTAAATTACAAATTAAAATTATTAAGTATGTGACAAATAAATTAATAATCTAGATTTATAGATAATATGACAAATAAACAAAACTAAATTTATTAAAACATAAAAATAAGCAAATTAACTAAAATTATGGAAAATATGAAAAATAAGCAATAAACATTGATAAATAAATAAAAAAAACCTAAAAATATAGAGAAACTGCCAAATCACTTCTCAATAATAGTATAAAAATAATAATAATATATTCGTAAGGAAAAATCACCAAGTCATATCGATATTTGTTTCACCTTTTACTCGTTTACATCCTTGTGGTAGTTAAGATAGATAGTACCATATTTCTGCGTTGAGAATCACGACGGAAGAAGATCACGAGGAATCGCTTTCCACCATCGAAAGAGACAAAAACACAAAGACGGGTTTTTCTTGTCGGTTTCCTTACCAAGGGTTTTTGTTTAGGGTTTTTCCCCTCTTTCTTTCTTATGTATATCTTATCCTCTGTTTCTCAACCCCTCACTAAAGAATAGGAAAACAGAGAAGACGAATTCGTGATAATGGGCTCGCTCAAGGACGGTCAAAGAAGAGACTTGGAGGAAGAAGAAGAATCGGAGGAACCTCTTTTAACGGCGCAGAACCAGAGGTTCACTATGTTCCCCATTAGGTACACGTCGATTTGGGAGATGTATAAGAAGGCTGAGGCCAGCTTCTGGACTGGTGCGTGGATGCAATTTGATTAACAAAGTTTGTAACTTTGTGTATGCAAAGCTTCTTCTTTTAATATGAATCATGTCATGTGTATGTGATTGCTCTATTTCTAGTAGTGGTTGTTTTAATTTTGACTGTTATGAATGGGGTTTTGCAGCTGAAGAAGTTGATCTTTCCACGGATGTGCAGCACTGGGAAAAGCTGTCGGATTCGGAAAAACATTTCATCAGCCATGTTCTGGCTTTTTTCGCCGCATCAGATGGGATTGTTTTGGAGAATCTGGCTGCTAGATTCTTGAATGATGTCCAAGTCCCTGAGGTGAGTACATATATATATATATGTTGCTTGAGTGACAATCAATATATATCTGATACTTTCTGTTTTGATTTTTTTTCTCAGGCTCGTGCTTTCTATGGGTTTCAAATTGCCATGGAGAACATTCATTCTGGTACGGCTTTGCATAAGTAGACAACTTTGTCAAACTCTAGATCTTCTTTTGTGTATATTACTTGCATATTCTCAAAATGTTTCAGTTCTCAGATTTAAAATAAAAAAGTTTAGCTAGATAGATAAATTGTATGTTGTTGGTAGGGATGCATTCTGTTGGTAAGGAAACAAAAGGGCCTAAGTATAGGTCATGGTGAATGAACATAATCCTCTGGGTACCAAAACCATAACACTTGTTGTAGCCAGTACCTAAGTGGAGCTTTGATAGGGTTAAGTTTATTTTCTAGATCTAGCCGGGTAGACTTAACTAGGGTATGACTTAGGTTTTGGTCTTGCAAGTTACTCTATAACTGGTAGCTTTGTGGTTTTTCGGTTTTGAGCATACCAAGTAAAACTGTTTCAGAGCACTTTTCTTTTTGTCTTCTGTTGGAAATCTTCAGAGATGTACAGCCAACTTCTGGAGACGTTCATAAAGGACTCGCAGGAGAAGGATAGATTGTTCAATGCCATCGA
This sequence comes from Hirschfeldia incana, assembly GCA_026261945.1. NCBI lineage: Eukaryota > Viridiplantae > Streptophyta > Magnoliopsida > Brassicales > Brassicaceae > Hirschfeldia > Hirschfeldia incana. The sequence goes on from JABCMI010000056.1 coordinate 647,093, forward strand.
GACCATTCCCTGCATTTCCAACAAGGCTAAATGGTGTTTAGATTGGATTCAAAGGTGGTATCCAACTTCTTGTTCAGCTCATGTAATTAGTATTTTATTGGTTGAAGAAACATTTGTCTTAACAGTATACCGTTGTCTGCAGCCCTATGTCTTTTGCTGTAAGGCTTGTTGCTTTTGCCTGCGTTGAAGGAATCTTCTTCTCTGGAAGGTACCTTTTGCCGTATATAGATAATGTTTTAAAAGTGGACTTTGCGTATAAGCATTACGTGGTTTTTCTGGGGACAGCTTCTGTGCCATCTTCTGGTTGAAGAAGAGAGGTCTCATGCCGGGTTTGACTTTCTCAAACGAGCTGATATCGAGAGACGAGGGGCTCCACTGTGACTTTGCTTGTCTCTTGTACAGGTACGCATCAATCCGCATTGGGTTTTACAAGCAAAGCATCTCTATAGTCTCCATTTACTCCTTATCATACTTTGTGCAGTTTGCTGCAGAAGCAGCTTCCTGTGGAGAAAGTTTATCAGATTGTTCACGAGGCAGTGGAAATTGAGACAGAGTTTGTCTGCAAGTCCCTTCCATGTGGTCTGATTGGAATGAACTCAGACCTCATGAGTCAGTACATTCAATTTGTCGCAGACCGTCTTCTGGTAAATGTTCTCCCTCTTGTTTACAGAACCACCTTTTTGTTTCAAACTCATGGATTTGTCTCGTTTTTCTGTGTAGGTTACTTTGGGATGTGAAAGGAGATACAAAGCTGATAATCCATTTGACTGGATGGAGTTCATATCTCTCCAGTGAGTAGTAGTTGATATATATCTCTTTGAGTTTCTCTCAACTTAAAAACACATTAACCAGATCAAGAACAGTGTTCTGTTTACTGATTAAGTGTGGTTTTTTTTGTACTTTATATGACAGAGGGAAGACAAACTTCTTTGAGAAGAGAGTGGGAGAGTATCAGAAGGCATCAGTTATGTCAAGTCTCCAAGAAGGTAATAAGAACTACGAATTCAAGACTGATGAGGACTTTTGAATGGAATTCGCCATTGAATCTGGGAAGGGCTCATCTCATTCTTTATGAGTTTCTCCAAAATGGGAATAGTGTAGTAGACTAGTAGTTGTTGTAGTAGTACAAGAAACAACTCACTTAAAATCACATTTATTTTGGGTTTTGCCTAGCAATAGATGCTATCTTAGTATTATTTGTGCTTTCTATAATGTCTAGTATACTCCCTCCGTTCATTTATACATGACGCTATCCGAGTTTCACACAGATTAAGGCAAATATTGTATTGTCTATTTTGTCCTCTGTCGTTGTTTTCTTACTCATTATTACAATTATTATTCAGTCAAACTTCACCGATCCCAATTTCTATTAGTCTTAGCTATTAAATATATTGACAAATTATCATAGGAAATGTATAAATGCACCATTAATTTTAAGTCAAGTTTATGTGTTCTTGCGATATACGTACAAACAAATTTTTGGTGTTAAAATCCTTCTTAAAATTTTCATCATGGAGCCAAAACAAAAAATTTTAAACTAAAATTGGAGCCAAACTTAAAATAAATCATGATTATATATTGATTGAGCACACAGTCAAGCGGATCACAATTTCCCTGATGAATTATAATTTTGATCTAAATCTTCCATTTACAAGTAATGAAAGTGAGTTTTTGTTTGATCTAAATCAAACTCCTACTGATGAAGTTGTATTCAATAATGAAGTTGATGATGCTAATGCGATCGATGAAATGGTATCCAACGATTGTTTTAGCGAAACAGATTCCGGTAAGTTTTTCCATTCTACGGAGTAATTCTTTTTTTCTCAACATTTTTGCTGTTCTAATAACGATCAATAGTGTTAAATAAAATTTGACTTTTAGAGTATATTTGTGATTTCTGTACACAATTTTGCATAGACTAGTCAACAAAGGCTGCTATTTTTGTTTGTTTGTGATGTGTACGTGAAATTTGATTTAAAATTACTCCAGACATTTATTTCTACTTGTCTCTATAGTTTTCTTAATATGTGAATGACAATTGTGTATGTTTATATGAACAAATATACATGTGTCGTTCTTTTAGGTCAGTCTTGCAGATATTTTTTGGCTAACCATTTCGACTTTTATATTAATATGTAGAGATTGATGATCAAACAGAGCTTCCAAACAGAAAAAGATTGAATATCTCCAACCCAGAAAGATGGGCAATATATAATGCTTTGTTGGAGAGAAGTCAAAATGGAGAACTAGAGAAAAATACTACACGGGAAGTTTCTGATTTGTTTATGGTACCTATCCGAACGGTGCAAAGGATATGGAAACAGGCTAAAGACACTTCAAATGATGAAGAAGTCAATGTATCACACAAAAAAACAGGACGCTGTGGTCGTAAGAAAATCCAACTTGATTTGAATCAAGTTATGGAAATTCCGTTGCGCAAGAGAACGTCACTACGGTCGCTTTCAATGGGTTTGGGCATTGCTACTTCGACATTACATAAACGTGTCAAGGAAGGTACGATTCGACGTCATACTAATGCTATCAAACCAGGTTTAACAGATGAGAATAAGATAGATAGATTGAAGTTCTGTTTGTCTATGCTGGAAAAGGACTCTCTGGTTCATGAACCAAAATTCATTGATATGTACAATATTGTACATATCGACGAAAAATGGTTTTACATGACAAAGCAAACAGAGAAGTATTATTTACTTCCAGAGGAGGAGGTGCCTCATCGAACTTGTCAAAGTAAGAACTTCATTACGAAAGTTATGTTTCTAGCGGCGATGGCTCGGCCGAGATTTGATGATGAAGGGAATGAGACATTTTCTGGAAAAATAGGAGTATTTCCTTTTGTCACCCTCCAACCAGCTCAAAGACGAAGTAAGAACAGAGATGCCGGAACTTTGGAGCTAAAAGCATTAACCTCCGTCAAAAGAAAATATATAAAAGCGTATTTGATTGAAAAGATTATTCCGGTAATCCATGAACGATGGCCAATTGAAGATCGGGGGAAGACTATTTTCATTCAACAAGACAACGCACGAACACACGTTGAATGCGATGACAAAGAGTTTCAAGAAGCTGCGTCTAAAAATGGTTTTGATATACGTCTAATGTGCCAGCCTCCAAAATCACCCGATCTAAACATTTTGGATCTTGGTTTTTTTAGTGCGATCCAATCACTACAATACCAAGCATGTCCGACTACCGTAGAAGATCTTGTGCATGCCGTGGAAGATTCTTATGATGAATACTCTTCCGAGAAGGTAAATTATATTTTTTTGACTCTTCAGACATGCATGAAAGAGATCATGAAAGTTGGAGGAAAAAATAACTATCAAATTCCACATATGAAAAAAGCTGCGCTCGATAGAGAAGGTCGCCTTCCTCTTCAAATAAGCTGTGATGTTTCACTAGTCCAAAGTGTAATGGATACACTAGCTTCATCTTCATGAGTTATAGTTATTTAAAATTGTTGAACTATCGTTGGAGTCTTTTTATTTGTTCAGATTTCTTGTAGTTTAATTATTTATTAATGTTTTCAAATGAATAATTTTTTGTTATTTTTCTATTAACATAAAATTGTTTTCTGAATAATAACAACGAGAAGACCACAAAGTAGAGCAAAATGAATAACAGAAAATGTAGAATTGTGAAATTATATTTCACATATTTATTCTTACGAAATTACTGGAACAATAGAATAAGATCTAGATTTAAAAAGAATGTGGGAGATAAATCTTCAACATTTCCAGTATGACTTCTTCAGTTGCTATGTCAGGGTGAAGCTCCCCTTCATCATAGAAGAACAACTTATTCAAATCGAAGTCGCGTTTGACACGGTAGAAAATCTTGTAAACCGGCAGATCATCTTTATCTTTAGTCTCCTCTTTCTCTTTGGTATCTTTTTTTTCGTTGATTTCTTCAGTTTTCATTTTTTTAGTATAAACTTAGTGGAGAGAATAAAAATACCAGATGGATTATATAGTGGAGAGATGAAGTTTTATGATTAATTTGTGTGTTTACTCAGTTGACTGGAAACGTGCACTTCTCGTAAAAGGTGTAGATTACGAGTTAATTCCACTGAAACTTGAACTTGTTGACTGAAAAATTATGTGAAATGCGTAAGGGTAGAAAAAGTCTTTTTGTTGATATATTGTGCCTTGGTTTCAGAAAACGTCAAATATTTTGGTACAACAAAAAAGTCTAAAACGTCATGCATAAACGAACGGAGGGAGTATCATCTTTGTTACTATTTCCTTTTTCCAAAAATAAATGTTTTTGAAAATTGCTTCAGAAAAGCGAGATTTTTAAAGTTGTATTATTCAATAATAAATTATAAATAAATATATAAATAAGCTTATTACATTATTTTGGTTTTGGTTCAGAATTATTAAAAAATCTTAATCATATAAAATGATGTTTTGTATTCAAATTTGAATTTTTTTGATGTGGCCAAAGCTAAAATAATCTGTTAGTTCTAAAGAGAGAAAATATTTATACAACTAAAAAGTACAAAAGAAATATATTCAACTAAAATGGTGATATTTAGAAAGCAATTGCCATCTGTTTCGGTTAGAATTTGATTGGGAAATGACTATTGTTATTTTTTGTAACATGTTTACATGGTATTGTTGTGAGTCAATGTCCTCAGTTACTAGTTTGCTAATAATGTCTTCAATTACTAAAACATGTTTACGATGCATTAGTAAAACTAAAACAAAACTTAGAGATATCATTGTTTTTTTTTCTTGATCAAACTTAGAGATATCATTGTTATTTGTAAATATAACATCTTAGTTAGTTAGTGTTGTCCAGAAAAACATCTTAGTTAGTATATAAAAGAAATACTAAGAAACATATTCAACTAAAATGGTGAGATATCATTGTTATTTCCTGTAACATGTTTCAATGGTTTTGTCAATAAATGTCTTCATACTAGTTTGGTAATAATAGTAACTTACACACGTTTACAATGCATTAATGAAACTAAAACAAAGCTTAACAAAAAAGCAATGGTATTATGACTTCCAATGCAAGAAGCCAGCATATGTGACGGTGTCGTTATCAATCTGGCTCACCATGTGACAGTGAAAACCGTATTAATAAACTAATTAACATACCACCAACAAGAAAAACAATTATTATAGTCCCAAACACTCCAATTCGTTGGAGAAACATGGAATAATTTAGTATTATATGGTGCGGCTTAGCTGTATACTTTAAGAAAACTCTACAACCCCCATTGACATTTTATTAAAATTCCCACTTGGCCAACCTTTATAAAGTCTTTGTTTATCATCCTTTGCTATCCGATGCAATCTATCAAAAGTTTTCGGCTAAGAATTATAGCATTTATCTGTTTGCATTCGTTTAGGAATAAAATTATTTGTTGAATAATTTATGAAAATAATGGATTAGGTTTTTGATGATTACTTTTAAAGAATTTCAAATTTAGTCAATAATTTAAAATGATTTGAAATAGCTCAACCAATATCTACTAATTGAAATCTAATTGTTATATTTGAAAACTACTAAAATTTACAAAAAAATCAAAATCAAATAAAATCTAAAATTGAATAATATGATCTTAGTCTCTTAGAAATTTAAATTACATTATCATTTGGTTACTACTCCCTCTGTTTTTTGTTTTGACATTTCTTACAAGGATTATGAAAGTGATTGAAATGAATTTATGTTTTTATTAATTATACTTAGTTGATCAATAGTATGTGAGATAAATAAATTATTTATAGGATTAGTTCAGTTAATTCAATTTGCAATTAATATCAAGCTGAATTAATGATAATTTGTATTAAAATTCTGATGACAGTTTTGTGTGATAAGGAAAAAATATTAAACTGACATATTTAAGAAACATAGGGAGTAGAAGTTAGTAATACGTATTTTTGGATGTCTTGGTCCAACTAACTATTTCTATAATAGTATACTAAAACTTGATCTGCGCCCTGCACAAATTTTTTTAAGTTATGTTCAACGTAATTAGTAAACCGCTGGTTTTACAAAACAATTTCATGCTTATTTTTTATGTTTTGCAATTCACATATAGAGTAGTATATATTATTTTATTATATAAATATTTGATAATAACTTTAACATAATAATATATTAAACTTCTTATAACTTGATGCAATTTGGTGTAATTGTACTATTCATATATTAACATGTTGTTTTTTTAATTAATTTTAAAATGAAATAACATACTATTTTTTTTAGTTTTGTTTCATTAGTTTTCTACGAAGTATTATTAATTTTATGATATTTTTTTATTGAAAATTACTCTAATTGTTTTTTTATATTTGGCTAAATAAGGTAATACAATATCTAAAAAATTATATAATATATACTACATATTTCAGTTTGAGTTTTTAATTTCACCACAAAAATAATCATTGTAATTAATTAATTTAAATTGATTTAAATGTAGTGGTAGAATATGAAAATAAAAAGAATACAAAATTACTTAATTTATTGTAAATGCAATGACTAATGTATTATAAAAGGAAATACTTAATGTGTTACTCATGTTTCTAAACAATTATCATTTATCTTGTTATCTATATTTTCAAACAGTACCAAAAGATATTTTAGTTTTAATAATATAAATGATTTAAATGCATTGGTACAATCTGTAAATTAAAAAAAAACGAGAATGCTTAATTTATTGTAAATGCAATGATTAAATATGTAAATAAAAAATAATACATAATTTGTTATAATAATTTTTATTTATCATGATATTCATGTTTCCAAGCAATTAGTTTTAATAACATAGATTATTACATTATTTATGTTTCTAAACAATACCAAAATATACTTCAATTTAATAATGTTGATGTGGAAACAGATAAAAACACATATCTATATGAACTAATATCTTAACGTACAAATGATCAATAAGTAAATATTGGATCATGGGAGGAAAAGTACAACGAAAAATGATGAAATTGGTTTAAAGATGGGAAGGTGCGCGGTCTAAATCTGAAACCACAAACGCCATCGTTTTCAGACAACTGGACAGAAAGACAAAAAACATGAACCTCACTATAGTGATTAGTGTTTGTATGTGTGTGCTCACCAACCAAGATATGATTCTTACTTGAAGGAGACATCAACCAAACAACCCTTTAGTTAACAGAATCAAAAGGGACCTTTTGTTTTGGGTCCGATCTCTTCTCCACTTATCTCCCTGAAACAGTTTTGGAGGTTTGAGTCATTTGACTAATACGAATCAAAACTAATGATCGTGTTTTGTTTTTCTCCAACATGTTATTTATGATTAAAAAGCTGTTTCTTGATCAAAATCTTGATTATCATCTTTATCCTCTGATCATTTGGGAAAACAATGATTAAGATGTAGATTAATTGGAAAAAAAGATGTAGATTAATTTGTTGGCTTTAAGAAGTAAAACAGCCAAATATAGTCCTCAATAATAAACTATAGGTTTAGACTCCAGAAAATGTATCATTTTCTAAAGTTGAGTTAACAATATCCAACAAGTATTAATGATAAAAATATTTGCGCATTCAAGTCTATAAAATGTAATGGTAGTTTGTTGTACAGTGGACCAATAAGCTATAAAACATTGCTTGATTTTGTGTTTTCACAAAAAGGTATCTAGAGATACATGCTGCATTTCAATTCGAGATGTCAATTGATTAAAGCGAACGGTAGGACTTTCATTATCTTCCATTAGAACCTGACTGGTGATGGACCATCCCCAACCTCCACTAACAATATCTCCACCTACTCCTAACCACTAATCCAATTATCTTATTTTTTTTTCATTCTTTTTCTTGTCAACATTATCCTATTTCTGTTTTTTTTTCTGTTACCAAAAAAAAAAATCATTAGTTTGCTACTTTACTTGTTAACCGTGTGTTTAGAAAAATACAACCATCTCATTTTATCTCTAACTCTAATAACTAATATAATAAAACCTAAGCATTATTGAAACTCACATTTATTTGACATGTCGTTTGCTAAATATGTCCTCCAGGTTTTTTTTGTCATCAAACAAACAAACTCATATAAATCCTGTAAACCAAACTGGAAACTCAGCATCCATGTAAACCAAATTGAAAACTCAGCATCCATTTGAACTAAAAGACGATTGCTACGATTACTGTTTAGCACTGCGTGCTAGAAGATTCGCCATTAAATTCTCCGTCCCTGGTACATGAATGAGTTGTGAATTCCGAAAACTTGCTTGTAAGCTCTTGATGTCCTCTAGGTTTTTTATCTTGTTATAATAAAATAAGACACATATGTTTCTATATATTATACTTTATTCTATTTTGAAAAAAATATGTTTCTTATTTTATTGTAACAAATATTCTAAATATTTCCAAAATAAATTGTTAAATTAAAAAAATTATTTTTTACAATAGTAAAAAAATGTTAATAAAACATAGATCAATTAAAAATATAAAGTGTATGAAATTAAATATTTTAAAAAGTTGTAATTGTCAAGAGAAATAATAACTATATTATTTTTCGATGATTTAGGTAATCTGGATATCCAAGAGAAAATCCGTAGAAAGCATTCTGGAAGACCGCCAATTTCACCGAATGTTTAATAGGCGGTGGCTAGCGGAATTTGAATTCGGATCCGTGTTGGGACATAACTTCCTCAAAACAACTAAACGGTCCTCGCTTGGTTAACTACTTTATTATATGCATAAGCTAAATGTTATTTTCATTCAAATAATTTTATTAAGTTTTAAAAGGTGATATCATAATATGTTACAATATAGAAATTCAATAAAATGAACATATTATATTTTTAAATCGAGTTTTTCATCTCAAATAAACAAACTGTGTTTATTGCAAAAATTGAAAACCAAACTGATTTTACATATATAAACAAAACTTAAAATAAATATCTTTCACTAAACTAAATTTTTACATAAATAATCTCACGCTTTAAAATAAATCTAGTGTATATTAAATTATATTATTTTCTATCTTGTGATAATTCACCTTGATGCTGAAAAATGCAAGAGATATCTATATTTATTACTAATTAGTGATAATAATAAAAATATAGCTAAAATTATTATTAATTAGATATTATCCCAATATATCAGGATCATTTTATCTATATCAAAATAATATTGTTATGAAATTTTAAACAATATCTTTATTTATTATTAATCAATGATAAATAATCAAAATAGAGCCAATATTATTGTTAATGAGAATGTTCAAAATAATTTAATTTATTATTCATTAAAAGTTTTCTTGATTAATTATTATGTAAAACACAAGCAAAACAACTTGTGATTTTTAAGAAATTAGTGATTCTACTAACAAATTTTGTAAAAAAGAACTGAAATCACATATATAAGTCTTAGTGAGATATTTATCTCTTTCTTTGTGAGATTTCTGTTCTCACCCTTGTGTCTATGTTTTCTGTTTCTTTTGTTATCTACTTCTTTTGTTTGAGTGTTCTTTTGAATGTCATCTACATCTATAGCTTGTGTATTAGAATGTATTCTTAGTTCAGTTTATATGCTGGTTTCTTTCTTTGTTTGGATCTAGTTTTAGGGAAATTTCAACGTATACGTCAGTTTAATTTATCACTTTTTGTAATTTATCTTTGATTTGTTTCTTTAGTAAAATAAAAATAGTGTCAGCAAGAAATATCTCGATTACAGAACGAACAAATGGTATCGGAGTTTGAAATTTGATGACTGACTATTCACTAAATAAAATCCTCGTATGCAAGGTTCTTTAAAAGTTTCAATTAAAAAAATTGAAAAGCTGGTATTCGAATATAACCATAACCTACCTGATAAACACCAAGGTTTGGATCTAGAGATGATCTTGTCCCATTTGTTTATAGATAAAGAAAATGTAAAAGCTGGATTCATGTGGGTCACATCCATCATTTATCGTGTTCTTCAATTCACCAACCTCAGGTTCGAATCTTTGTACTTTCTTTCTAATTTAAATCTTCCAATACAACTTCTGTTTCTTTATAAAAAAGACATATCTAAAGCTTTGTAAAGTTAATGTATATACACGATATCATACAAAGATTGAATATTTTTATATACCGTCTCATTAAATTGTTTATCAAAATGCGTTTTATTTTAATAAAAAGACACACACAAGTCCAATATTAATGTTTTGCTTTGTTCAATATACATAAAGATTTGTTAACCAAGAAATCCAGGTTTTATGTTCATAATATTTTCCGGATGCAGAATCAGTTAAATTAGTTCTTTAACTCTCGTTAGTACTTAGGTACGTGATTTGATTTTTTTTTCTTCTTTTAAAGTGGTCACTTAAAATTTGATATCAACTTTCTATTATTTCAAGTCATTAAATCTTTAATTAGTTTTATCCTCGTCTAACCAATATCAAGATATAAATTTGTCACATCGAATTCGAAAATGGTCAAGCATGTGCACATTCATTACCAATAATATCATGAAAGATTACAAAAGGCATGCAAATTGGTTTATGCATTGTATATTTAGCCTGAATTGTAGACCTAACATGTGTTGTTTTTAGACTAATTCCGTAACATGGCAATAAGATAGTGAAAAGCGAAAACCAAAATTAGTGGCAGCGATTTTTTATTTCTTTTTTAGAGGCAGCGATTTTGTTTTCGTGTTATGATGTTCCAGTAAACAAAATTTTACTACATTTTTTTTTTCTTTTTGAAAAATTTTCAACTACATTTTTATGTATATGTATCCAGAAGCAAACCTATAATTATCTTTTTGTTGGGTCATAATGAAATTAACTAGAAAAAAAAGAGTGACGGTGGGAAAATAGTCATTTTAATTATTAACTTTTCATTTGGATTGAAAAAAAAACATGAATTTTCCATTAAATCATTTAAAGCACCAACTTATTTTGACTGTCTATTTTATACATTAATTTAGTTTGATTAAACTAAATTACACATGACGTTAACTCGGGTAACAAATTGATTAAACAAAGTTAATCACCGTTACTAGTTTCCGTTAAGTCTAAACGCATCATTTAATAATCTTTTAAAAAATCGTGTCTGGATGGAATAAAACCCATGACTGTAGACAAACTTGTTGGAAGGTCAAACCACTAGAACACTTGAATTTTTCTTATTATGAATGAATACTAATAGATATTATTATACAACCTCTTCTTCCACCTTGCATCTCTAAATAATTTTATAAATATTAAAACTTGTAAATAGCGTATTAACTATTCAAAATTTTCTGACTGTTATTAAAAATATTAAAAAATATAATAACTATTAACTTATTTATAATACTAATTTTTATTTTTTTTAAAAAAATACTACTTATAAATAACTAAATGATACTAAATAATTTTTAATTAATAGTAATAAAATTTGATTTTAATTACGATTTTTAATTAAAAATATTTTAGTCTTGTTAAAAATTATAATTAATAATAAATTTTCAGATTTAATTATAATTTTTAGTTACTAGTAATACTAAATGATTTTTAATTACTAATAATACAAAATGATTTTTAGTTATGATTTCTAGTAATGATTTAATAATACTCACAAAATTTTAAATAATTAATAAGCTATTTACAAGTTATAATATTTATAAAATCATTTAAGAATTTAGGGTGGAAGAAGAAGTTGCATAATAAAATCATTAGTATTCTTTCAGGATAAGAGCAAATCCAAGTGCTTTGATCTTCCTACGAATGTGTCTAAGGTCATGGGTTCGATTCCATCCAAAAGAATTTTTTTTAAAAAAATATACGATGCCGTTTGGATTTAACGGAAATTAGTAACGGCGATTAACTCTGTTTAATCAATCTGTTATTCGAGTTAACGTCGTGAATTTCTGGTTCTGGAGGTTCATTGACAAGCCTATTAACCCAATAGACTAAAATTACTTATCAAATGTAAATTTTACTATTATTGTGGTCTCAAGTGACCTCATAACTCTCAACGTGGATCCATCACTGTCTGTATGATCCAAACATGATAACACCTATATATATTTGGTAAATTATTATTATTTACATGAACATTTTTTTGTCGACCATGAACGTTTAAATTAATATGCAAATTTGTACGTCTGTTATACTTTTTTAATAAAACTTAGGTTCATTTTAGAGTGAACCTCTAGATTCATCAACCAATAAAATTTAATTATTTGAGATCTAATATCTATTAAAAGAAGAAACCAAATAATAAAAATAATAAAAAGGAAACCAAATAATAAAATAAAAAGGAAATAAAATGATATTTTTAGATAAATAAAAAATAGTAACAATTATCAAATTTTTCTCTTTTTAATATTGATAAATACGTCGGCAAATACTAAATCCTAAACTCTAAATTTTAAATATTAAACCCTAAACCTTTGGAGAAAACCTGGATCATTGGGCAAATCTTATACCCTAAACAGTTAATCCTAACCCCTAAAACCTTAATCATAAACCATAGTATTAAACTCTAAATTCTAAACACGAAATCTTAAGCCCTAAAATCTTGGAAAATATTAAATCCTAAACCCTTAATCCAAAACCATAACCCATTTTGGAATTTAGAATTTAAAGTTTGGTATTAGGGATCATGATTTAGGGTTTAAATATGATTTAGGGTTTGCTTTTAATTTAAGAGTTTAGGATATAGAATTTGTTCAAAGGTTCAGGTTTTTTTCAATGATTTAGGGTTTAGTATTTAGAATTTAGAGTTTAAGATTTAGTAATTTGCCGACAGATTTATCAATAGTAAAAAAAGTTATTGATGTTTACAGAGTCCACATGAGTCTGTAATCTTGTCGACAAAAAGAAAGTTATTGATAATTACTATTATTTTTTATTTATCTAAAAATATAATTTTATTTCACTAAAATTTTATTATTTAGTTTCCTTTTAAGAAATATCAAATTTCAAATAACCAAATCCTATTACTGGGTGAATGTAAATGTTCACTCTAAGTTTTGTTTTTTTTTTTTGTCAACGTACGTCTGTTATAAAATTTTACGATTTATTATCTTAAGACTCTACATCACCATTTGATGTGTCAGTTATTTTTGTAATCATCTACAAAACTATCAAATCTAAATAAAACCTAGTGAAAAACCAATATAGTGGCAACGATTTTTTTTTATTTTTTTAGAGGCAACGATTTTTACCAATTTAACTATTATTCCTATTTGAATAGTAGAATTCAGGCAAACCAAAAAAAAAAACAAAAAGAATTCAGGCAAACCCACTTAAAAGTTAAAACCTTAACATCTAGCTTGGCTTTTCAAAATGTCATGGATAAGTTTTTCATCTTTATAAATAAAGTTGGATGCATTTAATTCATTAAAGCGGGGATGCCAAAACAAAAATTGAAAGACATACTGTTGTCCAGTCTTTATCACTCTATAAGTTCTGACTATACCATACGTTGAAAACTTAGAAAGTAAAGATCCATAGAACATGTGGTAATGTTTTTTTCCTTGGCAACAAATGGTAATGTTTATCCACTAGACGCATAACCAAAGCTGGGAATTTTGACTAAAATGGAATTTTCTTGCATCATTACATGAAAGCTCTTCTTGCATTAGAGTCTTTCATGCAAATTTACCCCCAAAAGTCATACTTCAGAATCATTACCACTTTGTACCCACCTCTTAGGTAGCACCATCTATCTAAACTTATTATTGTCAAAATAACGATTGACTCTAAAACAAGTTTCTTTGATAAGATAAACTTTCAAAGGCCATTTATGTTAACGGAATATCAATTTTTTGGTCCTTATATTATTTTCAAATTAAAAATATAAATATAATTTTAGAAAATATAAGTTCAAAATAAAAAAAATCATAGAATTTTGAAAAAGTTTAGTAAATTCAAGAAACCAACAGTTTCACAAAATTAATCAAGATTTGTCTAATAATTTTTTAAGCACTGGCTTATGTATGATTACACATAAAAATTATCATACGATTACTCTACAACTGACGATTATATTTTTTTAATAAAAATTCACATATGATATTTAACGATATTAATTAGACCTGAGACCACCAAGATCCATATTCGATATGTATTCGGATCTATATCCTTTCCAAAAATCATGATATCCGGATGGATCGAATCCTGATATGAATAGTAAAATATCGTCAAAATCATATTCGGATCTGGATATTTTGATTTTTAGTTCGGATATCCAAATCTGTAACTTTTATTAAAAATTATTTTAAAATAATAATATCTATATATAAAATCTACTTCTATTTATGAAATTTTTATTTTTGGTAATAGTAGATATAAGTTTAATATATTTTTTTGTAATATTATACGTATAAATAATTAAAAACATTATACACATTTTTATTTTTAAATTATTGTTAATATTTTTTTATTTATTTTATGAATCTATATCTGGATTCAGATATCGATCGGATATTACAATTTTTAGAAAAATATATATATCCGAGAATTCAGATAAAAATACTAATAAAAATTTAATCAAGTCACTAGACTTGGAGCTTCCAAAGATTGGGACGTTCACACACGCACCGAAGTCTTGAATCTGTCTTCTCTCTATCTCTCAAACTCAGCAAGGGACTATTCAGTCATTTTGAATGACGCACACAGTTACTTACACACACAAAACTCTCTTTTGCTAAATCAAATCTGAAACAAAGAGTTTCCCTGTTTTGTCTTTTAACCGCCCTCGCCCCTCTCCCTCTCTTGATCGGAAAAAATGGTGGTTCCCGGACGGAGAACCGTCTGGGACGGAGTAATCGAGCTGACGAAGATGGCTCAGGAACAGTGCGTCGATGCTCGTCTCTGGGCTTCTCATTTATCATCGACCCTAAAACCCTTCGTCGAGTTCCCGTCAACGGAGCTTGCAGAGGTTCTCGTCTCTTACATTTGCTGGGATAACAACCTCCCTCTTCTCTGGAAGTTCCTTGAAAGAGCTATGTCTTTGAACCTTGTCTCTCCTCTCGTTGTTCTTGCTCTCCTTGCTGACAGGTTTCTCTTTTTTTTTCAATCTTATTTGATTGTTTTCTGAACAAATCTAGATGTTAAAGCTTTGATCTTTAATGTGTTTGGTTTCTTGCAGAGTTGTTCCACATCGGTCTACTCAATCAGCTGCTTATAGGATTTACTTGGAGATTCTCAAGAGAAATGTTTTCAGGATTAAAGATCATATTACCGGACCTCACTATGAGAAGTGAGTCTTGTTGATTCATACTTTGCTTTGCTACTACTGTTTCATTAGTATGTTTGGTTTTTGTTTAAGATCTTACATCTTGTCTTATCATGGACTTGTTAGTAAACATTATTGAGTTCTGGAAGAAGTGAAAAATGTTGATTTGGTAATTTATCTTTCTGCTTTTTTTTGTACAGTGTCATGAGTTCAGTAGCCAACATTCTTCGTCTTCCAGAGTTATTTCGTCTGGAAACAAGCAAACCTGGTCTACTTTTAGTTGAGTTCGTCTTTAAGATTGTGTCACAGCTGCTAGATGCATGCTTAAGTGATGAAGGTTTGATAGATCCAAGCCAAGACTCGAGTTCGCAGTGGCTAATCAAGTCTCAAGATATGGAACTTGATGCTCCTGAGAGATATAATGGAAAGACCGGAGGAACTCATGAGAAATTGCAGACTTTAAACACTATTATGGCTATTGAGATGGTTGCAGAGTTCCTCAGAAATACAGTGATCTCCAGATTGCTGTACCTGGTATCCTCCAACAGGTATGCATATCAGTTAATCTCAAATCATATCCACAGTGATTAGCCATGAGAGTAAAAGCTTGGATCATCATCATTTTGTGTTGCATTGGCAGATATTGATAATTGTTTTTTTTTTTTGTAGGTCTTCACACTGGCATGAATTTGTCAGGAGAGTGCAGGTGCTTGGAGAAAATTCAATGGCCATAAGGAGTTCAAAGGTTTTGAATTCTGGGGATCTAATGCAGTTGATTTCAGATAAAAGATTTGGGTATTCTTACGACAGCAAAATAGTTTCATTACGCAAATCCAATGCAATAGTGGATTTTGGATCTCTAGCTTCTTTTGCTGGCTTATGCCATGGAGCAAGTCTCTCTTCGCTCTGGCTTCCTCTTGACTTGGTGTTTGAAGATGCTATGGATGGATATCAAGTAAACCCAACTAGTGCTATTGAAATCATTACTGGTAATTTTGCAGACTCCCATCTTCATTCACTTGTGGCTTTAAGTACTGAGAAAATATCTCTCAAGTTTGTAATTGAATGACTCGAGAAAATTAAAATTTGCAGGTCTAGCTAAAACACTTAAAGAAATTAATGGGAGCACTTGGCATGACACCTTCTTGGGTCTTTGGATAGCAGCTCTTCGACTTGTTCAAAGGGTAAGGCTAATCTCTTACTGTTTGGTTTCATCACCACTTCGTCACTTAAAAAAAATGCATTTGC
Source organism: Hirschfeldia incana (assembly GCA_026261945.1). Classification (NCBI taxonomy): domain Eukaryota; kingdom Viridiplantae; phylum Streptophyta; class Magnoliopsida; order Brassicales; family Brassicaceae; genus Hirschfeldia; species Hirschfeldia incana. The sequence continues at coordinate 663,505 of JABCMI010000056.1, forward strand.
TCTTGCTTGCAAATTTTACTTACATTTGATCATTCACAAGACTTTCTTTACTCATTTGGTCCTGAGTTAGCTAGGCTAGACTGAAAGCTGTGTAGTTTGGTTGTTAGACTGTCATCTCATGATGGCTCGTCTGATGTTCTCGTCTTTCTTTATTTCCAGGAAAGGGATCCTATTGAAGGACCTATTCCTCGACTTGACACGAGGCTGTGCATGTCATTATGTATTGTACCTCTCGTGGTCGCAAACCTTATTGAAGAGGGAGAGAATGAATTTGTCATGGAAAAGCTGCGAGACGATCTTGTTACAAGTTTGCAGGTCCTTGGTGAATTCCCTGGGTTGCTGGCTCCTCCCCAGTGCGTTGTTTCTGCTGCCAACAAGGCTGCCACAAAAGCAATCATTTTTTTGTCCGGTGGAAATGTTGGGAAGTCATGTTCTGATGTCATTAACATGAAGGATATGCCTATCAACTGCTGTAAGTTCATCAAATTTTTATTATATCGTATTGAAGTTTGCCTTGTCTTTATTTGTTGATGTTGTAGCTCTCTTTCTTAACTAACATATTTTTTTGTACACGTAGCTGGAAACATGCGCCATCTGATAGTAGAGGCTTGTATTGCAAGAAACGTACTGGAGACATCGGCCTACTCGTGGGCTGGTTATGTTAATGGTCGAATCAACCAAATACCTCCCAATCTTCAGAGTGAAGTACCTTGCTGGTCGTCATTTGTGAAAGGAGCCCCTCTAAATGCTGCAATGGTGAATGCATTAGTTTCAGTTCCTGCTTCAAGGTAGAATGACTTCTTATTTTCTTTTTGTTTCTTGTTGCTCAATTAGCTGTACACTACTCCATCCACAGTCTTCCCTAAAAATTATGACCAGTTAGGCTACCCAATTTCATAGTCATAACCTAAGAAAACCACTAACTACACAATTCTTTAAACCAAAGACACTTCAGTGAGAAGAATGGTTGCATTGTAGTTTTGACTTAAGTTCTGCCTTTTCTTCAGTTATCATTTTTGTTTCTTTTTAAATACATATTTACGGAGGGTAAAGCAACTGACATTTAAGCTCATGAATTTGATGGAAGCTTAGTAGAGATCGAGAAACTATATGAGGTTGCAGTCAAAGGATCGGATGGTGAAAAGATATCTGCTGCTACAGTGCTTTGTGGGGCATCTCTCACACGGGGTTGGAACATACAGGTTAGCATTTACGTCCACCACTGAAAACTCACTTGACTATACTAGTTTGCTTCATCTTTTGTTCTTCTTCATTGTACAGGAACACACTGTTGAGTTTCTTACAAGATTACTATCCCCACCCGTTCCAGCAGATTATTCCGGCGCTGAAAGTCACTTGATTAGTTATGCCTGCATGCTGAATGTTGTTATTTTTGGGATAGGATCTGTTGATAGCATTCAGATATTCTCTTTACATGGCATGGTAAGTAAATTATGCTTTAAGTTTTTTTTTTTTTTTTGGTTTTGCTGCAAATTAAACACTAAGCGGTTTTGATGACTACTTTATAGGTTCCGCAACTTGCTTGCTCACTAATGCCAATCTGTGAGGCGTTTGGATCATACACCCCAAGTGTATCATGGACTCTTCCATCTGGAGAACAAATCTCAGCATATTCTGTATTCTCGAATGCGTTCACCCTTCTCTTAAAGCTTTGGAGATTCAATCATCCTCCTATTGAGCATGGTGTAGGAGATGTCCCCACAGTTGGCTCCCAACTCACTCCCGAACATCTTCTTTCAGTGCGTAACTCTCATCTTGTTTCCTCGAAGACCCTTAACAGAGACCGAAACAGAAGGCGGCTTTCAGAAGTTGCAAGGTCAGCATCTAGCCAACCAGTGTTTGTTGACTCCTTCCCCAAGCTGAAAATCTGGTATAGGCAGCACCAGAGATGCATAGCGTCCACGTTATCTGGACTTACACCTGGATCTCCTGTCCACCAGATGGTTGAAGCACTTCTCAACATGATGTTCAGAAAGGTCAGGGGCAGTCAGACATTAAATCCTGTTAATTCCGGCACAAGCAGTTCCTCGGGAGCTGCTAGTGAAGATGTCATTCCAAGACCTGAGTTTCCTGCTTGGGATATCCTCAAAGCTGTTCCGTATGTTGTGGATGCTGCTTTAACAGCTTGTACTCATGGAAGGCTTTCTCCTCGTGAATTAGCAACAGGTTTGTGTCTTTGTGCTTTCTTTTGTTTTATTGTATCTGCTTGCATAAAATATGTTACCGCAGAGAGAGATAGACGAGTAAGAGATGTCTGACTGTGTTGTTCCTTCAGGTCTGAAAGATTTAACAGATTTTCTCCCGGCATCATTAGCAACGATAGTAAGCTACTTCTCGGCTGAGGTGAGTAGAGGTGTTTGGAAGCCAGTATTCATGAACGGCATGGATTGGCCAAATCCTGCTGCAAATCTATCCAACGTTGAGGAGTTTATAAAGAAAATTCTTGCAACTACAGGCGTTGACATCCCTAGCCTTGCTCCAGGTAAAAAAACTATGCAACGTGTGTAAACAACTAGTGTGTTTATTTGGCTTTACCTGTCTAGATTTGTTACACTTGTCTTTTGAACTTATGGTTGATTCTTGATGTGTTATAGCAGGAGGGAGTTCTCCGGCAACGCTTCCTTTACCTTTAGCCGCTTTTGTAAGTCTAACCATTACTTACAAGATTGACAAAGCTTCAGAGCGGTTTCTCAATCTGGCTGGTCCAGCTCTGGAGTGTTTGGCTGCAGGCTGCCCTTGGCCTTGCATGCCCATTGTAGCTTCCTTGTGGACCCAAAAGGCGAAGCGTTGGTTTGACTTCCTTGTTTTCTCTGCGTCTCGCACTGTCTTTCTTCACAACCCAGACGCTGTGGTTCAGCTCCTCAGAAACTGCTTCAGTGCCACTCTCGGATTAAACGCTGCACCCGTGTCAAATGATGGTGGTGTTGGAGCTCTTCTTGGCCATGGATTTGGCTCTCATTTCTACGGTGGGATCTCTCCTGTAGCCCCAGGGATTCTCTATCTCCGCATGTATCGTGCTCTCAGAGATACCGTCTCTGTGACGGAAGAGATTTTCTCCCTCTTTATACATTCCGTGGAGGATATAGCACAGAACAGGCTCTCAAAGGAGAATCTGAAAAGGCTGAAGACAGTGAAGAACGGATCAAGATACGGCCAAAGTTCACTAGCAACAGCAATGACTCAAGTCAAGCTTGCTGCTTCGCTTAGTGCCTCTTTGGTATGGCTAACCGGCGGCTTAGGCGTGGTCCACCTACTCATCAAAGAAACCATCCCGTCTTGGTTCTTATCGGTTGACAAGTCAGACCAAGAACAAAGACCATCTGATCTAGTTGCAGAGCTAAGAGGACATGCCCTTGCCTACTTTGTGGTTTTATGTGGAGCATTTGCTTGGGGCGTGGACTCAAGATCAGCTGCATCGAAGCGCCGCCAAGGAATCATGGGAAGCCACTTGCAGTTTCTGGCGAGTGTCTTGGACGGTAAAATATCAGTGGGGTGCGAGACAGCAACTTGGCGGGCTTATGTTTCCGGTTTGGTGAGTCTAATGGTGAGCTGTTTGTCACCTTGGGTGACAGAGGTCGATGCAGAAGTGTTGAAGAGTCTGAGCAACGGATTGAGACAGTGGGGGAAAGATGAGCTGGCTATTTTGTTGCTATCTATGGGAGGCGTTGAAACATTGGGTGATGCAGTTGATTTCATCATTCATTTGCGTTCCTAGCTTCAAAGAGTTTTGATCTCTTCCAGCTTTCAGACAGTTTTTAGTTGATTTGCTTGATGGTAGATGTTATTGTTTAGTGCTGCTTCCTTTTTGTGCCTTGTCCTCAAGCTGTAGTATAGTGTGATGAAAATCTAACAAGCATGTATAGGGAATAGAAAAAAAGACAAATCTTGTAAAGAAATAAGATTCTTTTCTAGCAAGATTGTTAGTCTGCAATTTGCATTCCTGATCTCCCTCTCCTTCGGCCTATTGCTACAATGCGATAAATAAAGAAAACAGAGGTTTTGTGTTATGTGCTACATTGTTTTGTTTAACGATATATGTGATTGTAACTTCAAGTTTTATTGATTGTCGTCTCTGATGCTGTATTTTAATTGCTTCCAAAGATTACTGTTTTTCCTGTTTCAATTTGGTTTGGACCAATCTTAAATTATCTTATTCTTAAAAGCATGTTTTTATTATTGAAAAAAATTATAATATTGACGTATAATCAATTTTCTAATATAACATATAAATCTAATATTTGTATTTATTAAATTTTTGTAACGAAGCTCTCACGTTGAAAATTAGAGTAGTTAATATCGATATTACCCTTAATGAATAATTAAATTTGTTAATATATAATTAACCATTAATTAAAAACGAATTTCTATAATTTAATAATTATCATTATCAAAAAAAATCCTATATTAAAAGTAATCGAAATACTATAGTATATATTTTTATATATACATGAGTGTTTTCAACTTTGTTTTATGAAATAAAATATAATTTTATTATACTAATTTTTTTGTCATATGAAAAGAATTTATTATTTAATTTTCAACTAAATATTTCAATTGCATTAATGTTTTCAAGTTTATTTTAAAAATTGTGAAGAAAAAATTTGTATATAAAATATTTTTTTTTATTTATTATTAAATATTTTAATTGATGATAATCTATTTATAAAATTATTGTTCTTGCATATGCGGGCAAACGACCTAGTTATATATAAAACTTCATTAAGGCTAAAAACTATTTTTAATCTACATCGATATTACCCTTAATGAATAATTAAATTTGTTAAAATATAGTTAACCATTAATTAAAAACGAATTTCTATAATTTAATAATTATCATTATCAAAAAAATCATATATTAAAAGGAATAGAAATACCATAGTATATATTTTGATATATACATGAGTGTTTTCAAGTTTATTTTATGAAATAAAATATAATTTTATTATACTAAGTTTTTTGTCATATGTAAAGAATTTATTATTTAATTTGCTACTAAATATTTCAATTGCATTAATGTTTTCAAGTTTATTTTAAAAATTGTGATGAAAACCTTTTATAATATATATATATATATATATATATATATATATATATTTTATTAAATATTTGAATTGATGATAATCTATTTATAAAATTATTGTTCCCGCATATGCGGACAAACCACCTAGTTATATATAAAACTTCATTAAGGCTAAGAGCTATTTTTAATCTAATATCGATATTAGAATTAATGAATAATTAAATGTATTAATATATAATTAACCATTAATTAAAAACGAATTTCTATAATTTAATTATTATCATTATAAAAAAATCCTGTATTAAAAGGAATTGAAATACTATAGTATATATTTTTATATATACATGAGTGTTTTCAAGTTTATTTTATGAAATAAAATATAATTTATTATACTAAATGTTTTGTCATATGTGAAGAATTTATTAATTAATTTGATACTAAATATTTCAATTGCATGAATGTTTTCAAATTTATTTTCAAAATTGTGATGAAAAACTTTGTATATAAAATATTTTTTATTTATTATTAAATATTTGAATTGATGATAATCTATTTATAAAATTATTGTTCTCGCATATGCGGGCAAAACCCTAGTTATATATAAAACTTCATTAAGACTAAGAACTATTTTTAATCTAATTCAGCCAAATCAAACTAATTGTATTCATAATATTAGTTTGGTTCTTCATCTTGGTCGTGTAAGTATGTTTTTGATTTTAAAAATAATTTAGTATATGTTAAGTTGCAATCCTAAAACTAGAAAAAATAAAGTGATGATCGGTTAAAAATATCATATAAAAATAATCGATAGATTTTAAAAGCAAATATTTATGTAACTATTTAGAAAATATTATAAATATAGATGGAGTGCTCGATGTACACTTGAGGGAAGTTGTGCATAGGTTCTTAAACACTAAAGATATATAACATACCAAAAAGGCTTCTTGGAAAAATTGGTAATTTCTCCTACTCTTCTTGGTGAAAACTTAATGACTACTCTTGGTATGAATGAAAAAAACAGAAAATGGTTGGCACCTGAACAATAATCTAGTTCTAACAATGATTCTCAGAAAGTAGAAATATTCAACCTCGGAATTATCATTGAAGATACAAGATTACATGAGACTCTGGATGATCTTTTAAAGAGTGAGAGACGAATTTCAATTGTAATCATATCATACATTCCAATCAATTTTAATACCAATAATTGACATGTTTGGTTTACTTATTATGATGTACTTTTTTCTTATAAGAAATTACCTTTATGATTTGTTCAAATTTCTAATTTACAAAAAACCCATTGAAAATGCTTTGACCAAGAAAACCAAACCACACTAATCAAAACGATTGTTAATAATAATCTTCAGATGGCAATCAAAGCCAAACTGCATCATCATCCGACGGTTTGAGCCTCCGTTTGATGCGGAGCGGGTTGATGCTGAGGATTATCGAGGGCTGGAAGCCCAGAGTTGGTTCCACTGAAGGATCTTGGGTTAGTTATTCTACTGGTAGTCTGGTTCGGTTGAGTGCTAGCCAAAGGCTGCTGCTCAGACTGGTGGTTGCCGCGTCGAGGCTCCGAAGTTAGGAGACTAGAGTCTCTATCGTTCTGTGAGCCATCGCTCTGAATCGGGAGATCAGGGTTAGATGGATTCGTTGTCTAATCAGTTAGATTCATCCTCAAGTTTTTAGAGTAAGGGATTCGATTATCTCGTTCCCACAGACGGCACCAGTTGTGAGGAATTAAACTCACCTCCTAATTTTGAGATTATTTTAAGATTAAGGAAAGATAACGCAGACTGAATCCCGTTAGAACTTGTAGAATGAATGTGATTTTATTGATGACTTTGGTAAAGAATAGTTACAAAAGATGTTTTTCTGATGATTACAAAGATGATAAAATGTTTGAGAGCTTGTGCGTATGATGGTCCATTGAATGTCTCCTCTTCTTTGATCACCTTTCTCTTTAAATAGCCTCAGGCTACGCTTGACCGTCACTAACCGTTTCCCGAGATATCTTCTATAGATTGAGGGATTTGCAACAGCTTCCCTTTGACTGGGTCATACGCCTCTTCCTTTGTATCGCGAGCTGCCTCTTTTCCATGACCTCTTTTGTAAATACTTTCGGCACACAGTCTCTGGCTTTGACTTAGCTTCATTCAAAGATTTAATCCATGGTGGGTCTATCACGGCCCATTGTTAGCTCTTATCGTTTAACATTATTAGCGTCAGCTAGCGGGCCATATTCGGATCCAATATGTGCTATGTTTTCTTTCTCTTTCAATCACTTCTCTTGTGTTAATGATCTCGAAAAGTGCTATCTAAGAAAATAGCTTATTCAGGTTCTCAAAGTAGAATCTGAAACTAATTTGTTAGATAGATTTCTATAGAGTATTTACTATTCATGGTTTGGTAGATAAACTTCAAATTGCTAAAACGGTACAGCGAAAAGTCTGTTATTTAATTATGATGCATGATGCTAAATAAATCATTTAGTTTTAATCTTGAAAATTCATCTCATGAACATCATATGACTAAACCTGAATTGGTATAAAATTGAATTGGCTTTGAAGACATTTGTAAGCTCAAGATGACGAGGGTTGTGAACAAAAAACAAAGTGGAGTGTGTCACACGTCGAGAATAAGGAGTTACATCCACGGGAAATCAGTTAAGGTGATGATGACGTGTCAGAGAGCCATTGGATAGATGACAATTACTTTGACAACAAGAAAAGAAGATTTGGGCTTATCCACCAAGAGATATGAAGTTATCTGTGAAGGGGTATTTAACTAGATTACGAGGGTAGATCTAGGTTAGGCTTTTTAACGTTGAAAAAGGTTTGAGCTAGAGGCTGTTCTAGTCAAGCTATCTAAGAATTGAGTTCAGGGTGTTGAAGCTCAAGTTCTAGGTTTTAGAGATTAAAAACTGGTCCGTCTCTAGTCGTGTGTGACTGAGAGTAAATCGGATTGAACAGATCTGTGAGATTGTTTAAAAGGTTTCTAATAAACAAGAAAGTTTTCTTGGATCTTGCAATTGCTCTTTCGATTTGTTTATCCTTGAACTTACATTTGGTATCAGAGCAGGAAACCTCTGTAGTACCAATCACTACAAACAGGTTGAGATCCTGCGGCTTTCATGGATAATATGAAAGAGCTTATTACGCTACAAAAACCCATTATGCTTGATGGTGGGAACTTTGGTCATTGGAAAGCAAGAATGAGACATGTGATCAGAGGAATTGATGAGGACGCCTGGACTGCTGTTGAAGAAGGATGGTCTCCACCCACTGTCATCAAGGAGGATAAGTCTGTAGGTCCGAAACCTAAAGATCAATGGACGGACGCTGATAAGGCAGCCTCAAAGTTTAACTCTAAGGCCTTAACAGTAATCTTCTCGGCTGTTGATTTGGATCAGTTCAAAATCATCCAAGCGTGTGAATCAGCTAAAGAAGCATGGGATACTCTGATAAATCACTTTGAAGGTAACACCAGTGTTCGTCGAACTAGGATAGATCATCTGGCATCAAGGTTTGAGAATTTGCGAATGGGAGATGACGAGCCAATAGATGCTTTCATCTCAAAATTGAGTGAACTTGCCAACGAATCCTCAGTCTTAGGAAAGAAATATGATGAGAAAGACCTTGTGAAGAAGTTGCTGAGATGTCTTCCACCTCGTTTTGAAGCATATAAGGCGGTGCTGAACATCGCAGTTGACACAGATGAGATGAAGTTTGATCAATTGTCTGGCATTCTTAAGGTTCATGATCTTGAGAAATCTGATCGTCTAGCCAGCACTCAGAAAAGCATAGCATTCAGTGCTAACACCAAAGAAGATGATAGAGTATCTAAGATTGAAGAGAACTTGGGGATGATGACGAGGAACTTCAATAAATTTGTCAAGAGATTGGAGAAAGGAGGAGGTAGGTCAAATGGACGATTCCAGAGGAAAGAAACGGACAGAGGAAACTCTCAGAACTCAAGGTCAGATCCATCAAAGAAGAAGAGAGAACTACAATGTCATGAGTGTGAAGGTTTTGGACATATACGAAGTGAGTGTCCTCTCGCCAAACGAAAAGAACTTAAATGCATTGAGTGCAAGGGGTATGGCCATATGCGAAGCGAGTGTCCTAACACTCTGAGAAAAGAGAAATCACTCATGTGCTTCAGTGACACCGATTCGGAGAGTGAAAGTGACAATGAGGAACTACATCTCAACTTTATGGCGTTAATTGGACAAGAGGACTCACCCAATGAAACAGGGAAATCGCTTGTTGATGAAGATGACGATGACCTAAATCATGATCTCGAGACATAGTACAAGACTCTTTTTGATCAGTTCACTGCACTTAGTCATGAGAATCTACAGCTGCTCAAGGATCGCGCTATGCTTAAAGCTCAAGTGAATATTCTTGAGCTGGAAAAACCAACAGGAGAAACAACTTCTCCGGTTGATGTCAAGGAACCTTATCAGGAGATCTTAGCACTAAAACGGGCAATGACCGAGCAAGAAAGGACACATAAGAGCTTTGAAGAGAAGTTCAGTCAGCTTAGCGAGTTATTCCTTCAGGAAAGAGATAAATGCAAGTTACTTGAGAGTCAACTGACTGAAAATCATAAGAAGATAAGAATGCTGTCTACGGGGACTAAATCATTGGATCATCTCCTGTCGGTTGGACAATCACCAAGCAACAACAGGGGTTTGGGATTTCAGGGATCCATGTCAAAGACAGCAGATACAGGGCAGCAAGTTGTATTTGTAAAGGAAGCACCAATCACCCAAATGAGTAATAAACCGCAAACTCAAGCTACGATCAAGAAAAATCTTGAAAACGAATCTACACTGCCTAGAAGACGCGGGAATGGTTGTCATTTTTGTGGAAAACGTGGACATCATGTGAGTCGTTGTTTCTTTCGTAGACATCGCTATGAGCGAGCCTGGAGGATGAATCTATGCTTCATTGAACCAACCATTTGGGGACATGTATGGATCGCTAAGCGAGATCTATATCCTAACTATGGGGAACGAATTCCAAAGGTGTTACTTAGCTCAGAGATTGTGTCACACATTGAACCAAAGCAGAATCTCATATGCAACTTCACGAGGATTCATGAAGAACCTAATCTCATAAGCAACGTTGCATACACAAGTGCTGAGGGTGCAAATCAGACAGACTTCCCATGGTACTTTGACAGTGGCTGCTCAAAGCATATGACAGGAACATACGAACACCTTGACAAACTTCAACCTATTAAGGGAGGTAAAGTAACATTCGGAGATGGAGGACATGGAAAAATCTGAGGAGTGGGAAACACTGAAAGAGCTGATTTACCTCGCTTGATAAATGTGTACTATGTTGATGGACTCAAGGCAAATCTTATTAGTGTGAGCCAGCTGTGTGATGAAGGACTAGAAGTAATATTTAATAAGAAGGAATGTCGTGCAGTGGATGAAAAAGGAACCATTGTTCTGTATGGAATACGTACAGGGAATAACTGCTATATGTGGAAACCGGAGGTGCAATGCTGCTCAGCTACAATGTCTAAGATTGATCTATGGCACAAGAAGTTGGGACACATGAATGTGAATGGTTTGACCAGACTTGTGAATGCTGAAGTTGTCAGAGGGGTTCCTGAGTTAGAATCTCACACAGACACAGTGTGTGGAGGTTGTTGCCAAGGAAAACAGATAAAAGTGCAACACAAGCAAATTACTGAAATTAGATCCAAGCAGATATTGGAGCTTATTCACATGGATCTCATGGGTCCCATAACTCCAGACAGCGTGGCTGGAAAGAGGTACATTTTGGTGATGGTTGATGATTTCTCAAGGTACACTTGGGTTGATTTTCTGCGAAATAAATCTGACGCAATAGACAGCTTCAGAATTCTAGCATTGCAGCTCAAACAGGAGAGAGGTGGAATCATGCAGATTAAAAGTGATCATGGAGGAGAATTTCAGAATGAACAATTCGATAGCTTCTGCCAAAGTCAGGGAATACGACATCAGTATGCAGCTCCTCGAACTCCTCAACAGAATGGAATAGTAGAAAGGAAAAATCGAACTCTACAAGAGATGGCAAGGGCGATGCTATGTGGTTACAGTGTACCATCAGGATTTTGGGCTGAAGCAATCAGCACAGCATGCTATGTGATCAACCGAGTCTATGTTAAACCCAACACTAAGACAACACCATATGAGATCATGAAAGGGAAAACTCCTAACCTAAGTCATATGCATGTGTTTGGATGTCTATGTTACATCCTCAATGATCAAGACCACTTAGGAAAGTTTGATGCTAAAAGCGATGTGAGAATGTTTCTTGGCTACTCAACCAACAGCTCAGCTTATCGTGTCTTCAACCAACGTACCAAATTCATTGGTGATAGAGTTAATGTAGTGTTTGACGACAATGTTGGATTCTATCAGAGAAGTGTGACACAGACAATTGAATGTGCCACTCATGATGAACCTACACCCGAAAAGGCAGATGTCAAAGAAGAGTCTGATAACGAGGAAGAATCAGGAGATATTCGAGTAGATCTCGACAAAGGACAAGTACCTAGAAATCACTCATCAGCGGATGTTATTGGAGGATTATTTGATGAGAGAGTAACACGCAAAAAGCAAATCAACTTCAAGGAAATGGTCAAATTGGCATGCTTTATGGCGAAGATGAACTCTGTGGAGTGCTATGTGTCACAGATTGAACCTAAGAACTTACAAAAAGCCTTGGAGGATGAGTACTGGACAGACTCGATGCACCTGGAACTTGAGCAGTTCACTCGCCTGGATGTGTGGACTTTAGTCCCAAGACCCAAGGATGTGAATGTTATTGGAACAAAATGGATCCACAAGAATAAAACTGATGAAGAAGGGAATGTCATCAGGAACAAGTCACGGCTTGTGGGTCAGGGATACACTCAGGTTGAAGGTGTGGACTTTGATGAGACATTTGCACCTGTAGCTCGGTTGGAGTCAATCAGACTGCTGTTTGGAATGGCATGCGTGCTTAGGATCAAACTCTATCAGATGGATGTTAAAAGTGCTTTCCTAAATGGTGTGCTTCAGGAAGAGGTCTACGTGTCACAACCCAAAGGTTTTGAGGATCCACACTTTCCTGATTACGTGTACAAATTAAAGAAGGCTATGTATGGACTCAAGCAAGCTCCACGAGCCTGGTATGAAAGACTAACTGAATTCCTCATTAAGGCGGGTTTTCAGAGAGGAGGAGTGGACAAGACTTTGTTTATTGGGGAAAATGGATCGGACATACTGATAATTCAAGTCTATGTTGATGACATCATCTTCGGAAGTACATCACAATCCATGAAAGATGAATTTGTACAAACAATGACAAGAGAATTTGAGATGAGCATGGTCGGTGAACTAAACTATTTCCTTGGGCTACAAGTCAAACAACTGGAAGATGGGATCACCGTGTCACAAAGTACTTATGCAAAAAATCTCATTAAGAGGTTTGGATTGCAGACTAGTAAGATTGCCACAACACCAATGAGCACAACCACAAAATTATCGCGAGATGAGGATGGCAAACCAGTTGATGAGAAGCTTTACAGAGCAATGATAGGAAGCCTACTGTATCTCACTGCAAGCCGACCTGATATATGTCTAAGTGTTGGCATTTGTGCACGGTATCAAGCGCGCCCCAAGGAGTCACACATGAATGCAGTCAAGTGCATCATCAAATATGTGAAAGGTACTCTGGACTATGGTCTTCATTATACTTTTGAAACTAACATGAATCTTGCAGGATTCTGTGATGCTGATTGGACAGGTTGTTTAGATGATCGCCACAACACCTCTGGTGGATGTTTCTTTCTCGGAAACAACCTGGTTGCATGGCATAGCAAGAAACAGAATTGTGTCTCTCTTTCCACAGCTGAGGCTGAATATATTGCCTTGGGAAGCTGCTGCACGCAATTATTATGGATGAGGCAGATGCTCGTAGATTATGGTATTATTTCTGAATCTATGCTTGTTCATTGTGATAACATGAGTGCCATAAATCTATCTAAAAATCCAGTTCAGCATTCACGTACCAAGCATGTCGACATAAGGCACCACTTTGTAAGAGAGTTGGTTGAGATGAGAATTGTGACTCTAGAACATGTATCAACTGAGAAGCAACTTGCAGACCTCTTTACTAAACCACTGGACTATAACACATTCTTGGGGCTTCGTAAGGCTCTGGGAATTGTCAATCTCTGAAAGGATATCCGTCACAAGGAGAAGAGATCTGTAAATGTGTAGTATCATATAGCCTCTCCACCAACACAATAAAACCTTGAAGCAACAAGTTGTCCTTTGAAGAGAGCTCACCAAGAGGTCAAAACATGCACTAATCTGGTTCAATAAGAAAGGGAATCACCTTGAACAAGGATGCTGCAACATTTTTAGTTTAAGTTTGTGATCAATTCCTGGATTGAATGATGAAACATGGCAGGGGATGAGTGGACAGATGAAACGGAAGTGAAAGTTATGTATAAAGCAATGAAACCTAAAGGCCTGGAATGATGGATACTCGAGTATGGAGGAGGGTACTACAATACTTTCTCTCTAAATTCGACCACTGTCCAAACTAGGCAGAGATAATATATAACAATTCTTCTGGATAACTCGTGACCTAAGGGAGTGTACTTCCACTCACTTTTGATTGTGACATTGTCCATTGCACCAGAGTTGTTAGTTTTTTCTCTTGTTGAAATGAGTACGCATTTTAGTCATGTTTGTTGAGTTGAAGTAACAGACCCACAAGATGCCTAGTCCATGTTTCTGGATTATACAGATGAGTGTGATGTTGAGCTCAAGGAGGAGAACTTTGATTAGGAGAATCAGGAATGTGAATGCTACTCAGCTGAGAAAGCAGCAGACTTGGGTTGATTCATTGATTTCGTAACAAAAACTCTTTTGGTGGAGAGTATATTTGAGAGGCATATTTCTTATCTCGACTCATGACAAGTAAACATGTAAATAGCATTTTTTTTATGCAGAGATGCTTCTTTGGTGATCCACTGGTTCTTTAGTCTCATAACTCTCTCATAGAGACTCTCATACATCCATAAGTGTTGCCAAGTGCTCTTGGTTCAGCGATTCTTTGGGTGTACTGAAAAAAACAAAATTTCAAACATAAGCTATTGATCAATGTCTAGTTATTTCTTTTGGGTCCTTTGTTGTTTTCTGCTTGATACTAATGGGCTGCTTGCAAGGCCCATATTTTTTTTGGTGTTCCTTATGATAGGCATTCACTTCGTTGACATCACCATGTTCAAGACTCTTCTTCTCTCTACTCCTATCGTCGACATGCAACCCTCAAGGAGAAGTGCTCGGTTGATTAAAATGGGAAACCGAGGTTCCCCTGTCTCAAATCCAGATCAGGCAACATTGATTCAATCTGGCTCGTCTTCCTCTCCGCGTCGTTCTTCGCGGAAGCGCACTCGTCGATGTCCTCCTAGCACTTCTCACTTGGAATCCCAGACGATGCCTCAACCGGAATCTCCGACAGCAGAGATCGAATCTCTCTCCAGCTATGAATCTGAGTCTGATGACGGTAGTCCTCCAGCTGCATCGAAGATCCCTCCTAACCCGTCTAAGGAGCAACGGTTTGAGGAAAGCCGAAGCATGTATAGGACTAAGGCTCAACTCTATCCGGAACTGGTTTTCTTTCAAGGACGACCCTTTACTACCCGATTTCGTCACTTCGCAGCAACAGAACGCTATCAAGGTCTACGACAACGAAAATTTGTTAATCAACAGCGTCTCAACCCAGCCGATCCCAAATAATCTGATGTCACTAGAGTAGTGTCTGGTGCTGGTCTGCTTCATACTCTTACAGATGTCGAGGCCTATCAGCCAAACCTGGTAAGGGAATTCCTAGCTAATCTTGTGGATGCAGAGCCACGGGATGATGGTGTAGTTGTGTATGTTAGAGGTTTCCTGTATGATTTCTCCCCGAGTGTAATAAACGCTATGTACTGTATTCCTGGATTTGAGGAAGATCCATAATGGAGGGATTATCTTTCCAACTTTGATTCAACAGGTCTTGTCGTTTCATCGTTTTCCCCAAGATGAGCATTCTGATGGAGAACTAGTTGGGTTTCCAAAACTGGTAGTTAAGGACACTAAAGCTGCTCGTGGTGGTGGTAGAGGTGCTGGTCCAGCAATTTTAGAGGAGGACATAGAGAATACAATAGCTGACCTCAAGGCTATTCACCTTCGCTTAAGGAGTAATCGTTGTTTTCGTTTTGTTGATCACTTACGTCTGCTATTCTCTTGTCTTTCGCTAATGTTTTTATCTTAATATGCACCTAAGCAGGGGGAGAGTATGGTCCTCAGATATCTCAGGTTGTGTACGGACAATGGAATGATGATATCAGTGATGGTGCTGAGGATGAAGACGATGGAAGTGACACTGAGGAGTTAAACCTATCAGAGTAACAAGTCGTTGCAAGTCTATGCGTCGATAGACTATGTATCAAATGAAATATGCTATGTTCTAGGATTTATCTTTGTGGTTGTCTGAAATACTCTGCTTAAGTCTTTTGTCAAAACTTGGTTATTTGCCTATGTACGGGATCGCATCGTATCTATGGTTGTGTCTTTAATTGTTGATTGCCGTCATTCTTGTACTCGTTTGTCTGTGCTTGAATTTCACACAGGATGCTTAGGTTGACACATTCAGATAAAAAGGGGGAGAATGTAAGCTCAAGATGACGAGGGTTGTGAACAAGAAACAAAGTGGAGTGTGTCACACGTCGAGAATAAGGAGTTACATCCGTGGGAAATCAGTTAAGGTGATGATGACGTGTCAGAGAGCCATTGGATAGATGACAATTACTTTGACAACAAGAAAAGAAGATTTGGGCTTATCCACCAAGAGATATGAAGTTATCTGTGAAGGGGTATTTAACTAGATTACGAGGGTAGATCTAGGTTAGGCTTTTTAACGTTGAAAAAGGTTTGAGCTAGAAGCTGTTCTAGTCAAGCTATCTAAGAATTGAGTTCAGGGTGTTGAAGCTCAAGTTCTAGGTTTTAGAGATTAGAAACTGGTCCGTCTCTAGTCGTGTGTGACTGAGAGTAAATCGGATTGAACAGATCTGTGAGATTGTTTAAAAGGTTTCTAATAAACAAGAAAGTTTTCTTGGATCTTGCAATTGCTCTTTCGATTTGGTTATCCTTGAACTTACAACATTTGCATCAACCTCCATTCAAAAGCAGCATTACCACACAAAGACTAACTATGAGCATTTGGAGCTTACCAAGTCCATCACTGGCAGCTTTGAGCATGATCTTACCAATACTCTTATCTTCTCTCATCAACTTCCAGCAAAACTTGGATGTTTAATAGAGTGCCTCAAGTCTGCATCCGAGGGATGATGCTCACTCCTCTGTTTGAAGACATTGACATCAATCTCCATGATCATCACCATTGCCACCAAAGAAACTAACTACAATGAAACTTCTATAAATTAATAATGTTGAAAATCCACCAAAATTACATTTTTTTCTTAATTTATAAAAATATTAATTTATCGAGATACTAATTGAACCAAAAATTTAATTTAGGACTATGAAAGTATATTAATTTATAGAGATTTTTAATTTACATTAATTTATCGAGTATTATTTATAAAGATTCTACTGTATAAGCATTTGGTGATTTTCAAGTCTATCACTTACGGCTTTGAACATCCATGATCTTACCTCCACTTCTACCTGGCTGGAGACAGAAGTTCAATATTCTAAACCATTCCTTTTCATTAGTAATGTCAAGAATCTTGAAATTACAAATATTTTAAGCAGTTATTATTTAAGTTTTAAATTTATAAAACGATTATAATTTTATATGAAATTTCACTCTATGATAAATTTTTTCATTTAATATTTGATCTTAGTTTTTTTACATTCAAGATGGGAGAAAATTCATTTTTTGCCATAATCAAAATGTCAAAGCTCCTAAGAAATATAATAAAGTCAGCAAACTACTCGATCAAACTTCATAATTTCAACTATTTTCCATGGAATAAATTATGAATTTGGCATAATCACCGTTTAGCCGACCATATATAGTATATACACCAAAACGTTTTAAATAGAACTATACTTTATTTAATAAATCCCCCTTCTTTTTAATAAATTGGAGCTTTTTAAAATAGTGATGTTTTCGGTTTTGTAATAAATAAATAAATAAAGTTAAGGGGGGTGTTTTGGGTAATTAGTGTACACACCACACGAGACCACCGTTGGATTATGTTAAAGAAAAAAAAAAAAGAAGTCTGGATCTGTAAGTAGTGGCTTCTTCTTAAGGCAATCAATCGCTTTACCGCTTAAAGGGCACAGACTTCTCTGACCGACCAAACGAAAAGAATCCACCGAACGATTTGGTTCGTTCATACCACACAAAACTTACTCCTTTTTTCCAATTCTCCTCCTCGCGTTTCACCAGATTCGCCGTTTTTCTCGATTTGATTTGATCCAATCGATCATCCTTTCGTTTTTTTTATAGAGTTTGGATTCTCTGATTCTCCGATGCGTTTTATCATCTACTTAATTTAACAGCAACAACTGGGATTGATTTCACTTGAGAGCTGCTTTTTGATGCATATTCTTGCCTAACAGAAAGATATATAGACCGTTTCATGTAATAAAAAAGAAACAAAGGTAATTCGATGTTTTTTTTTTCTTCAATTTCTTAGAGTTCGTATTTGCCGAAACCAATTTATTTGTTTTCTATGAGTGTAGAAACTTTGTTGGAGTGGGAAAATGGTGGGACCAAATACTTTGTTTCACCGGAGAAAGCATTCATGGCCTCCTGAAGAATTCATCACCAAAACTACTTTACAATTAGTAAGTTAGTTTAATTGCCTCTGTCTCAGGAGAGAAGAATCTTTTCGACTTTTTTTTTTTTGGAGTTTTGACTTTGTATTATATCAATTTGCTTGATTTTGTAGCTTGATTTCGATAGTGCTGCTCCGCCACCGCACGCATGGAGGAGGAGGTTGAACTGCCACGCCAATATCTTGAAAGAATTCACTATCACCTTTCGAGAAGCCATCAAAATGGTTTGCTTTTCATTTTATTTTTATTCCCAAAAATGTGATTTTTATTTTTTTGGAGTTTTCCTAAATGCGGAATTACATTTACAGGTACGGTTGGGGATACGTCTATGGTCTTATGTCAGAGAAGAAGCCTCCCATGGAAGGGTACCTCCTTTTATCATACTACCTTCTTTTGTCTGGGAATACTATTTTTATAGTTTTGTTGTTTATTATATGTTACAGAAAGCACCTATCGATCCTTTCACCAAAGAGAATTGTAAACCATCTGCATCCCAAGGTGTTCCCCTCGGAGGAATGGGGTACTATACTAGCATCTACTCTCTCTCTGACTTTTGGTTTCTTTATCATCCATAGCTTAGGTTTTGATCAATGCTGTTCGCAATTGCAGAAGTGGGAGTATATCTAGAGGCTTCAGGGGCGAGTTTAAGCAATGGCAAATTACTCCTGGAACGTGTGATCCCTCACCTATGATGTCTAATCAGTTTTCTGTAAGCCTTTCTACCAAATACCCCCTAGTGGAACTAGAATCTATACTTGTGGACTTTTACTTCCACTGTTTCATTGTTTTTTCTTCTTCCCATACTGTGTAGCCTTTTATTCTTTTATTGTTTTACTCTTTCTGCATCTTGCAACAGAGAATCTTCTCTTCCATTTTTACCATTGAAAGCGTTATACTCTTTTTGAAAGTGCATATTAGGGAGAATTAGTTTTCTTACTTCAGTTGCAAATCTTCCTCTTGCAAAATAGTCAGTTATTGTATGTGCCAAGTTTGCCAATGATTGTTATTTAAATTTCTTGTTGCTTGTAACATTTCCCTGTCTCATACTTGCAGATTTTTATTTCTCGAGAGGGTGGGCACAAAAAATATGCATCAGTTTTGGCTCCAGGCCAGCATGGAAGTTTAGGGTAAGAATCTGTTTTACAAGTTTTCTCTGTTTCAAAGTCTTTATACTTAATTCACCTACCTTACAATGGTTTCATGGTCTCAGAAAAACGCGTGATAAAGGTATTTCTTCATGGGGTTGGAATCTGAACGGCCAGCATTCTACTTATCATGCGCTATTTCCTCGGGCCTGGACTGTATATGATGGTAACAACCTACGCAACTTTGTCCTTTAAGGCTATACTATTTCTCCCTGTAAATTTAACGTTGCTTCTGTTTGTAGGTGAGCCTGACCCAGAGTTAAAGATTTCGTGTAGACAAATATCTCCCTTTATACCAAACAATTACCGAGATAGTAGTCTTCCAGCATCTGTTTTCGTATATACCGTAAGTATTCTATTCATCTTGTGGATGTTCGTATCGAGTTGCTGTAAATAGGAAAAGCTTAGTTCCGAGAGCATGTAAATAAGAATGGATATAAACGAACCTCCGGCATATCTAGACTGTGCACATTCAACATGTATGGGTCTATTGTGATACTTCTTACTTAGTTGATGAACCTCTTACATATTCTTGTTATTTCAATATCCGAAGTGGTAGCACTAATAGAGTATCAATCTCCTTCACCCAGAATCTGAGGAAAATCTAAGAGTTACTACTTTTGTTTTAGTTGGTGAACACTGGAAAGGAAAGAGCAAAAGTCAGTCTGCTTTTTACATGGGCGGTGAGTTGGAATCTGAATCACTTTTCTATTACATTATATCCAGAAGCGGAGATGTTTACCAGCTTTGTGTTGTGCAGAACTCAATTGGTGGGACTTCGCACATGTCAGGGGGTCATGTGAATGAGCCATTTGTGTAAGGAGCAATATGTGACATCTTTTTTATAAGTGATATTGCTTGAGGTCGATATGTAATTTTTTTTTGTTTGGGTCCTTCCTTTCAGAGGCGAGGATGGGGTCTCCGGCGTCCTCTTACATCACAAGTAAGTCATTTATCTTAATTGCTATAAAGCAGTTGGTAGTACCTTGAGAAAATAACTAGTTGAGCCAGAATATTCCCATTCAGTTTTTAGCACCAAAATGTCCCCTAGATAGACACCTCTCCACTGTTATGACTATTATTATCCCGGTCTTATCGTTTGAACTCTTTGGTTGTGTGATTCCTCTGCTGTCTGAGTAGTTGACAATTGACCTCGAAATACTAACTTGACCATTGCAGTTTGCATCTGGTACGAAGCATGTAGTGTTATGCCTTTGTCTGCATGACTGTATCGTATAGTCTTATTCTTTCTCTTTTTGTCTTCTATTAAATGGTGGAATGTACGTTATCCTGACTCTCTGCATAAGAAAGGATCTCCAAATAAATCATCTTGCTAAATCAATTTACGCTATTGTTATTTTTGAGTGTTTGACATTTTTTTGGGGCTTACCTGTTCACATGCTCGACTAAGGAGTTGATCTGGTAGAAAAATTTCTTGGTACAGTAGAATGTTGTGTCTTTTCTCTAAGAATAGATTTCTTTTGAATGTGTGATAATTTTTCAGGACAGGCAAGGGGAACCCTCCTGTTACATTTGCGATCTCTGCTTGTGAGACTCAGAATGTGAATGTGACTGTTTTACCATGCTTTGGATTGTCTGAAGACAGCTCTTTTACAGCAAAGGATATGTGGGATAAAATGGAAACGGTAACTTTTCTTTCCATCATCGTTTTTCAGACTTAGCATTCGGATTTCATACCATGCTCTTGACTATAGGTGTTTTTTGTTTTGATTTGTCAGTCGTAGTATAAGAACGATTGTTTATATATATCTGGAGTGTTATTTATAAATGAGAATATATCTGGAGTGTTATTTATAGAGACTGACATAGATATTCTATATAAAAGGATGGGAAATTTGATCAAGAAAACTTCAATAGTGGGCCGAGCATGCCTTCAACAGCTGGAGATACTATTTGTGCAGCAGTCTCAGCTACTGCATGGGTAGAGGCTCATGGCAAGTGCACTGTGTCTTTTGCTCTTTCATGGTCATCACCAAAAGTGAAATTTTCAAAAGGAAGCACATATGACAGGTAAATAAAATACAGCATTGTATGGTATATTCCTAAATTGAGGGATTAAACTGTTTAGTTGTGAAAATTGCTATTTATCCTTTCCATTGCGTAAGTTTTATGTGTACCTTTTTGAATGTGGTATCGGTTGATTAACAAAAATAAAAACTTGTGCTTGACTTGAGTGTATCAATTAATTACTTTTCGAATATAAGATATGTAGCCAATATTTCATTGTGGTATGACAAACACTGTGATTTCTATTTCCTGGCCTTTTTTTTCCTTGCAGGAGATACACTAAATTTTATGGAACTTCGCCAAGAGCAGCTCTGGACCTTGTGCATGATGCACTAACACGTATGTATCTATGGTGCCAATGTCTTTACGTCTTATGCTTCACTTGAGTTGCCACTGTTCTGTTTGGATGTATACTGCTGTTGAATTGAAACTATTCCATGTTTCACATACACAGAATGGTGCTCTTGTATTAATGATTAGCTTTGGTTTTCAATTTCAGATTATAAGAGGTGGGAGGAAGATATTGAGGCATGGCAAAATCCCATCCTCAGAGATGACAGGCTCCCTGAATGGTAATTTTCTTTGGAACCTTTTTTTTTTTTGGTATCACAGTGCATCACTATTATACTGCATATTCATGGACCCGATAATACTTGGCTCTCTTATCATTTCCCCTGAATTGTTTTTGATATTTAGGTACAAATTCACTCTGTTCAATGAGCTTTACTTTTTGGTAGCCGGTGGTACGGTCTGGATAGGTACCCGTCTATATGCCTATATGATATGAAAAAATTGTTACTTCTTTTGTTATATACTTTCTCAAACGTTTCCTGTTGCAGACTCCGCTTCAATCCATGCCAATGGGAATAGTCAGCTTCAGCAATCAGATGGTAACGCAAGTGGAGTTGACAGTAAAGACCAGCAGAATAACCTTGAAAATGGCGACAGCAATGGAATAGAAAGCAACGGGGAAACATCATTTGTTGACAAAAGGAACGGTTTATTTGTTGACACTTCCCACGTAGATGATGATGTTGGTAGGTTTCTGTACTTAGAAGGTGTGGAGTATGTGATGTGGAACACGTACGATGTACACTTTTACGCATCATACGCGCTCCTTATGCTCTTCCCAAAGATCGAACTGAACATCCAGCGTGATTTCGCTAAAGCCGTGCTGTCCGAAGATGGGAGGAAGGTTAAGTTCCTTGCAGAGGGAAACTTAGGAATCCGCAAGGTCAGAGGCGCTGTTCCTCACGATCTAGGGATGCATGATCCGTGGAACGAGATGAATGCGTACAACATACACGACACAAGCAAGTGGAAGGATCTTAATCCAAAGTTCGTGCTTCAGGTGTATAGAGATTTCGCAGCTACAGGGGATTACCAATTTGGTATAGACGTCTGGCCAGCGGTTCGTGCTGCCATGGAGTACATGGAACAGTTTGATAGAGACAACGACGATCTTATAGAGAACGACGGTTTCCCTGATCAGACATATGATACGTGGACCGTTCACGGCGTGAGTGCTTACTGTGGTTGCCTGTGGCTTGCTGCTCTTCAGGCAGCAGCAGCAATGGCTCTCCAGATCGGTGATAAGTTCTTTGCGGAGTTGTGTAAGAACAAGTTTTTGAATGCGAAGGCAGCGTTGGAAGCGAAGCTCTGGAACGGAACTTACTTCAACTATGACAGCGGGGCGAGCAGCAACAGCAAATCTATACAGACGGATCAGCTTGCGGGTCAGTGGTATACTGCATCCTCAGGTCTGCCTCCGATTTTCGAGGATTCCAAAATCAAAAGCACGTTGCAAAAGATATATGATTTCAATGTGATGAAGACCAAAGGAGGGAGAATGGGTGCTGTTAATGGGATGCATCCTGATGGGAAAGTGGATGAGACGTGCATGCAGTCACGTGAGATATGGACAGGTGTCACGTATGCAGCAGCAGCTACTATGATCCTCTCTGGAATGGAGGAACAAGGGTTCACTACCGCTGAGGGAATCTTCACAGCTGGCTGGTCAGAAGAAGGTTTCGGGTAAGTTTATCTCGAGCATGATCATGATGGTTTTGTTGGAGATTTTGATTTGACTTGAACTGATTTTGAACTTGGTACAGATACTGGTTCCAGACACCGGAAGGGTGGACAATGGATGGGCATTACCGGTCATTGATATACATGAGGCCTCTCGCGATATGGGGAATGCAATGGGCGTTGTCGCTGCCAAAGGCAATTCTTGATGCACCTAAGATCAACATGATGGACAGAGTTCACATGTCCCCTAGAAGCCGCAGATTCTCTCACAACTCCAGAGTTGTAAAACACAAAGCTAAGTGTTTTGGAGATTCTTCTTTAAGTTGTTCCTGCTGAATACTCAGAGATAGAGAGTGTTGTGGTTTGTAATGTAATTAAACAGGTGGGAAATATTTCCATGAAAAAATAATGGAAACGTTTCTAGAATGTAACGGTACAAATTGCTCATACGGAGAGAGAAAGAGAGTCTGTGTTTTGCAGGAAGATAAGTTTGTAACCAAACTGTTTCCTTTGGTTAAGAACATTTTGTATCAAGTCTCCTTGACGGAATCTTTAAGACTTTCTTTGTTTCATACATAGAGAAAAGACAGTGACAGCTTCTTTCTGTCACTTATCTAAGTGTTATCTGCTACATAACATAACAATTGTTTTTGTCTTGTAACGAATATTCGATCAATCACTATTCTAGACCGTTAGATGTTTTATGACATCATGATCACGATATAACTCTGTTGGTGGTCGTTAGATCAATCATGACCACGATAGCCATTATTTAATAGGCTACAAGAATAAAACGTAATGATTGTGTTTGGTCAATTTTGTCTCTCTCTAATCTCTCGAAGAAGACATGTCGGGACCTCAGTGCTGTGAAAACCCCCCGGCTCTTAACCCGGTCTCGGGGTCGGGTCATGTGGAGAAGCTAGGTGGGCTCGATGCTTACCTCTCTGGCTCTCCCGATTCCAAGTTGTGCGTCATCCTCATCTCTGATGTTTTTGGTAAATCATACTTCTTCTTCTCTGCTCTGATCTCAAAGTCAAAAAGGTTTAATTAGTTTTTATTTGGACCCATTTGTTGGTTTGATCATATCATCTCTGTATTCTGACTTTGGCTTCGTTTATGTTCTTCTTCAGGGTATGAAGCTCCAAACTTGAGGTATAACAGTTTTGTTCCAGTATCGTTAGATTTTGCATGTGTGACTTGTAAATAGTTTTCTTGGTTTTGCATTTTTACAAGCTGAAGTCTTTTAAAGTGTAAGAATTCGAAACTTTGTGTTATCTGATATCATTAGATAAGATGTGAGATTGTTTCACTGTGCTGCAATTAGTTCGGTTGTATTCTTTGCAAGTCACTTTGTTGTTTTCGAGATTCTATGAAGTTTGAATTCTGTATATTATGTTATATTATGTTTTAAGGGCGCTTGCGGATAAGGTTGCAGCTTCTGGATTCTATGTTGTGGTTCCTGATTACTTCTATGGAGATCCTTTTGATTCCTCTAATCAGGAGAGACCCATCTCTCTCTGGCTCAAAGACCATGGCGTTGTTTGTTCCTTTTTATCCTTTATCCTTTAAATTCAGTTTTCCTTCTACCATAACATCGTTGTCCACTAGGTCTTTCTCTGTTGTTGTCGATAGATTCCACTTGAGAATCAGTTCATCTTTCTCTTTTACCAGGATAAGGGATTTGAAGACACAAAGCCAGTCATTGAAGCCTTAAAGAGCAAAGGTGTAACTGCTATTGGAGCTGCAGGGATGTGTTGGGGTGGTGAGTTTGTAGTCAAAGTTTGTGACACTCTTTTTCTTTTTCACTACTATAATCTGGAAGTGTCTAATGCATATGTTATTTATCTCTCATGTGTTACAGCGAAAGTGGTGGTGGAGTTGTCTAAACAAGAGCTTGTTCAAGCAGCTGTTTTGCTTCATCCATCTTTTGTCACGGTCGATGATATCAAGGGTAAGTGACTATTGGTAACATAGATACCTACATCTGGAAATAAGAACATTGAGTATTTGAGTCTCATGCCTCGCTAAATGCTTTGTAACATTAAGTCAGGAATATAAAAATATTGTGATTGGTCTGGATGGTTTGCTTTTACCAGTCTTGGGTTATATACCTTATAATGGATTCATGCAGGTGGTAAGGTTCCAATTGCTATACTAGGAGCTGAGATTGATCAGTTGTCTCCACCATCACTCTTGAAGCAATTTGAGGAGATTCTTGCTTCCAAACCCGAGGTAAAACCTCTGCTTCAACATCATTGTAATCTTTTTGGAGCTGTAGAAATGAAACTGATTGCGTTGAAAAATGATGGAATGTGTAGGTGAATAGTTATGTGAAGATACATCCAAAAGTGGCACACGGTTGGACAGTTAGGTACAAGACGGATGACGCAGAGGCGGTTAAAGCTGCGGAAGAAGCTCACAAGGAGATGCTTGATTGGTTTGTGACTTACGTTAAATGAATCGAGAAACGCCGTCTTAAGTGATTCCTATTTGCTACTACTACCAGTAGTGTTTATAAATGGAAAATAAAGAGAGACTTGAAGTATAAAACTCTTTGGACGTATGTTTCTATGTTGTGAGTTTGTCTATTATGAAGCTGAACATCTATTATTTTGCTATTAAAAAATAATTTATTTTGCCGAAAATATGATATATATGTAGGAAAAATTGCATAAAAAATCATCAAATTGTCACTGACTAGTACTTTAAACTTTAAAGTTTTTTCACCAATACTTTTAATTTTGAAAGTGACATTTGCACCACAAAAAACTTTCAAAGTGAAAAATTGACCGATATACATGTAAAAAATGAAGTATCAGGTTTTTTCAAAAATTAATTATCTTATTAATAAAATAAACAAAAATAATACTAAATTTTGGAAAATTAAATAAAAATAGGAAAATTTAATAAAAACTCAAAAAGTTAAATAAACATTCAGAATTTGTTTTAAAAAAAAATAAAAATTAATAAAGATATATAAAATTAAAAAATAACTAAATTAAAAAATAAATAAAATTAAATTAAAATTCGGAAAAAATAATTTACAAAAAACGGAAAACGAAATAAAAGGGCATAAATATTTTACAGTTTAGAAAATTCTAAAGTTCAAAAAAAAATATTTCAATGACAAGTTTTTTTTGTAAAAACAATAGCATAGCATCATTTACAATAAGAAACCAAATATATCACTTATGACGATGGTGAGTTTTCACATAACCATTAACAATGAAGATTAAGATTGCATTTTAACAATGATGTAGGAAACTATTATTGGAGATATACCAAAAACGTTATTGTTAATGGTTAGGTGAAAACCATCATCTTTCTAAGTGATATATTTGAACTTGTTATTGTAAACAATGCAATGATATTATTTAAAAAAAATCTTGTAATTTTTTTAAAAATAAGAATTTTTGCGTTTTCTAATTTTTTTTTTAAAAAACATAAACTAAAATGCTTAATAATCTTATGGGAAAGTGGATGAGACATGCATGCAGTCACGTGAGATATGGACAGGTGTCACGTATGCAGCAGCAGCTACTATGATCCTCTCTGGAATGGAGGAACAAGGGTTCACTACTGCTGAGGTAATCTTCACAGCTGGCTGGTCAGAAGAATGTTTCGGGTAAGTTTTAAAGTTTATCTTGAGCATGATCGTGATGGTTTTGTTGGAGATTTTAATTTGACTTGAACTAATTTTGAACTGGATACAGATACTGGTTTCAGACACCAGAAGGTTGGACAATGGATGGACATTACAGGTCATTGATATACATGAGGCCTCTCGCAATATGGGGAATGCGATGGGCGCTGTCGCTGCCGAAGGCAATTCTTGATGTACCTAAGATCAACATGATGGACAGAGTTCACATGTCCCCTAGAAGCCGGAGATTCTCCCACAACTCCAGAGTTGTAAAACACAAAGCTAAGTGTTTTGGAGATTCTTCTTTAAGCTGTTCCTGCTGAATACTCAGAGATAGAGAGTGTTGTGGTTTGTAATGTAATGAACAGGTTGGGAAATATTTCCGTGAAAAAATAATGGAAAACGTTTCTAGTGTGTATCGGTACAAATTGCTCATACAAAGAAAAAAAGGGTTTGTGTTTTGCAGGAAGATGATAAGTTTGTAACCAAAATGTTTCCTTTGATTAAGAACATTTTGTATCAAGTCTCCTTAACGGAATCTTAAAGACTTCTTTCTTTCAATGAGTGACAGAAAGGTCTTTAAGTGTTATTTGCTACATAACAATTGTTTTTGTCTTGTAACGAGTAGTCAATCACTATTCTAGACCTTTTGATGTGTCATGACATCATGATCACGATAGAACTCTGTGTTGTAGTCGTTAGATAACCCACGATAGCCATTATTTAATAGGTTACTACAAGAAAATGTAATAATTGAGCTTGGTCATTTTTGTCTGTCTCTTATCTCTCTGAAGAACACACATGTCGGGACCTCAGTGCTGCGAAAACCCGCCGGCTCTTAACCCGGTCTCCGGGTCGGGTCATGTGGAGAAACTTGGTGGGCTCGATGCTTACCTCTCTGGCTGTCCCGATTCCAAGTTGTGCGTCATCCTCATCTCTGATGTTTTTGGTAAATCATTCTTCTTCTTCTTCTTTGTTCTGATCTCAAAGTCAAATGTTTTAACCTGTATTCTGACTTCAGCTTCGTCTATGTTCTTCTTCAGGGTATGAAGCTCCAAACTTGAGGTAATAGTTTGTTCTTCAGGGTATGTTGTATGTGTGACTTTTAAAGCTTTGTGATATCTGATCTGATATCATTGGACAATATGTGAGATTGTTTCACTGGCTGCCATTTGTTTGATTGCATTCTATGTTAGTCATTTTGTTGTTTTCAAAATTCTATGGAGTTTGAATTATTTATGTTATGTTCGTAAGGGCGCTTGCGGATAAGGTTGCAGCTTATGGATTCTATGTTGTGGTTCCTGATTACTTCTATGGAGATCCTTTTGATTCCTCTAATAAGGACAGACCCATCTCTGTCTGGCTCAAAGACCATGGCCCTGTTTGTTCCTTCTATCCTTAATCCTTTTAATTCAGTTTCCCTTCTT
Organism: Hirschfeldia incana; assembly: GCA_026261945.1. Taxonomy (NCBI): domain Eukaryota; kingdom Viridiplantae; phylum Streptophyta; class Magnoliopsida; order Brassicales; family Brassicaceae; genus Hirschfeldia; species Hirschfeldia incana. Next base: position 691,673 of record JABCMI010000056.1, read on the forward strand.
GTTCTGTTGTTTCCAAACATTCCAACTGAATCAGTTCATGTTCTCTTTTCCCAGGAGAAGGGATTTGAAGACACAAATCCAGTAATTGAAGCCTTAAAGAACAAAGGCATAACTGCTATTGGAGCTGCAGGGATGTGTTGGGGTGGTGAGTTTTATTTTCTTTGATTTTATACTCTATTTGTGACACTCTCTTCTCTTTCACTACTAACATCAGGAATGGATGTTTCTCATCTCTCTTATGTTAATGATCTTCAGGAAAAGTGGTGGTGGAATTGTCTAAAGAAGAGCTTGTGGAAGCAGTTGTTTTGCTTCATCCTTCTTTTGTCACGGTCGATGATATCAAGGGTAAATTGACTATTGGTAACATAGATGATACTTACATCTACATAAACCTGATGATCTTTGAGTCTCATGGGATGATGCTTTGAAACATTAAAGTCAAGAATATTAATTCCACGTATAAAAGGCTTGTGATTGGTCTGGTTTTACCAGTCTTTGGTTATTATAGCTTATGGATTCATGGTTTCATGCAGGTGTAAAGGTTCCAATTGCTATACTTGGAGCTGAGATTGATCAGACGTCCCCACCATCACTCTTGAAGCAATTTGAGAAGATTCTTGCTTCCAAACCCGAGGTAAATTCCTCTGCTTCAACATCCTTGTCATCTTTTTGGAACTGTAGAAATGAAACTGATTGACTTGAAAAATGGAATTTGTAGGTGAATAGTTATGTGAAGATATACCCGAAAGTAGCACACGGTTGGACTGTAAGGTACAAGACGGATGACCCAGTGGCGGTTAAGACTGCAGAAGAAGCTCACCAGGAGATGCTTGATTGGTTTGTGACTTACGTTAAATGAATCGAGAAAGGCTGTCTTAAGTAGTAGAGTTTTTTTTTTTTTTTTTGTTCAAAAAATAGTAGAGTTTATAAATGGAAAAATAAAGAGAGAAACTTGAAGTATAAAACTCTTTGTTGATGTCTTTACTCTCTATAGCTATAGCCTCTTTGGAAGCCTGTTTCTATGTTGTGAGTTGGTCTGTGATGCTGAACATCTATCATTTTGCTATTAAAAAAAACTTATTTTGCTGAAAAGATGATATATATGTCAATCTATTTTCAAAGAAAGGGAAACAACGTTCAAAATATTACATCATAAAAAAAAGAGAGAAACATGAAGATATGAAACATTTTAGCTAAAGTTTTAATCAGAAAAACGCATATTTGCTAAAGAATCTGGAGCTTGACTGTTGTCCCTCAGATGTTTACGTGAAAAATGAACTGTCTCGAACTCTTTTTTCTCAAGAGATTTGTCTCGTATCTATTTTTAGATTATTCTCTATTGACAAGTGAGATTAACTTCTCTTTCAAAAATAACACTGCGATATCCTCTTGACCACGTGCTATTAGGAGAGCTTGTAACTCCAGTCTCCAGCTAAAGACTTTCATAAATCTTTTGATTGCTTTTCTCATGCACCATTATATAACATCATCCACTTGAATCTCTAACTAACCATTGTTTCTCTTCGTTCTCTTACTGCCAATCCATGATAATTACAGTTAAACAAAACCTTGTGGCCTGGTGTTGTCATATATTGAAATCTGAATGGTGCCATTTGGTTAAGAAAGGTCCTTACAAGTTACATCGGAGTGATTGCCACTGCGATTGTTTTCTACTGTAAACACAAGAGGGTTTCTACTCTTCCATATATACGAGTCGCGTATATATTATATAGTTGCATTATATTATTGCCTTATATCTTCATGTCAAAACTGGCATTGTGTTCATTGAGGATTTTATATTGAAGATGGGCTCCTCTCCATATCACTTGTGCATAGTGACAGTCAAAGAATAAAGGTTCCAATGTATTCACATCTCTTTTATATGGCTTGAATAAAAAAATAAATTTAAAAATTAGGTCCCTGGTAGAAAGGAAAAAAAAAACATTTTCTCCTCTCTTTCCTTCCCCAAAAAACCTGGAGAGTCATGCAATTGCCAATTTCACCTTCTTTAGCAATTTCAGTCACCATTTTCTACGATCTCTTCTTCTTCATTCTCTTTCAATGTAAGATCTGAAGAAATTACATTCATCTCTTAATCTTAAATCCGTTTTTAGCCGCAATCATATTTTTATTTCTCAAAGATCATTCATCAAACTTTCATTAGATCATGCAAAATCGTAGCTTATTCGTATTTGCCAATTTGATTCTCATATCTGCTGGATTTCATCCTCAATGTGATCAAATTGAGGAATCCTGATTTGATTTCAAACTCAACCGAATGATTCAATTCCATTTTTTTTCCAATTTCAGGAGTTCTAGAGACATAGAATCCTCATCATCATCGTCATCACCATTAGCAGGAATGGATGAGTATAGCGAAACGGTGAAGAATAAGATACAAGCGCTTGTTCGTGTTATCAAAGTCGCTCATGCTTACAGAGAAGACAATGTCCCTTCCCTTATCCAACATGGTCTTTATCTTGGATCCGTCGCTGCAGCTTGCAACAAGAACCTCTTGAAATCTTACAACGTTACTCATATCCTAACCGTTGCTTCCTCCTTGAGACCTGCTCACCCTGACGATTTCCTCTACAAGGTTGTCCGAGGTATGTCAATCTATACATATTGTAGAGGTCTCTCACCTTTGTTATCCTCTTGTGCCTCTTTGTGATGGAATCTGCATTGCCTTTTTGCTTGTATGTTATGTTATGTGAGTAGTTGTGGATAAGGAAGACACAAACTTGGAAATGTTCTTCGATGAGTGTTGCGATTTCATTGATGATGCCAAGAAGCTAGGCGGTAGCGTTCTTGTCCATTGCTTTGTTGGCAAATCACGCAGGTTTTGGTTCTGATTGAATTTTTTTTTTTGAACTTTGTTTAGTTTAGATGACAACTCTTTTTCTTTTCTGAATGACTTTTGCTCCTTCCTTGCAGTGTCACTATAGTTATTGCTTACCTCATGAAGAAACACGGCATGACTTTAACCCAAGCATTGCAACATGTTCAGAGCATTAGACCTGTGGCAAGTCCTAACGCTGGTTTCATCAAGCAATTACAAAACCTCGAAAAGTCTTTACAAGGTAATAATGACTTCTCTGTATTTCTCTACTCATACGCATAGTTACTGTGTCTATGACATCTTGGGGGTCTTCTGTTCTTGCCATGTCTGTTGTGGTGAATCTAAATTAGAGGTTCTTTACTTTTTCTGTCTAGTGCAATAGTAGAGGAAGATTTGAGGGACCAAACTTGTAGGATGAAAATCAAATTGTTGTGGAGGAACAAGACCATTCATACATGCATATAACTCTAGTTACTTTCATCTTCCTCTCTCTCTCTCTCTAATACAGGAAAACAAGAGCAGATTGCACAATGTCAAGCGTGAAGAACCTACCAAGATCGTACATTTTGTGAGAAACTTGTAAATCTCACCCGAAGCATCATTATATGTTTTCTTGTTTCTCCTTGACAACTTGATAAAAAAAACGTGGAAACTACTCTGTAAATTTTTACCGTTTCGTGAATGTCATAGCCTATACGGTGAACTAAAAGCAAAAGATAAAAACACCTGTAAATATTTGAATTATAACATAACCACATACATCTCTTCATATGTTATATTTGTATAAGTGTGTTGTGTTATATACTGCCAGAAAACAGAAATCTAGAGAAAAGAGTTAACAGGCATCTCATCGGATTCTGAATTATTGAGCAGTATATATAGATTCTCAAATATCCAAACCAAATAGTTTTACACTACATGGAAACATTCAGTTGATGAGAATGGACAGTGTTTGCTGGGCCATGTGAAACACCCCAAAGAATTGGTAAAGTTTTTCATTTTAGTCTAACCACTATTATATTATCAAACTTGATAGTGAACTCGATTGAAGCTTGAACTGGAACAATGGTGAGAAGTAGGAATGACAATCAAGGACCTGGACTGTGGGCCTGGCCCATAAAGGCTTGCTACGGGGCAGGATTGAGCCTCAATTTGATAAGCCCGCAAAATTTCGGGCCTCGCAGAACGTACTCAAAACGGGACGGACCAAATGCGGGACGGGCCGAATGCGGGACAGGCTCAAAACAAGACGGGCCGAATGCGGGACAGGTTAACCTGTGGGATTTTAAAGACATGCGACCATAAGTTCCCATTTCTACTTTGTTTTGTTTTCAGTACTATAATTTTTTTATTACTATGTAGGATTTTCTTGTTTAAGCTGATAAATTTTATTTTTTGTATTGTAAAGTGGTATTTAAAAAAAATAAATTTGGTTACAATGATGTTGCTAAAGAGCTACAGCTTGTTGAAAAACTAATGCTTGTTCTTTAAACGGTTCGAATTGAGAGTTTGAGTTATTACATAATCTTGTCTCTACACTCCAAGTTCAACAGCTTGGTTGAAGGAGAAGAAGAAACCATTAGTATTAAGTTACTGTTGCTATGCAGAGACGTTGCTTTACAAAGAATCAAACAAGGAGTATACTTGAAAGAGTTGAATTTCACTGTCCAAATGGTCTTCACTTACTTCAAGACCATTAAACCGGCGAGTGATCACATTGGATGTTGTTGCGATCGATGTTGTTGAGCTCTCTTCAACTCCCTTACACAACTCTTCCACTTTAACATTTATGAAGGAAACTGAAGAAAACGTCCCGTGGGACGGCCCTCGAAGGCTTATAAGTTATAAGCCATATGGAAGATCGCAACCCACGCGGGACTGGCCCGCCGTGACCAGCTCGAAGATGAGCCCGCTGCGGTATGGGACAAGAAGGGATGAGAGAATCCAATTGCCATCTCTAGTGAGAAGCGAAAGAGAGAGGTTGAAGATGATGATACATAAAGTTTGTTATTCAGCTCAACGTTTACAATATGTACAGCTGTATGTATTTATATCTGGTTAAGCAAAAGGAAACTTAAACCAGTCAATAAATCTAAATAACCAAAATTAACCAATGAACTAAACCATCCTAATAAACCCCCTCAAGTCTATATCTTCGGCACATGGAGATAGAGACTTGACAAGGATAATCTCTGCAACATAAAGAGGAAAGGACCCAGATGCAATGGTTTAGTCAAGATATCAACAAGTTGATTTCCAGAAGATACATGAAGAGTGATGAGTCGACCTGCATTTATCTGACCTCGAACCGTATGGCAGTCAATCTCTATGTGTTTCGTGCGCTCATGGAACACGGGATCCCCTAGTTATTATTTGCGAAGTGATTTTGCCACATGTCTTCTCTATAATCAGTTTCACAAAAAAATGATGACATGTCTACTAAAATTGATAACATGACTTCCAAAAAAATATGACATGAATTATTCCATTTATTGTTGATTATATGTTTTGGTAAACTTTTTAAAATATGGTAATAACTTATACATTACATTTAACATTGATAATTTTTAGTAAACTTTTTTAAATATGGTAATATTTCATACGTCATCTATAAAATAAATATATTCATATATAAAATTACAAATTTTGAAATTTTATTTTATTTTAATTTTATATAATTACAAAATTGCCTCTCCAACATCATAAATATTTTTACATGTGTGCATAGATAATGTTATTCACAACTCTCTTTTTTTTAGTCATGATTAACATAATACTGAACAAATTGGTTAAACCTTTTGAAGTAGTAACAATGCTTGCATACTTGAGCCATGTTATCAGGATCGGACTTTGTCTGTGGCTTAAGGTTGACCATATTTACATAGTAACGGTCCTTCATAATTTCAGGGAATGATCTTAGTGAGTTATTTACTCTTTCCCAGCAATGATGGGAGGTTGATAGTTTTTCTTTTCATTGGAGTTTATCCAAATACTTTTTACCTTTTGGATAGTGACCTAAAGCAAGCATTAACAAATCGTAAAGATACATACCCTTTTTATTGTTTCGAGTGGCTGATTGGCGTATATGAAAGAGGCCTGTGCATTTTTCTTAGTGGACGAAGTATTGAAGTAAGCCTCAATATAGTGTGCCTCAGAGTTGCCATTCCCCAAGCACAATTCCTTCAACTTAGTGTGCTTAGTGAGCATTTCGAAAGGTTCCGCAACAAAATACCGCAGGCTGATGTTTCTGAAATAGGTAGTGGGATCTGAGTTCGAGTAGTCGTCGTAGTCAGAGGAATCACCAATCTCTTTGGTGTTGTAACTGTTCACATATGTTTCTGATCCCATCTTTATTTTAGTATCTTTGTTGGATGCTCTGTTTGTTTTTATTTTAGGTGGTTTTTACGCTCAACCAATGCTGGGAATGTTGTGATTGTAATGTTGGAAGTAAGAGGATGATAGTTATAAAGAAGGTTGTTTGAAAATGATGTGATAGTACATGATGATGGAGGACACATGCAATCTGTGGCGGATCTTGACAAAAGTTTTATAGGGGGGCAAAGCACAATTTTAACTTCAATTCATATGGGACAGTATAAGCATATCTACCCATTTAAACCATACAAATTCTGAATAATCAACAAAAATATAAAAAAAACCAGAATTTCATAGGGGGCAGCTGCCACCCTTCCACCCTCTCTCCCTCCACCACTGCATGCAAGGCAAAAAACTGTTGTGGTTCACCGGTGTTGTCATTTCATTACAAAAGTTATTCGTTGCTTTTTTGCATGCTTCTTGATATCATCGTAAGAGAAGTCTAGGGTTGTCTTATTTGAAATATGATTCTTATGCTTTCTTAATTAAAAAATGGGGTTAGTAAAACATTTACTTGACCACTACTCATTTCGTTAATCTGATGCATTTGAATATTTTGTGTCTCAAACAATCAAAATGGAAATAATTTGATTCATATATCCGAGATTTCTTTCTTATGGCAATGCATTCAAACATTTGAATAACAACATCCATGATTTATTTCTTAATAAAAGCTAATAAAAGTTAGAAATTTACTTCACCACTACTCGTGTCCTTATTCTTTCGAATAAGAATATTTTGTTGCTCAAACAAGTAATTTACTTAACCTAGGTATCTCATATGCTCTTATAAATAAAGTTTATATACTCGACATTCTATAGATCATATTTTGCCAAAAAGGTTACAATCTTCACTCTCTATCTTCTGTATTATTATGTTATCACTAGGTTATACAAATCGAGTATGAATGTTAATTTTTATCTTTGTCAAAACACAATATTCTTGAAGCAATGTAAAGCATGAAGTAAAAAATTTATGAAATTGTTGAAGCAAGATCGGTAAATATTTTATGTTTTTCATTTTCCCAAACGTTTTCATTTTTTTAAAAACTAATTCAAATATGATTTCACTACAAATTTATTGTCATTTAAATTAATTTGAAGACTGGAACGTGCGTGGTTGTTGCTAAAATTGAGGCTATTGATTTGGAAAACCATGATATTACACTGCCTGCAATTTTTGCAAAAGCAAAATGGTCACACAAAGAGATGGTTTTGAGGGAAACATGCAACATCTTCAACAGAGCCTATTATACAACTGCAAAACATGCAAAAAGGATGTTCAACATGCTATACACTGGTATAGCCTATACTATTAAAGCAGTTGACTGTTTGTGAACATGCCCTTGAAATTTCAGCGGAATTAGAAAACGTTCTTGGTGTAGCTCTGGAATAGATGTCTCTCCCTGGATCTCTTGTGGGTGGGTTAATGCTTTGATAATCCTTGCAAACAGAGAATCAGAGACTCGATCTGTATCAAGGCGTGTGAATTGATGAAAGGTGATGATGATGGACTTTGCTAAAGAGCTATGGATTGCTCATAAGTTGTTTTGCTACTCAAAGACACAAGATCACCTTGTATTGTCTATGATGGGTTCACAAGGAGTTCCTTCCTTAAAGTGAGATCAATGTTCCATTAGCTGAACAGAGAAAGCAAGAGACAAGCAAGCAACACTGCTGAAAAATTATTAGATTCAAAGTTGTTTCTCTCTTGGCTGCTGCCATGAGTTTTAAAACAAAAACAAGGTCTAACCTAACCAATTTGGTTAGCAATTTTGAAATCCCCTCCTAATCCCAATTAAAAGTGGTTTACTAATCCTAATTTGTCTCTGGTTTGAATTAAATGAAAACCAATGAAAACTAAAGAAAACTAAATAAGCCCAACCCAATTACATTGCAATTAAATTAAACCAACAAGCTGGTTTGTCTTGGTTCTCTTCTTTTGATCCATTCCCATGATTTTGATGAAGTGTAGGAGACTCTTATCTTGTGCTCTCAGCCTTGATCTGGTTACTGGTCCATTCCACAAGCTAGTTAGCTCATCTGGTTCTTCTCTCCTCATGATCAGTTCAGGTTCATCAGCTGCAAACTCCTCTTCTAAGTCAGGTTCACTCAGCTCTTCCTCATTAGACTCACTCAGCTCTCCAATGTCTCTGTTCATGGCTACACTGGGTTCAGGTTTTTCAGGCCATGACCAACACGTACATCAAATTGCATCAAGCTATAAAAAATTATTATCAAGCATATGTATTATAAAAAAATATTTTACTCTATATAGAAATTACAAAACATTAAAAATATACATGAATTTGATCCTTGATCACGCAAATTCTTTAAGCTATTATCTATCCAAATAGATAACATCTCTTATTTTCTATATTTGTTATATATGCATAAAATCTTGGAACAAAAAACAAAAGTTCAACAGAATATATATTTTAGAGTATTTACTATTAAAAAATATTTTAAACATAACAAATTAGTAGATATTTTCAAAGAAAATAGCTTCTTATATTTTTTGGTAACAACTTTATTGTGAATCTTTTTTGATTGACAATCAAATATGTCTAACGTAATCTATCGTAATCTACCCATCTCATCAAACAATTATAAGTATTTCAATTTTCCTAATATATATATATATATATATATATATATATATATATATATATATATATATCTCCGAGAATCTTTCTCAATTATGAAAGATATGATAAAAACTTCTTGAGCACTACTCTTTCATTATATAAAGGAACCAAACCATCGTAAGCAGTTAACATTTTCGTTCAAGTATGTTAAGCTTTCATATTTTCTTAATCAATTGAATCTCACTATTTTATGTTATTTTGCAGATCATATGCTCTTTTCTATATAGTTTCAGTAACACCAACATTTTTTGCATTTAAATCAGGTAAATAGTTATGTATTACGTTTGTTTAACTCACAGATTTTGGACAATGTTTTGTAGGATGCATTCACAATCATTTTTTGGTAAAAGTGTATTCACAATCTTTTTTCTCTTTTCTACTTTTCTTCTTATTTTTATTTTTTGTTTTTCAGCATACTTATATGGTAAATCTCTATAAATTTAATTTAGACGATCGTGTTATGCTTATGATCCATGTTTTTTTTTTCCTTTTTTCTATTTATTTTCTTAGATTTTGGGCGGAGACGATGGTTTAAACGCTGTCGAGGAAAACCTAATGGGACCGATTAATGCTCTGGACAAATCTAATAGTTTTCTAAATTTTATGTATAATTCAAATGTATATAAAAATTAATTTTATAAATATTATCTGCTTTCTATGGATTTTTAACGGGTCAATCATGGTTAGATCGTAGGTTAATGATAATATTTTAGTTTTATCAAAATTTTAATCAATGAATTTTCATTAAATATAAACAGAATTATATACCGTTTACCAGTTTAACCGCAAATATAGGTCGGATATGAAAATACTAAATATCTATTTATAACATAAGTTTATAAATCAACATTTTAAAATATGTTTGGAGATTTAGGTCGGGTCTCTTCAACTTGTTTTCAGCTCTCCTATTATGTTTGTTGTTTAAAATATATTTGTCCCTATTATTTCTAACACGAAAATAGAACTTCAGGAAACGTTTTACGTTGTAGAAAGTAATATAATTCTCGTATTTATATATAATATCACCAAATCAATCAATCAAACTCCGATTTCAATCCTAACTACTGATAAACCTAAAAAATACAACTCTTAAAAAACCATTAAAACAATTGATACATATTTTATGTTGAAATACATTCGTTAGAAAACAAAAATTTGACAAAGGAAATAAACTCTCGCGAATGAAAATCTAGTATATATTAATCTTGCTACCTTTTTTTTTTTGTCGGCAAGATTACAAACTCATGTGGACTATGTAAACCAAATTGGTAGCTCTGTATCAATACGGACCGTAAACGACGTCTGTTGCCTCACACCACGTGCTAAGCTATCCGCCTTTTTATTTTGCATCCTTGATATATGAATAATTTCCGATCTGTGAAAACTTCTCTTGAGACTTCTGATGTCCTCCAAGTAAGTTGCAAAAGCCGGCCATTCTTCTGGATCTGAAACCATCTTCACCAATTGAGAACAATCCGTTGCAAAAGTAACATTGTACTGTCTTAAGTTCCTCATACATTCCATCGCCCAGATGAGAGCTTCTACCTCCGTGTGTAAGGGTGATTGATTTGCCCTTGTATTTCTAGCTCCCAATAAACCTTCAAATCCTTCCAAAGTACTATACCATCCTTGACCTAAAAAGGTATCTTCCGATTTCCATGATCCATCCGTGAAACACCATCGTCCTGGTCGAACCGGTAAAAAAGCACCAGTTGCTTGTAAAATATGGGTCTTCTGTATTATTGCTTGTTGGGCATCTGACCAGAGTCGAGCTTCGGTCATAGCCAGTTTAAGTGTATCCCTTGGATCTATATCCAAATTACTGAACACCTTATTATTTCTTCATTTCCATATGTATCAAAGTATCCATGCGAAATAATGATCCTCCATCTTTGGCATTATTCTCCAGAATAAATAATCCATATTCGTGAACAATGCTTGTCCTGGAAAAAAATCTGGATGCGAAGGAATCCCCAAAAGAGCCCAAATCTGAACTGCTGGTGGGCATTAAAAAAACGTGGTTTATAGATTCTTCTTCTGCCCTGCATTTATCACACCCTATATCTCCCTTGAGACCTCGGGCCTTGAGATTTTTTTTAACAGCTATACATCCCGACAGCAACTGCCACAGAAAGTGCTTCATCTTTGGTGGACAATGCACTTGCTTTAAGATCTGTAACTGTTGGACCAATCTCTACTATCCCTTTTCCCGTATCTGGATATGCCCTTTCAATTTGGTATCCTGATTTAACCGTATATTTTCCATTTTTCGTAAAGTGCCATCCATCCCGATCTACTATTTGTACCCTGCTTAAAGGTATATTTTTAATAATCTTAACATCTGCGGGTTCCATTATTTCCTGTAATGCCAATAAATTCCAAGTACGCGACGAGCTATGAATGAGTGAATCGACTGTGATTTTTTGTAAGAGGACATTTTGTTTTTTATTTGCTGGACTGGGGCGGTTGGTTGGGAGCCAGAGATCATTCCAAACTGATATGGAAGATCATGATCCCACCCTTTTGATTAGTCCTTTGCTAACCAGAGATCTAGCAGAGATTATACTGCGCCACCCATAAGAGGACGAGGAAGATCTGGCCGGTTCTAGGGGTGAAGTATTCCTAAAATACCGACCATTGAAAACACGACAAAATAGAAAATTTGGTTTCTCTATGAATCTCCATAGTTGCTTTTCGAGCATGGCTGTGTTGACATCCGTAAGATCTCTAAACCCCAGCCCTCCGTCATCCTTATCTAAACAAACCTTATCCCAAGATTTCCAGTGTAATCCTTTTGTGTTACCGCTAGGACTCCACCAAAATTGGGCTACTGCACTCGTAAGTTTCTTCATCACCGATTCGATAACAGAACATAACATGGTTAGGAAGAGCAGTTACCACCGGTTTAATTATAACCTCTTTTCCTCTTTTAGTAAAAAAATTAAAAGTCCATCCATTTATTCTGTTGTTTAATCGTTCCTGTACAAAGCCAAAAACCTTGACTTTAGACCCTCCTAAACTCTCCGGCATTCATAGGTATGTTCCCATACCTCCCCGATTTTGAATTCCCAAGATGTCCCGAAGCTCCTGATGGGTATCCTCGTCAATCGTATGTCCAAACTGAATTGACGACTTCTGAAAATTGATTTGTTGGACCGAAACATTTTCATACTCTTTAAGAATTCCCAAAATGGCCTGGCACTCTTCTTTTTGCGCTCTACATAAAAAAGGCTATCGTCTGCAAAACCCTTGCCACTTTTATTCCAATCAGCCGTTTTTCATTTTCTGCCTTTTTAATATTTGCTATTGATGCTTCCGTGCACATAATGAATAGATAAAGAGATAATGGATCTCCCTGACATATTCCTCTGTTCGGGACTATGTGTCCCGGTGGTTGCCCGTTCAATAGAACTCTATATTGGACCGATGAGATACACTCCATCATCAACTGGATCCAATGATTATCAAATCCCATTTTCCGTAGTAAAACCTGAATAAAACTCCATTCAACGCGGTCATAGACCTTACTCATATCCGTTTTTATAGCCATGAATTTATTTTTGCAAGCCTTATTTGTCTGTAGTCCATGAAACATCTCTTGCGCAATTAGAATATTGTCTGATATCAGTCCCCTAGCTATAAAAGCCGACTGTGTTTCCAAAATCAGTGACAGAAGACATGCCTTAAGCCGTTGGCACAATACCTTAGAGATAATTTTATATCCTACATTACAGAAGCTTATTGGTCTAAGCTCTGTCATCCTTGTCGGCCTCTCTGTTTTGGGAATCAAGCAAATATTCGTAATATTTAAATGTTCATCCAACTTTCCTGTGGTCAAAAAACTGTTTACCAGTTCCAAAATATCCTGTTTAATAATATGCCACGAGTGATGGTAAAAAAGTGCCGTCATACCATCTGGCTCCGGTGCCTTTTCCGGATGCATCATAAATAATGCTTGTCGCACTTCTTCCTCTGTAGCAGGTTATACCAATCGCTGGTTCATTTGCTGAGAAATAGATGGTTTAATTTCATCTAAAAAATCATCAAATTCTGAAGGCGACGTAGTACGAAAGAGATCATCAAAATAACCCACTGCGACCCTCTCAATTCCATTTTCCTCCACCACCCAATTCCCATTAGCATCATATAAACCCACTATACGATTGCACGCCCGCCGCTGTTTTGTCAATGCATGAAAAAACTTGTACTAAGATCCGCTGTTGTATTCCATGTATTTCTACTTTTTTGTTGCCAATATTGCTCTTCATCCTTGTAGGCCTCTTGTAATTTCCTAGGCACCTCCAGAATATCCTCATGCGATCTATTATCATCTGTTTGAACCTCCTCCAAAGCCTTTTGGAGCTCTGCTATTTTATCTTTTCCATACGGGAGATTATTCTTGTTCCAGGTAGAGATCTCGTGTCGACAATTGATAATTCTTGACACGACATCTCCCCTATTACCTCATGTATTCCTCATCTCCTTTGTCCAGCATCTGGTAATGGATTCTATAAACCCCTCCCTTCCAAGCCATCGTTTGTCGAACCTAAACTGTCCTTTACGTTTAACAATTTTATCTTCTAGGTATGCCACTATCGGTCTGTGATCCAATCCCACCAATTTTAAATATTCTGTTTGCGAGTTTGGAAACATTGAATGCCATTCGTCGTTTGCCAAAGCACGGTCTAGTCGGCACCGGATCATCGTTGCTTTACCATTTACTCTCCTTCTTCCTTGCCAAGATAGTTTATTTGCTCGCGCCGGGAATTCCAAGAATCCACTGTTACGTATCATGAGACAAAAGATTATGCACCTCACAACAGTCCCCCTTCCTTTTCATTGTTCCCCGTAATCTCATTAAGATCCCCAATAATGAACCATGGATCATCTCTTTTAATGCCATATCTTGTTAGTCTTTCCCATACTTGGTCCTTTAGCTTCTGAGTTGGATCCCTATATACAAAAGTCATTAAAATTTGCTTTCCCAGTGTCTCTGCCTCCACATCTATCATCCTGGCACTAGAGTATAAAATGTTAACATGGTACTCATTATTATAGAATAGTGCCAACCCTCCACTTGATCCGTTTGGATCCACCGTCATCAAGTTTTCATATCCAATATGTGATTGAAATCCTTGAACAAAAGCAAAATCCTGCTTTGTTTCCGATAAAAATAAAAAATCTAGTTTATGTTGATGCCATATTTCTCGTAAATAACTGATTGTCCATTTACTTCTCATACCTCTGTCATTCCAGCTTAGAACTTTCATCTAAAAATAAATAAATTTACTCCTTCGAGTCAAAGATTCGTAGGCATGATGAAGCCCATAATATCCCATCTTCCATAAATTTCTCCTTTGGAGTAATATCTCATAATCTATTAAACATACTCTCCATAACCAAGGCCAGAGTTCAGTCAGTGAATCCCACACCACAAGCCCCACATCTTGGCTTCGTGACTGGCTGGATTCATTTCCACTCCACCTGATGTAAACCTTGTAAAAGATCATGGACTGTGTAAAGTTTAAGGAGACCCAACACGCCTTATTGTCACACACCTGTCGTATATCATGCCCAAAAAATAACAAATAAACTCCAGACCAACCAAACAGTAAACTCAGAAGTGCATTCCAACAGTTATCAAAATCACAAGATAATACAAGGTCTATATGCAAAACCAGTACCATTACTACCTCCTAAAAACAACTGTACCAACAGAAAAACCATCCAATTTTTTTCCTTTTATTAAGCTTAAACAATAGCAATGCACATGCCCACAATATGGCATTACTAATACCATGTTCCCACCGGAGGTCGCTAGTTCCTCCGTCTTTAAGTGTCTCCACAAACTCCAATAATGATAGCCAATGATTAACAAAAAGGCCGAATTTGAATAAACAAAAACCACTTCTTATTTTACAGTATTTCTTTGCAAAATATATAATAACCTCAATACTCATACAATCAGACTGATCGCTATAATGCCATACGCACAACTCAATCACTAACTTGTCCAATTTTAGTTGATTCAAAAGAAACCACATCTTCTCCAAAACCATAAAATTAAAATAAATTTCCCAGTCTGCCTTATAAGAGATTGGCTTTCCCTCTCGTAACCTGAATTGCCATTGGAAAAGTATTCCCTTTCTCATCCAGCATCCACTAATAATCCATTGGTAAATGATCCTTGAAACCTTTTGAAACAAACCAGCGCTTCCAAATGTAAATATAACTGAGACCAAATAAAAATCAGGGAAAACCACAGATCCTAGATACCACCAAAACCAAGAACATAAGACACCAAGTTCAAACCATTGCTAACATGGACAGATAAACTGCCTGCTAACCAAGATAACAACAGAATAAACAAACCCAACTTAATACCAACGATAAAGCAAAAAACAACGCTCACAGAGCTTATTAAAACTGAACTTATTAGACTTGAAGAAAAACAAGCCAGCCACCGCCCACAAGAACTCTCCACTGAGTCCTCTTGGTTCACGTAACTTTTAGTTTTTTGCAGGGTCTTGTTTTGGGTTTGAAGCCAGATCTCCCCGATGAGAAGGTCAAAGAAGATCTCTGCTTTCAAAAATCCCTCTATTACCAACCGTTCGTGAAACCCTTTCATGACGCCCAAAATCAATCGGGATTCTGTTTGATGCTAACAAGCATCTTACCTCTGATTTCCTGAGTTTCTTCTTTAATGAGAGATGAAACTCTTATCCTTTTTCCTGATCGTGATGATATCCCCGAAATCTCCCTTCCAGTTTTTGATTTCACAAAATCTTTTCGCGAATCAGATCGAGATCCTCTTTTCCAAAATCTCCTTCGAATCCGAACTCTTCCATCTTTCCTTTCAAGCAGGTACATCGTCTCTCGCCGAGAGTTTCTATCGATCCCTGGTTTCCAACATCGAGGGGCCATAAAGCCCTAGTTTTCCGCCATAGCTATCGCCGCAGAGTTTTTTTTTGTTATTCTTTATCTTGCTACCTTTATAATCTCATATTATTATAATGTTCTGAATTTTGATAAAATTGTTTATTTTTAGTTATGTTCTGAAACTAATTAAACTTTTTTATTGTTTAGTTACTATTTGGTTGTACGTGTCTCTGATGAATCAAAAGGAGAAACCAAGTTTTTGCTTTTC
The DNA here is from genome assembly GCA_026261945.1 of Hirschfeldia incana. Classification (NCBI taxonomy): domain Eukaryota; kingdom Viridiplantae; phylum Streptophyta; class Magnoliopsida; order Brassicales; family Brassicaceae; genus Hirschfeldia; species Hirschfeldia incana. Next base: position 707,681 of record JABCMI010000056.1, read on the forward strand.
AACAATGTTGTAGATAAGCTCATTAGACCTGCGTTTGAGTTAGTCAAGAGGCTGCTAAAGTATTTCCTTCATTTCTAATACATATTAAAGAATATATCATTTCTATATATTTATTGAAATATTTAAAACTTCGTACAGGAATCCACATTTTCTACCTCAGTCATTAACTGATTTAATTGGGAGGAAACTTCTATTTAAGATAACTATTGGATCTTATGGTCAAAAAGAACAAAATTCATCATATCTTGTTGATTTAGTGGTTCACAATGCAGTCATAATTCAACACTTTGATCTACATGTAATATTTGTTTATAGTTATAACTCAAAATTATTTTGATACAGTATATTTTCTAACGAAATAATTGTGTTTTGCAGCCACATGCTGTGTTTTTTTAGGATTATGAGTCGGAAGAGGACTGAGTATTTAAGCGGTGATGCTAATCCAAAAGAAAGGAAGAAAGTTTAAGTCCATTATGCACGTGAAAGTGGAAGAGTTTAGGAAATGATTTGTTTTTGTTTTCTTCAAATTTCATTATTTTTCCATTGTCTCTGTTTTTAGTTTTACAATTATGAGCTGTTATTTGATTTGTTTGGATTAGAATCCGTTAATCTATTTATATTTCCACATTATAGCAAATTTCTTATTTAAAATGATAAATTTAAAAACTAATCACTTGAAGATAGTATAGAATTATATATCTAAAGTGATAAAATAAGGTTAACCTATATGTTAAACTTCCATAAAATCATAATAAATCATGAAACACTGTAAAAGAAGATACAAGGCAAGTTTCCAAGAAAATCAAAATAATTTTATCATGATACATAATAGTAATAAATCATAATAATAATTACCTTAGATTGTTTCCAAAAAAACATTATAAATCATGCTCTTGGATCTTATTAAAAGTTCTCATAAATATCATATTTACTTGCGTAATGAATAGATATGAACATGGTAAGAATTTGATAAAGAAGTTTAGGTGGCAAGAAATGATTGTACGTATATTTTGAAGATGCTATAACGTAATGTTCATGGATCGATTTTTATTATATTTTGGCGAAGAGGTCTGCTTCTGAACTCTAATCTTTGATTTTCTTTTAAACAATATTAGTTTATTCAAGCCTAATTTCTAACTACATACGATTCAATCTATAGGTAGTGTTTTAATAACAATGAAAACACAAGCATTCGATTTTGAGTGGGAAGCATGAACAGAAGTAATCCAGTGTTGAAAGACATTGGGAATAAATCACAGAAAAAAAACAGGGTATATATGTTCTACTTAATTAATTATATACATGTAAGCTTATAGAATTTTTGTTTTGATTAATACTGAGAATGATACATAATCGTTCTAATGAAAACAAGGCAAGTTTTACCAAATGCAAGAAATAATAATAATAATAATAATAATAATAATAATAATAATAATAATAATAATAATAATAATAATAATAAGAGAACTGAAAACAAAGATCCAAGAGCTTTAATCGCTTTTGTTTAACAACTTTTGTAACCATATTTCTAATCTGATTTGAAGCAATAGTTGTTTACTTTTTTTAAAAGCTTATTATTATGTAAAGGTAGGTACCAATGACAAGGAGAATACTCGAATGGGGAATATAACACAAAACTCGTCTACCACAAACATTTCACCTTCACCAAGTATCAATCCGTGTAGGCGCCCTTTCAGAATGTTACGAATCAAGTATTTCGACCCATTATTCCACGCCTATCAGAGTCTAGTCCGTCAAAATTTGTTGAAAATTCACCGACACATCAAGCGAGAGTTGCGTGAAAGGAAATAATGAAAAACAAAAGAAAAAATATGCCTTAATACCTCAAATAGAGGTTAGTCTGCTAACACTTTCATATTCCTTGTCATTGGTTCTTATTAATTTGTTGACAAAAAACATTACTGACCAATTCGTTTTCATTACATTCCACAGTTACAAGGATTTTCAAGCCAACAAAGGCATCAGTTGTACCAACTTTGAGTAAAAGTTTCATTTTTATTCACAATTACAAGGATATATAAATAATTACTGGAAGAGCTCTTTTTCTGAATTAGCATACTTATTTCTCTGTTCATTCTACTTACGTCTGCATGCCCCTATACTTCAACGCAAAGTTCACCTACTTGTGCAAATTTGAGTGGTTTTGGAACCAACATGCACTCATCGAGTAAAACATAGGTAACTAATAACTGCATATAAAATTAGTAGTGCTTTGTAGTATAATCGTATACAACTAGTAAAGACTATAGTAATTAACTTTTTAATGTAAGCAAAAGTTTCGTGTAATAATAAAATGTCATCTTTTTAGGTACAATTAGTAATCAAGAATCTATTTCTGGGAGTACCAACATTTCGTTGAGGAAACGAAAGACCTTTGGATCACCTCCATCGGTGAATTCAAAGACAAGATAAAAGACAGGTAACAATGGTATTTAAATTTTTTTGCAGGTTTCTAATGGATTTTGTTTTCTTTATCGCGAATTGTACTTCATAATTTATATTATTTATGGATAATATTTTTAATTTTATTATATTTTCTTTTCATATATCTACAGAAATTTTACGAAAACTAAACATAATAATATTATTCACCTAAAATAAAGAATTACAACACATATATGAAACATTTCTAATTAGTCCATATATAAAATATGTTACTTCTAAGACTATGCACTATTTATTCCATATTTTCAATGAAGTATCTTCTTAAACACACAAATTATTTTGGGACATTGCAATTATACATACACACAATAACTGCCTCTTGATACTGAAGTTACTTTGTTCCCTCTCGTCTATATCAAATATTGAGGACCAACTTTTCTCCATGGCTGATGCTTTCTCCAAAAGACGGTGGTATTATTATGTAAAATCCGTCACTTCTAAAGATATATACTATTTATTCCATATTTTGAATTTTGTTATGCCCTCACAGAGTACAGGCCGGTCACCTAGTTTATTAGTTAAACAATACACATTTAAACTTCAAATTTATGTACTATATGAACAAAATAGTAGTGATTACATATGTAATTTTATGTTTTTCTAAAGAAAATGATTGCAACAAAAACTGACCAACCTTATTAGTTTCTTTTCATGTTGAAGTGCGGTTTAGAACAAAATCACCCCGCACTTTTCTGCACCTATTTTTCCTAACATATAATTTTTTAATTTATGAAAACAATAGCAGTAAAGTAACATGAAAGGTGACACAATTTGTTCTCGCAGTGTGTTTCTCCTCTCCCACTGTTAACATTCATTACTTAAGATTTTTCTTGAAAAACAAGCTCAAAACCTAAATAAATAGTGTAAAATAAATATCCAATATTCATTTTTTTTGCTGGTAATATGTTTCACAAAAATTGTGAAATTTTCATTCATCCTCGAATTAATAAATGTTGAGGAATATCAATTTCCTCTCCAACATCTGCTTGTTCTTCTTCATCCGTTCCTCCACTGTTATGCCCTATTTCTATCTTTGAAATCCTAATGGAGACATACACATTAGATTCTTAGTGATAAAAATATTAATACTAGTTTCACAAAAAAATATTAATACTTTAGCAATGATTTAGTTTTTATTTAATTTTGTATTTTTATAAAAAGATTGTACCGGTAAAGAAAGACATATGTACTAAATATTACTGCACAAAGTTTTTTTTACTGATAATGTACGAACTTTTTCTCACACAATTTCTTAGCTTTTGATTTTTTTTAATCGATCATATCCCCATTAAAAAAAAGAAAACCTACGGATGTGGTTGGATACTACCAAATACCTCCTTTTTGATTTTTTTTTCTAACTAGTTTCCTTTTTGTCTTATGACCTTTTAATTTTTTTTGTAAAAAAGGTAACAGTGATGGTGTTAATTAATACTTATAAGTAAAATCCTCATGGAGCTTTCATGAATTGGAACGCATAATCTAAACAGATATATACAGAAATATAACTTGACAAAAATATAAAATCATAAACGTAATATTGATTAGATCATGATTATGAAATACTGGTCAAAGGTTTTTTTATGACATCGGTTGAGGTTTAGTGGAGTATTGGATTCGAATCATATAAGGTATCTGATGGTTGGTCATAGGTTTCAAAATAGTGTATTAGTTTCGAATAATATAACGTATGTGGTGGTCTAATTTAATTAGTAAGATTGTGCACTGAACGGGATGATTAACGTTTTTTGGTATAGGAACCAAATGAGAGTCTGACTCATTCAAACGCAACAGTTGTGGAAGTTTGTGAAAGCGGACGGTTGCGGGTTTTAGTAGTTTTAAGTTATTTATACGACTTCTACTGCAGTTAGAAATAAGTGTGTTTGTGGGAAGACTGGTTAACTACCAAATACAACAACGGTTTAATAAATATTTACAGTTTTAAATAATTATAAAAATATCAAAAAAATCATATTATTATTATAAATATATAAAACGGATTAGAAAAGTTATAGTTTTAAATTTTTTAAAAAACTATAGAAAATTGTTTTATTTTAAAATTTTATAATATTTATTTAAATAAAATAGAAAAAAATTAGTATTGTTAAGATATATGAGAAGAAAACAAAATTAACTTGATTGAACTGAAAAGAATTTTTGATCAGAAATATTTGTTACTCAACATTTTTTTATTAATTTTCTAAAGTTTCTTTCCAATCACATCAGTCACACTCTTAATTTTTAAGTGAGAAGCCCAATAAGTCTCATGCAAACCTAAATTAAGTTGAGTGGCCTGAAAACATGCAGAAAATTTGATATTAAGGGCAAGGATAATAATCAAAAAGAAATCAAAAACTCAATTTAATACAGAGTAAAAAAAGTCTAGAGTAGACCAGCATCCTCCACTATTCCGGGTCCGAAAGTCCGTCTTTTCCGCTGGTGAGAGAGACTGTTTGATAAGAAGGTTGAAAGAAGACTTCTCTTTTTTTGGGTAAGAAAGAAAGACTTCTTTGATAGACCCAACTCACAATTTTGTTTGCTTTTGCTCTCTCTTTCTTTTTTCTGTGTTTGTAGTCACAATCACAAACCCAACTAAAAGTAACGCTCGCTCCCTTCTCTTTAGCTCAAGCGTCCATGGTGGTGATAACTAAGAAGATGATGATGTTGAATCAACTTCATCTCTTCTACTCATTCTTTTCCATATGTTCCTCTACTCTTACGTCCTCTTTTGACCCTAGAAACCCTGAAGGTGAGCACCTCCAATAATGGAGATATCCACATTAGATATAATGATAAAAATATGGGAGTAAGGGTTGAACTTGAGTTTTAAAGCGGTTCTACAAAATGTTACTGCAGGAACATTTTTTTACGGAAACTAGATGCAATTCTACGACCACAATTTTTTAACTTTTGATTTTTATTATTTTTAATTGATCATATCCCCATTAAAAGAACCAACCGATGTGGTTGAAGAATACCAAAAACTTCCTTTTTTCATATGACCTTTTGTAATTATTGTAAAAATGGTAACAGTGGTGGCGTTAATACAAATAAAGAATTGTTTTGCATGATCCTCATAGAGCTTTAAAGAACCGGAACGAGTTTTCTGTTGATCCTTGTACCTGGGTTATGATCACTTGCTCCATCGGTAATAATAAAATGTAATTAACTTTTTAATGTAAGCAAAAGTTTCGTGTAATAATAAAATGTCATCTTTTTAGGTACAATTGGTGATCAAGAATCTATTTCTGGGAGTCAAGCATTTCGTTGAGGAAACGAAAGACCTTTGGATCACCTCCATCGGTGAATTCAAAGACAAGATAAAAGACACGTAACAATGGTATTTAATTTTTTTTGCAGGTTTCTAAGGGATTTTGTTTTCTTTATTGGGAATTGTACTTCATAATTTATATTATTTATGGATAATATTTTTAATTTTATTATATTTTCTTTTCATATGTCTACAAAAATTTTACGAAAACTAAACATAATAATATTATTCACCTAAAATAAAGAATTACAACACATATATGAAACAATTCTAATTAGTCCATATATAAAATATGTTACTTCTAAAACTATGCACTATTTATTCCATATTTTCAATGAAGTATCTTCTCAAACACACAATTTATTTTGAGACATTGCAATTATACATACACACAATAACTGCCTCTTGATACTGAAGTTACTTTGTTCTCTCTCGTCCATATCAAATATTGAGGACCAACTTTTCTCCATGGCTGATGCTTTCTCCAAAAGACGGTGGTATTATTATGTAAAATCCGTTACTTCTAAAGATATATACTATTTATTCCATATTTTGAATTTTGTTATGCCCGCACATAGTACGGGCCGGTCACCTAGTTTATTAGTTAAACAATAAACATTTAAACTTCAATTTGTGTATTATATGAACAAAATAGTAGTGATTACATATGTAATTTTATGTTTTTTTTGAAGAAAATGATTGCAACAGAAACTAACCACACCTTATTTGGTTCTTTTCATGTTGAAGTGCGGTTTAGAACAAAATCATCCCGCACTTTTCTTCACCTATTTTTCTTAACAATTTATAATTTTTTAATTTATGAAAACAATAGCAGTAAAGTAACATGAAGGGTAACACAATTTGTTCTCGCAGTGTGTTTCTCCTCTCCCACTGTTAACATTCATTGCTTAAGATTTTTTTTTTGAAAAACAAGCTCAAAACCTAAATAAATAGTGTATAATAAATCCAATATTCATTTCTTTTGCTGGTAAGATGTTTCACAAAAATTGTGAAATTTTCATTCATCCTCGAATTAATAAATGTTGAGGAATATCAATTTCCTTTCCAACATCTGCTTGTTCTTCTTCATCCGTTCCTCCACTGTTATGCCCTATTTCGATCTTTGAAATCCTAATGGAGACATACACATTAGATTCTTAGTGATAAACATATTAATACTAGTTTCACAAAAAAAAATATTAATACTTTAGCAATGATTTAGTTTTTATTTAATGTTGTATTTTTATAAAAAGATTGTACCGGTAAAGAAAGACATATGTACTAAATATTACTGCACAAAGTTTTTTTTACTGAAAATGTACGAACTTTTTCTCACACAATTTCTTAGCTTCTGATTTTTTTTTTAATCGATCATATCCTCATTAAAAAAAAAGAAAATCTACGGATGTGGTTGGACACTACCAAAGACTTCCTTTTTGATTTTTTTTCTAACTAGTTTCCTTTTTGTCTTATGACCTTTTAATTTTTTTTGTAAAAATGGTAACAGTGATGGTGTTAATTAATACTTATAAGTAAAGGTTTGCATAATCCTCATGGAGCTTTGATGAATTGGAACGCATAATCTAAACAGATATATACAGAAATATAACTTGACAAAAATATAAAATCATAAACGTAATATTGATTAGATCATGATTATGAAATACTGGTCATAGATTTTTTTATGACATCGGTCGTAGGTTTAGTGGAGTATTGGATTCGAATCATATAAGGTATCTGATGGTTGGTCATAGGTTTCAAAATAATGTATTGGTTTCGAATAATATACCGTATGTGGTGGTCTAATTTAATTAATAAGATTGTGCACTGAACGGGATGATTTGCATTTTTTGGTATATGAACCAAATGAGAGTCTGACTCATTCAAACGCAACAGTTGTGGAAGTTTGTGAAAGCGGACGGTTGCGGGTTTTAGTAGTTTTATGTTATTTATACGACTTCTACTGCAGTTAGAAATAAGTGTGTTTGCGGGATGACTGGTTAGCTACCAAATACAACAACGGTTTAATAAATATTTACAGTTTTAAATAATTATAAAAATATCAAAAAATAATAATATTATTATAAATATATAAAACGGACTAGAAAAGTTATAGTTTTCAATTTTTTAAAAAATTATAGAAAATAGTTTTATTTTAAAATTTTATAATATTTATTTAAATATAATAGAAAAAATTAGTATTGTTAAGATATATGAGAAGAAAACAAAATTAACTTGATTGAACTGAAAATAATTTTTTATCAGAAATATTTGTTACTCAACCCTTTTTATTAATTTTCTAAAGTTTCTTTCCAATCACATCAGTCACACTTAATTTTTAAGTGAGAAGCCCAATAAGTCTCATGCAAACCTAAATCAAGTTAAGTAGCCTGAAAACATGCAGAAAATTAGATATTAAGGGCAAGGATAATAATCAAAAAGAAATCAAAAACTCAATTTAATACAGAGTTAAAAAAAGTCTAGAGTAGAACAGCATCCTCCGCTATTCCGGGTCCGAAAGTTCGTCTTTTCCGCTGGTGAGAGAGACTGTTTGATAAGAAGGTTGAAAGAAGACTTCTCTTTTTTTTGGGTAAGAAAGAAAGACTTCTTTGATAGACCCAAGACACAACTTTGTTTGCTTTTGCTCTCTCTTTCTTTTTCTGTGTTTGTAGTCACAATCACAAACCCAACTAAAAGTAACGCTCGCTCCCTTCTCTTTAGCTCAAGCGTCCATGGTGGTGATAACTAAGAAGATGATGATGTTGAATAAACTTCATCTCTTATACTTATTCTTTTTCATATGTTCCTCTACTCTTACGTCCTCTTTTGACCCTAGAAACCCTGAAGGTGAGCACCTCCAATAGTGGAGATATCCACATTAGATATAATGATAAAAATATGGGAGTAGGGGTTGAACTTGAGTTTTAAAGCTGTTCTACAAAATGTTACTGCATGAACATTTTTTTACGGAAACTAGATGCAATTCTACGACCACAATTTCTTACCTTTTGATTTTTATTATTTTTAATTGATCATGTCCCCATTAAAAGAGCCTACCGATGTGGTTGAAGAATACCAAAGACTTCCTTTTTTTCATATGACCTTTTGTAATTATTGTAAAAATGGTAACAGTGGTGGCGTTAATACAAATAAAGAATTGTTTTGCATGATCCTCATAGAGCCTTGAAGAACCGGGACGATTTTCTGTTGATCCTTGTACCTGGGTTATGATCACTTGCTCCATCGGTAATAATAAAATGTAATTAACTTTTTAATGTAAGCAAAAGTTTCGTGTAATAATAAAATGTCATCTTTTTAGGTACAATTGGTGATCAAGAATCTATTTCTGGGAGTCAAGCATTTCGTTGAGGAAACGAAAGACCTTTGGATCACCTCCATCGGTGAATTCAAAGACAAGATAAAAGACAGGTAACAATGGTATTTAAGTTTTTTTGCAGGTTTCTAATGGATTTTGTTTTTTTTATCGGGAATTGTACTTCATAATTTATATTATTTATGGATAATATTTTTAATTTTATTATATTTTCTTTTCATATGTCTACAGAAATTTTACGAAAACTAAACATAATAATATTATTCACCTAAAATAAAGAATTACAACACATATATGAAACCATTCTAATTAGTCCATATATAAAATATGTTACTTCTAAAACTATGCACTATTTATTCCATATTTTCAATGAAGTATCTTCTTAAACACACAAATTATTTTGGGACATTGAAATTATACATACACACAATAACTACCTCTTGATACTGAAGTTACTTTGTTCCCTCTCGTCCATATCAAATATTGGTAGGGATGTCAAACAGGTTGTCCCGTCCCGTCCCGTCCCGTACCGCAGCGGGCTCACTACCTTGCGGGACAACTCCGGTTAGGTCCGCACGGGACGCGGTCCCCAGAAGTTCGTCCCAATCCCGTACCGCGAAGCCCACAGGCTCTTGCGGTCCATCCCGCGGGATTCTAGCCAAATGGATGCATTTTGCTTCTTGATGCTGCAGATAGCTCCGCCAGTGCTCCATAACGCCTCAGACTGCTCCAAAACCCACCTGAGTTCACATAATAATAAAAACATGAGACACAAATTCACATTAACACTTTACACATATACAAAACATTTTAAACAGAGACCTTTATATATACTAAATTGTTGCAAATTTTAGAAGAGGATGATGTGGCTACAGGTCATAAGGTCTGTGTCTGTGGGCTGAGGCTCGAGTACTTAAGAGAGAGGGAGGTTAGCTATTGAGAGGTATCTAGAGTTTAGATCAATCAAGTGTTAAAGGGGGGGGGGTGAGAGTACTCCATTATAAACCTCTCAAGGTTCTTGAATCCTTGTATAATCGTTATCTAGCTTTATTTCTGCGTTGTTCTCTGTTGGGGATACATTTCACTTAACAAGATAATACTGATACTTGGTTTGCAATTTGTGCAGCTGTAGCTAAAGCTATTACTGCATGGAAACTGGTATTGGTTGGGAGGTTTAGATTACTTAATCGCTGGTGTGACTTCATCGAGGTTACTTTCTTTTCTTCCGTTTTTTTTTTCATTAGTGTAAACGTTTGTTTCTTGTGTTAGTCTATCTAATTACACGAAGATGATGTTTTCAAATTCTAGAAATATCAACGGCACAATATTTCAGAAGATACCTTGCAGCAAGTCTTGGCGTTTAGTCGTTGCGTACATGAGAATCTTGAAGGGTATGACTCTGAAGGTACACATTCTTTAGACTTCTCATCAAAAACAAATGTACAGGATCGTCTATGTTAATTCTTCTGAAGTTGATGAAGTAAATTTTGTGTACTGAAAAAATAAATTCATGTATAAGATGAGATGATCAAGTCTGAAACAAAATAAATTTAAGAAAAACTTCAAATGATAGTATTCAAGCATCTTTAACATGCAATGTGTAAATTCAATAAGATAAAACACCAAATCCAACTAAGATAAAACATCAAATCCAACTAAAGCAAAACACCAAATTGAAGTAAAGCAAAGCAACCAATCAATCTTCATCTTCCCCATTGACAATGGACTCAAATGATGGTAATTTCCCTTCACCATCGCCATCGCCATCACCATCGCCATCACCATCTCCCTCACCATCACCATCACCATCACCATCACCATCACCATCACTAGCAATTTCATCATCTCCAAATGAAGAATATGCATTTAACTTATGATACAAGGTAGGAAAACTCGAAAAATATTATAAAGGAAGTTATATACCATGTGCATAAGATTCATATCCTTTGATCCAATTCCTAGTGCATATCAGAGCTTGCACATTTTTGGGGAGTAGTCGACTCCTATATTTATTTAGCACTCGCGATCCAATGCTAAAGGAGGACTCTGAAGCCACTGTATTAATTGGAACACTTAACAGATCACATGCCATTGCAGCCAAATCACCATATCGATGGGCATTATCTTGCGAGAAACTAGTTTTCCCTCCAGATTGAGTTGTTGTTGTTTTCCTCGATTCCTTGGATACAATTTACACCTCAGACGATGCCTTCTCAACCCACTGGTTCCATGCGAATGGGAATGCCATGCATACTCATTCTTGCAGTGATTGCATGCAGCTTTCATCGTTCCTTTAGCTTTATGGACCACAGTGAAATCGGGCCACACATCTGATCGTTGCCTATCTTCCCTTTCCTCTTCACCAATTGCATTCAACTCTTCCTCATTCATCTCAGCCTCATCCAATTCATCGCCAAGCTCTGGTATCTCCTCAATCATAGACGATACCTTCTTCTTTTGCGACTGGCTAGCCGAGACGTTGCCTTTTCGTGACCGAGACATTGGCTTTCTTATACCTCCACGAATCACTGCTTTCGCAGGTACATACTTCCCCTTTCTACGCGCCTGTGAAGAGGAGCCAAAGCCACCATCTATAGTGGATTGCATCATGCGTTTTTTGGTGGCTGTTCCAAAACTGCTCTTGCTGCAAGGCTGGGTTGTTTGAGTTTGTGGAGTGATTTCAACATCAGAATCATCGCTATCATCGTTTAGACTGATGATTCTTTTTTTGCTTCCTTGCTTCTTTCCACCGGAAGCAAAAGCAAGAAGATCACCACTTTCAACCCTTTGATCAACGGACTCTTCAGCTGCAGCAAGAGCTGCTAAGGTACCTGCAGACGCAATATCCACTGAACGTAATGGAGAGAAGTCAGTGTGCATCGTGAACTGCTCTTCTGAATCGCTCTTTGATCCCATGGCTGCTCTTGTTTTTTCTAGGTTTTTTTTTGCTTTGGACGTGAAGTAAATTGTGTGATCGTGATATTAGGGTTTTTAAATGTATCTAAAATATTTTTTTTATATTTTAAATTATAGTAACTAATTTAAAAATTTCCTATATTATTGTAACAACTTTAAATAAATTTGCTTGAGGACAAGCACATTTAAATCACGTTCTAACTTCTACATCATACAAGTAATTACGTAAACGGTAAACAAACAACCAGTGGCACATAAACAGCAAGTGTTCTATCAATGTTCTTTAATTCTTTTATCTATAAAAGCAACCTAAACAAGACAGTGATCCGATAACCTAGCAAAGCCATCTAATCTCGACTGTGTTCTATCATCTTACTAACCTGAAGTCATTAAAGCACCTGCAGACTGCAGCAGACGAAGCTGGTAACTAATGGAGCAGCTGCTTTATGTACCATTGGTCTCCTTCCTTGAGAAAAATTTCATACCTCATGACAGAAAACAAAAAAAAAAGGCGTGTTAACAATTTGATTACAAATGTTGCTATCATTATCAGATTTGAACAAAAACAGAATAACAAAAAATGAAACAGAACTATCATCTTACTAACAAAAAAAAATGAATCAGAACTACTCTAATTTACTCAAGAAGATAAAAATTAAAGTAACACCGTACATGTTATCTGGATCTTTTAACAATACAGTGATCGATAACCTAGCAAAGCAAGACTTTGTTCTATCTATGCTAAACAACAGAAGTCTCACACATTTAAGAGCACATATGACAGACAGAGACAAGTTGATCGAACTTCAAAAGCAACCGTGGTCTAACGTAAGAGCTTTCGGGAACAGAAAAGAAACTATATTAAGTCATTTAGCAGCACACTCAGCATCAAATGGCTAACCTTAGGTTCTAGTTACAGACCAAGACGATAGAAAGGCTACATCACAGGATCCACTACGCATGCTCCTTTGCTTTCTGTTCCTCCCTCCATTTATCCTGCAAGATAATAAAATAATGAGACAAAGAGACATTCCATACATGTTGTAATGATAATAAACAGTGAAGATAAAATACAGTTCCTGGTACCTCAAATTCTTTTTCCTCTTGTACGACCTTAGCTAAAGCTTTTTCTTTCTTCTGAGCCCACTATTTCTTCTCCTTCACTTGCCTTTTGATATCCTGAACCCAACGAAACAGTCCTATCAAGTAAAACAATAAACGCAGAGAAAACAGAGTTATAAATCTCATGCTTCTTTGTGGTCAATACCTGATAAAACGAGGTTGAGTGATGTCTGGCTCCTCTTCCAGTCCCAATAGATAGCCACAGATAATTCCCATTACGGGAAGCTTGCATCGGAACCGCTGAAACCACTATCACAATCGTAATGAACCACCAGAGAACACGGTATAGTTCCTGCAAGGACAGATAAGAGTTTTACTTACTTGATATACAAACAAACAATAAATTACAGACACAACAGAAACATAAGACACAGCCAAACAATGGATCAAGTAGTTAACACAACCTGAAAAAAAAACATGGAAAATTATACAAGAGTTAGAGATACCTCAAAAACCAGCCGTTGTAGTAGATGGTAGAAGCAGCCATTGTAGTCAGCCACTCGATATAACAGATTTTTTTTTCTTATTTAGCTAACAAACTGAAGAAAAAATACAAGAGTTACAACAGACATTTTAAGTTCCAAAAACTTGAAATTTAAGTCAGAAATACATTAATCTGTACATGCATCTCTCTATATGTGAAATTTAGAAGCTCGCGAGGAAAGAGTAGAAGACACATTGAAGAAGAAGAATCAGATTTTTTGGAGCCTTCTGGGTTTAGCTTCTCTACTGCATCTCGAACACGATCTCGACACCAGAACCACTGTCACGTGTCTGACATCAAACGGCCATCGTTGGAGCTCGGTTTCTTCCCACGATCATCGTCGGTGCTCCATAGCCTTTCACTGTTTTCCTTTTCAGGTGAATAAAGCAAATGAAACTTCTGGATGCGGGACGAAGAGGAAACCGCAGTTGACTGTGGGCCGTCCCGCTTCAAGACCTGTACCGCACAAGCCCACTCCCGCAAGGCCCGCTATTTTGCGGGTAAGGAATTCATCGGCCCGAACCCGCCCCGCACCAAGCTCTAACGGGCTGGGCCCGCGGTCCAGTCCCCACTTTTTTACATTCCTAAATATTGAGGACCAACTTTTCTCCATGGCTGATGCTTTCTCCAAAAGACGGTGGTATTATTATGTAAAATCCGTTACTTCTAAAGATATATACTATTTATTCCATATTTTGAATTTTGTTATGCCCGCACAGAGTACGGGCCGGTCACCTAGTTTATTAGTTAAACAATACACATTTAAACTTCAATTTGTGTATTATATGAACAAAATAACAGTACATATGTAATTTTATGTTTTTTTTAAAGAAAATGATTGCAACAGAAACTAACCACACCTTATTTGTTTCTTTTCATGTTGAAGTGCAGTTTATAAAAAAATCATTCTGCACTTTTCTGCACCTATTTTTCTTAACAATATATAATTTTTTAATTTATGAAAACAATAGCAGTAAAGTAACATGAAGGGTGACACAATTTGTTCTCGCAGTGTGTTTCTCCTCTCCCACTGTTAACATTCATTGCTTAAGATTTTTCTTGAAAAACAAGCTCAAAACCTAATAAATAGTGTAAAATAAATCCGATATTCATTTGTTTTGCTGGTAAGATGTTTCACAAAAATTGTGAAATTTTGATTCATCCTCGAATTAATAAATGTTGAGGAATATCAATTTCCTCTCCAACATCTGCTTGTTCTTCTTCATCTGTTCCTCCACTGTTATGCCCTATTTCGATCTTTGAAATCCTAATGGAGACATACACATTAGATTCTTAGTGATAAAAATATTAATACTAGTTTCACAAAAAAAATATTAATACTTTAGCAATGATTTAGTTATTATTTAATTTTGTATTTTTATAAAAAGATTGTACCGGTAAAGAAAGACATATGTACTAAATATTACTGCACAAATTTTTTTTTCTGAAAATGTACGAACTTCTTCTCACACAATTTCTTAGCTTTTGATTTTTTTAATCGATCATATCCTCATTAAAAAAAAAGAAAACCTACCGATGTGGTTGGACAATACCAAAGACTTCCTTTTTGTTTTTTTTTCTAACTAGTTTCCTTTTTGTCTTATGACCTTTTAATTTTTTTGTAAAAATGGTAACAGTGATGGTGTTAATTAATACTTATAAGTAAAGGTTTGCATAATCCTCATGGAGCTTTGATGAATTGGAACGCATAATCTAAACAGATATATACAAAAAATATAACTTGACAAAAATATATAATCATAAACGTAATATTGATTAGATCATGATTATGAAATACTGGTCATAGGTTTTTTTATGACATCGGTCGTAGGTTTAGTGGAGTATTGGATTCGAATCATATAAGGTATCTGATGGTTGGTCATAGGTTTCAAAATAGTGTATTGGTTTCGAATAATATAACGTATGTGGTGGTCTAATTTAATTAATAAGATTGTGCACTGAACGGGATGATTTACGTTTTTTGGTATAGGAACCAAATGAGAGTCTGACTCATTCAAACGCAACAGTTGTGGATGTTTGTGAAAGCAGACGGTTGCGGGTTTTAGTAATTTTAAGTTATTTATACGATTTCTACTGCAGTTAGAAATAAGTGTGTTTGCGGGATGATTGGTTAACTACCAAATACAACAACGGTTTAATAAATATTTACAGTTTTAAATAATTATAAGAATATCAAAAAATCATAATATTATTATAAATATATAAAACGGATTAGAAAAGTTATAGTTTTAAATTTTTTAAAAAATTATAGAAAATAGTTTTATTTTAAAATTTTATAATATTTATTAAAATATAATAGAATAAAATTAGTATTGTTAAGATATATGAGAAGAAAACAAAATTAACTTGATTGAACTGAAAATAATTTTTGATCAGAAATATTTGTTACTCAACCTTTTTTATTAGTTTTCTAAAGTTTCTTTTCAATCACATCAGTCACACTCTTAATTTTTAAGTGAGAAGCCCAATAAGTCTCATGCAAACCTAAATCAAGTTGAGTAGCCTGAAAACATGCAGAAAATTTGATATTAAAGGCAAGGATAATAATCAAAAAGTAATCAAAAACTCAATTTAATACAGAGTTAAAAAAGTCTAGAGTAGACCAGCATCCTCCACTATTCCGGGTCTGAAAGTCTGTCTTTTCCGTTGGTGAGAGAGACTGTTTGATAAGAAGGTTGAAAGAAGACTTCTCTTTTTTTTGGGTAAGAAAGAAAGACTTCTTTGATAGACCCAAGACACAACTTTGTTTGCTTTTGCTCTCTCTTTCTTTTTTTGTGTTTGTAGTCACAATCACAAACCCAACTAAAAGTAACGCTCGCTCCCTTCTCTTTAGCTCAAGCGTCCATGGTGGTGATAACTAAGAAGATGATGATGTTGAATCAACTTCATCTCTTCTACTTATTCTTTTCCATATGTTCCTCTAATCTTACGTCCTCTTTTGACCCTAGAAACCCTGAAGGTGAGCACCTCCAATAGTGGAGATATCCACATTAGATATAATGATAAAAATATGGGAGTAAGGGTTGAACTTGATTTTTAAAGCGGTTCTACAAAATGTTACTGCAGGAACATTTTTTTACGGAAACTGAATGCAATTCTACGACCACAATTTCTTACCTTTTGATTTTTATTATTTTTAATTAATCATGTCCCCATTAAAAGAACCTACTGGTGTGGTTGAAGAATACCAAAGACTTCCTTTTTTTCATATGACCTTTTGTAATTATTGTAAAAATGGTAACAGTGGTGGCGTCAATACAAATAAATAATTGTTTTGCATGATCCTCATATAGCTTTGAAGAACCGGGACGATTTTTCTGTTGATCCTGTACCTGGGTTATGATCACTTGCTCCATCGGTAATAATAAAATGTAATTAACTTTTTAATGTAAGCAAAAGTTTCGTGTGATAATAAAATGTCATCTTTTTAGGTACAATTGGTAATCAAGAATCTATTTATGGGAGTACCAGCATTTTGTTGAGGAAACGAAAGACCTTTGGATCACCTCCATCGGTGAATTCAAAGACAAGATAAAAGACAGGTAACAATGGTATTTAAATTTTTTTGCAGGTTTCTAATGGATTTTGTTTTCTTTATCGGGAATTGTACTTCATAATTTATATTATTTATGGATAATATTTTTAATTTTATTATATTTTCTTTTCATATGTCTACAGAAATTTTACAAAAACTAAACATAATAATATTATTCACCTAAAATAAAGAATTACAACACATATATGAAACAATTCTAATTAGTCCATATATAAAATATGTTACTTCTAAAACTATTCACTATTTATTCCATATTTTCAATGAAGTATCTTCTTAAACACACAAATTATTTTGGGAAATTGCAAATATACATACTTACAATAACTGCCTCTTGATACTGAAGTTACTTTGTTCCCTCTCGTCCATATCAAATATGAGGACCAACTTTTCTCCATGGCTGATGCTTTCTCCAAAAGACGGTGGTATTATTATGTAAAATCCGTTACTTCTAAAGATATATACTATTTATTCCATATTTTCAATTTTTTTATGCCCGCACAGAGTACGGGCCGGTCACCTAGTTTATTAGTTAAACAATACACATTTAAACTTCAATTTGTGTATTATATGAACAAAATAGTAGTGATTACATATGTAATTTTACGTTTTTTTTAAAGAAAATGATTGCAACAGAAACTAACCACACCTCATTTGTTTCTTTTCATGTTGAAGTGCGGTTTAGAACAAAATCATCCCGCACTTTTCTGCATCTATTTCTCTTAACAATTTTTTTTTTTTTTAATTTATGAAAACAATAGCAGTAAAGTAACATGAAGGGTGACACAATTTTTTTTCGCAGTGTGTTTCTCCTTTCCCACTGTTAACATTCATTGCTTAAGATTTTCTTGAAAAACAAGCTCAAAACCTAAATAAATAGTGTAAAATAAATCCAATATTCATTTGTTTTGCTCGTAAGATGTTTCACAAAAATTGTGAAATTTTCATTCATCCTCGAATTAATAAATGTTGAGGAATATCAATTTACTTTCCAACATCTGCTTGTTCTTCTTCATCCGTTCCTCCACTGCTATGACCTATTTCGATCTTTGAAATCCTAATGGAGACATACACATTAGATTCTTAGTGATAAAAATATTAATTCTAGTTTCACAAAAAAAAATATTAATACTTTAGCAATGATTTAGTTTTTATTTAATTTTGTATTTTTATAAAAAGATTGTACCGGTAAAGTAAGACATATGTACTAAATATTACTGCACAAAGTTTTTTTTACTGAAAATGTACGAACTTCTTCTCACACAATTTTTTAGCTTTTGATTTTTTTAATCGATCATATCCCCGTTAAAAAAAGAAAACCTACCGATGTGGTTGGACAATACGAAAGACTTCCTTTTTGTTTTTTTTCTAACTAGTTTCCTTTTTGTCTTATGACCTTTTAAATTTTTTGTAAAAATGGTAACAGTGATGGTGTTAATTAATACTTATAAGTAAAATCCTCATGGAGCTTTCATGAATTGGAACGCATAATCTAAACAGATATATACAGAAATATAACTTGACAAAAATATAAAATCATAAACGTAATATTGATTAGATCATGATTATGAAATACTGGTCAAAGGTTTTTTTATGACATCGGTTGAGGTTTAGTGGAGTATTGGATTCGAATCATATAAGGTATCTGATGGTTGGTCATAGGTTTCAAAATAGTGTATTGGTTTCGAATAATATAACGTATGTGGTGGTCTAGTTTAATTAATAAGATTGTGCACTGAACGGGATGATTTACGTTTTTTGGTATAGGAACCAAATGAGAGTCTGACTCATTCAAACGCAACATTGTGGAAGTTTGTGAAAGCGGACGGTTGCGGGTTTTAGTAGTTTTAAGTTATTTATACGATTTCTACTGCAATTAGAAATAAGTGTGTTTGCGGGATGACTGGTTAACTACCAAATACAACAACGGTTTAATAAATATTTGCAGTTTTAAATAATTATAAGAATATCAAAAAATCATAATATTATTATAAATATATAAAACGGATTAGAAAAGTTATAGTTTTAAATTTTTTAAAAAATTATAGAAAATAGTTTTATTTTAAAAATTTAAAATTTTATAATATTTATTAAAATATAATAGAATAAAATTAGTATTGTTAAGATATATGAGAAGAAAACAAAATTAACTTGATTGAACTGAAAATAATTTTTGATCAGAAATATTTGTTACTCAACCTTTTTTATTAGTTTTCTAAAGTTTCTTTTCAATCACATCAGTCACACTCTTAATTTTTAAGTGAGAAGCCCAATAAGTCTCATGCAAACCTAAATCAAGTTGAGTAGCCTGAAAACATGCAGAAAATTTGATATTAAAGGCAAGGATAATAATCAAAAAGTAATCAAAAACTCAATTTAATACAGAGTTAAAAAAGTCTAGAGTAGACCAGCATCCTCCACTATTCCGGGTCTGAAAGTCTGTCTTTTCCGTTGGTGAGAGAGACTGTTTGATAAGAAGGTTGAAAGAAGACTTCTCTTTTTTTTGGGTAAGAAAGAAAGACTTCTTTGATAGACCCAAGACACAACTTTGTTTGCTTTTGCTCTCTCTTTCTTTTTTTGTGTTTGTAGTCACAATCACAAACCCAACTAAAAGTAACGCTCGCTCCCTTCTCTTTAGCTCAAGCGTCCATGGTGGTGATAACTAAGAAGATGATGATGTTGAATCAACTTCATCTCTTCTACTTATTCTTTTCCATATGTTCATCTAATCTTACGTCCTCTTTTGACCCTAGAAACCCTGAAGGTGAGCACCTCCAATAGTGGAGATATCCACATTAGATATAATGATAAAAATATGGGAGTAAGGGTTGAACTTGATTTTTAAAGCGGTTCTACAAAATGTTACTGCAGGAACATTTTTTTACGGAAACTGAATGCAATTCTACGACCACAATTTCTTACCTTTTGATTTTTATTATTTTTAATTAATCATGTCCCCATTAAAAGAACCTACTGGTGTGGTTGAAGAATACCAAAGACTTCCTTTTTTTCATATGACCTTTTGTAATTATTGTAAAAATGGTAACAGTGGTGGCGTCAATACAAATAAATAATTGTTTTGCATGATCCTCATATAGCTTTGAAGAACCGGGACGATTTTTCTGTTGATCCTGTACCTGGGTTATGATCACTTGCTCCATCGGTAATAATAAAATGTAATTAACTTTTTAATGTAAGCAAAAGTTTCGTGTGATAATAAAATGTCATCTTTTTAGGTACAATTGGTAATCAAGAATCTATTTATGGGAGTACCAGCATTTTGTTGAGGAAACGAAAGACCTTTGGATCACCTCCATCGGTGAATTCAAAGACAAGATAAAAGACAGGTAACAATGGTATTTAAATTTTTTTGCAGGTTTCTAATGGATTTTGTTTTCTTTATCGGGAATTGTACTTCATAATTTATATTATTTATGGATAATATTTTTAATTTTATTATATTTTCTTTTCATATGTCTACAGAAATTTTACAAAAACTAAACATAATAATATTATTCACCTAAAATAAAGAATTACAACACATATATGAAACAATTCTAATTAGTCCATATATAAAATATGTTACTTCTAAAACTATTCACTATTTATTCCATATTTTCAATGAAGTATCTTCTTAAACACACAAATTATTTTGGGAAATTGCAAATATACATACTTACAATAACTGCCTCTTGATACTGAAGTTACTTTGTTCCCTCTCGTCCATATCAAATATGAGGACCAACTTTTCTCCATGGCTGATGCTTTCTCCAAAAGACGGTGGTATTATTATGTAAAATCCGTTACTTCTAAAGATATATACTATTTATTCCATATTTTCAATTTTTTTATGCCCGCACAGAGTACGGGCCGGTCACCTAGTTTATTAGTTAAACAATACACATTTAAACTTCAATTTGTGTATTATATGAACAAAATAGTAGTGATTACATATGTAATTTTACGTTTTTTTTAAAGAAAATGATTGCAACAGAAACTAACCACACCTCATTTGTTTCTTTTCATGTTGAAGTGCGGTTTAGAACAAAATCATCCCGCACTTTTCTGCATCTATTTCTCTTAACAATTTATTTTTTTTTTAATTTATGAAAACAATAGCAGTAAAGTAACATGAAGGGTGACACAATTTTTTTTCGCAGTGTGTTTCTCCTTTCCCACTGTTAACATTCATTGCTTAAGATTTTCTTGAAAAACAAGCTCAAAACCTAAATAAATAGTGTAAAATAAATCCAATATTCATTTGTTTTGCTCGTAAGATGTTTCACAAAAATTGTGAAATTTTCATTCATCCTCGAATTAATAAATGTTGAGGAATATCAATTTCCTTTCCAACATCTGCTTGTTCTTCTTCATCCGTTCCTCCACTGCTATGACCTATTTCGATCTTTGAAATCCTAATGGAGACATACACATTAGATTCTTAGTGATAAAAATATTAATTCTAGTTTCACAAAAAAAAATATTAATACTTTAGCAATGATTTAGTTTTTATTTAATTTTGTATTTTTATAAAAAGATTGTACCGGTAAAGTAAGACATATGTACTAAATATTACTGCACAAAGTTTTTTTTACTGAAAATGTACGAACTTCTTCTCACACAATTTTTTAGCTTTTGATTTTTTTAATCGATCATATCCCCGTTAAAAAAAGAAAACCTACCGATGTGGTTGGACAATACGAAAGACTTCCTTTTTGTTTTTTTTTCTAACTAGTTTCCTTTTTGTCTTATGACCTTTTAAATTTTTTGTAAAAATGGTAACAGTGATGGTGTTAATTAATACTTATAAGTAAAATCCTCATGGAGCTTTCATGAATTGGAACGCATAATCTAAACAGATATATACAGAAATATAACTTGACAAAAATATAAAATCATAAACGTAATATTGATTAGATCATGATTATGAAATACTGGTCAAAGGTTTTTTTATGACATCGGTTGAGGTTTAGTGGAGTATTGGATTCGAATCATATAAGGTATCTGATGGTTGGTCATAGGTTTCAAAATAGTGTATTGGTTTCGAATAATATAACGTATGTGGTGGTCTAGTTTAATTAATAAGATTGTGCACTGAACGGGATGATTTACGTTTTTTGGTATAGGAACCAAATGAGAGTCTGACTCATTCAAACGCAACATTGTGGAAGTTTGTGAAAGCGGACGGTTGCGGGTTTTAGTAGTTTTAAGTTATTTATACGATTTCTACTGCAATTAGAAATAAGTGTGTTTGCGGGATGACTGGTTAACTACCAAATACAACAACGGTTTAATAAATATTTGCAGTTTTAAATAATTATAAGAATATCAAAAAATCATAATATTATTATAAATATATAAAACGGATTAGAAAAGTTATAGTTTTAAATTTTTTAAAAAATTATAGAAAATAGTTTTATTTTAAAAATTTAAAATTTTATAATATTTATTAAAATATAATAGAATAAAATTAGTATTGTTAAGATATATGAGAAGATAACAAAATTAACTTGATTGAACTGAAAATAATTTTTGATCAGAAATATTTGTTACTCAACCTTTTTTATTAGTTTTCTAAAGTTTCTTTTCAATCACATCAGTCACACTCTTAATTTTTAAGTGAGAAGCCCAATAAGTCTCATGCAAACCTAAATCAAGTTGAGTAGCCTGAAAACATGCAGAAAATTTGATATTAAAGGCAAGGATAATAATCAAAAAGTAATCAAAAACTCAATTTAATACAGAGTTAAAAAAGTCTAGAGTAGACCAGCATCCTCCACTATTCCGGGTCTGAAAGTCTGTCTTTTCCGTTGGTGAGAGAGACTGTTTGATAAGAAGGTTGAAAGAAGACTTCTCTTTTTTTGGGTAAGAAAGAAAGACTTCTTTGATAGACCCAAGACACAACTTTGTTTGCTTTTGCTCTCTCTTTCTTTTTTTGTGTTTGTAGTCACAATCACAAACCCAACTAAAAGTAACGCTCGCTCCCTTCTCTTTAGCTCAAGCGTCCATGGTGGTGATAACTAAGAAGATGATGATGTTGAATCAACTTCATCTCTTCTACTTATTCTTTTCCATATGTTCCTCTAATCTTACGTCCTCTTTTGACCCTAGAAACCCTGAAGGTGAGCACCTCCAATAGTGGAGATATCCACATTAGATATAATGATAAAAATATGGGAGTAAGGGTTGAACTTGATTTTTAAAGCGGTTCTACAAAATGTTACTGCAGGAACATTTTTTTACGGAAACTGAATGCAATTCTACAACCACAATTTCTTACCTTTTGATTTTTATTATTTTTAATTAATCATGTCCCCATTAAAAGAACCTACTGGTGTGGTTGAAGAATACCAAAGACTTCATTTTTTTCATATGACCTTTTGTAATTATTGTAAAAATGGTAACAGTGGTGGCGTCAATACAAATAAATAATTGTTTTGCATGATCCTCATATAGCTTTGAAGAACCGGGACGATTTTTCTGTTGATCCTGTACCTGGGTTATGATCACTTGCTCCATCGGTAATAATAAAATGTAATTAACTTTTTAATGTAAGCAAAAGTTTCGTGTGATAATAAAATGTCATCTTTTTAGGTACAATTGGTAATCAAGAATCTATTTATGGGAGTACCAGCATTTTGTTGAGGAAACGAAAGACCTTTGGATCACCTCCATCGGTGAATTCAAAGACAAGATAAAAGACAGGTAACAATGGTATTTAAATTTTTTTGCAGGTTTCTAATGGATTTTGTTTTCTTTATCGGGAATTGTACTTCATAATTTATATTATTTATGGATAATATTTTTAATTTTATTATATTTTCTTTTCATATGTCTACAGAAATTTTACAAAAACTAAACATAATAATATTATTCACCTAAAATAAAGAATTACAACACATATATGAAACAATTCTAATTAGTCCATATATAAAATATGTTACTTCTAAAACTATTCACTATTTATTCCATATTTTCAATGAAGTATCTTCTTAAACACACAAATTATTTTGGGAAATTGCAAATATACATACTTACAATAACTGCCTCTTGATACTGAAGTTACTTTGTTCCCTCTCGTCCATATCAAATATGAGGACCAACTTTTCTCCATGGCTGATGCTTTCTCCAAAAGACGGTGGTGTTATTATGTAAAATCCGTTACTTCTAAAGATATATACTATTTATTCCATATTTTCAATTTTTTTATGCCCGCACAGAGTACGGGCCGGTCACCTAGTTTATTAGTTAAACAATACACATTTAAACTTCAATTTGTGTATTATATGAACAAAATAGTAGTGATTACATATGTAATTTTACGTTTTTTTTAAAGAAAATGATTGCAACAGAAACTAACCACACCTCATTTGTTTCTTTTCATGTTGAAGTGCGGTTTAGAACAAAATCATCCCGCACTTTTCTGCATCTATTTCTCTTAACAATTTATTTTTTTTTTAATTTATGAAAACAATAGCAGTAAAGTAACATGAAGGGTGACACAATTTTTTTTCGCAGTGTGTTTCTCCTTTCCCACTGTTAACATTCATTGCTTAAGATTTTCTTGAAAAACAAGCTCAAAACCTAAATAAATAGTGTAAAATAAATCCAATATTCATTTGTTTTGCTCGTAAGATGTTTCACAAAAATTGTGAAATTTTCATTCATCCTCGAATTAATAAATGCTGAGGAATATCAATTTCCTTTCCAACATCTGCTTGTTCTTCTTCATCCGTTCCTCCACTGCTATGACCTATTTCGATCTTTGAAATCCTAATGGAGACATACACATTAGATTCTTAGTGATAAAAATATTAATTCTAGTTTCACAAAAAAAAATATTAATACTTTAGCAATGATTTAGTTTTTATTTAATTTTGTATTTTTATAAAAAGATTGTACCGGTAAAGTAAGACATATGTACTAAATATTACTGCACAAAGTTTTTTTTACTGAAAATGTACGAACTTCTTCTCACACAATTTTTTAGCTTTTGATTTTTTTAATCGATCATATCCCCGTTAAAAAAAGAAAACCTACCGATGTGGTTGGACAATACGAAAGACTTCCTTTTTGTTTTTTTTTCTAACTAGTTTCCTTTTTGTCTTATGACCTTTTAAATTTTTTGTAAAAATGGTAACAGTGATGGTGTTAATTAATACTTATAAGTAAAATCCTCATGGAGCTTTCATGAATTGGAACGCATAATCTAAACAGATATATACAGAAATATAACTTGACAAAAATATAAAATCATAAACGTAATATTGATTAGATCATGATTATGAAATACTGGTCAAAGGTTTTTTTATGACATCGGTTGAGGTTTAGTGGAGTATTGGATTCGAATCATATAAGGTATCTGATGGTTGGTCATAGGTTTCAAAATAGTGTATTGGTTTCGAATAATATAACGTATGTGGTGGTCTAGTTTAATTAATAAGATTGTGCACTGAACGGGATGATTTACGTTTTTTGGTATAGGAACCAAATGAGAGTCTGACTCATTCAAACGCAACATTGTGGAAGTTTGTGAAAGCGGACGGTTGCGGGTTTTAGTAGTTTTAAGTTATTTATACGATTTCTACTGCAATTAGAAATAAGTGTGTTTGCGGGATGACTGGTTAACTACCAAATACAACAACGGTTTAATAAATATTTGCAGTTTTAAATAATTATAAGAATATCAAAAAATCATAATATTATTATAAATATATAAAACGGATTAGAAAAGTTATAGTTTTAAATTTTTTAAAAAATTATAGAAAATAGTTTTATTTTAAAAATTTAAAATTTTATAATATTTATTAAAATATAATAGAATAAAATTAGTATTGTTAAGATATATGAGAAGAAACAAAATTAACTTGATTGAACTGAAAATAATTTTTGATCAGAAATATTTGTTACTCAACCTTTTTTATTAGTTTTCTAAAGTTTCTTTTCAATCACATCAGTCACACTCTTAATTTTTAAGTGAGAAGCCCAATAAGTCTCATGCAAACCTAAATCAAGTTGAGTAGCCTGAAAACATGCAGAAAATTTGATATTAAAGGCAAGGATAATAATCAAAAAGTAATCAAAAACTCAATTTAATACAGAGTTAAAAAAAGTCTAGAGTAGACCAGCATCCTCCACTATTCCGGGTCTGAAAGTCTGTCTTTTCCGTTGGTGAGAGAGACTGTTTGATAAGAAGGTTGAAAGAAGACTTCTCTTTTTTTTGGGTAAGAAAGAAAGACTTCTTTGATAGACCCAAGACACAACTTTGTTTGCTTTTGCTCTCTCTTTCTTTTTTTGTGTTTGTAGTCACAATCACAAACCCAACTAAAAGTAACGCTCGCTCCCTTCTCTTTAGCTCAAGCGTCCATGGTGGTGATAACTAAGAAGATGATGATGTTGAATCAACTTCATCTCTTCTACTTATTCTTTTCCATATGTTCCTCTAATCTTACGTCCTCTTTTGACCCTAGAAACCCTGAAGGTGAGCACCTCCAATAGTGGAGATATCCACATTAGATATAATGATAAAAGTATGGGAGTAAGGGTTGAACTTGATTTTTAAAGCGGTTCTACAAAATGTTACTGCAGGAACATTTTTTTACGGAAACTGGATGCAATTCTACGACCACAATTTCTTACCTTTTGATTTTTATTATTTTTATTTAATCATGTCCCCATTAAAAGAACCTACTGGTGTGGTTGAAGAATACCAAAGACTTCCTTTTTTCATATGACCTTTTGTAATTATTGTAAAAATGGTAACAGTGGTGGCGTTAATACAAATAAAAAAATTGTTTTGCATGATCCTCATAGAGCTTTGAAGAACCGGGACGAGTTTTCTGTTGATCCTTGTACCTGGGTTATGATCACTTGCTCCATCGGTAATAATAAAATGTAATTAACTTTTTAATGTAAGCAAAAGTTTCGTGTGATAATAAAATGTCATCTTTTTAGGTACAATTGGTAATCAAGAATCTATTTATGGGAGTACCAGCATTTCGTTGAGGAAACGAAAGACCTTTGGATCACCTCCATCGGTGAATTCAAAGACAAGATAAAAGACAGGTAACAATGGTATTTAAATTTTTTTGTAGGTTTCTAATGGATTTTGTTTTCTTTATCGGGAATTGTACTTCATAATTTATATTATTTATGGATAATATTTTTAATTCTATTATATTTTCTTTTCATATGTCTACAGAAATTTTACGAAAACTAAACATAATAATATTATTCACCTAAAATAAAGAGTTACAACACATATATGAAACAATTCTAATTAGTCCATATATAAAATATGTTATTTCTAAAACTATGCACTATTTATTCCATATTTTCAATGAAGTATCTTCTTAAACACACAAATTATTTTGGGAAATTGCAATTATACATACACACAATAACTGCCTCTTGATACTGAAGTTAATTTGTTCCCTCTCGTCCATATCAAATATTGAGGACCAACTTTTCTCCATGGCTGATGCTTTCTCCGAAAGACGGTGGTATGTAAAATCCGTTACTTCTAAAGATATATACTATTTATTCCATATTTTCAATTTTTTTATGCCCGCACAGAGTACGGGCCGGTCACCTAGTTTATTAGTTAAACAATACACATTTAAACTTCAATTTGTATATTATATGAACAAAATAGTAGTGATTACATATGTAATTTTTTGTTTTTTTAAAGAAAATGATTGCAACAGAAACTAACCACACCTTATTTGTTTCTTTTCATGTTGAAGTGCGGTTTAGAACAAAATCATCCCGCACTTTTCTGCACCTATTTTTCTTAACAATTTATAATTTTGTAATTTACGAAAACAATAGCAGTAAAGTAACATGAAGGGTGACACAATTTGTTCTTGCAGTGTGTTTTTCCTCGCTCACTGTTAACATTCATTTCTTAAGATTTTTCTTGAAAAACAAGCTCAAAACCTAAATAAATAGTGTAAAATAAATTCAATATTCATTTGTTTTGCTGGTAAGATGTTTCACAAAATTTTGTGAAATTTTCATTCATCCTCGAATTAATAAATGTTGAGGAATATCAATTTCCTCTCCAACATCTGCTTGTTTTTCTTCATCTGTTCCTCCACTGTTATGCCCTATTTTGATCTTTGAAATCCTAATGGAGACATACACATTAGATTCTTAGTGATAAAAATATTAATACTATTTTCACAAAAAAAATATTAATACTTTAGCAATGATTTAGTTTTTATTTAATTTTGTATTTTTATAAAAAGATTGTACCGGTAAAAAAACGACATATGTACTAAATATTACTGCACAAAGTTTTTTTTTACTGAAAATGTACGAACTTCTTCTCACACAATTTCTTAGCTTTTGTTTTTTTCTAATCGATCATATCCCCATTAAAAAAACAAAACCTACCGATGTGGTTGGACAATACCAAAGACTTCCTTTTTGTTTTTTTTTCTAACTAGTTTCCTTTTTGGCTTATGACCTTTTAATTTTTTTGTAAAAAAGGTAACAGTGATGGTGTTAATTAATACTTATAAGTAAAGGTTTGCATAATCCTCATGGAGCTTTGATGAATTGGAACCCATAATCTAAACAGATATATACAGAAATATAACTTGACAAAAATATAAAATCATAAACGTAATATTGATTAGATCATGATTATGAAATACTGGTCATAGGTTTTTTTTATGACATCGGTCATAGGTTTAGTGGAGTATTGGATTCGAATCATATAAGGTATCTGATGGTTGGTCATAGGTTTCAAAATAGTGTATTGGTTTCGAATAATATAACGTATGTGGTGGTCTAATTTAATCAATAAGATTGTGCACTGAACATGATGACTTACGTTTTTGGTATAGGAACCAAATGAGAGTCTGACTCATTCAAACGCAACAGTTGTGGGAGTTTGTGAAAGCGGACGGTTGCGGGTTTTAGTAGTTTTAAGCTATTTATACGACTTCTACTGCAGTTAGAAATAACTGCGTTTGCGGGATGACTGGTTAACTACCAAATACAACAACGGTTTACTAAATATTTACAGTTTTAAATAATTATAAAAATATCAAAAAATCAAAATAATATTATAAATATATAAAATGGATTAGAAAAGTTATAGTTTTAGATTTTTTTAAAAATTATAGAAAATAGTTTTATTTTAAAATTTTATAATATTTATTAAAATATAATAGAATAAAATTAGTATTGTTAAGATATATGAGAAGAAAACAAAATTAACTTGATTGAACTGAAAAGAATTTTTGATCAGAAATATTTGTTACTCAACTTTTTTTATTAATTTTCTAAAGTTTCTTTCCAATCACATCAGTCACACTCTTAATTTTTAAGTGAGAAGCCCAATAAGTCTCATGCAAACCTAAATCAAGTTGAGTAGCCTGAAAACATGCAGAAAATTTGATATTAAGGGCAAGGATAATAATCAAAAAGAAATCAAAAACTCAATTTAATACAGAGTAAAAAAGTCTGAGTAGACCAGCATCCTCCACTATTCCGGGTCCGAAAGTCCGTCTTTTCCGCTGGTGAGAGAGACTGTTTGATAAGAAGGTTGAAAGAAGACATCTCTTTTTTTGGGTAAGAAAGAAAGACTTCTTTGATAGACCAAAGACACAACTTTGTTTGCTTTTGCTCTCTCTTTCTTTTTCTGTGTTTGTAGTCACAGTCACAAACCCAACTAAAAGTAACGCTCGCTCCCTTCTCTTTAGCTCAAGCGTCCATGGTGGTGATAACTAAGAAGATGATGATGTTGAATCAACTTCACCTCTTCTACTTATTCTTTTCCATATGTTCCTCTACTCTTACGTCCTCTTTTGACCCTAGAAACCCTGAAGGTGAGCACCTCCAATAGTGGAGATATCCACATTAGATATAATGATAAAAATATGGGAGTAAGGGTTGAACTTGAGTTTTAAAGCGGTTCTACAAAATGTTACTGTAGGAACATTTTTTTACGGAAACTGGATGCAATTCTACGACCACAATTTCTTACCTTTTGATTTTTATTATTTTTAATTGATCATGTCCCCATTAAAAGAACCCACCGATGTGGTTGAAGAATACCAAAGACTTCCTTTTTTCATATGACCTTTTGTAATTATTGTAAAAATGGTAACAGTGGTGGCGTTAATTCAAATAAAAAAATTGTTTTGCATGATCCTCATAGAGCTTTGAAGAACCGGGACGAGTTTTCTGTTGATCCTTGTACCTGGGTTATGATCACTTGCTCCATCGGTAATAATAAAATGTAATTAACTTTTTAATGTAAGCAAAAGTTTCGTGTAATAATAAAATGTCATCTTTTTAGGTACAATTGGTAATCAAGAATCTATTTCTGGGAGTACCAGCATTTCGTTGAGGAAACGAAAGACCTTTGGATCACCTCCATCGGTGAATTCAAAGACAAGATAAAAGACAGGTAACAATGGTATTTAAATTTTTTTGCAGGTTTCTAATGGATTTTGTTTTCTTTATCGGGAATTGTACTTCATAATTTATATTATTTATGGATAATATTTTTAATTCTATTATATTTTCTTTTCATATGTCTACAGAAATTTTACGAAAACTAAACATAATAATATTATTCACCTAAAATAAAGAATTACAACACATATATGAAACAATTCTAATTAGTCCATATATAAAATATGTTACTTCTAAAACTATGCACTATTTATTCCATATTTTCAATGAAGTATCTTCTTAAACACACAAATTATTTTGGGAAATTGCAATTATACATACACACAATAACTGCCTCTTGATACTGAAGTTACTTTGTTCCCTCTCGTCCATATCAAATATTGAGGACCAACTTTTCTCCATGGCTGATGCTTTCTCCGAAAGACGGTGGTATTATTATGCAAATTCCGTTACTTCTAAAGATATATACTATTTATTCCATATTTTCAATTTTTTTATGCCCGCACAGAGTACGGGCCGGTCACCTAGTTTATTAGTTAAACAATACACATTTAAACTTCAATTTGTATATTATATGAACAAAATAGTAGTGATTACATATGTAATTTTTTGTTTTTTTAAAGAAAATGATTGCAACAGAAACTAACCACACCTTATTTGTTTATTTTCATGTTAAAGTGCGGTTTAGAACAAAATCATCCCCCACTTTTCTGCACCTATTTTTCTTAACAATTTATAATTTTTTAATTTATGAAAACAATAGCAGTAAAGTAACATGAAGGGTGACACAATTTGTTCTCGCAGTGTGTTTCTCCTCTCCCACTGTTAACATTCATTGCTTAAGATTTTTCTTGAAAAACAAGCTCAAAACCTAAATAAATAGTGTAAAATAAATCCAATATTCATTTGTTTTTGCTGGAAAGATGTTTCACAAAAATTGTGAAATTTTCATTCATCCTCGAATTAATAAATGTTGAGGAATATCAATTTTCTCTCCAACATCTGCTTGTTCTTCTTCATCCGTTCCTCCACTGTTATGCCCTATTTCGATCTTTGAAATCCTAATGGAGACATACACATTAGATTCTTAGTGATAAAAATATTAATACTAGTTTCACAAAAAAAATATTAATACTTTAGCAATGATTTAGTTTTTATTTAATGTTGTATTTTTATAAAAAGATTGTACCGGTAAAGAAAGACATATGTACTAAATATTACTGCACAAAGTTTTTTTTACTGAAAATGTACGAAATTTTTCTCACACAATTTCTTAGCTTTTGATTTTTTTTAATCGATCATATCCTCATTAAAAAAAAAGAAAACCTACCGATGTGGTTGGACACTACCAAAGACTTCCTTTTTGTTTTTTTTTCTAACTAGTTTCCTTTTGTCTTATGACCTTTTAATTTTTTTGTAAAAATGGTAACAGTGATGGTGTTAATTAATACTTATAAGTAAAGGTATGCATAATCCTCATGGAGCTTTGATGAATTGGAACGCATAATCTAAACAAATATATACAGAAATATAACTTGACAAAAATATAAAATCATAAACGTAATATTGATTATATCATGATTATGAAATACTGGTCATAGGTTTTTTTTATGATATCGGTAATAGGTTTAGTGGAGTATTGGATTCGAATCATATAAAGTATCTGATGGTTGGTCATAGGTTTCAAAATAGTGTATTGGTTTCGAATAATATAACGTATGTAGTGGTCTAATTTAATTAATAAGATTGTGCACTGAACGGGATGATTTACGTTTTTTGGTATATGAACCAAATGAGAGTCTGACTCATTCAAACGCAACAGTTGTGGAAGTTTGTGAAATCAGACGGTTGCGGGTTTTAGTAGTTTTAAGCTATATATACGACTTCTACTGCAGTTAGAAATAAGTGCGTTTGCGGGATGACTGGTTAACTACCAAATGCAATAACGGTTTAATAAATATTTACAATTTTAAATAATTATAAAATATCAAAAAATCATAATATTATTATAAATATATAAAACGGAATAGAAAAGTTATAGTTTTAAATTTTTTAAATAATTATAGAAAATAGTTTTATTTTAAAATTTTATAATATTTATTAAAATACAATAGAAAAAAATTAGTATTGTTAAGATATATGAGAAGAAAACAAAATTAACTTGATTGAACTGAAAAGAATTTTTGATCAGAAATATTTGTTACTCAACATTTTTTTATTAATTTTCTAAAGTTTCTTTCCAATCACATCAGTCACACTCTTAATTTTTAAGTGAGAAGCCCAATAAGTCTCATGCAAACTTAAATCAAGTTAGTAGGCTCAAAACATGCAGAAAATTTGATATTAAGGGCAAGGATAATAATCAAAAAGAAATCAAAAACTCCATTTAATACAGAGTAAAAAAAAGTCTAGAGTAGACCAGCATCCTCCACTATTCCGGGTCCGAAAGTCCGTCTTCTCCGCTGGTGAGAGAGACTGTTTGATAAGAAGGTTGAAAGAAGACTTCTCTTTTTTTTGGGTAAGAAAGAAAGACTTCTTTGATAGACCCAAGACACAACTTTGTTTGCTTTTGCTCTCTCTTTCTTTTTTCTGTGTTTGTAGTCACAATCACAAATCCAACTAAAAGTAACGCTCGCTCCCTTCTCTTTAGCTCAAGCGTCCATGGTGGTGATAACTAAGAAGATGATGATGTTGAATTAACTTCATCTCTTCTACTTATTCTTTTCCATATGTTCCTCTACTCTTACGTCTTCTTTTGACCCTAGAAACCCTGAAGGTGAGCACCTCCAATAGTGGAGATATCCACATTAGATATAATGATAAAAATATGGGAGTAAGGGTTGAACTTGAGTTTTAAAGCGGTTTTACAAAATGTTACTGCAGAAACATTTTTTTACGGATACTGGATGCATTTCTACGACCACAATTTCTTACCTTTTGATTTTTATTATTTTTAATTGATCATGTCCCCATTAAAAGAACCTACCGATGTGGTTGAAGAATACCAAAGACTTCCTTTTTTTCATATGATCTTTTGTAATTATTGTAAAAATGGTAACAGTGGTGGCGTTAATACAAATAACGAATTGTTTTGAATGATCTTCATAGAGCTTTGAAGAACCAGGATGAGTTTTCTGTTGATCCTTGTACCTAGGTTATGATCACTTGCTCCCCCGATAACATCGTCACTGGCTTGTGAGTTTAGTTTCCTTTTGTGTTATGTCTCTATAGAGTTCATAAATGGTGTCGCCGTCAAGTCTCACCTTCTCTCCACTTGTTTTAGAGGAGTTCCAAGCCAATCTCTCTCGGGAACTCTATATGAGTCAATCGGAAACCTCAGAAGTCTTCTAAAAGTGTACGATTACGACCCATTTTGTTTTAGAGGAGCTCCAAGCCACCCATTTTGTTTGTCTAGAAGGTTCTTTTTTTGTTTGTATATCTAACCTCAGCTTCTTATTTTTGTTTGAAAGTTGTTTCAGAATAACAACATATCCGGAAAATTCCATCGGAGCTCGGTTTACTTCCAAAGTTGGAAGTTTTAGATCTCTCCAACAACAGATTCACGGGGTATTTCCGTCAAGCAGCTAAGCAGCCTTCAGTATCTATAAGCTTTAGTAATATTGTTCACCATTTAATGATGTGATATCAGTTCTTTAATAATCCTATTTCGTAAAAATTGATTTTACAAATAGGAAACTGAACAACAACTCATTGTCTAGACCATTCCATGCCTCTTTGTCTCAAATCCCTCAACTCACCTTCTTGTGAGTATATGTATATATAGTTTTGTCTATTCTTCCTCTTCCTATTACCTTATGTTAATGAAGAAGGCTCTTTAGTCTGAAAAATCACCAGAAAATCTGTGAAAATTGTTTAGGTCGAAATATTGGATATTTGGTAATACAATCTCTCAGTCACAAAAGGAAAAAGAACTTCTAAATGCTAATTGGGTAAAACTTTAATGGGCCGTGTCAATACTTGAAGTTGAGCCCATCGTGTATACATTTGGGTCTCATTTTAAGGAGAAAACTATTTTGGTTGAATATCAGGTTAAAACCCTAGGCTCCTCCGTCTCTTCATATCACTTGAAATTGAAAAACCTATTTCTTCCTACGAGCCGTTTGCACAAGCTGCCGGAAAAATCAATCAGTCATGATGGAAATACGAACCCCCAAGACCCACAAAGCCAAGCGCGTCCTCGAAAAGCGAGCTCCTAAGTTGGTGAGTTCTCTCAACGCTCCTTCGTATACGTTTGATTCGTTTCTCTGACGAAGAAATATTAAGCTTTTACTCAAAATAGGATTGAATCATGATTTGAGCTCTGTCTTGTTATGGGTATCTGTAAAGTGTCTCACTTTGAATCTGATTGGTTGTACAGGTTGAGAACGGGAAGAAGACATTGATACTTCATGGAACGAAGACGAGCGCAACAGTTAGCTCTGTGTTGATGGAACTTTACCGTTTGAAGAAGGGAGGTGCCATCAAGTACTCGAGGAGGAATGAGAACATTAGGCCCTTTGAGAGTGGAGGTGAAACTTCTTTGGAGTTCTTCTCTCTTAAAACCGATTGTAGCATCTTTGTGGTAAGCTCTAACAGTATCAATTTGATTGGCAGCTGTTTCAGCTTGGTGTTATGGTTGTCATTATTGAGATGAGAGGTTTTGGTTATGTAATTATCTTAGAGGGTCTTCTTGTCTAGGTATGAATATGCTAAAGATTCAACCTTTTGTATAGATTGTCAACTATAGTTGATCAATGATGTTCTGTCTTGTGACTTTGGTTCTTATTGTGGCATAAATTGGTAGAAGATAAGATTATTGGTTAACTTTATCTCGTGCGAAAAGAATTCATTTGAAAATGTATCAGCAAGCTTACATTTGATTCGAGTTTCTGACATTGGTTTTGTGGATGTTATGTTGCAGTATGGCTCCCACACAAAGAAAAGACCTGACAATCTAGTGCTCGGAAGAATGTATGATCACCATGTCTACGATCTTATAGAAGTTGGGATTGAGAACTTTAAATCTCTGCTCTCGTTTTCCTACGACAAGAAGATAGCACCTCATGAAGGATCAAAGCCTTTTATCTGCTTTACTGGAGAAGGTTTTGAGAATGTACCAGAGCTCAAGCAGCTTAAAGAAGTCCTCACTGATCTTTTTCGTGGCGAGGTGAATTTTTCTTTTTTCTTGTTTACCCTACGACCTATGTTTCTGTATAGTGTTTGACCCTTATGGCAGAACCTGAAAGAAGTTGGATTATTTCGGTCTGCAGGTTGTGGAGAATCTAAATCTTACGGGATTAGACCGTGCTTACATATGCACAGCTATATCACCCACTAAGGTTTTCCTTACTCACTGCGCTATTAAGCTGAAAAAGTCAGGGACCATCGTGCCTAGGATTGAGCTTGTTGAAGTAGGTCCATCCATGGACTTGGTTATCCGTCGCAACCGTCTTCCCAACGAAGGCCTAAGGAAAGAAGCTATGAAATCATCTAAAGATAAGCCCAAGAAGAAGGTACTCTTAACATTTTGTTGTCATGTTTCCTTTTAAGCTTGGTAGAAACGAAACAGCCAAATGAATTATTCTTTGTTTGCTCTACAGGTGAAGAATGTTAATCAAGATGATGTTCTAGGGACGAGAGGGAGGATTTTTATTCCTGATCAGGAGGTAAAGAAAGAACCAAAGCACATATACATAATGTGCATAGAGAGGTTCTTAGACTGATTGTTTCGAACTATGTGTGTAGATTGGGAAAATTCCATTGGCGGATAAATCCAAGGGAGTGAAGAGAGAGCGAAGAGAGGGTAAGCTGAAGAAGAATAAGGAAGAAGGGTCTGCTTCCAAAAAGCTAAAAGAGTCTCAGTAACTCACTTTAACCCACTGCATCAGAATGAACGTGAGGAAGATGGGACGATTTTGCAATGTAACATTTGTTTTTTTTCCGTGAGAATCTATTTCTAGATGTTCTCTTATACGCTAATATTTATCGAGATAGTTTTGTTTTGTTAAATCTCTGCAGCCAAAGAAAGTATTATTATGTTTCAGTGGTGAAACAAACTTTTCTTTCTCTGATTACTCTGATAGAGTTTAGCTATACAAACTGTGTAGAGAATCACAATCTAAACTCAATCCTTCAGTTTCCTTATTCAATCTCAGTACAAAGAATACAAAATTGCTTATAGATCTGAAACTGAGTAATCGCTGACCTCACCAAGACGATGCACATTCAAATCTACAAGCTGACTCTCACTATAGCCAACATAATGGCTTTATACAAATTTGAATTTCAAAGAATTAGAAAGACTCTAAATGAAAATAAGTATCTCACCCTTTATTTGAATTAACTCCTTCGTCATTCTTCAACAACACTCTTCCCTTTATCCTTCCTCACGTAAACCCTGTCAAACCTATCAATACTCCAACCTAAAAAAAAGCACCTGTTTTGTTTTGAAATCGGCCCCATAGTTAACGGTCGTATCTCGTATATGAAAAATGAATTTTTCTTTTTGGTTAAGGGAATGCCTGAACCGAGTTCCAACTAATCTTTAAACAAGTTAGTGTTCTTGACTAATACGGTTTTAAATTTCTAAAAGAAATTTAAGATATGGCTTTATCTTCGTGTGGTCAAACATCAATACTTAGTTTCCAGTGGAAACTATATCTATATAATTTATTCCAACTTCCAAGCCAATCCTTGTGACTATATACTGCTAAAATTATTCACACACGGCACCATTTTCTTTTAATATCTTAAAGTTGTAAAAATAACTGAAGTAAAAAGAATGGGAGATAACTCAGATAAGAACACGTCCTTTCCCCACTGTTAGGGTGAATATTCTTATGTTCTTATAATTAATCATTCACCATTAAGGCAAAAAAAGTTGTATTTAGTTTATAATAGAGTAGGAGGGAAGTCCAAAATGTTAAAATGATGATTAGTTAGTATGTTTTTTTTACCTAACAACTTTTAAATGATACTGACTGATCCATATTTGAGTTCAAAACCTAACAAAGCTTTTATTCAGTTCACTGTCTCTATCTTCTACGCTACGCCTATACCTTCTTTTAAATTTAAACCTACCCCTGCGCACCGATTCTCTAAAGAGTTTATATTTGAAACCTAACCACATTGAACTTAACCATATGATTTCAAAGAAAACTGAAATGCATAAGAAAACTACAAAATTTAGCATGTAAAAAAATAAAACAAACCCATATCAAACTGTTGGTAGAGTGTATTTGACAATATTAGTTCTGTTAATTAGTGTGGTCCCATCTTAGTATTCAATCCAAACTTGTTAGATGAGCGTCCTTGCGTACACGTTGAGTCTTTGGATGCGCTTCTCTCTACTCTCTAAAGTAAGGCAGGCTGCCGGATAAATCAGTTTTCGATTTGCTTAGGCCGCCTCCCTCAATCTTGCTTCTTGCTACTTACATTGTCTCTATCTCAGTTTCAGATCCATTTCAATTTTCAACCTCTTTATCGCTACTTATTGATATCAATTGTTACTAAACTTTTTTTTTGGGTCAAATGTTACTAAACTAAGACGTCGACATAAATCAATTAATTTTGCTTATATATTTTTATTCTTTTTTGCCACAACTTACTTTTTAGGTTGAGCATTTCGTTAACACATCATGTAATACATAAACATTTCATTTTAATGATACTTAAGTGTATATATATATGTGTGTGTGTGTGTGTATATATATTGACGTCTACTAGAAGTAGT
Source organism: Hirschfeldia incana (assembly GCA_026261945.1). NCBI lineage: Eukaryota > Viridiplantae > Streptophyta > Magnoliopsida > Brassicales > Brassicaceae > Hirschfeldia > Hirschfeldia incana. The sequence goes on from JABCMI010000056.1 coordinate 746,008, forward strand.
GAGCTCTAAATGGAGAAACACTGGATTGCTTTGTCAAAGGGATGTTGAATGGGAATTTAGGAAATGGGGATAGTTTTTTTTTTTTTTTTTTTTTTTTGAGAAAAAGGCTTAAGGAAATGGGGATTGTTCTCTACAAACAAAGACAGTTACATACAATTTTCTTTACAAAAATGTAAAACAATGCAATTATCCTGATTAAGTATTAGAATTTGCACCGATCTGTGAGAGACTCGTAGGTATTACATGTACCTAGACAAACAGAGAATATGTTAAGCCATTTTTTTGTAATGACAGAAACTAATCCCTATCCTATCCACTCTTAAAAGTTTAGAATGTTTAGTCATTAATTAATATACAAATAGAGAATATGTTTAGCCATATAATTTATAATAATAACTAATATTCCAACAAACACTTTCTCAGATCCCATATATATTAATTGCGCTGTTTGGAACGTTGTTATTCATCTCTGTACGCGTTGAAATAAACCTTTCAACCCAATGCATGCACGTATCGTTGTACACAATCGGTGGTCACTTGATATTGACCTACATCTCCATTGACCAAATTTTAAATATACACCGATTTTTGTCATTCTAATTAATAATCTGCATCTGTTTACAAATTTTAAGTCAACGAGAATACGCATATATGTTTCAACATGTAATGTAAATTAATTCTTTATGGGGTTACAAAAATAATGTAAATTAACCCCGTAATAGTGCTTTAGTGGCTTAGTGTTTTCACTAGATGAGGAATTACTCTGTTGGTCTATGTCAAAGATCAATTTTTCTTTAATACAAAATTATTAACTCTACATATGAGCATGCAAATATAAAATCATGACTTACAATCTATTAGAATAGATCAGGGGCACTTTCAGATTAATCAAAAAAGTTAAAAAATAATTAGCTTAGTGAAAATAAAATACAAATATCTCTTTTATAAGAATTGTTAATTAACTTTTTATAAAAAAAAATTGAAAGCCCTTTTACAATAAATAAAAAAAATATAAAAAAATTGTGGATTAGGAAATTCGAGTTTAATGGATTTCTATATCTCTATGTGATCTGTCATGTTAATTATATGAATAGCATAATTGATTTCTTGACACATCCCAATAAAACATGTGATTCAATTCACAAATTCTACAGAACGAATGTATATAATAGATATAATGTTTCTTAAATTATAAAAAAATATTCAAATTTATACCAAAATGTTTATGTTCTTTTAAATACCACAGCATAATTTTCTTGTTAGAAATTATCCAAGTAAAATTTGTGTTAACGAAGTTCTTTTATCTTTTTGGTAAAAATGTTAAAATATTATTAAGAAGCATAGCAAAAAACACCTAAATACCAACTCAGTTCAGACTAATATATGGACAAACACAACAAACAAAACCCACAGACCGGAAACCTCAACTAATCCACACAACCGTTTGCTGCAAAAGAAAAAACAACAATGATAATAAAAGTCAAAATCCTGTAGTTTTGTACTCCTCGATGATCGACTCTGAAAGATTGGCTCGACTAAGAACAGCTCGAGGAAGCATAATCACAATCCACGCAAACGACCAGACATGTACGCCCACATCAACAAGACAGAGCATTTATTAGACGCAATTTCCGAAAAGAACCACACGAGAAAAAACTGGACAAAACGGGGTGAGAGGCAGCTGCAGCTCCACCCTAGGCACTCCAGACCAACACACACGACCCTGATGAACTCACCCACAAGAAACACGGAGATGCCCGAGCGCTAAGGTTAAAGTGCTGGAAAGATGAATTCAATCACATGGAAACACGAGTCTAAACCTATCTGAATAAGCAACCGGATAGGAGAATCACGACACGAACGGCTGCTGAGAACCATAAAACTGACCGAATCGTATCGATAACCTGAATTGCACGCCGAATACCAGCCGAAAAATGGCACTGGAGGAGACTCAATGAGCTTCACACAGGAAACCAGCTAGAGCGCTACGGAAAAAGTCGTGACCAAAGGAGGACAAGCAGAAAGCCGACAAAGAGGTTTCCAGACCCAGGCCATAGACGAGTTATTATCCGAAACCAAAATTCCGAGGCACACGCCAAGCAAAGTTTGTCGGAGATGACACACGACACATCCAACAATACCACATACGCACTGATGGAGAAGAACTACACCGTATCAACTGAACAGATGACAAAAATAATCTCTCTTCGACGAGACACCACGCCAAAGGAGAAGCCACACGCCACCGATCATCTCTACCGGGACAACGATAAGAGTTGGGAGACAGGTAGATGATCAGATGCAGAGCGGAGAAGCACTCCTAAAAGAACACGCGCCACATAACAACCGAGATTCTCTATAAATTTAAGATTGAAAAACCACCACCAAACAAATTCTGACCCCAAGAGCCGACCTTAACCACAAACCACCGCTACACCTACGTCACAACATCACCAAAGATGCAAGACGGCCATTGGTTTTAGCCTAAAGTTCCTCCGCGAGCGACACTCGAAATCCCAAAGACACAAGTATGCTAGAGGCAGCCGGAAGAGGAGAGAAGAGCAAAAGAAAAAAAAAACGAGAGAGAAAAGGAGAAGAAGTACTCCGGCTCCTACAAAAAAACAGCCGCACCGAAGACAAAGACACGATTTCTTGGAGCGAGGCTAGCAGAAAAAAATAAGAGAGAGAAAAAAGTTTCCAATCCTCGTAAGATTTTCATTTTTGAGAGTAAAATTTAATAGTAAATTATGCACTAATCACTGTTTTATATATGTTGTCTATTCTAAATTCTGGTTCATTCATGCAAAATTTGAAACATTGAAAAATTTCGTAGTCCACAAATATATTAAGAATGTTGTTACTATCAGTCTATCACCATCACCACTTTTAGTTTTTCGCAAAATTTTCAGCAATTTATCAAATTGAATCTTTAGGCTCGTTAATGATGATTAATCTGCACGCCCATAGCAAAAATGAGCAACGACTTGCGCAGTCATTAGTTGTTTATTCTCATGTGATCACCAACAATTCTCATCAGAGTTTTTTTTCCTTTGAAATATAAGCTACCTTTATAATATGCTTTTTTTTGTAGTTAATGGACCTTTATCGTTCCAATTATCACCAACATCACCTAACAATATAGTAGCAATATAATGTTACTTAATTCCAATAACTATGCCAAGAAACTTAGGCATGATATATTAATACTGTAAATATTAGCTTAAGTTAATAGAAGAAGAGGGGTGATACAAAATTAAAAAGTGCATAGTGCTGAAACAGCCTTATTGATTCCTCATGCAAGCTAATAATCTATATGTTTTTTTACCAATAAAGCGATATAAAACATAAATCCTGACAGATAAATATTAAGATATAGATACGTATTTTGGCCAAGTTGTTTTGAACTTTTGAACATATAATAGAAATGATGTTTCAAAATGTTCCTAATGATTCTTCCAATAGAAATATATGACGAATAATTTTTTTTTTTTGAGAAATATATAAGACGAATACTTTGGCACAGAAACAAATAATCATAAATGATTAGATTGTGTGGTTACACGTATGGTGCGATCATTAGTGCTTTTTGTATACTTTCTTTCTCGTTTAGGTGTATTAATAAATCAATCTATGTATTATAACAAACTTTAGTACCTCAATCGCATAACTACATTTCTTACTAATTCTTTCAGGTACACTGTAGGGATAGACTAACAATGGCAGGAGAAAAAAATATTATGCAAAAAGATATAACTTTGGAAATAAAAAAATGTCTTTTATTGCAGGAATATAAGATCATTATTTTGGTGAGTTCTAATAAATATAGTTTTAAATATGAATCTACACAGTCAAGATATTTCAACCATGTATTTAAGATTAATGTTTAAAAGGTTATATGAATTAAAAATATTTAGTTGAAGAGTCTATTTTTAGATAGTTTTACAAATGTAAAATGATTCTATAATCTTTTATTTCTTTTTCTATTTTTATTTTGTAAAAATATACCGATATTAATATTGTAAAGAATTATATCTCAACAATACTTACAAACAAATAAAAATGAGAAAATAAATCTCTTTTATGTTGGTTCATTATGTAAGAGTAATTTTAGTTTTCCACATTGCAAATGCGAAATGCTAAGCTTCTAAATTGCAAGTTGAACTCAAATTAAGTATGTATTCATGTTTTGCATTTACTGGAGGTTGGTTAAACTACTATCACTCGTTCTAGAACATTTGATTTTAGTTTAGCCCTTTTCATTTCTCATATTTTTACTATAAACATTTTATGAACTATCCAACGTAATAGTTAAGTTATTTGTGATCATACTTAAGGTATTGGTTTCATTATGCATTTATATTTTTAGAACAAATAGCCGAAGTTCTCTCAAATATATTAGTTTAGAGTAGTAGTTGTAAATTATTGATAAACTGAAAATTCTTTAAAAAGTTTTAACTTTGTGATAAAAAGGTTATCTGCCTAAAGAACAGTTTTCTCGATGTTTTTCTTATTTTGTTTAATATGGACCATCACTATATTTTTTTCTCCGATACTCAAATATTTAATTTAGAGTTTGAATTTCATCGTAATTGAAGAATCCTAATTTATGATTTTCTTTTCCTATTATCTATAAAGTAGAATAGACTAAAAATTTCTTTTCGAATTTTAAAGAAAATTGGTGTTTAAAGAAGCGGCTTATCGAACGAAAGGGCATACTAATATTTCTTGAGGTGGAGGATAAACCATCAGATTAGAAGATAATCTTAATTAAAACAAGCAGCCTTAAGTAACTAGAACCACTCCTTTGACGGTTCATAAGCTAATGATTATGCTCCATTATGAGTTTAATATGATATTTGTTATATATAATTTTGAAATGATACTTAGCATTAATAAAGAAATGTGTCGGAGTCGCATCATATATGTCGAGTGTGCAATATCTTAATCAAGTCTAATGAATCCTATATGCCATTACTTTACTCTCCTACACGAGTTGACTTAGACCACCAATTAAAAAGTGTATATAAAAATAATTTAGTCTACTAAATAATTACACTGGTACAAAATAAAGTGAACCTTGCTTACATTTTTGTCGCGATAAGATAATATTGTCAGGACAAGATGCTAATAGCTACATCACGTTCAACATATTAGACGATTATGAAATTCAACAATACTAAGTCGTATTTCCCTGCTCGCTGGTATTTATTTTGGGGTATATTTACTTTTATCATTTTATCCACACACAAAAACAAAATCAATTAGCGATCATGTACTGGTAAGTTATAATTAAGGAAATAGTCATATCCTGAATTATGATATACATGAATTGCATTTCTATTATGAATGCTCTACAGGTAATATATTACACTTTTTGTGTTATATTGGCTGCAACTGGATTGTTAATTTTTGGAATGAAATAATGTGGAATGGCTTATTCCATTAATTCCATATATTTTTTTTCATCATTTGCAAAGAATGAAATGAAATATTCATTCCACCAATTCCAAAAAACAAATAGATAAAATACAAAAGATAATCATTTCATGGACAAAGATGGAATTTTGAAACGCTCTGCAAAGCGACGCCATAGGCGATTTTTCGAAACTACCAATAAGTTTATCGTTTCATCCACCAGATTTTCGTTTCCGGCGGCTTCGGCCGTCCGTCAGTTTTTTCTTTTAGTTTTCAGTTTTACTAATAAATGATGTCCGCTTCTCTATTGCTTTGGGTGAATCGACTTTATCGACGATCCCACCATCATTGTCTTCCGCTTTCCGATGCAAATTATGTGTTGTCACTACTTCCGTTGGTGATTGATCTTCTTTGATTCATTCGGTTAGTGGAGTCGATAGTCGGCTTAGCTCCGATGGACCATCATTAGACGATAGTCGGCTTAGCTCCGATGGACTGTTATAAGAAAATAAATTGATAATTATATAAATTTAAAATTATTTTATAAATAAAGCTTTAAAATAATCACTTTGAAGGACAATTCTAAATTTACCACAAAAACGTTACCACTTTCAAATTTTTTTTTAAAGGATGACAATTTTCATACACTTAGGTTTGTAATAAAAATACTAAATTAACAATCATTTATAAATGTGTTCAAAAATAATTTATAAATATTATTATTATTTATAGAAGTTTATAAACCAAAACCCACCCCTAAATACTAAATCTTAAACCATATTAATAAACCCTAAAAAAAATATTTTTGAAAAGTGGTATCCAACTTAGTATTTTAACCACTATCACATGATTCATAATTTTGTTTGTGCTATGTGGTAAAATATATTTTATATTAAAATATTTTTTCAAGTTAAAAGTACATTTATGTAAGTTAAGGTATGTATATCAATTTATTGTAATAACTGGTTTATAGTGGAGATTATATAAATATAAATCATATGCATATATGATAAGTTATCTTATATTATAGTTACAATATACTTCACAATTATTTCTTCTTTTGGTATTGTTTTTAGTTAATTTTCGTTTTTATTTTAGAAAAATTATTGTAATATATATATATATATATATATATATATATATATATATATGTGTGTGTTAAATGGTATTAGGAATATACTTTTATTTTAGTTTAATGAAATTGCTGACGTGGGTAGCTTTAGAGAAGAGAAAAATCTCTCATTATATATATGATTTGTTTTCTTAGTTTCTTGAAAAGGTACTGGTGAAGGTGAATGTAAAAATGGTTTCCAAAATAACAATAGAAAATATATCCAACTTATATTTATCTTTTATGTATTCATTTTAAAAAAAAATCATATATAAACGTTTATAGAGAACTTTAGTTATAACGGCTTACTTCTTTTTGTAAAGTGACTTTCGTTACTTTTTTGTAAAATTGAAAAAGAACGTAATAGTTTGGACTAATGCATCAGCCATTAGTGAATATGGATCCATGAAACGATAGAGTAGACATAGTCTACTGACAATAAACACCATAGTATTATAACTGATATCAAAACAGAATTAATATGACTATAGACTAAACCAGTGATACTTTGATCTCTAAATATTAGTTTGAAAACAGAACATAAGACTATAAGTGAAATCATTGTAATATCCCGATTTCTCAAACAATAATAGTGCATCTGGAAAGGTATATACGATCAAAAACTCAAACAGAGAATCTGGAAATCATGAGTTGGTTTAATAGTTAAACCCTAGATTATCTAGTAGGAATTTTGGAGATCACAGTTTTAAAATTATGTTGGAAATGATCTTTTTCTGATTAAATTATATGGTGTGGGTTTGTCATACGAAAATGTATGGAACTATTTCCACAAAACCTTTTAATCATTTAAAAAACCAAAGCAGAAAGACAGATAGAAGCAATAAGATCCAAGCCGGACTTGCACTTATGGTTGATGGCCGAGGTTTTGGGTCGTGTGATATATTGCATATTTATCGTTTCTTATCTTATTTTGAGTTTATTTGGGGTTTTAGATGCTATTATGCATTTGCATGTGCATGTGCATTTGTGTAATATAGATACTAAAGTGGTTACATCAAAGTATTGAAGGTCTTGTAGCGGTTTATGAGCGGAAATGAAGTACTCTGCAAATCTCGGATGACCTCAACGTCCAAGATCGATCGCCCATACCAATCATTGGGTCAACCACACACTTTCTCCATTTTTACAGCCTGCCAGCGAACTAACCCAGCGTCCAAAATTTCCCAACTAGTTGCCGAACCGGGCATCCTTCTCCGCCCGCCGGCGTCCAAGGTGCTCTCCCTTCCATTTCCACGACCTGCCAGCATCGAAGTCCAGCTGCCAGACCTGCATGCCCACATCCCCCCCCCCCCATCCAAACCGGGCGTACAGATTTGGCTGCCCATATCCCAGTGTCCAAACCAAGCGTCCAGATTTGACCGCTCATCAACCAGACGACTTCTCCTCTCAAGCTCCAGAGCCACCCGCTTTCAATCTGAAAGGCTGGATCAGACCGCTGGTTGGCCTACCCACCCAAAACATTTTCCGGGTCGATCCGGATATATCGGGTTGACCCGATCCCACTTCTCTTGCCTATAAATACTGTATATACCTAATTTTTAGATATATTTTTTTCTTTAAACGCATTGCTATATTGGAAAAAAAAAGATGAATCTTTAGTCTCTTTTCATCTCACTTCTTTGTGTTTGTTGGATTAAACTTGCTTTTACCATGATTTCTCTTAAATCAGTTTTGGATTTAAGGTTAATCCTGAAGATTGGTGAGTATACTCTACTTGGATTCATGGGTTAGGGTGATTAGAGTGATTTAGTGAAAATCTAGAGTGTTTAGTGTTATATATGTATGTTTCTTTGCTTACTGGGTGTGTTTAATGCTATAATAGTCCTCTCTAATCTTGAAGCTTATACATTTCATACCCATAAGATGCTTGATGAAATGTCTAAACAAACTCAACTTTGCTCTAGCTTGAATAACCAAAGAGATTTAATGATAAGATTGCTAGATGGCTTTTAGACTTGATTTAAATATGTGTTTGAGTGTACTAAGACAGTGGGAATTGATGTTTAATGATTAATGACATATGAATTAGTATATTGGGGAAGAACTTATCTATAATTGTGATATAGACTTTTAAAAAAACTACTGGTTGTTAACTTTCCATCCTAGGTTAGATTTTAATTACTCGAAATCAAATGTCTATTACCTATGAGTCTTATTTCTTTACTTGATTGAAAGTTTTAGTTATCTACTTTACTTGTTCTCATTACTTGTTTTTTCATATTACTACACTGATTGCATTTAGCTTACGAAGTTGGTTTTCATTCTTCCTGCTTGAATAGATTTAGGATTGGATTAGCATCCTTTATACTACTTTGATCTTAGGACTGAGTAAACATCCTTTTCATCGTGGTTGATGGATGATGGAGATGGTTTACTAAGAGCTAGCTGATGGGAGATGGAAGACTGGTTATACAACACTCTCCTTTTATTCCAGTGGGTGAGTGATATATAAAGATGCTCGGATGGGATCATACTATTGATTGTTCAGCACTCCTCGATGGATGGATGATGGTCGACAGGTATAAAGAATGATACCACAAGGTTCTATGAACAAAAACTTGATATGCCATTTCACTTGGGGTGCTTCACACACACACACACAAAACACTTGATAAGAAAGTTCCACAATGGCAAAACTCGATTTGTTTATTTCATGTAAAGGTGAAGAGTACATGGTTAAGAAGAAATCTTATATAATGGTTCGATCAGTTTTGTCTTTCCTGGAGTATTTCAAGAAAATTATATCAAAGAAAAACTAGATTCTAAGAAGCAAAATGGCTATACGTGTATTGGAAACTGTGAAACGTAAACAAAGAAATCATAAGATATTAGTCAAAATCATTCAAATATTAATTCAACCTGTTTCTTTGCTATGGACTAAATATTTTTGGTAGTTTGGCCATGCAATGAATAAGTCGAGACTGACCTAGACATTTTGAAGTATTGTGTTTTGCTGTGTGGTGTCTAGGTGAAGTGCTTAGTTTCACTTAAGTGGAAGGATGGGGAATCAGGAAACTTATTTCCTTGGTTGGTTGTTTCTGTTGAGATGGGAATTCAATTGAGGCTCTTCAAATCTGAGTTGGGTGCTTGGTTTAGCACCCATAGATTTGACTTAAGTGGAAGGACGGGAATCAGGAAAATTATTTCCTTGGTTGGTTGTCTTTATTGAAATGGCAATTTAGGCGAGCATAACCTCAATGGCTTGTGTGAAACTTTTTCTTATGTCTTTGGGTATATGGCTAGTCTGTAGTGTTTGTCGTGTTTGGAATTTGGTTGGCCGGATCTTAAGGTGGTTCATATGGCTTTGATAATTAAGCTTGAAACATAAATAAGAAGCTGTGAAATTGTGGGACGAAATTTGGAGCTTTGGAAAACATCATATGCACAATGATCATGAGTTAGTGTAGTAAACGCATTTTTTTTTATTTTTATGCATTTTTATTAAATAATAATAATAAACTGTAACTTTTATTGAAACTAATAAACTGTAATTTTGAAAAATAATAATTTTAATTATTGAAATTTTATTGGTAAGTTACAGAAAATAGATAATTATATAAGATAACATATTTTTTAATTTAAATTGAATGTTTTTAATGTGTATAAGACTCTAAAACAAACGAGGTTTTGACCCGTCCTTAAAAATTGCGGGTATATTTTTTGTTGGAAAACTTCTTTTACGTAATAAAATTCTGATATTTGATAAATTGTATATTTCATTTTTTTATTAAATTTATTTTAAATTTACTTATATGGCTTATTTTTGTTATTTTAAATATGACTAAAATTTTGAAGACTATAAATAATTCTATGATTTTATTTATTTAACCCAAAGTTAAACTTATTTTACACTTATTTGTTTTAATATAAATAAAATATTTTATATCGTTAACATTCTCTGTATTGAAAAAATTCATAATTCATTTGTGTGTTTCGAAAAAAAATTCTATAATTTTATTAAATATAGTTTATGTGATTTAGTTTTTATTTTAAATGGAACTATTTTAAGTAGTTGAGATAATTCACATTTGTATTATGATTTTGTTGATTTAATCATTTCTTATTTCAACTTGATTTTATTTTGAGTTTTCATTTAATAAATGCTTTCAAATAATTAATACCGTGAAAGATTCTTTGGAAATATATGATTCAAATATTTAAGAAAATAAATTATATATTTTAACTTTTTATTAAATTTATCATAAATTTACTTATTTGGCTTATTTTTGTTATTTTAAATAAGAGTAATTTTTGAAGACTCTAAATAATTCTAATTTGTAGTATGATTTTATTTATTTAACCCGAGGATAAACTTATTTTACACTGTTTTTTAATAATGGTATTGGAAAATATTTTAGTAAAAATAAATGTCTGAATATGTGCATATTTTAAATCAAATTTTGATATAAATCAACTTTAAATTATTATTTTGATTCAAAATATGTATATAAAATTTAAATTTTATTTTATGATTATTTTAGACAAAAAAATGTTTTTAGGCAATTAGATTAGTCCATTTTTCTATATTTTAAAACTGATACAAGTAGATAGTTTATATTATATAATGGATTACCAATTTTAATTAACAACATAAGCCATTACTTTTTTCTCCTTGATATACTTTTATCCATGTTTAAAATTTTTAAGTTTTGGCATTAGTTTTCTATGAATTATTAGTAATTTTATGATATTTTTTTGTGAATTGAATTCTTGAAATTTTTATATTTGACTAAATTAAATAAAGTAATAACACTGTTTTAAAAAATTGTTTTATATAATATAGTATTTATATCTTAGTTTGTGTTTTTATTTCCACCATAAAGAATTGTAAATAAAAAATTATAAATATAGTGACAGGATTATAAATAAAAAGAAATATATACATAAGGTTTTTTAATTTATTATAAAATAATGGATAAATGTATAAATAAAAAGAAGTATTAAATATGTTATTCAAGTTTCTAAATAGTTCTCATTTGTCATTAATTTATTGAAAATACAGTGGCTAAATGTGTAAATAAAGAAAATACACATCTCTACTATATATGTTTCCAAACATTTATCATTTATTCTACTATTTTTGTTTCCATTTTTGTTTCCAAACAATCCAACCGTGCACTTCAACTTTAGTAATATATATTATTTTGACATATAGAGAATCCATGTCTTGTTTTTATCTTTAGCCAGATGTAATATATTAATTTAATATAAACTATTTAATATTTGCTTAAAAACTAGAAAAACTTAACTTTCATAAGAATCAATAAGCATCAGAACCCACTAGACGAAAGATTAGATTCTCGTTTTCCACTTATTTCCAAATATATCAAGTCCAGCCAAATTTTAGGCAACGTTATTTCATTCTACGGATAGAACTAAAGAACAAATTGAACAAACTAGTAATAAAAATATTCATTGAAAGCTTGAGAATCCTAGTTTTAGTTGATAAATTACTAATTGTCCGGTTTTTTGACTGACCAATGGAAATTGTGTTCCCTTCAACATTTCAAATTGGTAGATGTTTTAAAGTTAAAAAAATGGTAGACGTTTTAGGATTCAATCTTGTTTCGTTCATAAATAGGTTCACTGCCTCACAACAAAATTGATGGCAAGAACATAAGAAAAAAAGAAACTTATTCCTTGAGGATATTGTATTACCCTCCTTTCTTTATTTTAAGTTTACACAATGTTTCTTCTTAATATTTCTTTGTTGATTACTTTCAAACGGTAAAAATGCTTAGCACACTACAGCAAAAAAGTAGCCAGACAAAAGCAGTATATTGGTCTACGAGAATTGAAGTTTGTTGCTATTGGCTGGAAGGTAAAACAAAAATACTAATGTAACAAATGTTTCTTTTTACCAAATAAACACAAAATGGGTTGGGTGCATAAATAAAAAGAAAACACGAAATGGGTTGTGTTAGAGCTTTAAACTCTTTGACTGAGATATGTAGTCTTTTAAGTAGCCATCACCTCTCTACTCTGCTCTGCATACAGGCCACAGAATGAGGTAGACACCGTCCCCGCTCGTGTGACGACAATATTTAAAAATACAACCCAAATATTTTTTAAAAGTCTATTATTATTATTAGTATTATTATTATTTAAACGTTGATTGATTAATCTTTTGTGGTGTCCCACTCTAGCTTGGAAACAGCTTTGCGTTTGTCTATGACGTAAAGCCTCCAAATTATGACGGAAGACAACACCGTCTTTTGTTTTGTTTCTTTGTAAACAATCATATTTTCTTCTAATTCCTCTTCAAATTTGTGCCGTCAAAACGAAAAGAACAAAGAATAAAAACAAACATGGTGAAATATATTCACACAGAGTATATATAGGGTATATGTATGTAACATTCTGAAGTTGTGATATATAGAAAAGTTTATAAGAATTGATTTTATTATTTATGTTATTAAAGTATACTTACATTTTCTGTCACTTATCTGTTTAGAATATCAGAGTAAAGAGTGTTTACGCTAGAATATTAGAAAGATATATGACGTATTAAGTAGTGATTTGTAATATTATGCAAATGAGAATAAAATGTATGAAAAGGTCATGTGGTAACTGGAGGTTCAGCAAACATGACGTTCGGGACAGAAAAATTAATGTACTGTCCATCAGACGGAATGGGGTAAGTGAAATGGGATTAGTCATCTCGGTTATAACCCAAGAAACATCTTGAGACATGTAGTGGTGTGCAACAAGGAAAAAGTGAATTGTAATATCCCGATTTGTGATATATAAATTTTTTTAAAAGAATTAATTTGGTTACCTATATTATTAAAGTGCATTTATATTTTACGTTATTTATCCGTATAGAATTCTAGAATTGAACATGTTAAGACTGGAGTAGTAGAATAATATGTGAGATATCGGAAAAGGATTTGTAATATTGTGCGAATGAAGTTAAAATACGAAAAAATGTTACATGTGATTACATGATCAATAAACATGATTCTCGAACTTTGGGAAAACTAATGCATTGTCCGTCACATTAGATACAACTCACGGACCGAGTGAGCGGACAACACTATCCATTATTCATGTGTACATATAGGGGTGGAGGTAGTGTTGTGGTGATGGGATCAGCTGACCCCACTACTTTTTTTTTTGGTTTTTGTTAAAGAAATTTTTTTAACTCCGTTTAAAAAAATTTGACCCTATAAATTTATTTTGATCCCAATATACAATGGTTCTGGTTCCGCCGCTGTGTACATACATATATTTGAGTCTTAGCTTCTGTGTATTGGATCTAAACAGAACAACATCCGAATTTGGGACTGGGTAACAGGTACACACGTGTTCAAGATTCGACTAGGACGGCGAGAGTGACTCACACAACGTATAATATTCACTTTTTCCATATTCACAGTATAATTAATATTTGCTGACAGCTTAAATTGTACAAATTCTAGCTTTTTCTTCTTTTTCTTTGTAAAACTTTTAGTTTCAAATATAATTATTGACGGAAGTCCGATCAGGAACTAATAAATTACAAAACAACCAAAAATTGATCAATACAACGAGAAGTAAATTTGCTTACTTGTCATGTTCTCCATGATTTTAAGCTTAATTATTATTTTTAATCAAAAATTAACTATAATGATTAAAATTTTGATATCTTTAATAAATATTATAATTAATTATTTAACTGATTATAAAATTATCTAAAAATGGAAAACATGTTAAAAAATAAGATAATTCCATATAATTATTTTGTGGATATCTACATCTTTCTTTCTTATTTGTTAAAATATATAATTAGTAGTATATAATTCATTATACTGAAATCTTAGTGATAATTTTATAAGAAAATAACAAAATATTGATTTATGTTTGTTTGTAAATGTAATATGTTATGACTTAAATTTTAAATTATTAAATTTATTTTATTATTAAACTACTAAAATTATTAATTGAGATGTAAATTTGATGTTGTGTCATTTTCTCCATAATTTTAAATTTAGTCATATTTCATGCTCAATTATATATATATATATATATATATATATATATATATATATATATATATATATATATATATATATATATATATATATATATATATATATATATATATATATATTAATAAATAATTTTGCTGATTTAGCTGATACTTATCATTATCTTGAGTATAATAAAAATTCTAAGGATAGTATCATAGTTAAATTTATATTTATATTTTCTTTAGTAATATTAAAATATTGCATATATGTTTATATTATATTTTTAACAATATTAAAATGACTTCATTGTTTATATATATATATATATCACATAAGATAGAATAAATCATCTATCTTATAAGATAATTTTCTTATGACAATCAAATCACTCATTGTGATAATTACTGAAAGCATAGATAAAAATTCAAAAATATGTATACTATTATTTGTAAAGTGATGTTTTTGCTCTCAATTTTAAGTTTGTATCTTTTGAAGTCTTTACGACCTTTAATAAATAATTAAATTAGTTTTACTAATATAAAATTACTCATAAATTTTAAAAAAATTTAATTAATTTGATAATCATCATTATCTAAAAATATTTTATATTATGTTATCCAAAAATATTTTATATCATAATATTTTTTAAATAAATATAAATATATGTATATAGTCTTGTGTATATTTAATTATTTTCAAGTTTATTTTACATAATAAAAAATATTTCATGAAAAACTGTATTGTCTATACACAATTTAATATATAATTAATTATTAAATATTCAAAAACATGAAAGTTTTTATTCTAATAGTTTTTGAATTGATAATTTATCTATTTACAATTTGTTTTAAAAAATATTAAGCGCGCAAGTGCGGGCAAAACACCTAGTTAATAAATATATAGTAACTTAATCTATCTATTAACTAATTCATAAATTCTAAATAACAGAATAAAATATATATATGAATTTTAAAGCATACTTTAACTTATTAAAACACATATGAAAGTAAGATATATAAACTAATAAATAATTTAATATTTTAATATATATATATATATATATATATATATATATTTACATAGAATATTAAAAATAATTTAATATATCTATGAGATGGATTGAATAACAATAGTTAATTTATATAATACTGCTTACAAAAAATATTAAAAAAAAAAAGAAAATATACTTTTAAAAATATAGAAAATAAATTTGTACTATAATTTAAAATTTTAAAGATATAAGTAAAACTGATATGATGTGGGCTATATAAATAAATTATATTTTTTTCACAAAATAATATTCATGTAAATTTTAGTTTAATTATATATTCTTTTAATTTTTTATAACAACTACATAAGTAAAATATCTTTAATTTTCAGTAAATAAGTTTATGAATAAAAATTAATCTCGCGTTTTAAAACGCGGATCAAAATCTAATAATACAAACTGTTATTTGATATATAATAAAATATAGAAAAATTTAAATTAATAAATATTTAAATGTATAATATGAATGAAAATGTTTAAAAAAATAAAAGAAACAATAACAAAACATCAATTTTTTTTACTAACATGTGAACAATAAAATCAAACTAAATAAATAAACGATTATATTTATTTTAAACTTAAAAGACTAGATTGTAATAACCGCATACAAATTGTTGATGCTCAAATCTACTTCTACTTTAATATATATGCTCTAAATTAATGATCCATCACGCTTACAATGAAATGATAAATTAGTTTGACTAAAACTTTTTATGTCTAGCTTTTGTAAAATTAGAGCATCACATTCATAATATATGTATCATTTATTTAAATTTTTGGATACTTTAAACATGGCAATTTAAGTCAAATTGTATTATAATGGGTCACATATTGGTTCAACCGGTAATCGGATCCTAGGTTTTAACGGATTTTATAGATTTTTAAATAACAAGCTTTAAAAAAAGAAAAATCGGATTCATCACCGGTTTTGCGGTTTGACCACTGATCCATGCTGAGTTTCAGAACGCTGAATATAAAGATTCATGTGTAACATTAAAATACAGATACACAATCAAAAATAGAAACTTATATTATATAAATTTATGTCATATTATTTTGTTTTCTTTCAAAATTAATGTTGTACTTTGAAAGAGCAGATCAAAATCTAGTTAGAGTTAAAACATCTATGGCAAAGAATAGAGCTATGCTTTTTTTATTTAACTCATCCACATACCAAGAATAATTCATTGAATAAGAGTCTTAATGAGTGTAGTCTCTTGCTTCAATACATATTTTCCTTAGTTATATTGAGCCGCTGCTCGACAAGACCTAATCGTTTTCAATATGTGAACTGACCTAGAGTAGCAGATTAAGTGTGGCATGACCAATCTGCTGAAAGCAACATCGTACAAACTACGACGCACAAGCTCGAGTAAATCCAAGACATATGGTTCAAGGGGATACAAAGATAGTGACACAGACTGTAGAAGTCTGATAAAATGTTTTGCAAAGTTCAAAGTTGCCACAAGCGATCCAATCCATGAAAGTCCCAAAGCGCACTTCAAATCTGCAAATATCAAACGATTAGTCACAAAAATGTGTGATGTTGCAACACTCAACCTTCAACTCTCCTCGGATGTCGCTACGGTTAGGATGTTGGTAATTTTTTCCAATTTTGAATACCAAGAGAGGGTCACCTCTTTCAAAGTGGGATGTCGGTTAATAATTCTCTCTTTTGAGAATGAGTAGGTGAGGTAAGGGCACAAGTTTAAATATGTTTCACTTGTCAGTTGGTGAAAAAGTTACCAAAGCTGAATAGTTTTTTCCCGTCTAATGAGTTAAATACCTAACATGATTCCTGCAATACCGTAATTGGGTGTTGTGTTCTTGTATTATTGTTCATAGTTGTTTACTGCCTCATAACGTGTGTACTATATTATCTCAATTTTGTATATTCCAGATCGCTGACCAGAGCCGGACCTGATACGGAGCCCTATTCAATTTTTTTTTGTCAATGGGCCCTATTCAAAATTAAGATGAACTGATTGTGGTTTCAATAACAAAAAGCAATATCAGAAAAAACTATAGAACAGGAAAAAAAATTGACAATCTAAACATAATGTATCTTCCAAATAGGATACAACCGTCACGAAATAGGATACAATTGTCAGTTGTGCGCTTTCTCCTCCTCCTGACCCTCCTGTCTCGATCATTCGTGTGTGGTCATCAGAACATATGAGCCTAGAGGCAGAGCCATATGATATATTTGGATTTTTGGCCTAAAATCTATTGATATTTCTGGTGTGAGACTCGTAAAACCCAAGATCCACTTTAGTCCAAGGAAAGTCATTCTTTAAACAATTATGGACGATAGATGAAATGTTTGCGTGATAGAGATGATACGTATCCCAAACTTTTTTTTTTGAAATCATGTCGTATTTCATTTGTGAGTTTTCTAGTACAACCTACTCAGCACTTTCTCTAAAATCCATGGAGTTAGTTCTTCTCTGGCTTAACTCTTTTCTCTTTAGCTTCTGCTATTATTGTTTGTTCACTTCTTATTTAGACATCTTTCTCAAACTATATGAGACTAATATCTCTTATTAGAAACAATCAAACTTGAACTTGTATTTGAATAGTCAGAAGAATAAACAGTAACTTTTTTTTTTGTTCAACGAATAACAATAACTATAAGGGGCTTTTCTTAGTTTAATATTTTGTTTTTTCTTTCTGGTATTTTTGTTTAATTTCAGTTGTGAACTTACTAAAAGAATTTTTAGCATCTAGAAAAGGAAAAGAAATTGCTAGGAGGAAAAATGTCTATAGATGGGGCCTCCAAAACCTATTTTTAAGACGTTGGAGTCAAAGAACACCGTGTGTTTACGTGTATATATATGCCCTCGCCTCGTGCTCCTCAAAACTTACAAACCTGTAAATCATTTTGTACATTTCACCATTTGTTCTCACACTCTCTCTCAAGTCTTTTCTTTCTAAGCAGATCTTTCAAAGTTTTTTTTGGACGATTGACGACTCGTTGGGTGGTCTTACAAAAGGACAAATCAATAAAACATATTTTTTCTCCCATCCAAAAGTCAAATTCATCATGAAGTTCTCAATCTCAGCAATGAAGCAGGTACAACCAATCTTGAGCTTCAGGAATAAACTCTCCATGGTCAACGTCAACTCATTCCTCCGTCCCCAAGAAAAAGTCGTGTTCGTTATGGGAGCCACTGGTTCCGGCAAGTCCCGTCTCGCCATCGACCTAGCAACTAGGTTTCAGACAGAGATCATAAACTCAGACAAGATCCAAGTTTATAAGGGCCTCGACGTCCTTACAAATAAAGTGACACCTCAAGAATGCCGAGGTGTGCCTCACCACTTGCTCGGTGTATTTGACTCCGAAGCTGGTAACCTAACAGCGACCGATTTCTGCCGCCTTGCGTCACAAGAAATCTCAACGCTCTCGGCTAACAACAAACTTCCTATAGTAGCCGGTGGATCAAACTCATATATCGAAGCACTTGCGAATCATTCGTCTGGATTCTTGTTAAACAAGTACCAGTGCTGTTTTATTTGGGTGGATGTTTCCTTACCAGTTCTTAACTCCTTTGTCTCTAAACGTGTCGACCGCATGATGGAAGCAGGATTACTCGAGGAAGTAAGAGAAGTACACGATCCGAAAGCTGATTATTCCGTCGGGATACGACGAGCTATAGGAGTTCCCGAGCTTCACGAGTACTTATGTTACGAATCTCTAGTGGACCGTGCTACACAGAGAAAGATGCTTGAAGAAGCAGTTAAAAAGATTAAAGAGAACACAGAGATACTAGCCTGTCGACAGTTACTAAAGATTCAACGTCTGAGCAAGAAGTGGAAGTTGTCTATGCACCGGGTGGACGCAACGGAAGTGTTCTTGAAACGTAACGAAGAAGAAGCAGACGAGGCTTGGGAGAATCTCGTAGCGAGACCGACCATGAGAATCGTTGATAAGTTCAATAATAACAAAGTGATTAAAAATGATGATGTTGAGCACTGTTTGACCACCATTGGAGCGGCGTCTTACGGCGGAGGAAGTGGAAGTAGGGCTCACAATATGATATGAGGAGGTTTTGTCTTTTGGACGTGTGTTGCTTTTTGGAGTGTAAGTGTTTTGAGATTTTTCATGTGTGTGGTGGTGATTCGCCGGAGGTTTTTTCTGCAACGTACAGGTGTGATATAGTACCTCGGGGAACAAAAAAAAACAAACAAAAAGCTATTCTATTTTTTCCCTTCGTAATGTTTGTACAGTTGATATTCGCTTATATTAATTGCTTGATACCTATTTGACTACGAGCTCACGATAACCGAAAGTTATCATTCCTTGTGCCACGATATCAAACTTATGTGTATCGTTTAATATAAAACCAATATTTTAATTTTCTTTTTTGCTGTTTTTGGTATCTCTTGGCCTTACATTTACGCATTCATGTTATTGGTTGAAGCTACGAAAACGTTTCTTTTTTGGGATTAAACAGTTTGTATACCCACTATTATGTGTTTGAATTTGTGGAATGAAAGTGCAGAAGAATAGAGAATTAGTAAGAATTGAAAGAGAATAAATTATAAGACTCTCATTACTATATATATATATATATATATATATATAATAGGTTTTGATTATAAATAAATACACAAATCCTCTTGAAGATTGTTAAAAATGGTTAGAAAAGTGGCTAATTGTACATTTATAAGATAAAGGAAATTAAAAAACAACAACTTTGGTTTTCTGCCTAAAGTGTAAAGTACTTGCTGACTTGAGTTTCTACTTCCCACAACATCAAAATGATCAATGTAATTTTTTTAAAGACCACGCTAATGCTATAAATAAATCTGCTTGGTCGGAACGACCAATACCTATTTTTTTAAAACAACCACTTTGATAGTATAGGTAAATCTGTTTTTTTTTTTAAACTGTTATTGTCGTGATGTTAACATTGTAGCATCTAGTATTATGAAGCCTTATTGAGAAAAGGTAAACAACAAAGCTTTAGGCGTATATACTATGACCTTCGCTTATTATAATCTTTTATTGTGTGTGACGTTGAAGTTATCGTCAATATTAACATTTAATTAACATTTTAATGCTTCTAAACATCTTTTAGAATTTTGTTAACGTAAATGTAAACCTTAGAGAAGAAACCAAGGTTAGATCAATAATTCTAGCATAGTATTAGTATACAAATCGTGTCAATATTACAAATATGAATCTTAATTATATGTTAATGGTTTTGACAATAGTAGCCCTAAATGTAATATAAAAACTGTTGTGGACCATGTGAATTGTGAAGTTACAGAGGAATTCTGTAATGGGCTTATAGTACGTTTTGGAATCGTCCAAATTTAATCTGATAAGTTTTCAAATAGTCCAAACGAAGACCACCTCTACTGAAATTTTGTCACGTGGTGTTTAACAACTGAAAAATAAGAGAATAATGAAAATAGAAGAGAAAGAGTGGAAAGTTTTAAAAATGAGAACTCTTGAGAAGTTCATTAGATACATACAAGATATTTGCCTTTGTGAAAAGTAAAAATTATTTAATCTTACTGAAAATATTTGTACTAGCTAGATAATGTTTTTTTTTTGAAACTACACTATAAAGTTTAGTTTGATTTCTTTTAGAACTTTTAAGGTTCTAATAATTCAATTCTTTAATCTAGTTAACTTTTGAAGGGAAACAAATTATTTCCATGAGAGACGTATGAGTTTAATTTCAGCTACAAACTCCACTAACCTCACTAAAAATTCTCTATATATTAATTGAGAACCATTAAAAAGTTATAACATGTAGTTTGTACTAATTAAAAAAGTGTTCTGCTGAGTTGTCACGCGATTGTAATGCTAATTTTGCTTACGTGGTGGCTTGAGAATCAATTGAAATTTTTTTTTGTCCAAAATTAAATTGCTAGAGAATGTTATATTACATAGCATCTGTATTATGGACCATTCATTATTATTACTAAAATAACTTAAAAAATTACAATAATTATATATGAAAAATTTACATTGTTTTGTATATGTTGTATTTCGATTTTTTTCAAAATGGGTATAAATTACTAAAACCGTTAATTAAAGTCTCACATAAACTTTTGTGATCAAGGTTTATTTTTTTCTATAATAAGATATAATGGTCATAAAAGAATATGAATTAATAATTTTGTTTTAATAGGTGTTTATCATAATATATATATTCATATCGTTTAAATTAACATATACATCATATGAAAATACATACTTATATTTTGCATTGAACATATATTAAAAAATTAATATTTTAATTTTGAAATTTTCATTGTTTTTTGAAATGATTATAAATTATTGAACACCACTACACATTTCACATTTAAAAAAAAATCTTGGTGTAAAATTTTGTTGCACAAATATGTAAATAATCATAAAATCATATATGAGTAGAAACATGATTTAATAAAATATACATATTAAAAGTATACTACATATCTATGTTAATATCATTTAAATTTAATTATATATCATATATGATATATAAGATTGATTGTTTTTATTTATTTACTCTAAAATAATTGCGAATAAACAAGAGCAGTTGATCGATTTATATACGCACGCCAATTTATTACATAATAGTAACTGATTTCTTAGTTATTTAATATAAATTATGTTTTATTATTTCACAATATGCAGAAAAAATTAAATAAGCAATAAATATATCGAGTACTAAATATATCAAGCAATTTATTACATAATAGTAACAGATCTTAACCTAAGTATGTATCTCTTTAATAATTTTAAATCTTAAGTATTTTCTAAATCTCAGGCCAAAAGAAAAGAACGAAATGAAAATAACTCAAAAATCAATATTTATATCGAGCAATAACCAAAATGAAAAAAACAACACAAAATGATAAAAATATTGAAGATAAATAAGATTGGCACGTGAACGTAAATTTTGCATAACCATAATTAACTTTTAAATTGCTAAATCGTGATATAAAACCGAGTTGACATAGTTTCATTGTAACCAAATAGTAGGTTTGAGGTTATTTAGACTAAACATTAGATTCTTCTGCGATACTTAATTTTTTTATTTAAGATATTGTTAAAAAAGATCATCTCATAAGTAAACAAATTATGTAATTAACAATTTTTTTTAAGAAAACTGGTTAAGGACCACAAAATATTAATTTGATCAAAAATATAAATTTTATTTTTTCATACGATATTTTTTAAATAATTTTCAAAAAATTCACCATGCGTAAAGCAAATGTCTTATCTTAATATATAATATAAATGAATAATGTCTCGGTCAACTTAATCTACATTTGAAGGTTTTAAAATTAATACTAGGTGCCTAGTTCGTCGAAATATCTTGTTAATTTGAGTTGAGAAAGCCACGCTTTAATACGCTTGAAAACTGTGTTAACCTATCCAAATTACTCTTTCACATTAGGAAGTGAAAGTTACATGCACATATTTATATGTGAATCAACCTGATTTTGAGATGTCTATTTAACCTAACATGTTCTCTTTCGTGTAGCTACAAAATTTGAGACAGTTAAGAGTAAATGAAATTCTTGAACAATTATAGTATAAAAGTGACAAGAAGAATATTTAAGTTGGGAAAGGGAGGATTCGAAGAAAGAATAAGGAAACTAAAGAGAAAGGATATGAACGCGCGTGGCTTGTAAGTGGTTAAGGAGTCTGTATCAGCGAGTTGGAGAAAGCTCACGCGAAGCTTAGTTTAAGATCTTCCGTACATAAGAGCAAAAGCGTGTGGAGAAGGTTGCATCAAATCATAAATGACGTTCGTACAGTTGTGAATGAGAGGCATCCATTAAATATAAATTCAGCATTAGTATTTGGTTTATTATTATTCATGGACCCATATATTAAATTTGATTGTACAGACGTCAAGTCATAACGCATCTTAGGAGAAGGAAGGAGTGATGAACTGAAAGTAGCACTAAACAAATGTCACAAGGAGGCAGCATCCGATGTCTTTCTTCTCCTTTTTCTCTCTCTCTTTGGTTTATAACTTTTTTCTCTATTTTAGAAAACTGATCTTGGTTTAAAAACTTCGTAACCATAATTGAAAATAAGAAAATCATATTTACAAAGTTAAAGACCAGTCTTTTTATTGTAATCTGAATTTGAATGAAATCATGATATATATATATATATATATATATTATATTGATATAAAAATCACTCAAGACGACTCCAATGATATTTCTTGCAATTGCTACAGTCAGTGGCAGATCTATGGATAATTTTTATTTTGAGCAAAACTATAAAACATTAGTAATATACTTAAAAATTAAAGTTTTTTACTAAGGGCATCACTAAAATTTCATACATTATATTAACTACTAAAAATAATCACAGTGAACAACTGCTCCATTCAATCCCCACCTAGCCTCGCCTTTAGCTACTGTTTAGATGTTTCCGCCTAAATGTGAACGGAAGAAATTGTATTAAAAAATGTTATAGATAGTTAATTTGAAAAATAATAAAATAATATAGAAATGATAAAAATATATTGACAATTAATTAAAGTTAAAATTCTATTGTAAACTCAAATTTGATAAGGTGAAAATTTTGAGAGGAACTTAAAGCACTAATTAAAAATATTATTATAATTTGGATTCTCATTCGCATTAGTGACTTGACACTATAGTCGGCTCTAACTATTTAAATCAGAAAGTATTACGGACAGGATTAATTCTGATAAGATTGATAAAATGGTTTATAGCTAATAATCACTACTACTAATAAAACAATGAAAAATAAGGATGATAATGTTAATGACTATACGATGATGGCTCGCCACTACAAGAAAAACGAGACAGAAATTGTTATGTGGATTAAAACATATGAAACCATGACAAATTAATGGTTGAAATTGAGCCTTGCAAATACCGAAAGCTAGCTATTCTTTATTTGTTCCCTTCTCTTCTTGTCCGATATACCTCTCAATACTCTATTTATATTTAAAAAAAAATTAGCAAATTAGACAACTTTTAAGTTTGTAATTTGTTACTTGGGCAACTCTAAGTTTAAATTGGAGGATTGGGCAACTTTTGCGATTTATCTTTTCAAACTTGAGTTCAAATGTCCCTTATAGTCATTGAAAACTTTTTTATTTACACCTCTGGCATTTCGATTTAAAAAAATATGGAAAATTTGTAAGTTGGAAAAAAATTGCAAAAAATAAATCGAAATTAAAACTGTTTCAATTTCAAAATTGAAACAGTTCGAAGAAAAGAAAAATTAGAACCGTAAAATTATTATTAACTGTTTAGGAATCGGAAACCGAACTCCAACTCGTCGGCGATTTCTGGGTTTCTGGGTTCTAGGCATTAAACTTGAAAAACATGGATTCTCAGTCGGATTATGCCGAGGGAGGAAGGGTGACTAGGAGTAAATCTAAATCGGCGAAACCGCCGGAAAGCAGGAGAAATACAAACAAACCGCCTCCGAGATATGCAGGTATAGCAGAGGTTCCGATTTAGAATCCCTGTTTTTAAAGTAGTGTACATTTGTTTCAACTGATTTTAATTATTTGAAAACAGAATCGAGCAGCAGTCTTCAAAACTCCGGTGAAGGAAACTCCAATTCAGATGCAGAGTTTGTTGAAACGACGCATGCACCTCCGTCTCTGCTGCCAGAAAGACTGTTCGCACCTAACCGCTACCCAAATAAACCCCGCTTGAAAATCTATTCAAAAGCAAAGATAATTGGGACTATAGCGAAGTCCCTCGCAGGAACCCCTGAGCTCCAATGTTCGCTTGATAGTCAGTTTGGGGGCTTATTCTGGTTACTAGTGGCCCGGTGTTTAAACTCTGCGAAACTCGTGCATTCTCTCCTCAGCCGTCAACTAGTCACTTTGAAGAAATATGAACTTTGGTTCTTGTTTGCAGATAACCCCCTCCGATTTTTCCTTACCGAATTTCGCGACATAACAGGGCTAAAGTGCGATCCTTTTGATCCCCAAACGGCGAGGAGCGACCATTTAACCCTAACTGGTTCTGAGGATGAAGGAGAAGGAGTGGTTGGGCGAATGTGGAGAAAACTTTTTGGAAAAAAAGATCATGACGTGAGGGTACCTGAAGTTCTTGGAATGCTCGCAGATGAAACATTACCTGTTTGGAAGCGTTTGCCCTTGGCTCTGATTGCTCTTGTAGATGGACTTGTAGTTTGTGGCCATAAACATCTACGTTTAACGGCGTCATATGTAGAAATGCTTGAAGACACCAGAGCGTTTCTTCAATATAGTTGGGGGAGAGAAGCATTTCTTGCTACAATGTCTAGGTTGCTACCGCCTACTGCTCAAACTCCAAAGGAGTCACTTAAGATCATGCGTTTTCGGCTGCAACAGAAAACTACAGCTTGTTATGGATTCCCTTTGGCTCTGCAACTCATGGAATTGAAAGCAATTCCGGCGCTTATTGAAAAAATCTCTGAGCCTGATAAGATGGTAAATTTCCTTGAAGAACCTGACAGATGCAACTCACGAAATACACTGCTAGCATTCGAAGATATCATTGAAGTTGAAGCCGCTCCGGAGGTACATTAAACGTCTAATATATATATATATATATATCTTGTATGTAATATTTTCGGAAACTCAAGACGTAATCAGTCCCTTTTATTTAATGTTTTGATTAGGTTGCTGTGTCGTTTTCATTACCCGATGATGATTTGAAGTGGGAGGATGAGAGGGAAGACCCCAAAGTTGAGAAGTTAGTTGACCTTATGCGGAGAGGCAGCAAAATTAAAGGGACTGATTTTAAAGGCGGTGATGCTTCCCTCCCACCTCTCACGGGTAGTCCAAAAGTGACAGGTCTTGGTGATCCCGAAATGCATCCAGAGCCTAAACGGCAATTTGGGAAACGAAGTGCAGAAGCTGGGTGTTCAAGTAAACTTCATGCTCGCCCATCTCGTCCCCGTCGAGATGTTGGCAAAGAGCCTGAATTGTCCCATACTGGGGGAATCAGTGAAGAGGTCAAAACTTGGTTCCGTGTGGAGCTGACTAGACAACTAGGTATATTGCGCCAAGAAATCTATGCTTGGACACACCCCAATGAAAGTTGTTCCGATGCAAGTGGTCGAAGAGGAACACAGCCTGCTGGAGAACCCGAAGGTTGTGGAAACGACGCTGCGGGGTATGAGAACCAAAAGCGGAAACGCGTTGGGTCTGGTAGGGATGACGAGGCTGAAGCAAGTGAGAGGAAGAAACAGAGGAACAATTCTGGTGGGGATGAGGAAGGAATGACTAATAATGACAGCCACCGCCAGGTGCCAATGACATTTGATGTCGAAGAGGTAAGACCATATATACTTCTGTAGACATAAAAATGTTTGGTGTTCAGACGTTAATGTTAGGTGTACAGACTTTTTTGGTTAGGTGTACAGACTTTAATATTAGGTGTACAGACTTTATAGAGGAGTAATTTGTAATTGTCAGGAAGGTTAATGTTAGTATTCAGGAACGTAAATAGTGGTTATGTAGGGAAAATTTGCATTGCATTACCAAAATATTAAATGTACAGACGTTAATGATAGGTGTACATACATTATACTTTTTATGATAGGTGTTCAGACGTTAATGATCGGTGGACTGACACTGTATGGTTGAAGAGTCGTATTGTTTTTTTTACGGAATTATTTACCCTGTAGACTCGTTTGTTTAAGTCATATTTTTATGTTATTAAGTAACGACTGTATTTGTAATGTGTCAAGAACGGGATAATTTTGACGAGGCTCCGATTGGTGGGTTAGATTTACTAGCAAGCATGGGTGGTTATTATGAAGACGAGGTTGGAGATGTGGGAACGTTTGAGGGAGGTTTGGATAAGGAGGCAGAGGGCTTTGGACAATCAGAAGAAAACAGTATGGCCTTGGTCTTGTATGTGAAACCTAAATCTTACGTCCTGCCAGGCGAGGTTAGTTGTTTGATTAAAAATTTAAAACCTGTGTGAATGCGTACCGAATATCGTCTGTGTTTGTTAATAACGGGTTTGTGATAGTCAGGTGCCGCATCCACCCAGCGATGAGAAAAAAGAAGCACCATCACCTACAAATTCAGAAGACTACAAAACCCCACCAGAGCATGATCTAGTGTCGGATTATCGATAAACGGCGTTATCTGACAAGGTCAGCAATCCGAGAAGGTGAAGGAAAAAGTCTGATGACAAGCTCAAACATAGTAGATCAGGGCAGAGGGAAGCGTATTCGGAAAAGGTCAACCAAGATTGGAGGAGTGTACACCCCAGACACGAGATTGAAAGAGCTATTCAAAAGCTGCACTAAACCGAAATATACGCCATTGTGTGACGTGGATGTGAAGACATTTAAACAGTTCAAGAAGATTCTTCAAGAGAACCCTAAACAGTAAGTATAATTAAAAGAAGGTTCGTGGTCCGCTTGTTTGGTCTTAATTAACTTCCACTCCCAACTGTTTTATTGTAGGGAATTTTCACTTGTCACTGGGAGTGTAGTTTCAAATCAGTTATTCCTGTCATTGGCAAAACCTACCAATTGGGTCACCACCGAGGTATTCCTATACACGAGTAAACTATCCCGTTAATACAGTTTTTAGTGGTGATCTAATGTTAGATTACTTTGAACATCTTATGTAGCACATTCATGTTCTTACGAATATGCTGTGGCGACGACACAGAGACACCTACCTGGGTAAGCGGTGCGTACTTATGGACTACTACCCTCTGTCGTGCATAATTGCTAGGTACAAAAAGTTCGAGGAAGTGACAGACAAGCTGAAATTCGATTGGGGAGGTCCGACGAGATGCTTTATTACCGGGAGAACCCGGCGTAGGAATTTGAAGACGGAGTTACTGCATCATATAGACAGGGTATATGTCCCAATGCTCTGGGACAACGATCACTGGGTGGGACTTGTAATCGAGCTGCATTCCAGACGTATCGAGATCCTTGACTGCAACATACCGCATAACTCGAGTGACGAAGCTGTTGTGGAGCACATGACTCCTCTACTTCGATCAATGCCGTATGTTTTAGCTGCTTATATTCCCCCTTCCTTATGTCCTCCACCTGAAGAGGGTAGTTCATTTACTTGGGTAACGTATGCTACCTGTCAAATCAGCTAAGGTGGTAAGTTTCGCCCTTTCTTGCTCAAGTGCGTGGATGCTAGGAACAAAACCGCAATCTACTAAGAAGATATTCACGCAGCCTCCAGAATTGGACTTGCGGAGAGTATTGAAATAATGGTACCAAATGTGCCTATCCATGGACTATCAACCTTAGCTGTGGGCATATTCAACGTTTGTATTGGCAACGTGAAGGAAACCAGCAAAGTGTTTCAGCAGTTCGCTGCGTATCACCATGACCTTGGGTCAGACGCGACATTTGAAATGAGAACTGACATTGAGTGGCGATTGGTATCGTTTGGATCGCCATACCTCAACAGATATGGTGAATCCTTCAAGTTTCCTGACGATGGGGTCATATCTTCACCACCATGCATTTATGGCCATGATTACACATTAGATTTTGAAGGTGAGTGCAAAAAATGTAGACTATTTTGGGTCTGCTGCAACATTTCTCACGTGCTTTAATTTTATGATGTCATAGATTTCATATTATTGTTTACCCTTTAGTGTCTAATGTTTTTTTAGCTTTCAATGATGTAAAATTTTCAATTATTTCATCTTCTTTTTGCTAAGTTTACAGTTCCAATTATTAAAAATGAAACAAAATCACGGTGTACATAGTGATCCGTACACCAAAGTGGATAATATTATGTACACCTTAATTTATATATTTTTATTTGCATACAAATTTGTAAATGGAAGTTATATCTTGCCATATATATTTATTCTGTTCAATTTATGGGAATTACTAAAAATGATTATAATTCCGGTGTACAGAGTTGTATGTACACCAAGGTGGATAATATCATGTACACATTTTTTCCAGTATCATACTAAGCAGTCTAAAGTATAGATATTAAACATACTAAACATATTAAACATAATTAAACATAATAAAGTAGAAATTAAACATAATAAACTAGAAATTAAACATAATTAAACATAATAAAGTACAAATTAAAGATACTAAAGTTCTTAATAAACTAGAAATTAAAGATACTAGTCGGAGTCCGAATCGTCGTCTGAGGAAGACACCGCATCCGGGTACCCGTAAATTCTGAACTCCCCTGATAAAAGCGTATCGTCACTCAGGTCTGCGTCGTCCTCCTCTTCCTCATCTTCGGTGTCAGGGCTGTATCGAGGGCGTTTGCGAGGGCGGTAGTCACGGTTGTTCCGAGGGCGTTTGATGGGGCTTGGGGGAGGTGTTTTGTCCATCTCCAGAATCTCTTCGACTTCCTTTGCCTCTTCAAAAAGGGCTTCAAGAGTTGGAAAGTCTTGGGTTTCCAAACCATCTCTGATCTCTTCTTTCAATCCGGCCTTGGCTATACTGATCAAGTACTGCTCGTCGTTTTATTGCCGAACGTATTCATGGGAGTAGAAGAAGTCTTCGTACTCAGCCACAGTCATTGTTCTTTGGTTAATATTTGCGACCATTTTCAGAAGCTAAATTGATGGAAAGGGATCTTCAGAAGAAAAATTGATGGGAAGGGGAAAGGGTAAATTGATTGTTTGAGTTCTTACTGTCAAGATAAGTGATATATAAATGACGTCATTAACTTGGAAAGGGAAGAGGGTCAATAAATTCACTTCTCAGCGTACACCTAATAAGAGAGAAATGGCTTGAATTAACTTAAGTTGACACGTTTAGACATACAAGATGATAAAGATCAAATCTTTTCAATGTCAGTTTGAACTCAACTACGAAACAGAGAGAATTGAAAACATTTAAGTTAAGAGAATAGTTCGATTCAATGAAATCAATAACTGTCCAACAGTTACGAATATAAAGCTGTAAAAACAAATATAAAGGTGATTTTGCGTACACTTTTCATTAAAGCAATAAGTTTCAATAATTTCTGTACACCATTTGTTTAAGGCCCATTAAAGATACTGGCCCATAATAACTTGAACATATATTGCTTCATAAATGTATTCAGTACAACAACGGCTACATATTTGAAATTCGAAATCCTTAACATTATCCCAAACATTATTGAAATTAGAAAAACAACAACATAATGCAGCTTGCATCGTACCGACACCTCTTCCTCGTATTGTTTTTTTAACTCCTTCAACTCTTCCTCGATTGCAAAAACGCATCTATGATGGATGTGCAAACCATCGTCATACGAAAGATTCCGGTAAAACATTATATTTAATTTGACATGTTAGTTTAATTTGCCAAATTCGTGAAATATATTCAGAGAGACTCGAATCTAACCTCATAAACCGAACAGACGTAGTAGTCTGTTCCTTTGTCGTCAGCTTTCACCGTGATACGTTTACCACAAGGAAAACTTTTGGGTATGCAGTAGTGGGCAGCTGCAACTGCATGGAGCCAGTCATTGTCTCTTTTGTGTTGCTTCATATCCGCATAATAAGGATCCGTTATTTTTTCAACTGTGACCGGCTGTGAAAGAGTTTTGTGATTATTTTGAAGAAAGACTCGGAAGTGTTGCGGATAGACTACGACTGAGCCATTGCATCTTATATAGGCAAAAAAACATAACGGCTAGCTTCATTTTTAATGGTCTCCCAACGGCTAGTTTCATTTTCAAAGCTCTCCCAACGGCTATAATCTATTCATTTTCAAAGCTCTCTACTAACGGCTCTAATCGATTCCTTTTGTATTTATTTTATTTATTTAATTATTTAAATTGATAATTATTTCTTAATTTCTGACAATTCTTCATAATTTAGTTTGAACAAATAAAATGATTGCAAACCTTAATGACTCCCTCTGATTTAGTAATTTGGCAAACTGTGATTAGTCGTGTGCGAATACAATAAGTGGTGTACGAGGATAATAAGTGGTGTACTACAAATATCAATGGGTGTACGAGCAAAATAAGTTCTCTTGAAAGATATTAATTGGTGTTCGAGGATAATAACTGGTGTACGAAGATAATAAGTTGTTTAAAACGATAATAAGTGGTTTACAACGAAAATAAGTGGTGTCTCCTGTTGTTCACTCCAACCCCCATCAAGGTAGCGGTTCTTTGCATGTCTTTTTGTTGTGTCCTGTTGTTAAACACCGACTACACTTGTTGGCTTTCTTCTTCTTCGGCCACTCCTACAATATTTTATACCTTTGACTTAAAATCTGGTCACAACAAAAACAGTGTTCTAAAACAATGTTCTTCTCTTTAAAAAAATAAAAGTCTTACCGGAATCTCTCCTGCTCCACGTTTACGTTTCGTTGGTGGTCGTCCAGGCGGTCTCTTCGTTTTTGGGGGTAACATCACAAGCTCACTTACTTCTGGCGGTATGAATACATCTTTAGGATCAGGAACCGGGAGTGTAACCCCTTTCGTTGCCTTATCCCAGGTGGATTTCAAGTAGATGTCTGAAACAAATTTTGAGTGCTGCAAATCCCGATACTGTGTTGCCGCAATTGCATGACGGCATGGTATTCCAATTTTTTTGGAATTCAAGACATGAGCATGTTCTTTTTTCCAGATTAACAGTGCTCCCATAACCTGTCGTTTTCACCGCTACCTCAAATTCCCAAGTAGATAGAGGTAGCACAACATAAGCTCTTGATGCTAGTAGATTCTCTGACAAGCGGACGTCAACGGCTGGAGGAATTTCACCGTTCATTCTTGAAATCTTTCGTTGTCTACTCACAAACCAACGACTAATCATCCGCCTGATGAATTCAAAAAGGGCCATTATCGGGGAGTCCCGCGCATGAACCAGTGCTTTGTTTAGTGACTCCGCTATGTTGGAAGACATCAAATCGTATCTCTTCCCATCAAAATGTGACCGTGTCCAATGTTTCAGATCAATTAACTCCAAATAATTCCAGCAGCGAATATTCGTCAGCTTGATTTTCTTATACAATTTTCGAAAGTGGGATTGCTTGAATGCCTCGGCTGCCCTTCCTACCAACTGCTTTTGATTCTTTTTCTTAAATTTGCCGTCGACATTCCTCTGTAAGTGTACGAGGCAACATCCATGGTGTGCACGCGGATACCATGCATTTTTAGCAACATATATTTGGCTAGGTCTGTCGGACACAATCGATAAATGAGGACCATCCTCCACGATTTGTTGTAGCTTCTCAAAAAACCAACTCCATGACTCGTTGGTTTCGTTGTCTACAACAGCAAACACAATTGGAAACACCTGGTAATTTGCATCTTGCCCACTAGCAGTTAGAAGGCAGCCTTTGTACTTGCCAAACATGTGCGTCCCATCCACCACTAGTACCTGACGTAGATGCTTCCAACCGTCAATGCAAGCTTTTAATGCCATGAATGCGTACTTAAACCTTATTTTTCCCTTATCATCTTTTTCCGTTTTTATATCAGTTATTGACCCGGGATTTGCATGCTCCACGACATTAAAATATTTGGACAGAAGCTTGTAGGAGTTCTCTTCAGTTCCTTGAGCAGCCGCTGTTGCCAATTCTTTTGCTTTCCAACATTTCCAATATGTTGTTGTAAATAAAAACTCTGTCCGAAGTGCCTCTGGTAGTTCTGCTGCACGCGGTCCAGCCTGGAGTCTTTCATATTTGTGTCTCATTAAGTACGCAATTACCTTCGACGTTGCATGTTTCTTAAACTGAGCTTTCACATCGGATCTGCATGTGTGAGCCAGCGACGCCTTCCTAACCTGATATGTTGACGCTTCACCCATTTGCTTGGCCATCACATAAAATTTGCATGTTTTATCAAAGCATTTAGCTGTCACGTAGTTTCGGGCATGCTTGTGAAACCTAAACCTGAACACATGTTTAATGGCAAATATAGCCAAATTAATCTTGAATTCCTGTTTGCTGCTGAACAGCCGTCTTGCGTATATATCACAATCCGCAAGACTGGAGTCTATATCATCCACCGAGTAGTCGTTGACTGGAACATCATGAAGTAGAGGTTCAACATCCTCAAAACCATATAGCTCAACCTGTTTAACAGACTTCATGAACAATGGGTCGTTCCATGTCTTCTTCTCCTTCCTATTTCCTTCAGCTCCACAACCAAACTGAGGCACATCTTCTACAAAATCGTCATCATCATGCGGTACACCTTCATCAACATCCACGTACGGCACATTTTCTACGAAATCGTCATCATCATCATCATCAACATCCACCAGATGCGGTATAGTGTGTGAATTTTTACAACGGTCAAACGAACCAGAATAAGTCCCACGCTCATCTTCTACAACATCATCCTTAGGCACATCATCATCATCATCCTCATCATCATCATCATCATCATCATCATCATCATCATCAACATCACCATCATCCTCATCACGCACATCATCATGAACATCATCGTCATCATCAACTTCCCGCCTGTGCTGGTTGGTTTCTTTTGGGGGTGTAACGAGAACAACTTCTGCTTCACTTGGTTCTACAAAATCACCCTCATCAATAACGCCTACACAACTTCTCGACGTGACTATGTAGTCTCTACCATCGTCTAGATATGCTTCAAATGATGATTTCGCTTTCAGTTCTTCTATACCATGCTTCTTCCCGGATGATCCACCGCCTTTGCAACGAGATTGATCGGCTGTCTTTCCTCCCACGGCCTCTCCAGGCTTCACCTCACCACGTACACCACTCGAGGAGCGACCTCCAGATTGACCCCCAGCAGCCCCTCCTTCCTCATATTTTCCATCGTCCCATTCACAGTTCCGTCCAACAAAATCATGCCATCGATTGTAATCATATTCTTCCTCTTCCTCCTCATCGTCCTCCCCATCATTGTTATCCACCGTTTTATGATATTCGGTTGCGGTTCCATCCACCGCCGCCAATTCCAAAGCCTTCGCTGAATAAACAACTTCTATTTCTTCAACATACATCAAAAGCGTTGCATCATCAAGCACATCCTCTCCACCCCTCTCTTCTCCTTACCAGAAATGTCATCCACAACGGCGGATGTTCTTTCTTCATTTTTGTTCATAAATGTGACAAAAATACTCGCCAGCTTGCTCACAATTCGGAAGGAGTTGAATATTTTGAAGTCATCAATGGTGGATATTTGAAGTGGATACTCTCTTTCACCCGTCACACCAGAAACACCGACATGAATCCAATATGAGAGATCCACGGTAACATGAGCTCGTAACAGTCCGTACTCCTCTAAGATTCTTTCTTTAAGTTTATCAACAGAGGTTATAAACTCAACATCAATTGCCCTCCCAATTCGGTCCTTGTCAATCTTGAAATCCCAATCACCATTGCAGTACTGAATCCAGCAACCAACCATAACCACAACATAAGAAGGCTGGCGAAATCCTACAAATAACATGCAAAAACACTTACTAAACACACGCTCCTCAAACAATTAATAAATTCAGATTCCTTAAACAGACACAAAAAACCGACCACAAAAAAAAAAGCAATAAATGGTCTTCGCCATTAATACACTGTAATAAATGACGTGGTGTACGGTCAACATATGAAATCCACCACAAAATACCTTCATGATGTGGTGTATTGTCCTTCCCCTTGCCTTTTTCGTCATCTCTTTTGAGGTTCACCATACCAAGATTTTCAATTTACAAACCTAGTCGAACAATGTCTGCAACCGACGGCCACTCGCTGCTACTTCTCTTAAGAGATAGGGTTACATCCTTTTATCTGGACAATTACCCTGATTTTATTTAAATATTCAACCGCAGTTAATGCTTGATTTCGACTTGGCTCTAGGTATGGAACCGTTGTTTTGCAGGTAAAATATATGGGCATATATGCCTTTTTTTGGATAAATTGGCCCATAAAAAAGCCCAAATTCGGCGAGTGATGTGCACACCATCGACACAACGCGTATGTCGGAAGCGGGGCACCGATTTCGTTGGGCAAAAAACATTGTGGGCCCGCGAAAACACTCCCAAATTTATTGGGCAAAAAGGCTAAAAAGGTCATCAATATTTTTTATCCCCTATTAAGTTGTCTAATTGCCTAATTTAAACTTAGACTTGCCCAACTAGCAAATTTGAAAATTAAAGTTGCCCAATCCTAAAATTTTCCCTTATATTTTATTGTATTGTAACACAAATAGAAAATGTGCCATTATATTTTGGAGAAAATGACGAATCTTTCCCTAAATTAAAGCTTTTTATAAAATAACCAGTCTTTTTGCGGTGCGCTAGGTACTAATTTACATATTTGAGTGGTCTAACTTGAATGAGTTACTCTTTTATTCCTTCTTTATATTTTTTTTTTCAATCGTATTGCATTCTACATATTCCTTATCCGACCATGCTTTTTTCTATTTTAAATTTTATATAGGACCATGCTTATCTATTTATCTTTAAATTCTCAATGTGGTTTGTTGTTCCAACCCAACTTATTTTATTACAGGAGTAAAAATCTGCAACAAATATTTCATTTTGGTAACGTTCGTATTTACTAAATCTAGAGGTTGAACGGGCATATGACATATTATTTAAATTGATTTTTAATAACTGTTATATTATTTTATAAAACTAGTTAACACTATATAATTTATATCACTGAGTAATATAAATTATATTTTGTGTTTAGTAAGAGTAAAATTAGAGTTAAAAGCTTACAGAAATTTGATAGTAAAAATATAAAAACGATATTATGAGTAAATAAAAATCATAAACCTAAAAGAACCTAATATGAAATTATTGGAATATGAATATATGACCAACGTTCGCAGCTATCTGGAATCTAACAGTTGCAGAATTTTAGGCCTTCGATTTTGTGTCTTTGTCTCTTTTAGATGTTCCTTTTTCTTTTTTAAAGCCCATTTTGTGTTTACAAGTCTGGTTATTATTATTCTTTGCTTTTCCATACGTACAAGAAGAATTTAAAATGTCAACATCAACTTTTGCAAATGGAGCTTATGCACAATTTGAAAGTTCAGTTGTATGCAAGATAAATACAAAAAGCAGAGATAATAATAATTATTTCTAAAACAATTTACACCAAAGAATGAATTATTCCACGTAACGTTGTCATCTTTCTCCTTTTTGTGGGAGCCTTGGAGACACTGTTACGTCCTTATGCATGTGTGTAACCCGTGGGCATCTAGTTCTCATCATAGTTTTACCAACGAATACATGTTACTTTTTTTCTGGTTTATCACATGTCACAGTCCTGTTTTTAAAAAATATTCCCATTAGTCATTAAATCGACCCTCAAGGTGTCGGAACAATCCTATGTTCTCAATTTCGTCTTCAAAACAATTTTCAAAGTTAGACATGAACAGCCTCAAGAGTAACCTGGTATTATATCAACTCAGTATTTCAGAAATTCTTTTACCATAAGTTTACTAGATATAGTGTTCACCGGTTCGGTAAATTATACAAAGAGTAATTCTTGGGTTCACTTCTTAGGGTGAACCTCTAGGTTTACCAACCAATATGATTTCATTATTCTATATGCAGTATTTTTTTTTTTTAAAAAACTAAATATTATCAATTAATATTATGATTTAGAAATTAAAAGATAAAAAATATTAGTATTTGCAAAAAAAAATTTAAAAAGATATTTTTAATATTGTCAGCAAAACACAAAACCCTAAATCATAATCCTAAACCCTAAACCCTTGGGTAAATCATAAACCCTTAAATAATTTTTTTTTATTATTTCAACACAATCAGCAAAAAACACTAAACCCTAAATCCTAATCCTAAACCCTAAACTCTTGAGTAAACCTTAAACCCTTGGATAAATCATAAAATATGATTTATCAAAAGATTTAGGGTTTACCCTAGGGTTTATGATTATCCAAAGGTTTAGGGTTTAGAATTAAGATTTAGGGTTTAATGTTTTGCTGAAAATATTAAAAATATTTTAAAAAAAATTGTTTGCAAATACTAGTATTTTTTTTATCTTTTAGTTTTAAAATCATAATATTAATTGACAATATTTAGTTTCTTTTAAAAGAAATACTGCATATAGAATAATGAAATCATATTGGTTGGTGAATCTAGAGGTTCACCATAGGGAGTGAACCCAAGAATTACTCTTATACAAATCGAAATACCGAAGGATTCAAAGAAAATAACAAAAAGTCTCCTATACATTATTTGAAAAAAAGATCTTGCCATATGTATTTTGTACAATCAATTTCACAAAACAATTATGGCATATCTACTAAAATTAATGACATTGATTTCGGAAAAATATGACATGAATAATTTCAATTAGTGTTTATTTACATTTTTGGCTAACATTTTAAAATATGGTAATAACTCATACATTACATTTAATATTAATATTTATTTTGGATTTTTCTTTTAAATATGGTAATAGCTAATATGTCATCTATAAAATAATATATTCATATATAACATTTAAAAATTTCAAAAAAAATATTTTATTTTCTTTTTATAATTATACAACTTGTATTACTAAAGCTTTAAAAATTGCTATAATTTAAAAAAAAAATTCTAGTTGAAAAATCATTAGTTTATTTATATCTACATATTTTATAAATATTTTTAGTTTAAATTTGTGATAACTATACAATTTTATATCATTTTATTAGTTTTATAAAAATTAAATTAATATTTTTAAACAATATACAAAATAGAAATCATTTTATATAATTTAAATATATATATATATATATATATATATATATATATATTAAATAAAAAATTATTTTATCTTAATTTAATATTTATATAAATCAAATATATATATATATATATATATATATATTTATATATTGGTAAGAAAATAATAAAATACAATATTTAATTAACATAAGTTAATTTTTTTAAAAAGAATTCTTATTGCACATGGTGCAGAAAAAACCTAATTAACTTGATAGAGGATAAAACTTCATGACATGATAAGGAATAGTGGATTATTAGAATTTCCGGCGAGGGGAAATAAAATGTCGTGGCAGGGGAGAAGGTGAAAAGGAAAAGGTGCTGTAATAATAAGGTGTTGTCTTGACCGTGCTTCAGCCAATGAGGATTGGCATACTCTTTTTCTTTGTTCCTATACGAAATATCTAGGAATGATAAGGTCCAATCAGCGGCCGGTTATCGCCTTTATTGAGGATAAAGTGACCAAGCGGAAAGGGGAATTTAAGTTTGATAAGAGATGGATTGGACAAGATGGTCTGTTGGAAACGATAGCAATGGGATGGACGAAACAGAATAAAAGAAACGCAAGAGATTTTGTATCAAAAATTAGCAATTGTCGTCTTGTGATCACGGCTTGGAGAAAAATAATATTGCTGCTCTGCAGAAAGCATTGGAGGAAGTGCAAACCAATGATAATCGGTCACAAGAGGATATTATGGAGGTGTCTCGAAAATTACAGGATGCATATAAGAATGAAAAGGAATACTGATTTCAGAAAAGTCGTAATATGTGGTACTCGTCAGAGGATCTTAATACTAAATTTTATCATACCCTAACAAAACAAAGACGGATCAGGAATAAGACTGTGGGACTATACTATGAGATGGGGGATTGGATAACGAATATTACAGGGGTGGAGAAAGTAGCGGTCGATTATTTTGAGGATCTATTTTCTACTACTTCTCCATCGGATTTTAAGGAATTTTGGAGGAAGTGAAACCATCTATTACTGCACAGATGAATCAATGACTCTTGAGGGTTGCAACCGAGGAGGAGGTGAAACATGCTTTAGTCATGATGCATCCTGAAAAAGCACCAGGACCAGATGGAATGACAACTCTGTTTTTCCAAGTATCTTGGCATATTGTTAAAAGCGATGTGATACAAATGGTGAATAATTTTCTCGCTACAGGGGAAATGGATCAAAGGTTAAATCTCACAAATATTTGTATGATCCCAAAAACGGAAAGACAACCAAAGATGACAGAACTGAAACCAATTAGTCTCTGTAATGTCGGCTATAAGATTATTTCAAAAGTGTTTTATGAGAGGTTAAAGGTTTGCCTCCCAGGTTTGATTTCAGAAACACAATCGACATTTCTACCAGGGAGATTGATATCAGATAACATTTTTATTGCTCATGAAATGTTTCATGGGCTGCAGACAAATAAGTCATGCCAAAATAAGTTTATGGCAATTAAAGCGGATATGAGTAAAGGGTATGATTGAGTGGAGTGAGATTTTATTCAGGCTCTTCTTCACAAACTGGGTTTTGACCCACATTGGACGAAACTGATGATGGAATGTATCTCATCAGTTCAGTATCGGGTTCTACTAAATGGTCAACCAAGGGGTCTAATAACACCACATAGGGGTCTAAGGCAAGGGGATCCACTTTCCCCATATCTTTTCATTTTGTGTACTGAGGTTTTGATTGCGAATATTATGAAGGCAGAGTGTGGAAAACAATTGACGGGAATGAAAGTGGCAAGAGCATATCCACCAATATCTCATCTTCTCTTTGCAGACGATAGTTTATTTTTTTGTAAGGCTCAACAGGATGAGTTGTGTCTTGTTATCGGCTCCCAAAAGCAACTATAAAGAAAATGACAAGGGCTGTGGCTCAGTTTTGGTGGAGCCAGGGAGGAAGCACAAAAGGTATGCACTAGAAGCCATAGGATAAAGTGTGTCTACCGAAGGATGAAGGAGGTTTGAGTTTTAAGGATTTTACTGATTTTAATACGGCGATGCTTGGTAAGAAACTGTGGCGTCTTATTAACAATCCACACACTCTATTTTCACGCGTGTTTAAAGGACTGTACTTCAGGAATGGTTCACCCCTCGATCTGATCCACTCATATTCCCCATCATATGGATGGAGGAGTATGGTATCCGCTAGATCTCTGGTTAGCAAAAGACTAATTAAAAGGGTGGGAACATGTTCATCTATAACAGTATGGCATGATCCCTGGCTCCCAACCACTCGCCCGAGACCAGCAATTAAAAATCATCATAATATGTTACCCGATCTCACAGTGGACTCTCTTATTGTCTCTGGTTCACGAACTTGGAATACACAGGCAATTCGAGCTTTGGTAGATCCGCAGGATGCAAAAATTATTGAAAGTATTCCATTGGGCTGACGCTCGATGGCAGATACAGATGGCTGACATTTCACCAAAAAGGAAAGTATACGGTTACATCGAGTTATCAGGTTGAACGGGTTTACCCGGATATGAATAAACCTCAAGAGATCTACGGACCTACGGTGGATGTTTTGAAAGCGTATTGTTGGAAAGTGAAGTGTCCCCCAAAGATAAATCACTTTTTATGGCAGATTATATCGGTTGTATTGCTGTTAAGAAAAATCTGAAGGCGAGAGGAATGAAAGAGGATATATGCTGTGATAGATGTGGACATGAGGAGGAATCGATAAACCATTTGTTTTTTGAGTGTCCCTCAGATATGCAGTTGTGGGCATTGTCAAATTAAGATCCCATTGAACTCAAACCATTTTCCAATGAGTTTAGTGTTCACCAATATGGATCACTTATTTTGGAGGATTATACCACAAATGGAGGATCACCAGTTCGCATGGATATTATGGTATATTTGGAAAGCGACGACAATAAGACATTTAGTAATTTTAACATGGATCCTAGGGACACACTTATAGTGGAAGAAAGGGAATCTGTTATGTGGACTGAGGTACATGTTTTAACTACAAAAGGGCCGGTCCAAGCAGAAGTGTGGATTCCTCCACCCATTTCAGGGCGGTGGTGTTTTACTGATGGTTCTTGGAAGGATGGAGATACTTACTCGGGACAAGGTTGGTACAATACTTTGGAGGGTTTTGCGGGACTGATGGGGGCACAAAATGTTTGGACTAGTTTATCACCTCTTCATTCGGAAGTGGAGACTTTGGTCTGGGCAGTGAAATGTATGAGAAATTTACGACAGTTTCAGGTTACGTTTGCAACGGATAGTACTCAGTTGGTGAAGATGGTATCGGAGGAGTGGCCAGCTTTTGCAAGTTACCTGGAGGATATCAAGAGTCTAGAAGGAAGTTTTCAGAATTCACAAATCGTCCATGTACCTAGAACGGAGAATTCAAGGGAGGATCGTCCAGCACGTAGTGTCAGACAGCAACCGTCTTTCGTCGTTCACATGGATGCTGAACTACCAGGTTGGTTTCCAGAATCTCTATGAGTCTGTTCTTGATTACAAAAAAATGAAGAAGAT
This sequence comes from Hirschfeldia incana, assembly GCA_026261945.1. Taxonomy (NCBI): domain Eukaryota; kingdom Viridiplantae; phylum Streptophyta; class Magnoliopsida; order Brassicales; family Brassicaceae; genus Hirschfeldia; species Hirschfeldia incana. Next base: position 787,697 of record JABCMI010000056.1, read on the forward strand.
AAAACTTCAATTAATAAAAACTCCTCCAAGACGGGAATGGTATAAGTTAACTTTACTGAGAGCTTTTAGGAGAATAAATTGAGTTGGCCTGGTTTGTAGGCAACAACTAAACGTCATCTACGTCTAATCTATTAACAAGGTCTTGACCCGCACGACCGTGTATGTTTTTTAAATACAAAAATGTTTTAGGCCATACAATAAATTAATATAATTTGATGTAACAAATTATCTAGCTTTATAATAATATTTGTGCTGCTTATGATATTATTAATATAAAAATTATAAATTTTTATTTTTGTAACAATATTTGTTTGAAAAGTATTATGTAGCAATACTAACTTACATTTTTTATTTATTTCTAAATTTGAACTATATGTGGAAATTAAATTAAGTTGGACCTACATAATAGAGAAGCAAATTTTTGGGATACTGTTAAAAGTATTTTAATTTCCAAGCTTTTTTTATAAACGAAAAATGAATTAATTTTTTACTAATATTTCTTAATAATTAAAATTTTCATTATATAATTTTCAAAAATATATTTAAAATTATTCTAAAATAGTTTCAAAAGATTTGTTAAAATTTTCAAAAAATATATTTATATTTGAAATAAAAATTTAAGATATGAAAAGATGTTATAATTATATCATGTAAAGATTAATAAACTTTTGAAGGATGATCAAAATTAAAAAAAATAATACATGAAAAAGTCCTGTTTTAATTTTAATTAATAAATAAAATGAATTAAATTTCTATTTATAGCATGATAATTATTTTTTTTAATTAATTAATTTTCGAAAATATATTTTGAAAAGATTCTATAAGGTTATTAAAGATTTTGGGAGAATTTCCAAAAAAAATATTTATTTTTTCAAATAAAAATTGAAGATATGAAAAGATGTTGTAATTATGTTATGTTTAACTTAGTAAATTTCTAAAATAGGAAATTTCACAAATACACTTTTCTTGGTACCACTAATCAACTATACCACTAATCAAATGATCTTTTTAAAAATACCACATCCATCAATATGTGACTTACTAGACTGTCCTTACCTTATTTTCAACTCATCTCTCTCGATAGATCTATCTTCCGTCCAGATCCGCCATGTCCGTTGGGGTTTCCTCGGAATCTTCAAGGCAAAGAAGCTAAGGATTTGTTCCTCAACAAGATTCACTCTCTCCATCACTTGTTGCCTGTCCTGTGGGATTCTCGAGTCTCCAAGGAAGGCACCACCGTTCAGATCCATGTGCCTAGGCTCCCTATCTGATATGATCATGGACCAGCATGTTGATCAAGATGAAGATTTGGAAGGGCTTCCTATTCTGGAAGAGCTTCCTGAAGATTTGGAAAGGCTTCCTATTCTGGAAGGGCTTCCTGAACGCCAACAAGCTGAAGAATATGATGCCTTAGCCATTCCTGAAGGTTCCAACACTCGACCCAGAAGCAAGAAACTCATTGGAACTATTGGAGGACTGATCCAGAAGTGTTTGATACATGAAGAATATCTTGAAGGAAGCTTGATACTTCAAGATACACTTATCTCCATCCGAGTTATCTCACCATCAAGCTGAGTATTGTCTAGGCTAGCAAGCTATGTGTGCTCTTTTCCTATTTGTGTTTTTGTCCCACTGGGTTTTGCATAAGTAGGTTTTTAATGAGGCCTTAGTCTTGCTACACATATCACCTAGATGATATCTCAAACTTTAGTCTATCTATTATCCTAAGTTTTTATTTTATTTCTACATTGATTAAAGGAGCCTGTTCCTTTAATCTGAAAGCCCTATGAGCCTGTTCTTAGCTTTCACTATATATATGTACTAGTCGGCAACCCTAATAACAAGCCTTCTTTCATTTTAAACCTTGTGTTTTCTTTCTCCCTTGCCTTTGTCGTGAGAGAGTGTCTGGTGTGTAATATCCAGTCTGTTGGTGTGTAATATCCAACGCCCAAGGACCTTAGAGAGGTGTGTAATATCCGATCTATTGTCTAGGAGTATCAAGAAGCCTTTCCGCAGCCTCTTGTGTCACCATTCGATCCACAACCTTGATAAACTTGAGTCTTTGATTCGTTTATTCAAGGATCTAGCCATATCCTTCCAGAGCAGCCTCCTAGGAGTTCATTAAGTGGTATCAGAGCACTCTGGAAGGGGAGTTTCGATTTTCTTTTATCATTTTCATCATATCTGTTCTTCATCATCTATATCATTGCTAGATCTGTGTTCTTGTGTTGTTATTCACTAGATCTGATCATTTTCATCCTTAGGACTGATAGATCTACTGATTTCGTGATCACCATTGATAGATCTGAGATTTTCAAGCAAGTTTTCAATAAAACTTTTCATATTCTCATCGATTTCATTGCAGATTTTCAAGATCTGAAAGTTCTATTGTGTTTGTGTGTCTCGATCTGTTGTTAGAGTTATAGATCTGAATTTGTGTCATCTCATTTCATCATTTCATCACCTGTTTGAATCTGATCTGTGTTGTTTCTATTTTAAGACTGCAAAAGAGTTCAATTTTCGCGTGCGGATCAAGTTTTCTTTTGCCGCTTTGTTTTAAAATTTTCTTGTTTCCTTATTTGAATCCTTTTCTTTTGTGTGATTTTGATCTCTTTGAACTACTTACTGTGTGAGTTTTTCTCTTGTCTCAGGTATCATGGCAGGAGATCAGAAGGGAAAACTCTCTAAGGATTATATCAGCAGCAATAAAAGAAGCAACTTTGCTGATCAAAAGCTGAAAATCCCTCTTTTCTTTGGAGATCCTGATCCTGCTGCATATGTGAAGTGGGAAGAGAAGGTAGAACTGGTTTTCAGTTGTCACCACTATACTGAAAGAAAGAAGGTTCAGATGGCTACTGCTGAGTTTGGAAGTTATGCTTTAAGCTGGTGGAATCACTTGAGAAGGTCCAGAAGACTTGAAGGAAAAGAATCAGTGGAAACATGACATAAGCTGAGGACCTTGATGCGTAGAGAGTTTGTTCCAAGACAATACTACAAGGAAGTACTTCGAAAGCCATCTGAGACAAAGATTTCTCCTTCAAACTCAGTTCAGAAACAACCAGAAAGCAAGGGAACACGTCCATCTAGTAACCTGGGTTCATCAAGCAAAACGTCAACCTGTTCCATGGAAGATAGCATAAGGAAGGCAGTCTCGCAAGCGTTTAGGAATGTGGAGAAACAATGCAAACATGCAAAGACTATACTTCCATCCTTAGAAGTACAGAACCAAGAGCCATTCACTTCTGTCTCAGAACTCAAAGATGCTGAACCAGACTCATCTGCACCCATTCAAGAAGTTCAAACCGAAACATCTTTGGTAAAAGGAAATTTTGAGAAAGAACAAGAGTTTTCTCTGTTCTTACCTCAGTCTGAAGTTAATTTTAATAATTCCTTTGATGAACTAACTTGTCTGGAACCGGTGCAACCGAGTAGAAATGTTTCAGTGTCACAGGTTGCAAAAGAGGACTCAGCAGAGAAAGAACCAGAGCAGTCAACACAAGGAAAAGATTTGGAACAGCAGAACAGCCTGCAATCAGAATTCATTCCTAAATCCTTGTCTTATGACCTGCAAGAGCACTGTAAGGATTTTAATAAGGTTCTCTCTGTGCCTGAAATGTTTGTTAAAGTAAGCACTGATGATTTAAAAGGTTCTGGTCTTGAAAAAGTAAAAGATTTTTGTGTTTCAAAATATGTTTTTGATAACATGTTTAAATCTTTTAAAGAACTTAAACCAGAAAACATCTTTGATCAAAAACGTTTTTAAAATCAAAATAAAAACATCTCTGGACATGTTTTGAGTCTTGATCAATTTCTGAAACATAATCAAAGCTTTGATCACTATGAAATAGTTTTTGAGCTTAATTTGAAACATTCTGATTGTTGTTTTAGAAAACCTTGTGATTCATTTGCTAGAACTGCAGAGAAGAGTTTTGTTTTCAACTATCCTAAGCATAAACTAGTCTCTGATAATTTTCTTGCATCCACATATGTCTTGAAAGAACCTAGGAAGTTGCAGGAACCAAAATTGCATCATGCTGGCACTAGGTTTGAAAATTTGAAGTCTGCAAGTATCTATGAGCTTGAGATTGATAGTTTGTGTGCTGAAAATGTTTCTAAACGTGTGGGATTGATCCTTGGTGATATCTTAGTGTATAACACGTTCTTTGATAAACATATGGCACTTCTGAAACTTGAGATTAATGGTGCTGGCTGTATTGTTTTGTGCCTTGTGAACATTCTTGTCTACAACACTTTCTTTGACATGATAACCCACTTGACTTGTCCAAGAGAATCTGAGAAAGGTACAGGTGAAAATAGGGATAATAATGATCAGAGTACTAGTGATGAGTTCCTGGCTAAGATGGAGAAGCAACAAGCAAACCTAGGAAGCTGTCTAGCCGCCAGACTTGACATAGGAGCAGTCAGAGAACCATATCTCAACAACCTCAAGGAATTTTTCAACAAACTCAACTTCTATGGAAACTTAACTCATCAGGGTCTCACGTCGAATTGGAATCACGTCCAAAGCTTCTCAGATGAAAGAGTGATGAGTTCTACAAGTCGGCTGATCCTCTGTGTGCTTTGTTTGAACTTTCCTGAGTTTAAAACATCTCAGTCCTATCTATGGCGACCAGGTGAGTATGCTAAGGTCAGTGATAATGTTTTCATTAGCTCTTTTCTTATTGATGACACAGATATGATGCACTTGTTCTTGTCAAAAGAGCCATATGCAGATTATGATGAAGCTTGGAAGCAATCAAGGAGAAAGAACAAGCATGACGAAGACAATCGGTTTAAGCCACCTGATTTGAACAAAAACCAACATGTCCCTGGCTTCATAATCATTAAAGAAGCACCCCCTGATGCAGTCTACCATCCAAAACCGAGCAAAAACGTCTTTGGGATAAGACTCTTACTCTTTGATCAATTTTTATGTGCTAACTTGCTTTATCTCAATGTATCAGGTTTGAGGAAAACATCAGGAGTATGGAGAGCTCAACATAAATCAGATTTGAGGTCAAATCCTTTTCAAGAGGGAGGGGGTGATATGATCATGGACCAGCATGTTGATCAAGATGAAGATTTGGAAGGGCTTCCTATTCTGGAAGGGCTTCCTGAAGATTTGGAAAGGCTTCATATTCTGGAAGGGCTTCCTGAACGCCAACAAGCTGAAGAATATGATGCCTTAGCCATTCCTGAAGGTTCCAACACTCGACCCAGAAGCAAGAAACTCATTGGAACTATTGGAGGACTGATCCAGAAGTGTTTGATACATGAAGAATATCTTGAAGGAAGCTTGATACTTCAAGATACACTTATCTCCATCCGAGTTATCTCACCATCAAGCTGAGTATTGTCTAGGCTAGCAAGCTATGTGTGCTCTTTTCCTATTTGTGTTTTTGTCCCACTGGGTTTTGCATAAGTAGGTTTTTAATGAGGCCTTAGTCTTGCTACACATATCACCTAGATGATATCTCAAAATTTAGTCTATCTATTATCCTAAGTTTTTATTTTATTTCCACATTGATTAAAGGAGCCTGTTCCTTTAATCTGAAAGCCCTAGGAGCCTGTTCCTAGCTTTCACTATATATATGTACTAGTCGGCAACCTTAATAACAAGCCTTCTTTCATTTTAAACCTTGTGTTTTCTTTCTCCCTTGCCTTTGTCGTGAGAGAGTGTCTGGTGTGTAATATCCAGTCTGTTGGTGTGTAATATCCAACGCAAGGACCTTAGAGAGGTGTGTAATATCCGATCTATTGTCTAGGAGTATCAAGAAGCCTTTCCGCAGCCTCTTGTGTCACCATTCGATCCACCACCTTGATAAACTTGAGTCTTTGATTCGTTTATTCAAGGATCTATCCATATCCTTCCAGAGCAGCATCCTAGGAGTTCATTACTATCTCTGACTCTGGTCTTCCTCCTCACCTTGGTGTGGATGATTCGGCAAAGGAGGTTGCTGCTGCCTTATCTGTTTCGAGGCAAGACAGACACACGGTGGTGCTTAAGAGAGCAGTTGAGAAGAATCACGCTGCACGTTCTTCTTCTGACAACTTTGAGGTGTGCGATTCGTGATTCTCAAGATAAGTGTTTTGTTTGTGTGGTTCTCTGCTATCAATTTGAATTCGTTCTGATAGGCTAGACTTGCTAGTAGTGTTTTGATGATGCACTGAAACTGTATATGCTGCGTTGTTTGTGTATTATTCACCAGTCATCACTATTGATAGTATGTTTCCTTTGTGTGTATATTGATCATGTCCTCCACAACTAAGGTTCTATGAGCCATGGTGTATCAGTAGTATTGACGTAGAACTTTGTTTGATCTTTCCAAATTCCAAATTAAACCTTAATCTTGTTTGTATGTGCTGTCTTTCTCTATGTAGATTGGTGTCGAGGAGCTCACTGAAGGAGATCATGACATGACAGTTCAAATGTTACGTGTTCCATGAGCTATATGGTTGAAGTTGGAAAGAGGGAGTGAGCAAAGACGCGTTCCTTTGCTCTCAAGTTTTGCTTTTTTAATTATTAAGTCAAAGGTTGTCTTTGCTTTGTTCCTTTTGGCTGAACCTCTCTCTTGAACCAGTTTGAGTCGATCAGACAGCAGGTGGAGTTATGGTCTCCCTTACCAGATCAAGCTTGGAAGCCTTGCACTGAATCTTATAGAAGATCTCGTAAGCTTTCTTCTTGTTGATGTTACCCTGAGCTAGAACATAAATAAAACTTTGTATTAATGGATTGTCACTCTTTTACAGCCTTACCTGAGAAGTGTCAAGGGTTTCTTCAAGTGTTCCTTGACGGTGGACTTAATAAACAAAGAATGGGCGTGGGTAGTAGAGTCTCCTTTGTTTATAACGCTATCTACTCTCAGTCACTTATATAGACTTCTGTTTAGATATGTTACTGCAGATAACTGATGCGGTTGCTGTTGCTTAAATACTCAACGTTACGCCTGTGATTCCACGCCTTGAAGTTAATCCCATTTGGCAAGATTCAACGTAATTCTTCTTTTTGTGAAGTCTATGAAACATAAATTGCAGTTCCTAGATGAGTTTGGTGATTCGTGCTGTGGCATTACTTTGACAGTTCTTTCGCAGATATAATATCATCCAGCCTTCTCTGTCCACGAGAGATGCACTGGATAAGTATCATATTGTTACGCAGAAGGTTAGTAAAGTGGCTATTTATACTTTTTTACAATTACTACATTGGTTTTGGATTCTCTATATTACAGTTGGTTGACGTCGTGAAACTGTTTCAGATGGAGGACTTAGGGGCTAATAATGCAGGAGATGGTGAAATTCTGGTACTTGAGTTCCTAGTGCATATGTTGTTGAACTGAAGTTTCGTTTTCCATTTTATGGTTTGGTGGTTTTTGGCCATTTAATGCCTATCTTTTTGATATTGATTCAATCACTGACGAACTCACTAATTTTTCAGGTTGTAGTTTCTGAAGTTCCTGAAATCACCCTTAGATGTATCAGCAGAGATGAATCAGCTTTAGCTGTCGCTCATAAAGCTTCAAGGATCTTTATGAGAATGCATCAAGTAGTCTTCACGTCAGTGCCAACCTAGCAATTCTTGTGGCTATTCGTGATGCTTTAAAGAGCTCCCTAATGGAATCAAGGATATGTGAATTTTTTTAAAGTTATATAAGCTACATATAAAGGTTTATAATTTTTTGGAAGAGTTTCTAAACCATTCATAAAGGTTTATAAAAAAATTAATAAAATCTATAAAACATGTATAACTGTTAATAAAAATATTATGAAAGTTTATAAACAATTTATAAAGGGTTATACAATTTATAAGGGATATGTAAACAATTTATAAGGTTGATATCATTCAAATTAGCATAAAGAGTGATTTATACTCTCTCAAATAAGAGGTCGAGTTGTAGTACTTATGGATCGAATTCACGAGGAGCTAGGGAACCTAATAGATCTAATAGTTATATGATTAAGCTAAACTAATAGATTTCAAAGCAGTAAACAAGTTGAACAAGATAATTATTCAACTTGGCAAGGAGTTGTTCGATGTAAGGATGGTTGCTAGATCTAGGGTTTCTATTCAGGAAATCAGGATTATAATGATATAGGTTACTAAGCTGCTAGATATATTAGAACTCAACTGGAAGTACAAATCTAACAACAATCCTTGTATAGACAGTCTAATATCTAGATCTTGGATCTCAACTCTCGTTCATTGATCACAAGAAAGTGTCAATCGATGATTCTATAGGAATATCGATCGATACACCTTCTGTTATGGTATTTTTGTGTAGGGTCGTTTTAGTACTACAGAACACATGAAGACTTGTATGATTAGAAAAGAAATCGAGGCAAAGAGATGTTTTATTGAGTATCTTAAGCGTTTACAACATTGGATGCGTAATCCCTTTGTTTCCTAGCCTAACTCTATGATCTCTAAGCCTCTGAAAGTCAATCCCTTTTTCTAGGGTTTGGGCTCCCTTTTATAGTAATTAGATGTCGGTTGAAGTAGGGCGAACTCTTCCATAATCGTAGAAATAGAAATTTTCCCACGGCTGGAAAACTTTCATTTTATTTCTAGGGGTCGGATCCTGGACCCTTCCGGTAGGGGCTGGACCCTGAAACCTTCTAGCAGGGGCTGGACCGTGGATCCTTCTTTGGAGAGAGGTTTTGGAAATCAAGGGCCCCTTCGGAGGCTGGAGAAAACTTAGGCTTTGGATATTTTTCCCCAACAGTTTGCCCCTTATTCCTTGATTACTTCGCGGGAGTCAAGGGATAACGTGTGACCTTGGACTTTGGCAGTCTTTCTTCAAGCTGGAGAAGGGCTGAAGTCTTTTTATAGCTTGAGATGAGGTCAGAAAGCATCGTAGGTCCTTTATGAAGGTCTTGGCCCTCAGATATCTTCCCTTGTCGGATTAGGAGGGACAATCCCTTTCGAAGGTGTTGGACTTTCGGGCCTTCATATGAGATTGCTATGAGCGGAATGGGCTCCATAGAGAGGGCCCACCATCGGTTCAGCTTCTTCGTTTGGCGCCCACTCGTGCGCATGGCGAGATGACTGATATACCATGATTTTGACCCACTTTTACCCATGGTATATATGTGTTTTTACATATATTTACTACGAAATAGAGTATATTTAGAGTATTTACAGGTTCAGGTACGACTTGGAGTAAAATGATGATTTTTGTGTCTTTTGGAGCCTTTTAAGTGCAGAACTACGCAGACGCGTCATATGTTTAGATATGGATGGAGACCTTCCCGTGGTGAGGTTAAGCTGATCTTTTGACACAAGATAGATATTTGAGTTATATTTTCAATGCCACCGGTATCATGTTAATCCAACGGTTAGATCATAAGTTATGTATGTTTTACTGAAGAATGGTCAGTCTGCCTCGCGAGAGAAGGCTGTCAGGAAGAGGAATGTATATCGGTCAATTGGAAATACTTTATATCGATTGATATGGATGCCAGAATGCGGGTCGAGCATATTTCATGATCGACTGAAGCCCATAAGCCATCACAAAGTTACCAAAATACCCTTGACAACCAGAAACCATACTTATGTTATTCTAAGCCATTGTTAACGGCTACTCTTTCACAATTCTTTTCACCACTTCATAATTCTTGTATTAGGGTTGGAGAGAAGATCAGTCTTATTGAATGTAACTCCATTGGTTTTATCATTGCTATCTATTCTACTATTATTCAGACTATGATTTGTGTTCTTTCTATTATGCCTGAGTAATTCATCTTGTTAGGTTTAGGGATTTCATGAGCTCAATGTCATACTGATAATCAATTAGGATTTCTAGGTTATCTACAAAACTTCTACACCAGGGTGATTTGTAATACTAGGATCTGGAATAGTTTTATTTCACACGAAAGTGTAACTGATTGTTTGAACCTAGGATCATAGGACAATTGAGATGCACTAAAGTCCATTGTTGACGGTTACGCTCAGTCTTATTGATTGGAACTCCATTGGTTTTATCATTGCTATCTATTCTACTATTATTCAGACTATGATTTGTGTTCTTTCTATCATGTCTGAGTAATTCATCTTGTTAGGTTTAGGGATTTCATGAGCTTAATGTCATACTGATAATCAATTAGGATTTCTAGGTTATCTATAAAACTTCTACACCAGGGTGATTAGTAATACTAGGATCTGGAATAGTTTTATTCACACGAAAGTGTGACTGATTGTTTGAACCTAGGATCATAGGACAATTGAGATGCACTAAAGTGCAGTCAATTAACGGAACTTGAATCCTGCTGGATTAGATACTTAGACACATATGAGAATTGGTCTAGGAATCTAGTTTAAAAATATCGATTAGGTCGTTAATTCTTGTCTGAGGTAGTATCAATCAACGCTTTGGCCATAGCATCGATTGATACTATCTCCTTGTTCGTATGCGAGAGCTGGAACAAAGACTTAGACATTTGATTTGTAATTTCTTGAGAGATATAATTACTTGCTTATTAAAATCGAGTTTTGGAATTAATCTATACTATTAGCTTTCCTTGAATTGTAGTTTTGAATCTCTTGATTGATAAATTCCTAGGTCTAGCTATTTCTCCTTATTGTTTACAAATCTTCAATCAAACAACTGCCTTGTTCACATTGTTTTACTGCTTTTAAACTATTTACCTAGCTTAACCTTGATTTCTATAGTCTATTGTGTGCTCTTGCTCTCTGTGGATTCGATCCCTAAGTACTATAATTGATCTCTTTTGATGAGATTAATTCACTCCTTAGGGTAATTTGAGCGATATCAAATTTGGTGCCGTTGCCGAGGAGCAAGGATTCACATTTAGACTTGATTAATAGGTTTAGTCTAGGTTTTATTTACTGTTATAATTATTTACTGAATTTTTTTTCTTGTCTTTGAGGTACATACATGCCTATCAGTACCAGAAGCAGCAAGGAAGAATTACTTTTTGTCTAAGATCCTACAAGATTGGAGCGTTCAATCCGCAAAGAAAGACGTTCGCCATCGATCGATAACAACACTTGTTCGTCGATCGACATTCGCCAACAACAGTCGACCGAGGCACCATCTTCATCTACCGGCACTTCCCACCCCAACATCGATCGATATTTCACCTCGAACATCGATCGATACTGAGCAGCGAGACATGGTTGCGACGATATCTCTTGTACGATATGAGAATGGAGACCTACATGACCCTGGAGGTAATCTGTGTAATACAACAGGTCAGAAGATATATGGAAAAGGGACTGCAATCCTTGAGCCATCTGCTATCACTGAGGATGCTAGAGTTTCTCGCAAGAGAACGTTAGCAGAATTGATCAGGCCTAGTCAGCTCTATACCAACAGGTCTGCTATTCGAGTACCTCAAGAAGTTCATGGATTTAAAATAAAACCCAAATACTTCTTTTATGTGAACCAGCAACCTTATTGCGGTCTTCCTCACGAAAATCCCATGGACCACATTGAGGCACTAGAAAAATTTGTATCTGGCATCCAGAAGAATGAAGCAACCAAAGACTACATCACCTGCAAGCTGTTAGATCTAGCTACGGGAGAAGGATCTAGGGTTTTGCTAGGGGACTCTCCGGACATTTCTAGAAGATTGATTTTAAGATAAAGGAAAAAGAGGGAAGAGACGGCTACCTGTTGAGAGTTTATTAAGAGAAGGAAGCAGCCGAGAAAGAAAGCCTTGGAAAGGAAATGAAGAAGAAACGAAGAAGAAATGAAGAAAGGCTTGGTCTCAACCGAAGAAAAGGGAAAAACCCTATTCTGACATCCACGCGCCTCGGTTATTGTGGGAACCGAAATTTGCACCGTCAATATTTTGTATAAATTAGGAAAACCCTAATTTCTCTGAGGTCCCAAATATCTGAGAAACCATATGTCAAGCAATCAGAATACGATAATTAAGACGAGAAGAATAAGAAATTGTAAAAAAGAGTGAAAAAATGTTTATTCCAAAATCTGCGTATGAGCATTACAACAAGGTAAGAGCGCTTTGGCTACAAGAGCTGTCGGCGAGATTCCTAGTCTAATATCCGAAGGCGGCTAAACCTAATTGAGTCGCAGCTCGAAATAACAAGAAAACAGAAGATTTTCTAAAAAAACGCTCTAAGTGCTAGTTTGCTCTCAAAAAAGTCTCTCTATGCCTCTCGCCCTTGAGCTCCTTATATACTCCCTCCTAGGTCGGTTTATGCCTTCCTCTTTTGCCCTTAAGCATTCATAGTCTGAAAAATGGAGATCCTCCATTTTTTTCCGATCTTCATGATTATCTGCGGAAATTTTTCATTTATCTGCGAAACTTTCTATTTATCTGCGGAAACTGATGTTTATCTCCAAGCATAAACCGTTACACGATTAATGGGATTTTAAGAAATCGTAAGTGGGCCTCGAGCCAAGTTTAGGACCCTTTGGGCCGTCATTTGGTTTGAGACGTTTGTTTACGATTTCTCCGATAAAGTTAATTTTCCGTGGTTTTATCGTAAACCAAGATGATGATTCCATTTGATGGAGAAATCAAGAAATGGTTAGCCGTGGCTTGCGGAGAATTGTTACAAGGATAGCTGATATCACTCAAATTACCATAAGGAGTGAATTACTCTCTCAAATAAGAGGTTCAGATGTAGTACTTAGGTATAATCAGGAGGAGCTAAGGAACACAAAAGATTGAAATCCTTAGAGACTAAGCTAGGTTGAATAGGTTTAAATGTAAATTGCAGTTGTGAGCAATGATAAGTTGCTCAAGAGAACATTTTTAAGTTGTAAACAATAAGAGAAAGTAGTTAGATTCAAGGTTACTATTCAGTTAATCAGGATTATAATGCTATAGATGTTATGGTATTTTTGTGTAGGGTCGTTTTAGTACTACGGAACACAGGAGGACTAACAGATTTATGAGTGTTTATGTGTTTGAAGAAGAGAAATTGAGGCAAAGAGACGTATATTATTGAGTATATTCGGGATTACAACGTTTGGATTGTATAAACCCTAGTTCTATCGCCTAACTCTCTAGTCTCTAAGCCCCAAAATGTCGATCCCTTGTTCTAGGGTTTGAGTTCCCCTTTTATAGTTGATATATGTCGGCTGAAGTAGGGCGAGCTTTAACATATTTGCGAATATGCTAGTTTCCCCATGATTTGGGAAACTTCCATATTGGTGCGGAGGATCGTATCCTTGTTCCTTGCGGCAGAGGCTAGGCCTTGGTTCCTTGTTTCGGGGACTGGACCCTGGATATTATTAATGTAGATCGGATCCTAGTGCCTCCTGATAGAGATTGGTTCTTTGAGTAGAGGAAGGACCCTGGGTCCCTTCCAAACAAGGGCCCGGAAGTCAAGGCCCCTTCGGAGGCTGGAGAAATCTTTAGCCTTGGATATTTTTCCCCAACAGTTTGCCCCTTATTCCTTGATTGCTTCGTAGGGATCAAGGGATAATGCGTAGTCTTGGACCTTGGCGTCATTTCTTCAAGCATGAGAAGGGTTGGAATCTAGGCGAAAAATGGAATTGTTTTGGGATACAATCGCTTGGATGGAACATGCCTTAAAGAAAATAGGAACCGTGGCCCGGTCGCAAAGGTGCTAGTTCGGTGGAATGTCTCGGAGACAATTTTGGAAATTTGCCGGGACTTATGATTATTTTCCAAATCTTTTTGCCTTTCCCCTTTTCTTCTTTCTATTTATACGGCAAAAATGGAAAGTTATTCCGGGTATATATTTGGATGCTTTGATGCCTTTAGATACACGAACTTAGGTTTTACCCTATCCTCCATATTGGAAGCAGATGTCGAACGCTCCGACCTTCACGAAATCGTTCCCTGCCCCCGGTGTTGGGGACATGTCAGGCCCCGTCGCTTGTTTGGTGATCCATTCGATTCCCCAGTCCTAACACCCAGCGTGGTTTTGGGAACAGATGATGAAGGGGTTCCCATGGCTCCTGCTCGCCCTCATCACTTTTGCTCCTTCGATACTTCGAATGAAGATGAAGATGGTCTGAAGTCCGACATCAAGGAAGGTGATTTGATGGATGTGGGAATCGAAATTCGCACTGTCGATTTTAGTTAAATAAATCGAAGGAAAACTAAGTAAACCTAGTTTTCCCTGGAGGCTCGGATTCTCTGCGACAACCAAACGAAATTGATAGAATAAAGCAACGTAGTGGAAAAATTGCACTAAGGCGTTTTATTAAATAGATGATAAGTTGAATACAATATTCTTTCGAAAACGGGAAAAAGAGAAACGCTGAAGCGGAAAACGACGGAAATACAATAGACAAAACGTTCTAAGTCTTGCTCCGCTAGTCTAACCTCCTAAGTCCTAAGCTAGCAGGAATTCTCTAAGTCCCTAGATTTCGGATTTGCTCTCTCTCTCAATGATTTTTGCTCTGCCTTTCCTCCTCTCCCAAAGTTCCTTTATATACTCCTTCTTATGATGGTCTATTCTCCTTCTGGGCCGCAAAGCGGGCTTTTTTTTCATTTTCGTCGGCCTTCATATTTATCGGGAAACTTGACATTTATCTTCGGGAAACTTGACATTTATCCTTCTCGAAATTTAGCATTTATCTTGTCGTGTAAAGATAAACGTAAATCGTCGTATCTATCTTAGATAATCGTAGGCGGACTGTCCGATCGCGTTTGGTCTCTTTCGGGCCGTTTCCAGGACTTCCGTTGTTTTCTACGATTTCTTCGGAAGATCTTGAATCCTTTGTAGAGTTGAGATGTGTGGTGTCTTAGATAACCATCAACGTTTCGTATGAACAATTTAAGATCTTTCTTCCCGTTGATATCTTACGAGTTTCCGAAGTGTTTCCGACGGTCTTAGTTTGGAGTAAGAATGGGAGTTTCGTACGCAGAATCTCAACGATTTGTTCCGCGAGGACTTGGGAAAGACTCAAAGTACAGACTTATGACGGCCGGGGCATGGGACTTGTGCACCGAAGATTGTCGCCCGAAGACCCGAGCCAGCACGGGGCTAGCCGCCCGGCGGCCATTGCCAGCACGGGCGCTAGCCGCCGGCGGCTACGGCCAGCACGGGGGCTAGCCGCCCGGCGGCCACGGCCAGCACGGGCGCTAGCCGCAGGCGGCCACGACCAGCACGGGGGCTAGCCGCCCGGCGGCCGCGGCCAGCACGGGCGCTAGCCGCCGGCGGCCACGGCCAGCACAAGGGCTAGCCGCCCGGCGGCCACAGCCAGTACGGGCGCTAGCCGGCGGCGGCCACGGCCAGCACAGGGGCTAGCAGCCCGGCGGCCACGGCTGGCACGGGCGCTAGCCGCCGGCGGCCACGACCAGCACGGGGGCTAGCCGCCCGGCGGCCACGGCCAGCACGGGCGCTAGCCGGCGGCGGCTACGGCCAACTCGGGGGCTAGCTGCCCGGCGGCTACGGCCAAGACCGGGGTCGGCTGTTCGGTTCCTTTGGTTTACGGGTGTTCGTGTTTGTTTTTCCGAGGGTTTTTCGTATGACAAATAGACTTAGCCGTTGATTTCGAGAAAACCGTTTTTGACCCCAACAGTTAGCCCCCCAGCGTGCAATATGCGGAAGCGATTTTGCACGCGGAAGATCTCAAGTTTGAAAATCGAATTATTTGGCTATGAATATTTTATTCCGAAAAAACTCCACCACCTTTGATTTCTTATAAGTAGTACCCCATCCCCCTCTTATTTCTCACTCACTCTTCTCTTCTCAATTTTTAGAAAATATGGCTTCCTCTCTAAATGAAAAGAAAAATTCCGATGTTGAAATGAGCGAAGCTAACCAAGCCTCGCCGGCGCAGGATGCTCCTGCCCTTACGCAGACATTCGTCGAGGGGTTCAGTTCTTTTCAGGACAGGATGGAGGGACGCCGTGCCGAGATGGAGTCTACGGTGGCAGGTCCTAGTGCTACTTCCGTTCCGACTTCTGTGGCTCCGACTCTTGGATCCGATGTCGCTTTAACTCCGGATTCCGCGGTTCTGGCTCTTGGACCCGCTGTTACTCCAGTCCCGATCTCTATGATTCCAGCCCCTGGATCCGATGTCCCTTTGCCTGCTGGAGAAATTGTGGTTCCGGAGCAAGCACCCGATTGTCCAGGCCCGCCCTGAGGGCTCCCCTTTCTCGCCGATAGGGGTTTCGGAGGATGCGGTGGAAGTCATGCCTCCTCCTCCAGAAAAGAAGAGGGAGATCGTCTTGGGACTTCCCGCGTCCAACGCTGTTCCGCTATCGAAGGGACGTTCAAGAGCTGGGGCTGCCGGATCAGCGAAGAGAAAGAGGTGTACTAAGGGCGAGGACAGCGAGGTTTCAGCGAAACTATCGCAACATCGCTCCAAGGTATTTCGCGAAACCCCCCTTTTTTTGTTGACTCCTTGATTCTCACCTTCTCTTGTGTGATCAGTTTGTGTCGTTGATTGACGGGATGCTTGGGGATTGCGGACTGGAGGTCACACGTTTGTCCAAGGAGCTGGATTCGTCGCGGGAAGCTTTGAAGCGTACCGAGACTGTGCTTCAATCGATTGAGAGCACTCATGCTGCCCAGACGTCGACGCTCGAAGCCAGGATCAGCGATCTCGAGCGTGATCTAGGAAAGACTGTGAGGTCGTTGCTCAAGGCGAATGAGGAGAAGAAAAGCAAGTCCTCGGAAGTTCGACGTCTTAAGAGGCGGATTCAGCGCTTCGAGGAGATGGGAGCTTGCACTACGACGGAGCTTGCCGGCCCGTCATCCTCGAGTACCCTGGTTCCGAGTTCGGAAGTTCCAGAGGTCCAGGATCCTGGAGTTGTTGCGGACAAGGGCGGTGAGGAGGCCGGCGAGGGCGATGTCGAGGCTGTTCCTGCTTCGGGTGAGTCGGAGAATGAAGACGGTGTTCCGGAGGACGCCTAGGTTGATCAATCCCTGAGGGGATTTTTATTTTGATTGTGTTTCGGCCGTTGGTTGGCCATTATGTATGATTTCGGGACTGGCCGTTGGTGGCTTTGAATCCCTGCCCTTTTTAAGGAATTCTATTGAACTCGCGGTATGCTTTTATAAAATATTTTGCGTTTAGAACTTCTGTTTGTCGAAGTTAGAGGGGCAGGGTGTGAGTTGTCGTCCCATCCCTGCCTCCTTGATTATCTGTAGTTTGTTCAAAGCGAGATCTTTCTGCGGTTTACGATTGACGCGAAAGTCCGTGGAAACATAAGATTTGAGCGAAGAGACAAGTTTTGGGATCTCGCGTTGTTGACGCTATGCATATGAGATGTTAAGATACCAGCAAGGCTGGGTTTAGGGCAAGACCTAGGTTTACTTTCAGACTAAGGCTGTGCTATGACAAGTCGGCTTTCGTTTTGCATGTTCGTGATTTTAACCTGACTCGTACCGTTTTAAAATCTGCGAAGTGGTATCAGCTTATATGATCTGTCTGGACACGAATCGAGCTACTTCCTTTACGAAGTGCTGAACCAAATTTGGATTTTTTGTATAGCGCGCTATGAGATCCTTGTCGGATGTAAAAGAGCCTACCCTTAGGTGGCCTGTCTGTTTAGGACGTTAGAGTTCGTTTGTTGTGATCAACAACAACGATATGATGCCGTTTAGAAGGCGTATGAAGGTTTTAATCAAAAAACGGATGTTCGGGCACGAAGCGACGTCTCGCAGTGCTTTGAAGTTTGTTTTTTTATGCCATAAAGGACTATGGACTTTTAGAAATCACGGAATGTTTCCGGGTGATAGTTTATGGTTTGTTTGGTGGATACTGGATCCATTGTTAAGGCCGTTAGGCGAATTGGTTGTGGAAAGTTTTCGAAAGTTTGTTTTTTTCCAAAAATTGTGGGAGCGTACGAGTGTACGCACCCCACTCCCCCCCTTTTAAATCGAAGGGGGGGGGATAGCTGAACCCACCGGTTGGTGAGTTGCCTACGTACCTCTTTCGAGGACCAAGCCATCTCGTAGTTCTATTGTCCACGTTTACGTTCTAGTGGTAGTATTTCTTGAGATGCCTCGCATTCCAAGTTCTCGGGATTTTTACGTCTTGCATGTTTGCGATTTGATACGAACCTGGTCGGACGACTTTTATGATTTTGTATGGTCCTTCCCAGTTTGCCCCCAGTTTTCCTGCGTTTCGTTCGGCAGTGTTTTGGAAGACTTTTCGCAAGACCAGATCACCCTCTTTGAATCTTCGATGACGTACGTTCGCGTTGTAGTATTTTGCGGTGGCCTGCTGGTAATTTTGAATCCGGATGAGGGCTTGGTCGCGACGCTCGTTGATGAAGTCAAGATTATCCAGCAGCATGGCATTGTTCAGGTCTTCCCGCTCGGGAAGGAATCTCCCCCGTACTCTGGGAATTCTACTTCCGCCGGAATCATGCATTCTACTCCGTAAACGAGAGCGGATGGAGTTTCCCCCGTTGCTCGTCTTGGAGTGGTTCGAGGAGACCAAAGGACCCCTTCGAGTTCTTCTGCCCATCGTCCCTTTTTGGCTTCCAAACGTTTTTTCAATCCGTCTAGGACGGTTTTGTTTATGGTTTCAGCCTGTCCGTTTTTTCAATCCGTCTAGGACGGTTTTGTTAAGTCGTATTTTTCATTTGTTGCAGAATGCCTCGAATCGTGTGGAAATAAACTGAGACCCGTTGTCCGTTACGATTTCGTATGGGACGCCGTGTCTGGTTATGATGTTTTTCCAGACGAAGTTCTCGACTTGTACGTCTTTGATACTTGCGTAGGATTATGCTTCCACCCATTTCGAAAAGAAATCTGTGAGGACCAGCAAGAAACGTTTTTGTTTCGATTTTTGTGTAGCTGTCCGACGATGTCCATTGACCATCGCATGAAAGGGTACGGAGATGAGATAGATGAGAGGATTTCGACGGGCTGATGAATTGTCGGAGCGTGCCGCTGACACTTCTCGCATTTCCGAGCGAACTTCTCACAATCCTTTACCATAGTTGGCCAGTAGAATCCGTGGTGATTTATTTTTGTTGCGAGAGACCTTCCGCCGGAGTGGTTTCTGCATGATCCAGAATGAACCTCTTCCATGATTTTTCTCGCCTTTTCTCCTTCCGCGCAAGTCATGAGAGGTCCGAAGAATCGCCATTTGTAGATTTCGCCTTCCACGGTTACGTATCGTGCTGCCTGGATTTTTATTTTCCGGGCTGCCCGTTTCTCCGCGGGTAGGGTACCGTCTATGATGTAGGCTTGGATGGGTTCTAGCCAGGGAGTGTCGCAGCCATTGTATGTTTGGTCTACGTCGTCCTCCGGCTGATCTTCGTTTTCTTCTGCGCCTTCGATCTGTGCTCTGATCAGGTTGGCGATTACCGGCGGTCCGATGCTCGGATGCTCTATGAATTCGACGGGAATTATTCTTTTAAGCCCTGGATCCGAACTTGAGGCGAGAGCGGCTAAAGCGTCTGCTGGGACATTTTCCGAGCGGGGAATCCTGGTTAGCGCAAATTGCTGAAAGTCGTGGGCCAAGTCTTGGACGACCTTCAAATATGCGTTCATCCTTTCATCCCTTGCTTCGTATTCTCCGCTGAATTGGTTTGCGACTAACTGAGAGTGGCAGTAAGCGTGAATATTTTGAATCTTCAGCCCATGGGCCAGTCGTAGGCCCGCAATTAGCGCCTCATATTCTGCCTTGTTGTTCGATGCACGATAATCCAAGCGAAATGATTGCTCGAGGATTTCCCCTGTCCGCGAGGTGAGTCGGACCCCGATTCCGGATCCTTGCTTGGATGAGGATCCGTCGACATAGAGGTCCCATGTTGAACCAGGCTCCTCGTTCGTTAAGTCCGTCGCGGGTAATTCTACCAAGAAGTCCGCGAGTACCTGCAATTTCGTGCAGGTCTTCGGGCGATATTCGATATCGTACTCGCTTAGTTCGATTGCCCATTTCGCGAGTCTACCAGACTGGCTTGGACTGTGTAGAATCGTCCGTAACGGGAAAGTGGTAAGTACCACGATGGTATGAGATTGGAAATACAGTCTCAGCTTCTCGCCGAGGTTATGACAGTGAGTGCCAATTTTTCCATTAGCGGAAACCGAGTTTCAGCATCTAGTAATGTTTTACTGATGTAGAAGACCGGTTTCTGTTCTCCGAATTCTTCTTGAATCAGGACGCCACTGACTGCTGATGTGGATACTGCGATGTAGAGGAACAAGGGCTCTCCGACTACGGGTTTTGCGAGGATAGGAGGGGTGGCCAGATAGTGCTTCAGCTGTTGGAAAGCTTTCTCACAATCTTCTGACCACTCGAACTTTTTGTTCCCCTTCAAGGTTTCGTAGAATGGGAGACACTTATCCGTGGAGCGTGAGATGAATCGGTTCAAGGCCGCGACTCGTCCGGTCAGTCTTTGGACTTCCCACTTGGTCCTCGGGGAGGCCATTTCTATTAGTGCGTTGATTTGTTTCGGATTGGCCTCTATTCCACGGAATGTTACGAGGTACCCGAGAAATTCTCCCGACGCCACAGCGAATCTGCATTTTGCTGGATTGAGTTTCATGTTGTGCTGGTTCAATCTCTCAAAGCATTCCTCTAGGTGGACTACGTGGTCGCGTTCGTCAAGAGATTTTACCAACATATCGTCGATATATACCTCCATGGTTTTTCCGAGTTGCTCGGCAAACATCCGACTGACGAGCCGCTGATACGTAGCGCCGGCGTTCTTAAGACCGAAAGGCATTACTTTGTAGCAATAGGTTCCTCGGTCGGTAATGAATGCTGTATTCTCGCGGTCTTCGGGATTCATCATGATTTGATTGTAACCGGAGAACGCGTCCATGAACGATAGGAGTTTGTTTCCTGCGGTTGATTCGACCAGACGGTCGATGTGCGGAAGCGGAAAACAATCCTTCGGGCATGCTTTGTTGAGATCAGTAAAGTCGACACACACTCGCCATTTCCCGTTCTTCTTCTTGACGACGACGGGATTGGCGAGCCAGTCGGGATATCTTACTTTTGTTATTGATCCAACTTTGAGGAGTCTTTCGACTTCCTCATTAACCACAGTTGCCCGTTCGGGGCCTAGCTTTCGCCTCTTTTGTTTTACGGGTTTATGAGTTGGATCGATGTTGAGTTCGTGACATGTTATGTTGATGTCGATTCCCGGCATATCTTCCGCAGCCCAAGCGAACGTGTTAAGGTTCTTCTTGAGACATGCGATGAGTTCTGCTTTCAACGGACCGCGGAGTTTGGCTCCAATCTCCACGCACCACTCTGGGTTATTCTCATCGAGGCAAACCGAAATTACTGGTTCGCAAGTGGGCTCACGTTTCCCTTCTAGGGCTTCAGCTCTTCGCGATTGCCAGAAGATTTCTGGAGGGTCCTGTGATGCTGGTTCGTGGGTCGCTTGCTTTTTCAGGTTAGTTTCGGGCTCAGAGTTTTTTCGTTTTAACCCAGCGGCCAAGCAGACTTGCGGTGCTTTACGATCTCCTTGTATTGTTTCAACTCCGAGGAGGGTCGGAAGTTTGAGGCACAGTTGGAAAGACGAGGGGATTGCTTGCATGGAGTTTAACCACAGAGTCCCGACGATCGCGTTATATGCTGCTGGACCGTCGACAACCAAAAATTCCACCCTCTTCGTGACGCTCCCGGCTCTGACTGAGAGATCGACTGAGCCGAGGGTCATTGTGATGTTTCCTGAGAGTCCGATTATTGGATTGGGTTCGTCCGTGATTGTGCTTAGGTCGATTCCCATCCTCTCGAGAGTGTTTTTATATATAATATTTGTCGAGCATCCGGTGTCGACCAATATTCTTGCTACGTCGATGTCCTGGATCGTAAGTCTGATAACGAGGAGTTCATCGTGAGGTTTGGCTTGACCAGACGTTGCTCTGTCCCCGAATGACACGATGTTGCGGACAGGTGGTGTGGCCATGCTGTTGTTACCAATCGTAGGTTTTTCAGTAAGAGAATCCGACCCCCCCTCCTTTTAGCGCCAAACTGTGGGAACTGAAATTCCCACTATCGATTTTAGTTAAATAAATCGAAGGAAAACTAAGTAAACCAAGTTTTACCTGGAGGCTCGGATTCTCTGCGACAACCAAACAAAATTGATAGAATAAAGCAACGTAGCGGAAAAATTGCACTAAGGCGTTTTATTAAATAGATGATAAGTTGAATACAATATTCTTCCGAAAATGGGAAGTAGAGAAACGCTGAAGCGGAAAACGACGGAAATACATGAATCAAAATGTTCTAAGTCTTGCTCTGCTAGTCTAACCTCCTAAGTCCTAAGCTAGCAGAAATTCTCATAGTCCCTAGATTTCGGATTTGCTCTCTCTCTCAATGATTTTCGCTCTGCCTTTCCTCCTCTCCCAAAGCTCCTTTATATACTCCTTCTTATGACGGTCTATTCTCCTTCTGGGCAGCAAATTGTTGGGGTCAAAATCGGTCAAGATGAAATCGATGTCCGAAAGTTTCGGAAAAAAAACACGAAAGACGTTAGATGAGCTTTAAGAGACTAAGTTTCAATCAAGAAACCTCGGGAAAATGTTAAGCTCAAAATTATTCGTTTCGAAATCAACGGCTAGAAACATTTTCCACACAGCAAAAACCTCCAGAAAGTCAAAAAGAACGCAAAAACTCGCACGAACCGAAAGAAACGAGCAACCGACCCCGCACTGGCCGTGGCCGCCAGGCGGCTAGCGCCCGTGCTGGCCTTAGCCGCCGGGCGGCTAGCGCCCGTGCTGGCCTTAGCCGCCGGGCGGCTAGCGCCCGTGCTGGCCATAGCCGCCGGGCGGCTAGCGCCCTTGCTGGCCGTGGTCGCCGGGCGGTTAGCCCCGTGCTGGCTCGGGTTGTCGGGCGGCTAGTCTTCGTGCTTAAGTTCCAGGCTCTCAAACCGCCAGAAATCCGAGTTTTGCGACTTTCCGGAATCCTGCGAACAAAACTCTTTTTCCTACTCCAAGCCTTCGGAAAACCCGTAAGACATCAACGGATGGAAAAACTTCGTATAAAACAGTGATGGTTATCTTAAAACACCATTCGCCTCAGCAAAGAATCGAAGATCTTCCGAAAGGTTCGACATCCAAGTAGGAGCATTCTTTCAAAGAAATCGTAGAAGACAGCGGAAGTCCGAGATACGGCCCGAAAGGGACCAAACACGATCGGACAACCTACTTACGATTTTTTAAAAGATAGATACGACGGCTTGCAATTATCTTCACATAACAAGATAAATGTCAAACTTCCAAAAGGATAAACATCAAATTTCCGAAAGGATAAATGTCAACTTTCCCGATAAATACGAAAGCCGACGAAAATGGAAAAAGCCAGCTCGCGGCGGCCCATCAAGAATAGACCGTCATATGGGAGTATATAAGCAAGGCTAGGAGCAGAGAAAAAGGGATCCGAAAATCAGAAGACAAACTACTCTCAGAGCAATTTAGAACTTAGGGTTTTATTTCCTTTTTAGCGAGCTGCGACTCAATTAGGTTAGATCTAGGGTTTTGAGACTAGCAACGATCGACAGCTCTTACGGCCGCGATCTCGACCTATTGTTCCAACGCTCTCCGCGAATTCGGAAATAAGATTCTTTCTTTTTGCTATCTTTATTTTGCGCATTTATTCTAAAACTTAGCCTGTCTTAACTTCGTCGTGCGTGACCCAGCAGATAGCCGGGATCCTCGGGGAAAACTAGGTCAACTTAGTTTTTCTACGTTTAAATTTAACTAAAATCTACATTGCGAATTTCGGTTCCCACAATTTGGCGCTAGAAGGAGGGGGACCAGCCGCCGATGCCAACACTGAGAAGACTCCTGTCGGAAACGTATCGACGGTCACTGCCGAGGCAAACACCGCGATGCTGGACCAGGTGAAGGAACTGTTCGCCACCGCCCAGAAACGGTCGGAAGAACAAGAGAAACTAATGGCTTCACTCGCTAAACAGGTCAGTACCTTAACAGCGAAAAGCAAACTCCCGCGCGGATCCACCAAGGTGAGGCGTGTCAGGAGGCTCGACTTCAGAATTTCCGGAGACCAGGAAAAAGATGCCCCGAGAAAATCCCCGGAACTCATCCCTGGCGATACCACTCCGGTAGGGCAGAAGAAAACGACGGATAACCTTCCACCTCCCGCAAGGGAAAACGAAGGAGACGACGTCGAAAGAATCAACTTAGATATCAACGATTAATCGGATCCGTCCGACGAAGACGCCGACATCCACCACAAGAGGACCCGAAGTCAGTCAGCTCGACTGGCGGCAGCCTTCGAAAAACCAATGACAGAAGAGGAAGAAGACCTCTACTGGTCAGAGCAAGAGAGGTTGGCCGAAGACCAGACTCGGGCCTATCGCAGACAACGTAGACAAAGGAGCGCAAAGGGCGCCAATGAGATCCACAATTTGCGCGAGTACATCGCGAAGACTGCAGCCGAGGTGAAAGCGGTAAAGTCGCAGATTCACCACGCAACCAGCACTGCTCCCGAGATCGACCTGCTCCTCGAGGAATCGAGGAAGACTCCGTTCACCTCTCGAATCACAGACGCACGAGTCTCAGATCCCAGGAAAATAAAGCTTCCCACCTACAATGGAACCACATACCCGAAGGCACGTATGCAATCCTTCCAGATTGCAATGGCTAGGTCTAAACTTCCGGAGTGGGAAAAAGTCGTCGGCTGCTGTCTTCTATTCGTCGAGAACCTCAGAAGAGCTGCGCTCGAGTGGTTCTCGCACCTGAAGAGGAACTCCATCAGGAATTTTCGACAGCTTGCCTCAGCTTTTCTGAAGCATTCTCCATGTTAATGGATAGAGAAACCTCTGACGTAGACCTATGGAGCCTAGTCCAAAAGGAAGACGAACCACTCCGCGACTACATAAGAAGATTCAAATTTGTGATGTCCAGGGTCACGGGCCTCAGCGACAGAGTCGCCATCGACGCCCTAAGAAAAAACCTATGGTACAAGTCGAAGTTCCGAAAGTGGATTTCTTTGGAGAGGCCACGCACCATCCAGGACACTCTCCACAAGGCAACAGACTTCATCATCATGGAAGAAGAGATAAAAGTCCTAGCGCAAAAGCACGGACCACAGAAAGCGTCCGGCAAGAAGAAACCCTCTCGTAACGACAAGTATGTCCATCACGAGGGGGAAGACGTCCAAGGCGAGCATAACTACGCCGTCAATTCTAAACAAGGAAAGACTGCTGGAAACACTTGGACGCGGAACTCGTACAAGGATAACTCCAACTGCGAGTTCCATCAGACGAGAGGTCACTCCACCGCTAACTGCAAAGTCCTCGGCGCTAGACTCATCGCGAAGCTACTCGGCGGCGAGCTAGCAGCAGTTAGGAGTGTAAAAGACCTGCTCCTAGATTCCGACCGTCCGCCGAAGACCGACGGAGCTACGCCCGAGAATAACGCTCCTGGAACTCAGTCGGGCGAAAAACTCGGACGGAGGCAAGACGGCGAGGGAAACAGCAACAATCGCCAAAGGATCAACATGATCATGGGAGGATCACACTTCTACCAGGACTCTGTTTCGTCAATCAAAGCTTACAGGCGGAAGGCCGAAACAAGTTCTAGATGGTGTCCAGAAGACGACGTTCCTAATCACACAATCGTGTTCGAGGAACAGGACACGGCCGGACTCGATAAATCCCACTATGATCCTCTGGTCATCGACTTGGTGATTCAAGATCTCGAAGTCGGCCGCATCCTCATCGACACAGGAAGCACGGTCAACATCATGTTCCGTGATACACTCCAGAGGATGAACAAACCCCTCGGAGAAGTCATCCCAGAACCAAGACCGCTGACTGGATTCCCAGGTGTCACATCCATGACCCTTGGAAAAATCAGGCTCCCAGTCATGGCTAAAGAAGTCACGAAGATCGTCGAGTTCGCGGTAGTGGATAACCCGGCCATCTATAACGCCATAATGGGAACTCTTTGGATAAACGCCACGAAGGCAGTCCCGTCCACTTACCATCTCAGCGTCAATTTTCCAACACCAACTGGAACGGCAGTAATCTGGGGAAGCCAAAAACAGTCGCAACTCTGCTTCCTAGCTGAACATAAATTGCGCAGCAATCGGAACGCCCCAGTGGCTAACCCGAAGCGAAATAAGAAGCATCCGAGTATCTCTGAGAACTCGGCAAAGGACGACTCAAAATTGTCCAAAAAGGCCACGACTCAGGATGACGAGAAAATCCTCGAGTCCATCGCCGACAGAACGGATGACCTAACTCCCAATGCGGCCACCGACTTAGCTAAAACAGTCGAGGCACCGGAAATCGTGGAGTAATAGCATCCGCGATTAAAATAGAACTACGAGATGGCTTGATCCTCGCAAGAGGTACGTAGGCAGCTCGTCGTAACCCGACGAGTTCAGTTATCCCCCTCACCAAAAAGGAGGGGGGGAGATGGGAACGAACATTCTTGTACTCCTGCAAAAATACTTTTTACATGTACTCTACATTCTTGAAACCTTTTATAAAGTCTTAAATTCAAATGCTTATTCAACGCATAAACATTATGGAAAACGAAAATCATATCTTTAAGAAACGCGAGACGTCGCAAGTTCCCGAAAAGTCTCGATTCTCTACTCTCCTCCAAAACAGTCAATCCACGACTCTAAAATTCATTTCCGTCGATTGGCCCTGACGGAAAAACATAGAAACGTTTCACTCAATCAAATTCGTAGTCCGGCTTTTGACGAAGTCCTCTTGCATCCGACAAGGATATCATAGCGCGCTATACAAGAAATCCAAATTTTGGTCAGCTCTTCGTAAAGGAAGTAGCTCGATTCGTACCCAAACGAATCATATAAGCCGATAAGCACTTCGCAGATTCTAAAACGGTACGAATCAGGTCGAAATCGCAAACAAGCAAAACGAAAAAACGATTTGTCATCGCACAGCTTCAGTCCGAAACTAGACCTAGGTCTTGCCCTAAACCCGGTCTTGCTGGTATCTAAAACATCTCATAAGCATAAGTATCCAGAATGCGAGATTCCAAAATTTGCCTCTTATCGCTTACAAACCTAACGTTCGCTACAAAGTAACCTACGGATTAAGCAACAAAAAAAAAGAGCTTGAATACGAAGTGAGTACACGTATTCAAACCCTCTACACTTGACAAAAGTATAAATCAAAACGCAAAGTTTATAAAAACATTCATAACATGGATTCGAAAGCCACCAACGGCCAGTCCCGAAAAACATAAAGTCGCGCGACCTCTTAATGATCGCAACACATACAGCAACACTCGGCCTCTCATAAATTATAATCAAATGCATAACAATCGGTTAAGGATATTCCATACGAGGAATTGGGCTGGTCGACCTCTTCACCCTCGTCGCCTGCGTTCGCATCCGCACCCGCATCCTCCGTATCTTCCGAGACTTGGATAGGGTTCCACAACTCTCGAATTCTCCCTTCGATCGGAGGAACGAAGGTTTCGGCGTTAGCACAAATTCTCATCGAGCCATCCATCGTGGCAAGCTCGTTGGAAAGAGAAAAACCCTCGCGCTGCATCTTGTGGAGCGTGCCAACCAAACCACGACACTCGCGGAAATCGCCTACAAAGTCATGAGCCTCTTTGTACGCCTCGAACTCGGTAGAAAAGATTTCAGCCCTTCGATTCAACTCGGCGGCAGCTTTTCTCCGTCCTCTCCTTTCTGCACGGACGAGGGCTCGAGCCTGGACCTCAACTTGCCGACGATTTTGCTCCTCAACCTCCAACCGGTACTTGGCGAATTCCCTTTTGGTCTCTTCCGCTTTGAAACGGGCCAGCCGAGCAGTGCGGAAACTTCCATCGATCGATGTGTTCCATACTTTCACGGTCTGCAAAAAAGTCAAGATCAAATAAAAAAAAAAAGGGATTTATTCGAGTCTCAGAAACGAACCTCGTTTACCAAACGGGCACCCTCCGCAGTCACCTTGTCTCTCTCCTCGTTGTCGAAAGACTCATCACGGGAAAACGCAGGAGGAATCTCATCAAAGAAGTCACCTGGGGGCGGGTTCGGACCGGGAACACCTTGATTTTCTATAACGAAGTCTGGATCGTATCTCGGCGGCTCATCATTTCCCGACGAGGCCTCGAAAGCAATCCCTTTACCCTTCAAAGATCTCCTCCTCCGCCTTGAAGGAGCAAATACGAAGGATCCGTCATTGATGATAGGTCGCGTACCACCTCGCGATCAGTGAAGCGCGACCGCCCCTCGAATCCGGTCGAGAGTAAAAGAATTCCAGGAACAGGGCCTTGTCCTAAATATGTCTCTCTTGGTCGAAAGATTGGAAGGAACATGCGCGAGACACCTGTTCTCTGAACAATAAAAAATATATACGTTCAGAGCTCGCCTTTCGGATTCTAAGAAAAGGAATGCGGCAATCTTACCACGTCGGTACAACCAGTCCGTCGGGAATAAATGGAGAAAGCCTTCCTCGACAGACTCTCCATCAATCCTCACAAAAGAGAAACGATCAACGTAATCCTTAGCATGCGAGATAACTCCACGAATTACCAAAAAATCGGTCCTTGCTTTCATGGCATATATTTCATTGGTGCTCGTCGCCTTGGAACTCCACAACCCTTCGAAGTCTGAAGGGCTAAGGTCCATTCCTAACTCGTAACTCAAAATTACAACGCCGAGCCAGCTTTCCAAAGCCGGCATGTTCAGCTGGCTAAGTACGATTCCGAAACTGTCGAGAGCCTGAACAATAACTCCAGGGATAGGGAACCACAGTCGACATTGCGTCAGGAATGCCTCGTAGCAAGTAAAATAACCCTCCGGAGGGCGCTCTGAACTCTCATTCCCATGTGCAATGCGAAACACGACTCCCTTGGGAACTTTATAAAACTCTCAAAGAGTTTCGAGATAATCGGGAGATACTTCGCTCGGCGAATCAGTTTCCTTGCTCACCCTCTGAGGTCGCCGGGGGATCGGAATCACGGGAAGAGGAGCATCGGAACCAAAAACGGCGTCGCAATATGCGTTCCTATCAATCTCTTCGATCTCGGGTTTCAGAACTTCCTCCTCGGCGTGGAAACTATCCGAAGACGAGCGAGGTTTCTTCCTATATAATTTTGATCTCGAAGACATTCTTTTCTTAATGTAGAGAGAGAATTTGTAGGAGAGATGTTATGATCAAGATTCTTGGAATGAAGTAAGAATGGTTTAAAATTTACATGTCTTTATAGGCAAAAATTTTACTATTCACCCCGACCTTCGACATGATTCCGTCTTCATACTTTCCTCGCAGGCCTTACCACAAGCTAGGACCTACAGCTCCTAGCTAGCTGGGGGGCTAACTGTTAGGGTCAAAATCGGACAGACAAAATCGATGTCCGAAAGTTTCGGAAAAATCACGAAAGACGTTAGATGAGCTTTAAGAGACTATGTTTCAATCAAGAAACCTCGGGAAAATGTTAAGCTCAAAATTAGTCGTTTCGAAATCAACGGCTAGAAACATTTTCCACACAACAAAAACCTCCGGAAAGTCAAAAAGAACGCAAAAACTCGCACGAACCGAAAGAAACGAGCAACCGACCCCGCACTGGCCGTGGCCGCCGGGTGGCTAGCGCCCGTGCTGGCCGTAGCCGCCGGGCGGCTAGCGCCCGTGCTGGCCGTAGCCGCCGGGCGGCTAGCGCCCGTGCTGGCCGTAGCCGCCGGGCGGCTAGCGCCCGTGCTGGCCGTAGCCGCCGGGCGGCTAGCGCCCGTGCTGGCCGTAGCCGTCGGGCGGCTAGC
Source organism: Hirschfeldia incana (assembly GCA_026261945.1). Taxonomy (NCBI): domain Eukaryota; kingdom Viridiplantae; phylum Streptophyta; class Magnoliopsida; order Brassicales; family Brassicaceae; genus Hirschfeldia; species Hirschfeldia incana. Next base: position 817,297 of record JABCMI010000056.1, read on the forward strand.
GCCGTGCTGGCCGTGGTCGCCGGGCGGCTAGTCTTCGTGCGTAAGTTCCAGGCTCTCAAACTGCCAGAAATCCGAGTTTTGCGACTTTCCGGAATCCCGCGAACAAAACTCCTTTTCCTGCTCCAAGCCTTTGGAAAACCCATAAGACATCAACGGATGGAAAAACTTCGTATAAAACAGTGATGGTTATCTTAAAACGCCATTTGCCTCAGCAAAGAATCGAAGATCTTCCGAAAGGTTCGACATCCAAGTAGGAGCATTCTTTCAAAGAAATCGTAGAAGACAGCGGAAGTCCGAGATACGGCCCGAAAGGGACCAAACACGATCGGACAACCTACTTACGATTTTCTAAAAGATTGATACGACGGCTTGCAATTATCTTCACATAACAAGATAAATGTCAAACTTCCAAAAGGATAAACATTAAATTTCTGAAAGGATAAATGTCAACTTTCCCGATAAATACGAAAGCCGACGAAAATGGAAAAAGCAAGCTCGCGGCGGCCCATCAAGAATAGACCGTCATATGGGAGTATCCGAAAATCAGGAGACAAACTACTCTCAGAGCAATTTAGAACTTAGGGTTTTATTTCCTTTTTAGCGAGCTGCGACTCAATTAGGTTAGATCTAGGGTTTTGAGACTAGCAACGATCGACAGCTCTTACGGCCGCGATCTCGACCTATTGTTCCAACGCTCTCCGCGAATTCGGAAATAAGATTCTTTCTTTTTGCTATCTTTATTTTGCGCATTTATTCTCAAACTTAGCCTGTCTTAACTTCGTCGTGCGTGGCCCAGCAGATAGCTGGGATCCTCGGGGAAAAATAGGTCAACTTATTTTTCCTACGTTTAAATTTAACTAAAATCGACAGTGCGAATTTCGGTTCCCACACAAAGCATGCTTTTTTTCCATTTTCGTCGGCCTCATGTTTATCGGGAAACTTGACATTTATCTTCGGGAAACTTGACATTTATCCTTCTGGAAATTTAGAATTTATCTTGTCGTGTAAAGATAAACGTAAATCGTCGTATATATCTTAGATAATAGTAGGCGGACTGTCCGATCGCGTTTGGTCCCTTTCGGGCCGTTTCCAGGACTTCCGTTGTTTTCTACGATTTCTTCGGAGATCTTGAATCCTTTGCAGAGTTGAGATGTGTGGTGTCTTAGATAACCATCATCGTTTCGTATGAACAATTTAAGATCTTTCTTTCTGTTGATATCTTACAAATTTCCGAAGTGTTTCCGACGGTCTTATTTTGGAGTAAGAACGGGAGTTTCGTACGCGGAATCTCAACGATTCGTTCCGCGAGGACTTGGGAAAGACTCAAAGTACAGACTTCTGACGGCCGGGGCCTGGGACTTGTGCACCGAAGATTGTCGCCCGAAGACCCGAGCCAGCACGGGGCTAGCCGCCAAGCGGCCATGGCCAGCACGGGCGCTAGCCGGCGGCGGCTACGGCCAGCACGGGGGCTAGCCTCCCGGCGGCTACGGCTAGCACGGGGGCTAGCCGCCCGGCGGCTACGGCCAGCACGGGGCTAGTCGCCCGGCAGCCACGGCCAGCACGGGCGCTAGCCGGCGACGGCCACAGCCAGCACGGGGGCTAGCCGACGGCGGCCACGGCCAGCACGGGGGCTAGCTGCCCGGCGGCCACGGCCAGCACGGGCGCTAGCCGCCGGCGGCCATGGCCAGCATGGGGGCTAGCCGCCCGGCGGCCACGGCCAGCACGGGCGCTAGCCGGCGGCGGCCACAGCCAGCAAGGGCGCTAGCCGGCGGCGGCCACGGCCAGCACGGGGGCTTCCCGCCCGGCGGCCACGGCCGGCACGGGCGCTAGCCGCCGGCGGCCATGGCCAGCACGGGGGCTAGCCGCCCGGCGGCCACGGCCAGCATGGGCGCTAGTCGGCGGCGGCTACGGCCAGCTCGGGGGCTAACCGCCGGCGGCTACGGCCAAGACCGAGGTCGGCTGTTCGGTTCCTTCGGTTTACAGGTGTTCGTGTTCGTTTTTCGGAGGGTTTTTCGTATGACAAATAGACTTAGCCATTGATTTCGAGATAACCGTTTTTGACCCCAACAATGGAGATCCGCCGTAGGTATTCCTTGCCCGGTACAATGGGGATCAGGTGTGCGGGAGAGTTCGAACGAGCTCCTGATGGAGGAAGGGGCGAGATAGCAATCTTTGAGGCTTATTTGGAGGCCGGCTTTAGAGGAGGGATCCCTTCTTTGATTGCGGAAGTGGCGTCATACTTTGGACTTTCCCTTCGCAGTTTACGCATGCTACATGGCGTACTTTAATGGCTATCCAAGTGTTAGGAGAACTCCACATTATTCCTTTTGGATTGTCTGAAGTCCTATATTCTTACTCATTTGTTTCCTTGTCAAGTAAGAAAGGCTTCTACCAAATATGGTCCCGTGATGGTGAACCTTTAGTGGATGAGCCTCCTCGGGGCATTCGTGGTAGCTTCCCTTCGAACGATTTCTGGGATCTGAGATATGTGTTCATGAAGGTCGACGGTGTTCCCAGCTGTCCTTGCTTCTGGCGTTCAGTGGGTGAGTTGTTTCTATTTTCCCAGACATGAGTATTGTGCTTGCTAAATTACTTAGGGTTTTTTTTTTTGCAGAGGTGGCTCGACCGGTCGTCCAGGCTGGTGAGATTTTGGCGAAGTTGGCACGAGGTATTCCTAGGCGCTTTCGCTGGATTCTGTTTTTGATGCATCCGATATCGCTGCGTCATAGCCGTATTTGGGGTAATGGAATTTCTCTCACTTTTTCTTTCTGCCATAGCCGTGGCTTGATGGGGTCTTGATTTTCCAGGTGGGATCCCTACGGCTTCGATATTGTCAGTGTACGAAGAGTATTGCAGGGCCAGGCCTCAGAGGAGAAGGCCTCGCAATTAGTCTCTTTCTGTCCCTCCGGCGACGGCTTCTTTGGCTCCAGGGGACGCTAGCAGGGATCGGTTCCCTAGCTTAGGTCGGCGCGTTCCCCCGCATGAAGAGATTATTTTTCTTCGGAGGCAGCTTCGGGAAGTGATCTCTAACCAGGCTCTTATCGTGCAGAGGGCTCGGGAGCAGGCTCGCTGGTATCTCGTGAGAGAGTGGTCGGCAAGGAGTGTTGGCCAACGTGGGCTGTTCGGAGGACCCGGCCGATGGGGGCCTGTTGGAGGTCCGATCCGGAATTCGGGGAGCGATGATGGTGGACTTGGTGCTTTCCCTTCTTTTCGCCGGGAGCCGCATCTCTGATCAGCTCTCAATACTTATATTTTTCTTGCTTTATGCTGTCATCTTTCTCTTTGGATTTTTAGTAGCTTTCTTTCCTCCGAATAAGAACTCTTAATAATATATATTGGTTTTTGCTTTTACTCCATCTTTTGTTTCTTTGAATCTTGCACTGCTTCTTGGTAGAGGTGCTTACAGTTTTTGAGCCGTAGTTGCTCGATTAGATGATCCTCGTGGATAATTGTCGTCTAGGATCAGAGTACTGTTTAATGATTGGATCGAGGATCTGAAAATATCAAAGCATTAGATCTTGTAATCCTGTTTGTAAAACGCGAGTTTTAGTTTTAGGGATGTAAGATCGTTGCTGGGAACTAGTGAGTTCCCGTCTGATTTGAACCCTTAGGTTCTCGGACCTTTGAACTCGGGAGTTCTTAGGATCTGTGACCCTTAGGTTCCTTACTTGGGCCTTGAGGCCTTGCTTTGAACCCGGGGATTTCGATTATCCTGAGGATCTTCGAACCTTGAGGTTCTTGATCCGGATGTCGTGGAACCTTGAGGTTCTCCGGACCCTTAGGTCTTGGGAACCTTGAGGTTCTCTGGACCCTTAGGTCTTGGGAACCTTGAGGTTCTCTGGACCCTTAGGTCTTGGGAACTTTGAGGTTCTCTGGACCCTTAGGTCTTGGGAACCTTGAGGTTCTTTGGACCCGAAGATCTTTGGACCCGAAGGTCTTTGGACCCGAAAGTCTTTGGAACCTTGAGGTTTTGGGGAACCTTGAGGTTCTTTGGATCCTTTAGGTTCCTTGGACCCGAAGGTCTTTGGACCCGAAGGTCTTCGGACCCTTAGGTTTTTGGACCGAAGGTCTTTGGACCGGAGGTCTTTGGACCCGAAGGTCTTTGGACCCTTAGGTCTTTGGACCCTTAGGTCTTTGGACCCGAAGGTCTTTGGACTCGAAGGTCTCTGGACTTTTATGCTTTTGGGGAGTCTTTTTGATCGCTCTCTGCTGCCCGGAGGCGCGCCACTCTCGATCTAAATTGAGAAGTCGCACTGTGCTACCCATGGGCATAGGCCATTCTCGAAAATCTCAATGCTGCACTCTACCTTTCTGCAGAAAGGTCACTCTCAGACTTACTGTGGTCTAGGTGGGTCCCCCCGCAAGGTTCTTTCAACCCTGACACACTACCTTCCACGTCTGGATAGGTATTAATTTGTTTGTGCTTAACCGGTCATTTGCACTTTGCTCCCTGCATATCAGCCGCTAGAATCTGATTACAGTACTTGGCTGTGTACGTCATGCCCCCAGCGTGCGTTTAGCTTATAGCGTTTTTCACGAGGGTTTGAGTGGCACTAGTACGTGGTCCCCGCATAATTCTTGGCTATAGGCCTTTACGCGGGGCCCTATCGTGCAGACATCGGCTCAGGGCTGATCAGACCCCTTCCATATCTGTCTGCACCTATGGTGAGTAGCCTCACCAGCTAGGGGGCTAGCTAAGATCTAAGGTTACGAAGGTCCCGATCCAGCTAATATGCCTCTTTAAGTATATTGGTGTTCCCTTAACTCCCTTTTGTCGAAACCAAATGTATTTTATAAGCCTAGTCCGAAGACGTTCTCGTTATACATAGGAGTAGGAAGACCAAAATACTTAAATATATAATAGTATATATAGAGCTTAATCCGAAGATCTTGCCTTTAGAAGTGATATAATTTGAGGTGCAAGGCGTTCCAGCAGTTGGGTTGGACCTTGCCTGTGCTGTCTTGCAGCTTATTGGCTCCTACCCCTTGCACCCTTATTACCTGATAGGGCCCCTCCCATCCGGGGGCGAGTTTTCCGGCTGATTTGTTTTTCGTATGATTACTGACTCGCCTTAGGACCCAGTCTCCTTCTTGGAAGGTTCTGGATCTCACATTCTTGTTGTAACTCTTGGCTACTTTCATTTGGTACGATGCGTTCTTTAGGCGGGCTGCTTCTCTTTTCTCGTCTAGTAGGTCTAGGCTTAGGTACATCCACTCATCGTTCTCCTTGGGAGTTAGGATGTTGGAGATCGTGGTCTTAACATGCAGTTCGGTTGGTATTGCTGATTCGGTGCCATAGACGAGTGAGAAAGGGGTTTCTTGGGTAGCCGTCTTCGGAGTTGTCCGGTAGGCCCAGAGAACTCCGTGCAGCTCTTCTGCCCATCGCCCATGAGCCTTCTCCAAATGTTTTTTGAGCATGTTCACCACCGTTTTGTTGGTTGACTCTGCTTGTCCGTTCGACTGGGGGTGTCTCGGTGCTGAGTATGAAAGTTTGATATCCCATTCTTCGTAGAAGTCTTGGAAGTCGTTGCTGGTAAACTGGGGTCCATTGTCAGTGACAATCTCCTGAGGTGCTCCGAAGCGGGTTATTATGTTTGTCCAGATGAATTTCCTGATTTGGAGATCCGTGATTTTCGCCAAGGCTTTGGCTTCTACCCACTTTGTGAAGTAATCAGTCATTACTAGGAGGAAAACCTTTTGCCCCGGCAACATTGGGAATTTCCCCACGATGTCCATGCCCCATTTGCGAAAGGGCCAAGGGGAGCTTAGGGATTTCAGGTTCTCTGGTGGTAAGTTGGAGATTGGGGCGTGTTTCTGGCATTGGCTACAGGTTTTAGCCTGTTTGAGGGAGTCCTTCGCCATAGTGGGCCAATAATAACCGGCCCTCCTTGCTCTGAGAACCCGGCTTCGTCCACTGGAATGTGAACCGCATTCCCCATCGTGGAGCTCTTCCAATATTCGTGCGGCTTCTCTAGGGGATATGCATCGTAGATAGGGTCCTGAGAAGGACCTTATGTATAGCTTTCCCTCCAAAATGCAGTACCTGGCTGCTTGCCTCTTGATCTTGCGGCTCTCCTCTCGGTTTTCAGGTAGAACATCGTTCCTCAGATAGTTAGTGATATGGGTCATCCAGGTTTCTCCTTCGTCTACTACTGCCACTTCTTCTGGTTCCGCCTCTTTCTGGGTTGCTGGCCATTGTAGGACCAACAAGGGGATACTCATATGTTCCTTAGTTTCCATGGCGGAACCTAGGTTTGCTAGAGCATCGGCTTGGGAATTTTGTTCCCTAGGTATCTGAGTACGCTTGTAGCTTGTGAATCGGTCTAGGAGACGTTTGGCCACTGATAGGTACCTGACCATGCTCGGGTCCTTGGCTTGATAATCCCCTTGAACTTGGCTGATGATGAGCTGTGAGTCACTGAAGACCTGAATGTCTTCTACTCCCATTTCTCTAGCTAACGCTAGACCTGCTATCAAAGCCTCGTATTCTGCTTCGTTGTTGGTTGCTTTGAAGTTGCAACGTACATCCCTTGAGGCCGAATCTCCTGTAGGGGAGGTTAGAACCATTCCTACCCCTGCACCTCTTACGTTGCTGGAACCGTCAACGTGCAGGGTCCATTGACCTTTCTCTGCTTCTAGTGTAGCTTCTAGATCGGGGTCTGGAAGCGTAGAGGGAGAGAATTCAGCCACGAAATCGGCTAGAACCTGGGATTTGATGGCGGCGGCTAGGCGAAAGATCACGTCATACTCTCCCAGCTCTACGGCCCATTTTGCCAACCGTCCTGATACCTCGGGTTTATGAAGGACCGCTTTGATGGGGAATGAGGTGACCACCACGACTTGATGGGACTGGAAGTAGGGGCGTAACTTCCGGGCCGCGACTACCAGGGCGAGTGCTAGTTTCTCCAGTTGGCTGTAGCGAGTCTCTGCGTCTAGCATGGAATTTCTAACATGGTATATGGGGTGCTGTCTCCTCTCTTCTTCTCTTACGAGGACCGCACTAACTGCGTGTTCGGACACCGCTGGATAGAGCAGTAAGATTTCTCCTTCCAAGGGCTTAGATAGGAGTGGTGGAGTAGTGAGGTAGGCCTTGAGGTCGGATAACGCGGCATCGCACTTCTCCGTCCATTTAAAATCCTTGGGATTCTTTAATGTGTTAAAGAAGGCGTGGGACTTGTCGGAAAGCCTGGAGATGAACCTGCTGAGGGCTGCCATCCTCCCTGTCAGTTTTTGAACCTCCTTGACATTCCGTGGGGGAGGAATCGCCTGGATGGCCCTTATTTGTTCCGGATTTGCTTCTATGCCCCTGTGGGTGACTATGTATCCCAAAAACTTCCCAGAGCTTACTCCGAATGAGAATTTAGAGGGGTTGAGCTTCATATTGTATCTCCTCAAGGTGGCAAATGCTTGCTGGAGATGCGAAATATGATCTTCCGAGTCTAGGGACTTTACCAGCATGTCGTCGATGTAGACTTCCATGGTCTGGCCTATCTGATCGGCAAACATCATGTTGACTAGCCTCTGATAGGTGGATCCAACATTTTTCAGACCAAATGGCATGACCTTATAGCAGTAGATGCCCCTGGAGGTCATGAAGGACGTTTTCTCCTGATCGTCAGGATGCATTATGATTTGGTTGTATCCCGAGAAGGCATCCATGAAGCTCATTAGTTGGTGTCCAGCAGTAGCATCAACTAGCTTGTCTATATGAGGCAGGGGGAACGGATCCTTTGGACAAGACTTGTTGAGGTCCGTGAAATCGATGCATGTGGGAACCGAAATTCGCACTGTCGATTTTAGTTAAATAAATCGGAGGAAAACTAAATAAACCTAGTTTTTCCTGAAGGCTCGGATTCTCTGCGACAACCAAACGAATTTGATAGAACAAACAATGTAGCAGAAAATTGCACTAAGGCGTTTTATTAAATAGATAATAAGTTAAATACAATATTCTTCCGAAAAGGGAAGTAGGGATACGCTGAAGAGGAAACGACGGAAATATAGGAGACAAAACGTTCTAACTCTTGCTCCGCTAGTCTAAACTCCTAAGTCCTAAGTTCCCTAAGCTAGCAGAAATTCCCTAAAACCCTAGATTTTGGATTTGGTCTCTCTCTCAATGTTTTTTGCTCTGCCTTTTCTCCTCTCCCAAAGCTCCTTTATATACTCCTTCTTATGACAGTCTATTCTCCTTCTGGGCCGCAGAGCGGGCTTTTTTCCATTTTCGTCGGTCTTCATGTTTATCAGGAAACTTGACATTTATCTTCGGGAAACTCGACATTTATCCTTCCGGAGATTTAGCATTAATCTTGTCGCGTAAAGATAAACATAAATCGTCGTATCTATCTTAGATAATCGTAGGTGGACTGTCCGATCGCGTTTGTTCCCTTTCGGGCCGTCTCCAGGACTTCCGCTGTTTCCTATGATTTCTTCGGAAGATCTTCAATCCTTCGTAAAATTGAGATGTGTGGTGTCTTAGATAACCATCATCGTTTCGTATGAACAATTTAAGATCTTCCTTTCCGTTGACATTTTACGAATTTCCGAAGTGTTTCCGACAGTTTTAGTTCGGAGTAAGAACATGAGTTTCGTACGCGGAATCTCAATTGTTTGTTCCGCGAGGACTCGGGAAAGACTCAAAGTACAGACTTCTGACGGCCGGGGCCTGGGACTTGTGCACGGAAGATTGTCGCCCGAAGACCCGAGCCAGCATGGGGGCTAGCCACCCGGCGGCTATGGCCAGCACGGGCGCTAGCCGCCCGGCGCCTACGGCCAGCACGGGCGCTAGCTGCCCGGCGCCTACGGCCAACACGGGGGCTAGCCGCCCGGTGGCTACGGCCAGCACGGGCGCAAGCCTCCCGGCGCCTACGGCCAGCACGGGGGCTAGCCGCCCGGCGGCTACGGCCGGCACGGGCGCTAGCCGCCCGGCCCCTAAGGCCAGCACGGGGGCTAGCCGCCCGGCGGCTAGCCAGCACGGGGGCTAGCCGTCCGGCGGTTACGGCCAGCACGGGGGATAGCCGCCCGGCGGCTACGGCCAGCACGGGGGCTAGCCGCCCGGCGGCTACGGCCATGGTCGCGGTCGGCTGCTCGGTTCCTTCGGTTTGCGGGTGTTCGTGTGCGTTTTTCGGAGGATTTTTCGTATGACAAATAGACTTAGTCGTTGATTTCGAGATAACCGTTTTTGACCCCAATAGTTAGCCCCCCAGCGTGCAAGATGCGGGAGCGATTTTGTGCGCGCAAAATCTTAAGTTTCAAAATCGAAATTTTTGGCTATGAATATTTTTTTCCGAAAAATTCCACCACCTTTGATTTCTTATAAGTAGTACTCCATCCCCCTCTCATTTCTCACTCTTCTCTTCTCAATCTTTAGAAAATATGGCTTCCTCTCTAAGTGAAAAGAAAGATTCTGATGTTGAGATGAGCGAAGCTAACCAAGCCTCGCCGGCGCAGGATGATCCTGCCCTTACGCAGACGTTTGTCGAGGGGTTCAGGTCAGGACAAGATGGAGCAACGCCATGCCGAGATGGAATCTAGCGTGGCCGGTCCTAGTGCTTCTTCCTGTCTGACTTATGCGGTTGCGACTCTTGGACCCGATGTTGTTTTAACTCCGGATTCCACGGTTCATGTTCTTGAAAACGCTGCTACTCCAGTCCCAATCTCTACGATTCCAGCCCCTGTATCTGAAGTCCCTTTGCCTGCTGGAGAAATTGTCGTTCCGGAGCAAGCACCCGATGTCCAAGCTCGCCCTGAGGGCTCCTCTTTCGCGCCGATAGTGGTTTCGGAGGATGCGGTGGAAGCCATGCCTCCTCCTCCAGAGAAGAAGAGGGAGATCGTCTTGGTACTTCCCGCGTCCAGCGCTGTTCCGCTATTGAAGGGACGTTCGAGAGCTGGGGCCGCCGGATCGACAAAGAGAAAGAGGTGTACTAAGGATGAGGATGGCGAGGTTTCGGCGAAACTATCGCAACATCGCTCCAAGGTATTTTGTGAAAACTCCTTCCTTTTGTTGGCTTCTTGATTCTTACCTTCTCTTGTGTTATCAGTTTGTGTCGTTGATTGACGGGATGCTTGGCGATTGCGGACTGGAGGTCACACGTTTGTCCAAGGAGCTGGATTTGTCGCGGGAAGCTTTGAGGCGCAACGAGACTGTGCTTCAATCGATCGAGAGCACTCATGCAGCCCAGACGTCGACGCTCGAAGCCAGGATCAGCAATCTCGAGCGCGATCTGGGAAAGACCGTGAGTTCGCTGCTCAAGGCGAAGGAGGAGAAGAAGAGCAAGTCTTCGGAAGTTCGACGTCTCAAGAGGCGGATTCAGCGCTTCGAAGAGATGGGAGCTTGCACTTCGACGGATATTGCTGGCCCGTCATCCTCGGGGTACCCAGAGGTTCAGGATCCTGGAGTTGTTGCGGACAAGGGTAGTGAGGAGGCCGGTGAGGGCGATGGCGAGGCTGTTCCTGTTTCGGGTGAGTCGGAGGATGAAGACGGTGTCCCGAAGGATGCCTAGGTTGATTAATACCCGAGGGGATTTTTATTTTGATTGTGTTTCGGCCGTTGGATGGCCTTTATGTATGATTTTGGGACTGGGTGTTGGTGGCTTTGAATCCCTGCCCTTTTTAGGGCGTTATATTGAACTTGCAGTATGCGTTTACAAAATATTTTGCGTTTAGAACTTCTATTTGTCAAAGTTAAAGGGGTAGCGTGTGAGTTGTCGTCTCATCCCTGCCTCTTGGATGATCATCGTATCCGTAGTTTGTTCAAAGCGAGATTTTCCTGCGGTTTACGATTTATGCAAAAATTCGTGGAAACGTACAGACTTAAGTGAAGAGACAAGTTTTGTGATCTCGCGTCATTAACGCTATGCCTATGAGATGTTAAGATACCAGCAAGGCTGGGTTTAGGGCAAGACCTAAGTTTACTCTCAGACTGAGGCTATGCGATGACAAATCGGCTTCCGTTTTGCCTGTTCGTGATTTTAACCTGACTCGTACCGTTTTAAAATCCGCGAAGTGGTATCGGCTTATATGATTTGTCTGGGCACGAATCGAGCTACTTCTTTTACGAAGTTCTGAACCAAATTTGGATTTTTTGTATAGAGCGTTATGGGATCCTTGTCGGATGTAAAAGAGCCTACCCTTAGGTGGCTTGTCTGTTTAGGACGTTAGAGTTCGTTTGTTGTGATCAGCAACAACGATATGATGCCGTTTAAAAGGCGTATGAAGATTTTAATCGAAAAACGAATGTTCAGGCACGAAGCGACGTCTCGCAGTGCTTTGAAGTTTGTTTTTCTCGTGCCATATAGGACTATCGGCTTTTAGAAGTTGCGGGACGTTTCCGGGCGATAATTTGTGGTTTATTTGGTGGATAGTGGATCCATTGTTCAGCGATTTGGTTGTGGACTGTTTTCGAAAGTTCGGTTTTTTCCGAAAATTGTGGGGGCGTATGAGTGTACGCACCCCAACTCCCCCCTTTTTAATTGGGGGGATAGCTGAACCCGCCGGTTGGCGAGTTGCCTACGTACCTCTTTCGAGGATCAAGCAATCTCGTAGTTCTATTGCCCACGTTTACGTTCTAGTGGTAGTATTTCTTAAGATGCATCGCATTCCAAGTTCTTGGAATTTTTACGTCTTGCATGTTTGCGATTTGATACGAACCTGGTCGGACAACTTTTATGATTTTGTATGGTCCTTCCCAGTTTGCTACCAGTTTTCCTGCGTTACGTTCAGCAGTGTTTTGGAAGACTTTTCGCAAGACCAGATCTCCCTCTTTGAATCTGCGATGACGTACGTTCGCGTTATAGTACCTTGCGGCGGCCTGCTGGTAATTTTGAATCCGGATGAAGGCTTGGTCGCGACGCTCGTTGATGAGCTCAAGATTATCCAGCAGCATGGCATTGTTCAGGTCTTCCCCTTCGGGAAGAAATCTTCCCCATACGCCGGGGAATTCTATTTCCGCCGGAATCATGCATTCTACTCCGTAAACGAGAGCGAATGGAGTTTCCCCCGTTGCTCGTCTTGGAGTGATTCGATGAGACCAAAGGACCCCTTCGAGTTCTTCTGCCCATCGTCCCTTTTTGGCTTCCAAGCGTTTTTTTCAATCCGTCTAGGACGGTTTTGTTTTTGGTTTTGGCATGTCCGTTGCACTGCGGGTATTGGGGAGTAGACTTGTTGAGTCGTATTTTTTTCGCAGAATGCCTCGAATCGTGTGGAAATAAACTGAGACCCGTTGTCCGTTACGATTTCGTATGGGACGCCGTGTCTAGTTATGATGTTTTTCCAGATGAAGTTTTCGACTAGTACGTCTTTGATACTTGATTAGGATTCTGCTTCCACCCATTTCGAAAAGAAATCTGTGAGGACGAGCAGGAAACGCTTTTGTTTCGATTTGTGTAGTGGTCCGACGATGTCCATCGACCATCGCATGAAAGGGTACGGAGATGAGATAGACGAGAGGATTCCGGCGGGCTGACGAATTGTCGGAGCGTGCCGCTGACAATTTTCGCATTTCCGGGCGAATTTCTCACAGTCTTTTACCATAGTTGGCCAGTAGAATCCTTGGCGTTTTATTTTCGTTGCGAGAGATCTTCCGCCGGAATGGTTTCTGCATGACCCGGAATGCACTTCTTCCATGATTTTTCTCGCCTTTTCTCCTTCCGTGCAAGTCATGAGAGGTCCGGAGAATCGCCATTTGTAGATTTCACCTTCCACCGTTACGTATCGTGCTGCCTGAATTTTTATTTTCCGGGCTGCCCATTTCTCTGCGGGTAGGGTACCATCTACGATGTACGCTCGGATGGGTTCCATCCAGGGAGTGTCGCAACCATAGTCTGTTTGGTCTGCGTCGTCCTCCGGCTGATCTTCGTTCTCTTCTGCGCCTTCGATCTGTGTTCTCATCAGATTGGCGATTACTGGCGGTCCGATGCTCGGATGCTCTATGAATTCGACGGGGATTATTCTTTTAAGCCCTGGATCCGAACTTGAGGCGAGAGCGGCTAAAGAGTCAGCTTGGACGTTTTCTGAGCGGGGAATCCTGGTTAGCGCGAATTGCTGAAAGTCGTGGGCCAAGTCCTGGACGACTTTCAAATATGCGTTCATCCTTTCATCCCTTGCTTCGTATTCTCCGATGAATTGGTTTGAGACTAACTGAGAGTCGCAATAAGCGTGAATATTTTGAATCTTCAGCCCATGGGCCAGTCGCAGGCCCGCAATTAGCGCTTCATAATCCCTTGCTTCGTATTCTCCGATGAATTAGCGGAATGATTGCTCGAGGATTTCCCCTGTTGGTGAAGTGAGTCGGACCCCGATTCCAGATCCTTGCTTGGATGAGGATCTGTCGACAAAGAGATCCCACGTTGAACCAGGCTCCTCGTTAGTTAAATCCGTCGCGGGAAATTCTACTAAGAAGTCCGCGAGCACCTGTGATTTTGTGCAGGTCTTCGGACGATATTCAATATCGTACTCGCTTAGTTCGATTGCCCATTTTGCGAGTCTACCAGACTGGCTTGGACTGTGTAGAATCGTTCACAACGGGAAAGTGGTAAGTACCACGATGGTATGAGATTAGAAATACGGCATAAGCTTTCTCGCCGAGGTTATGACAGCGAGTGCCAATTTTTCCATTAGCGGATACCGAGTTGCGGCATCCAGTAATGTTTTACTAATGTAGAAGACCGGTTTCTGCTCTCTGAATTCTTCTTGAATTAGGACGCCGCTGACTGCTGATGCGGATACTGCGATGTAGAGGAACAAGGGCTCTCCGACTACGGGTTTTGCGAGGATATGAGGGGTGGCCAGATACCGCTTCAGCTGTTGGAAAGCTTTCTCACAATCTTCTGACCACTCGAACTTTTTGTTCCCCTTCAAGGTTTCGTAGAATGGGAGACACTTATCCGTGGAGCGCGAGATGAATCGGTTTAAGGCCGTGACTCGTCCGGTCAGCCTTTGAACTTCCCGCTTGGTTCTCGGGGAGGCCATTTCTATCAGTGCGTTGATTTGTTTCGGGTTGGCCTCTATTCCGCGGAATGTTACGAGGTACCCGAGAAATTCGCCCGACGCGACAGCTAATCTGCATTTAGCTGGATTGAGTTTCATGTTGTGTTGGTTCAATCTCTCAAAGCATTCCTCTAAACGGACTACGTGGTCGCGTTCGTCGAGAGATTTTACCAACATATCGTCGATATACACCTCCATGGTTTTTCCGAGTTGCTCGGCAAACATTCGATTGACGAGCCGCTGATATGTGGCGCCGGCGTTCTTAAGGCCGAAAGGCATTACTTTGTAGCAATAGGTTCCTCGGTCGGTAATGAATGCTGTCTTCTCGCGATCTTCGGGATTCATCATGATCTGATTGTATCCGTAGAACGCATCCATGAACGATAGAAGTTTGTTTCCTGCGGTTGCCTCGACTAGACGGTCGATTTGCGGGAGCGGAAAACAATCCTTCGGGCATGCTTTGTTGAGGTTTGTAAAGTGGACGAACACTCGCCATTTCCCGTTCTTCTTCTTGACGACGACGGGATTGGCGAGCCAGTCGGGATATCTTACTTCCGTTATTGATCCAACTTTGAGGAGTCTTTCGACTTCCTCATTAACCGCGGTCGCCCGTTCGGGGCCTAGTTTTTGCCTCTTTTGTTTTACGGGTTTATGAGTTGGATCGATGTTGAGTTCGTGACATGTTATGTTGATGTCGATTCCCAGCATATCTTCCGCAGCCCAAGCGAACGTGTTAAGGTTCTTCTTGAGACATGCGATGAGTTCTGCTTTTAAAGGATCGCGAAGATTGGCTCCAATCTCCACGCACCGCTCTGGGTTAGTCTCGTCGAGGCAGACCGAAATTACTGGTTCGCAAGTGGGCTCACGTTTCCCTTCCAGGGCTTCAGCTCTTTGCAACTGCCAGAAGATTTCTGGAGGGTCCTGCGACGCTGGTTCGTGGGTTGCTTGCTTTTTTGAGTAAGTTTCGGGCTCGGAGTTTTTTCGTTTTAACCCAGCGGCCAAGCAGACTTGCGGCGCTTTACGTTCTCCTTGTATTGTTTCGACTCCGAGGAGGGTTGGAAATTTGTGGCACAGGTGGAAAGTCGAGGGGATTACTCGCATGGAGTTTAACCACGGAGTCCCGACGATCGCGTTATATGCTGCTGGGCCGTCGACTACCAAAAATTCCACCATCTTCGTGACGCTCCCGGCTCTGACCGAGAGATCAACTGAGCCGAGGGTCATTGTGATGTTTCCTGAGAGTCCGATTATTGGATTGGGATCGTCCGTGATAGCGCTCAGGTCGAGTCCCATCCTCTCGAGAGTGTTTTTATATATAATATTTGTCGAGCATCCGGTGTCGACCAATATTCTTGCTACGTCGATGTCCTGGATCTTTCGTCTGATAACGAGGAGTTTGTCTTGAGGTTTGGCTTGACCAGCCGTTGCTCTGTCCCCGAATGACACGATGTTGCGGACAGGTGATGTGGCCATGCTGTCGTTATCAATCGTAGGTTTTTGAGTAAGAGAATCCGACCCCCCTCCTTCTAGCGCTAAACTGTGGGAACCAAAATTCGCACTGTCGATTTTAGTTAAATAAATCGGAGGAAAACTAAGTAAACCTAGTTTTCCCTGAAGGCTCGGATTCTCTGCGACAACCAAACGAATTTGATAGAACAAACAATGTAGCGGAAAATTGCACTAAGGCGTTTTATTAAATAGATAATAAGTTAAATACAATATTCTTCCGAAAAAGGGAAGTAGGGATACGCTGAAGAGAAAACGACGGAAATATAGGAGACAAAACGTTCTAAGTTTTGCTCCGCTAGTATAACCTCCTACGTCCTAAGTTCCCTAAGCTAGCAGGAATTCCCTAAAACCCTAGATTTCGGATTTGGTCTCTCTCTCTCAATGATTTTCGCTCTGCCTTTTCTCCTCTCCCAAAGCTCCTTTATATACTCCTTCTTATGACGGTCTATTCTCCTTCTGGGCCGCAAAGCGGGCTTTTTTCCATTTTCGTCGGTCTTCATGTTTATCAGGAAACTTGACATTTATCTTCGGGAAACTCGACATTTATCCTTTCGGAGATTTAACATTAATCTTGTCGCGTAAAGATAAACATAAATCGTCGTATCTATCTTAGATAATCGTAGGTGGACTGTCCGATCATGTTTGGTCCCTTTCGGGCCGTCTCCAGGACTTCCGCTGTTTCCTATGATTTCTTCGGTAGATCTTCAATCCTTCGTAAAATTGAGATGTGTGGTGTCTTAGATAACCATCATCGTTTTGTATGAACAATTTAAGATCTTCCTTTCCGTTGACATCTTACGAGTTTGCGAAGTGTTTCGGACGGTTTTAGTTCGGAGTAAGAACAGGAGTTTCGTACGCGGAATCTCAATGGTTAGTTCCGCGAGGACTCGGGAAAGACTCAAAGTACAGACTTCTGACGGTCGGGGCCTGGGACTTGTGCACGGAAGATTGTCGCCCGAAGACCCGAGCCAACATGGGGGCTAGCCGCCCGGCGGCTATGGCCAGCACGGGCGCTAGCCGACCGGGGCCTACGGCCAGCACGGGCGCTAGCTGCCCGGGGCCTACGGCCATCACGGGGGCTAGCCGCCCGGCGGCTACGGCCAGCACGAGGGCTAGCTGCCCGGCGGCTACGGCCAGCACGGGCGCTAGCCGCCCGGCGCCTACGGCCAGAACGGGGGCTAGCCGCCCGGCGCCTACGGCCGGCACAGGCGCTAGCCGCCCGGCGGCTACGGCCGGCACGGGCGCTATCCGCTCGGCGCCTACGGCCAGCACGGGGGCTATCCGCCCGGCACCTATGGCCAGCACGGGGGCTAGCCGCCCGGCGGCTACGGCCAGCGCGGGCGCTAGCCGCCCGGCGCCTACGGCCAGCACGGGGGCTAGCCGCCCAGCGGCTACGGCCAGCACGGGGGCTAGCCGCCCGGCGGCTACGGCCATGATCGCGGTTGGCTGCTCGGTTCCTTCGGTTTGCGGGTGTTCGTGTGCGTTTTTCGGAGGAATTTTCGTATGACAAATAGACTTAGCCGTTGATTTCGAGATAACCGTTTTTGACCCCAACAATGCAGACTCTCCACTTTCCGTTTTTCTTCTTCACAACCACCACATTGGCGAGCCAGTCTGGATACTGTACCTCTCTTATTAACCATGCGTCGAGCAGGTTTTTTACCTCTTTGTTAATGATTTCGTCCCTTTCGGGAGCAAACTTCCTTCTTTTCTGTCTGACTGGAGGATGCTCGGGATTCACTTGGAGCTGGTGCATGATGATATCGGGGTCGATTCCGGGCATGTCTTCATGGGACCATGCGAAGCAATCGGAGTTAGACCTTAGGAAGTCGATCTAGCTTCACCTCAGATCTTTCGGCAGTTTGGAACCTATCTTGAGGTTCCGTTCTGAGTTCCCTTCTACCAGGGGGACCTCATCCATGTCTTCAACCTCGTGTTTTTTGGCGTGAGGAACTAGAGGTTGCTTCTGTAATTGCTATAAGGCTTGGGTCTTTCCCTTCAAGGTAGTTTGGTAGCAGGACCTAAATTCTCCTGGTCCCCTTTGATGGCCTTCACGCCCCAGGGGGTAGGAAATTTCACCAACTGATGAAGGGTTGACGGCACGGCTCCCATGTCGTGGATCCAGGGCCTCCCTAGTATCACATTGTAGGATGATGGACAGTCGACGACCAGGAACTTGGTGGTTTGGTTTATCCCTTCAGCATAGACAGGGAGGAGGATCTCTCCTTCGGTTTGTTTCACCTCTCCGCTGAATCCAACGAGCGGGGTTGCCTTCCTGGTTAGTGTCTTAGGGTCCAGCCCTAAATCCATGTAGGTCGAATGGAAGATGATGTTGCTGGAGCTTCCATTGTCCACCAGTATCCGCTTGACCAAGCAAGTGGCTATAAATAGAGAGATGACGAGGGCATCATGATGGGGAACGAGGAGCCGTTCCTGCTCCTTCGCAGTGAAGCTGATCTCATCCATCCCCAAGAGTGGGCGCTTGGGAACCTCAGTCTCTTGACCGTTCCTAGCATTACGAGTACTCCTTTTGGCTGCGGCGCTGCTGATTCCACTCACTTCTGATCCTCCTGAGATGACGTGGATCACTCGCTCTTGTGGCGGAGGTAATGCAGGAACAACATCGTTGGGGAGAGCGGGACCTTCCCTGTTGAGGAGGTCCTTTGCTTTGTCTGAGAGGAACTCCCTTAGGTAGCCTTTCTTAAGAAGTTCGGCTACTTCTAGCCTCAAGGCTATACAATCTTCAGTGGTGTGACCATGATCATTGTGGAACCCACACCATCTTTTAGGGTTCCGGTTAGCGTCAGGGGACCTCATTTTAGGTGGCCATTTAACTTGTGGGCCCATCTGTCTCAAGACTCCGATGAGCTCTGGTTTGGATATTGCGAGGTGGGAGATACTGGGCCAAGTAGAAACCATCACTCCTTCGGATCGGGGTAGAGGGCGATGTTGATATCTGCCCCTGCTCTGGTTGGTGGATTCTTGGGAAGGTCGAGGTCGGATGGTTTCCTCACACCATCACGCTCGTCCTTTGAGGGCCTGGAGGACTTCTAGTCATATTTGGAGGAGACCTTGGCCCTGCTCACGACGTCTTCTTCCCACCTTACTTGGGCCCAGGCGCGGGACAGTACATCCGCCATGTCTCTGCATCTGTACTTTGTTAGATCCTTGTAGAGTTCTCCCTCCGGAAGCAGACCCTTCTTAAAGGCTGAGACTGCTGTATCGGCGTTGCATTCGGGTATAAAAACCTTTTCCTGGTTGAAACGAGCTATGTAGGAACGTAGGTACTCGTTTCTGTATTGTTGAACCTCGTAGAGGTCATCCGACCTCTTCTCCAGATGGCGACTGCTGGCAAATTGCTCCACGAACTTGTCGCTGAGGGCGGCGAAAGACACTATGGATCCCGTGGGGAGATTGATATACCATTGGAGGGCAGGACCGGTCAGGGTTGATCTGAAACCCTTTCACATGGTGGCCTCCCTTGCTTCTTTCGGAATAGCCACGACTATCATGAGTTGTTTATACTGGGCGATGTGAATGTCAGGATCTCTGGTTCCCTCGTACATCTTAATGCTCGGGAAAGAGAATTTGCGAGGCATCTCGCCTGAGGCAATCTCCTTCACGAAAGGTGTGTCGGAGTATGACCTGGGATCACTTCTCCGGATAGGGGGAGCTACTCCGGGGAGCCTTTCCACCATTGATTGGATGGTGCCCAATCTTTCGGATACCACCTTCTCTAGGTAGGCGGCTAGAGCTGGATCTGAGATCTCGGGATGGTCAGGTGAGTATTCTTTGTCCTCTCTGTCAGAGTCGTCCTCCTCTCCTTCCCGGGTTACGTCTCGAGCAGCTTCTTGGTCGCCGGATCCGTCGTTGGGCTGCTGAGGCGTCTCCTCGCCGTCACGTGGAGTGTTGAGTGAAGCCATAGGTCGAACTCTGGTTCTGAACCGTTTCCGCTTGTTCCCAATTGCCCCGAGGGATTGGTTTTCTCGTCGGAGAGCGAGGTTTTTGGCTTCCATAGCGTCTAGCTTCTCGACGCTTTGCTGAAACTGCTTGGAGTGTTCCCCAAGTTGATCTTTTAGGTGCTGAACTTCCTGGACAAGTTCCAGACCTCCACGCGCGGTTTCCTGAGCCTTGTGAAGGTCGGTGATTTGACTCTGAAGGGTTTCAAATCGGCTTAGAAGCTCCTTCTCCTTCGGGGTCAGATCGGCTTGGTTGGAATCGTCTTCCTGTGCCATCGTCACGTAGTTGAGTTACTCCCCTCCTTCTAGCGCCAAACTGTTACGGTATTTTTGTGTAGGGTCGTTTTAGTACTATGGAACACAGGAGGACTAACAAATTTATGAGTGTTTATGTGTTTGAAGAAGAGAAATTGAGGCAAAGAGACGTATATTATTGAGTATATTCGGGATTACAACGTTCGGATTGTATAAACCCTAGTTCTATCGCCTAACTCTCTAGTCTCTAAGCCCCAAAGTGTCGATCCCTTGGTCTAGGGTTTGGGTTTCCCTTTTATAGTTGATATATCTCGGCTGAAGTAGGGCGAACTTTAACATATTTGCGAATATGCTAGTTTCCCCATGATTTGGGAAACTTCCATATTGGTGCGGAGGATCGTATCCTTGTTCCTTGCGGCAGGGGCTAGGCCTTGGTTCCTTGTTGCGGGGACTGGACCTTGGATATTATTAATGGAGATCGGATCCTAGTGCCTCCTGGTAGAGATTGGTTCTTTGAGTAGAGGAAGGACCCTGGGTCCCTTCCAAACGAGGGCCCGAAAGTCAAGGCCCCTTCGGAGGCTGGAGAAATCTTTAGCCTTGGATATTTTTCCCCAACAATAGATGTTTTAATAAGTTGCTTGCAAGATAATAAAGAACTTCAATTCTTAGAGTTGCCTGATATGACTGCCGACAATATCGATGAATGTTTTGACAGCGATATCGATCAATATGGGTTGCCGTCGATCGATTACTCTATTGGAGTACCGATCGATATAGCTTCAGATCGAATTGAATATATGTTCACCAAGATCATAGACCGGCTCTTGCTTATCCTTAGAGGATCTCAGCTTATGCAAGATGATGTCAGGATAATGATTTATGGATTAAATCACTTCCAAGATCATATTCTAGTTAGCTACTCTAGAATAAGCATTAGACCAAGATAATGAGTATCACAACAATCTATAGTTGGGGATAATCCCTCATAACTATTTGAACCCTAAATCTAACAAATGAATCTACTCAGACATAGCTAAGTGATTCATATCATCAAGGTAATAATAGAGATTCATAAGATAGAAGACTAAACAATTAAGTTTCTCTAGATAACAAATCTCTTTGTATCTTCTTCTAGATCTTAGAATTCTATAACCTTTGATGAATAGAGAATAATATGAAAAGAATACTTTAGATTGATAAATGAAAAGTACTTAGAACAATGAAAAGCTAGTAAAAGCACTAGAAGATATTGAAAACATGTCTTGCCAAAACACATAGGTATAACTATAAATATTGAGTTCAATTAGGTTAAAAACTCGTCAGGGGCATTATTGTAATAATGGGAAATCTTTGGCTTCAAGTCGACTGAGAATATTTATCCTTCTTCTACACGCTTGATATCGATTGATAGTACTAGGCGTATATCGATCGATGGAGTATCTCGTCATCGTTTCTTCGGATGCGTCGTCGATCGATTACACATAATGTGTATCGATCGATATGTATCTCTGGATATCTGATCTTCAGGTCTGACATCTCGGGAAAATTCTCCTTTAAGCCCCATAATGGCACCTAAAATGTCAGTTTACTCCAAAATGCCCTTGAACCTGAAAACATAACTAAAACATTCCAAAACATATATATATATATATATATATATATATATATATATATATATATATATATATATATATATATATATATATATATATATAGTAAAATCATAGAAATACCATGGGTAAAAGTGGATCAAAATCATGGTAAATCAATAGCCGAGAATGCATAGTTTTACGTCGTATCAACGTTTCGGAAGACTTTGGACGTTTGCGGAAAATAGTTGGTAGTTCGTATGCTCAGTCTCTATAGCGACCGAGCTCGTATCGTAGCTCGGTCGCTATAGGGACCGAGCTTTGTCAATGCTTGGTCGCTATAGCGACCGAGCCTTGTTCGGGGCGTCAATATAGCGACCGAGCTCTATAGCGATCGAGCCTTGTTTGGGGTCGCTATAGCGATCGAGCTATGTTCGTAGCTCGGTCGCTATAGCGACCCAGGTCTGTTTTGTGATACGATCGCTATAGCTACCGACCTCTTGTTCGCTATAGCTCGGTCACCATCGCGATCGGGTTTGTTCCGTGGGTTTAGAACCATTGCCCGAGTGCCTAAGATCCATGATACGATGCTTATGACGTTGTCAACTCTAATAAATCGCAGTTTCTTAAGAAATCGCGATTTCTTAGGAAATCATATTCTTAAGAAATCGTATTCTTAAAAAATTGTCATCTCAATAAATTGTCGTTTTGATTCTTTAAGAAATATTTTTCCGTAATCTTTCGTATAAATTTTACTTTCCGAGATAGTAAAATCTTTTGAATAATTTTTTTTAACGGAAATTTGGACGCCAACTTTGTCGTGTCCGATTTTGACCCCAACAGTTAGCCCCCAGTGTGGTAGAATTGTAGTTTTAGCGAGATTTCCGTCATGCGGTTTTTTGTTTTTAGGCGAGTTTAGGCGAAATTTGTATCCAAATATCCGTGATTCAATAGTAACTTTCAGCTTATAAAAAGGGTGGAGGTAACTCTCTCATTTTTCACTCACTCATTTCTACAAGAGTTTCTTTGAGAGAGAAAACCCCTTGTGTATCTTCTCTTGTCACAAGGTTTCAGAGAGAGAAAATGTTTAAAGGTGGGAAGAAATCTTCGAAGAAAAATTCCAAGAGTCCTGATCCCGAGTGTCAAGAGGAACTCGTTGTCCCAAAAGACGAGCCGAGATGTTTCCCTCCAGATGCAGCCGAACGTGATGCATATTGGAGGGCTGCCAGTGATCAAATCAAAGTTCCAACTGAAGAAGCTTTTCCGATTTCGCGTAGTCGGCGTGTTGAGGCGGGCTTGCCGAGAAAAACTTCCGAAGCTTTTCTTGCGAGAATCCGAGAGTAAGCTCGGGTTCCGGAGGCGGTCGTAATGCGTGGAGAAAGAGCGAGTAATCCTGCGGAAGGCTTCTTTACTTGTTATGAGGCCGTACAGATGCGCTGTCGTCTCTGGTTCTCGATTCCCGGGATCATCGTCCGTATGCTAGACCGTTTCCGGATATCGTTCAGCCAGCTGAGACCCACCAGTTTTGAGATTCTCATGGGTCTCGTGATATTGAGTTATGAGGGCGGCATATCTCTTACCACTGACCAGTTCGAGGCGTTCTTGCGAGTGCAATACATTTCGCGTTACTGTTGCTGGAGGTTTACTCCTCGTCCCCACATGACGGTGATCAGAGGGACGGTTTCCAACTTCAATCAGTGGAGGAATTTTTTTCTTTTTCGTCCGTCTTGATGTTGCATATGTCGAAGAAGAATTTATTCCAATGTTTCGAACGGCCTATAACCCCATGCCATATATATAGTAAAATTATATAAATACCATGAGTAAAAGTGGGTCAAAATCATGATATATCAACTCCCCCAGACTTAAACTTTTGCTTGTCCTCAAGCAAACACACATGTAGTCTTTGAAAGAAGTTTGGAAATAGCAGGGACTCAATTAAATCTTAGCTTTAGAATCATCACCTCTACTTTGTTGCAAGCCACATCTTATGTCTTATTAACTACAGAAGTACATTATACCATATCCTAGCTTAGCAACCAAATTCATCTAGCCAATCAACTTAGCAATCGTGTTTGTCTATCCCCTCTACTAATTTCATTTATGCATAAAAATAAAAGTGCATGCTTTACCTTGGGGATATAGATCAAGGAACACATGGATTCAACTCAAGCAAGTTTCTGAACACACATGCAGTCTTCTCTGATTCCTTTCTTCCCCCTTTTTCTCTCTTCTCTGGATCCTCATAGTTTCAAATTTAATGAACATTGATTGCAACAAAGGCTATCTTTGTATCATCTCATTGACTTAGTGACACATATATCTTTTGAATAAGCGAATAATGGGGTCGCAAGAATCACTCCTACCCCTCGCTTTGATCATTCTTTTAAAGTAGAATAATGGGGTCGCATGAATCACTCATACCCCTCTACTTCTCAAGAAATCATATCACATCTTTTATACAAATCTTTTCTTTCTTTCTTTAGGATGCCGAAGAGAGAGAAGGAAGAGAATCATAAGCACACAGACTATGACCTTCCAGACTTGCAGGAGGATTCCGATCCCTTGTATACCAAGCCCCAAGACAAGCAATAGATTGTCAGGTTAGGTTGGAAATCAGCTTTGGTTCTTCCAAACAATCATGAAAAGTGTTGTCATAGGTGACAGGTGATCCACTTTAACATCTATAGTACTTTCTGCAATCAACAGATCTAAGAATGATGCTAAAGAATGGTTAGATAAAAATATTTTTTTTTGAAATATCCTAGTCTCTTTCTTGAATCAATAAAACCAATTTTGAAAACATTTAATGAAATCAAAAAGGTATGGTAGCATCAATAATCTCCCCCCAGACTTAAATCATACACTGTCTCCAGCGTATAACAGTCGGATTAGGGTATAAATAAATCATATGGAATGAACTGATATCGAAAATTAGAACGATATACCTGACCGGGATTTTTTATCGATCGATAGTGAGTCATCTATATCGATCGACAAGGTTAAGTCTATGTCGGGCGATGTCGACAGGATCGTATCGGTCGATAGGAATGGTAATCGTCGATAATGTAATCTGAAAAACTCAAAACAAAACAAAAACGAAAATAAAAACTAATCAAATTTAACTAAGTAAGAAAATACCTAACAGTGGGTTGCCTCCTACTCAGCGCTTTATTATAGTCTTTTAGCTTGACTATGGCTGTATTGAGGCTAGTGAGGTGAGTTGCAAAAACTTGCTGGGTAACAAGTCTCCTCATTATCTTCTTGTTTCTCTCCAAACCATGTGGTGAAGAAGCTTCTTGTGGCTTCATCTCCTCTGGTCAGTTTCTTCTTCAATTCAATTACCTCGTTGCGTAGACGCTCTAGACCTTCTGCATTGTTCTCGATGTAGAACTGATGGCGTCTGAATGTTGGATAGGCGTGCTCTGATAGATCATTGAGCTCTTCTTGCATGGTGTTGAGTCGCTCATAAGTTCTTCTTCGTACAAGGATCCTATCGATCGATCTTGGGATCTCGATGTCGATCGATACTGGTTCTGGTCTGTCGGTCGATGTCCTTGCTGGCATATCGGTCGATCCTATAGGTGCAGGTCTATCCGCGAGCTGCCTATGAATGATCTTGATCTCTTTCTGAATATCGCCAATGGTTATCTGCATTCCTGAGACATCGCTTTGTATTGTAAACCACAATTTATCGAAACTTCGGTATGCTGAATCATCGGTCTCTTGAATGATTGTGAAATGATTTTGAACTGTTTTCTCCATGTCGGCTTTGGTGGAGAACTCTGTATCGGTCGATGTAGTTGGTTGTGCATCGGTCGATTTTAATCTCTCATAGTCTTCACAGAACTTATGAGTGAATAACTCCCTTTGTCCTTCCTTTACTTCTTGCAGACGAGCTGTAATGGGTGAGATCATATCATCAATGAGCAATTTGGTGTGATCGTAATGAAATCTCATCTTGGCTTCCTTTTCTGCGTGGTCTTTTATGATGTTCCACATAGGTTTCCACCTCTCAGCCATGCGATTGCTGAGTGTGGTGGCTTTGATGGTGAGCTCTCTGTATTTCTTTTCCAAAGCGGTTCTGTTGCGGTAATCTGCTTCTTCAAGCTCTGTGTAGATGTTGCGGAAAAGAGTTTTCATCTCCTCTTTGGTGTAAGTTGCGGACGATGAAGGCTGCTTATCGATCGATGTGGTATGTCCAGTATCGGTCGATGACTTCCTGTATGTTTCCATCTTCAGGCGAAGCATATGTACTTCTTCTTGTAAGGCGTCTTTCTTCTGATGGACAAGATCATTAGCACTCTAAAGTAAGTTGATCTCGGATTGAAGTGATGATCGGATCTTCTCGATTTCTGTTGGATATCCAAAAGTCTCTCAAATATAAGGACTTTTTGCTTCGTTGATCATACTCTGGACTTCATCTTCGGTGTAGAGCTTTTTTGGTGGTACTTCTTTGCTAAAGTGTCCTGCATGTGCTGGTAGGCAGAAGTAAGACCATTCAGACTATGAAGCTCTAGTCAACAACTTCTTCATGTCTTCTTTGGAAATAGAGATGATTTCTCCATTGACTCCTCTAGAAAAGCGACAAATTCCATCTTTGCAGCCTCGTATCACAAAGTCTCGATGGATATCGATCGATGTAGGTAGGTCCTCATCGGTCGATACGCGTGGAGATTCTGGATCCTCCGAGTTGAGATGATCATCTGTAGCACCGTCTTGTGTTGTTGATGCGTGTGTATTGATGTGCTGATGGTGCTGATCGTCAGGGTTGATAGGTTGCTGTTTGAAGAGGTTGATAGATCCATTGGCTGTCTGAAGGATATCTGCAGTGTCCTCCTTTGTTATTGGAATGATTCTTCCATCCATTGCTCGTACATTGCCTTCTGGATCTCTGAAAATACCAAATTCATCTGGAGTTAGAAAACCAAAATCTAAATTATGTGTTTGTACCTCGGATGGTGTAGTGGTTGTATCGTTCGATGCTCTAGCAGGTGTATCGGTCGATTTCCTTTGAAGAGTGTCGATCGATTATTGTTGTGACATATCGGTCGATGAGACTCCCTCAGGTTGGGTTGAATGCTTCAGTGGTGTTGTATCCACTGCAAAACTCTCATGATAGTCGGTTGCCCAACTTCCAGTTGAGTAGTCTCCGTCTCTTGTATCATCACGTGGTATGTAGAGTGATACAAAGTCAATGGGATCGCTTGATGGTTGATAAGGTCGTTTGAGCGATCTCCTTTGGTGCATATCAGTCGATGAAGGCTGGCCTCTATCGGTCGATGCGTTGAATCTGAAGATGTGGGAAGTCAATCCGTCTTCTTGTTCACGAAGAAATCTGTACTTTGTGGCTCGTTCTTCCTCGTAATCTTCATCATACTCGTCTTCTATAACCAGTGGAGGTATGTTACGATCTGTTTCCGAATTGTCTAGCTTGAAATCCCCATCTGAAAACTCCTCGTCGGCTTCCTTGAATAGCCTATCGATCGATGCCAAGATTTCGGTATTGGTCCTTTTAGGTGGCTCTGTATTGGTCGATGTGATGTTGTCCACATCGGTCAATGGGTTGTCGCAATTATCGGTCGATGCGGGGTTGCTTTCATCGGTCGATGTGACTGGATTTGTTTCGTACTCGGCCATGGAATCATACTCTTGTGAACAAAAGCATGCTGCTACGATTTCTGGGGTTTCCTTCCTTGGAATCTTGATGACTTGGACTGGATCATAGAGGGTAGTGGGGTCGATTAGGGGTAGGCAGAGCTTGTTGAACTTTAGGTCACAAACAGCTCCAACGGTGGCTAAGAAGGCTCTTCCAAGTAGTAGGGATGTCTTGAAGTTGAGCTTGACATCCAGGAAGTGAATGGCTGTAGGGACGATGGTATCTCCTATTTGTACCTCAAAATTTCGGACTATTCCTCCAGAGTTCTGCTGAGAACAATCCACGAAGATGAATGTTTCTTTAGTAGGTTCTATCTTCAGACCTAGGTGGTCTGCCATGATCTTAGGTAATATGCTGACTCCTGATCCTGTATCACAGAGAGCACGAGGGAACTCAATACCCCTTATTGAGCATGGTACTGTGAACTTCCTTTGATCGCTCTTCTTTGCCAGTGTGATCCTTTTCTTCAAGCTATCGCAAACTTGGTGAAACATCCTCTTGATGTCTTATTCTGTCTCGTTAGTTTCCCTGAAAAACATCCACAATCTATGTGAAAACTATGATTCCTCAAAAGGTTTCTCTGTAGGGATCCTTAGAATTCTCTTTATGAAGTTTTCCATCTATGTTTCGTTAGTTCCCCTTTTAAGGTGCTTGGCAATCTTCTCTTTCCTTTTTCTGAGAACTCTTCCTAGGTTTTCCTTTTCTATCTCCATGGACTCAATGATGTCTGTGGATTTCTTCATGATGGCGGTTGGAAGGGTTTTGGAAAGTTTAGACTGCTCCCGGAGTGCGTTAAGTCATGCTACATCGATCTTCGGTAGTTGCACTCGGCGATGAGGTATGGTATATCGGGCGACAGCGACTCATGTATGTCGGTCGATATCGGAATGTCCTGATCGGTCGATGGAAGTGTATTTGTATTGATCGATAGGGTCTGAAGTCGGGTCGACTTCCATAGGGACGGGCGGATGTGGGTGTCGTGCTGCGAAGGCTTCGTGTGACATTATTTTGATTGAATTGCATTCGTTGGAGGGTTCTTCAAAGTCTATCGATCGATACTCGTCAAAGTTTATCGATCGCTTCGCTCTAGGTGATATCGATCGATGTCGAGTAGGTGATGTCGATCGATATGAGTCAAATCCGGTTTCGGGTGTGCCCTCATGTGTCGAATCTTGCAGCTTTTCTTGCTTCACCACTTACCAAAAATCATCATCCAGGATTGCATTGACGTGATGTTTAGCAGCAGACTCTCCTGGTTCCTTTGCTAAAGCTTCTTTTTTCTTCAAAGCTTCTCCTGTCTGAACCACCTGAGTCTCCACTTTTTTCACATTGGTACTCAAAGCATCAAGCTTTGTGTTCAGGGTGGTGTAGATAGAGTCAATCTTCCCATTGAATTCCACTTGTAGCTTCTGCTGGCTCTCCAGAACTCTTTCCAGCATCTCTTCTAGTTTGCTTTCCTGGGTGGGTGGGGGTGGATTGGTGTAGAATGAGTTTCCCTAACTCATGTTGTTGTTGGGGTTGCTGCTGCTGTAGGTGGGTTTCTGTGAACTTGGATTGTAGTTGCTTCTCTGTCCTGAGAGGTTCCTGTTTCCTCCTTGAATTCCAGACCTCTAAAATCCTGCTCCACTGTTCCAGTTCACATCTTCCTCAGTGTGTTCCTCTCCAGCTGCAGTTTCTGCATCCTCAACTGAGCAAATCTGCTTGTTTAGTAACTTCTGAACATTTTCCAGCTGTGCTTGAATTTCATTAATATTCTCCTTCCCGAGGAATGATGCAGATTTTGCCTTGACAGTGTTCTTCGTGCTGTTACTTGAAGCTAAGTTATCAATTAACTTCACAGCATCTTGTGGATTCCTTGTGGTGAAGTTTCCTTCCCTAGCTGTATTAAGAGCCATCTAATACTTCAAAGCGATGCCTCTGTAGAAGGTGCAGAGTAGTTCCATATTGTTGAATCCATGGTGTGAGAAATCGCCCTGGTAGGATTTGAATATGTTCCAGGTATCCTTGAATGACTCTCCAGGGTCCTGAGTGAATGTAGCAATCTTCCTCCTCTAGTCTTCAGCACGTGAATCATCAAGGAAGTTATGATGTCCTTGGGAAATTGTGAGAGAACATGGTGGTAGTTGCCTCAGCCACTGCAAAGCTTCTCCTAATAGAGAGTATTTGAAAAGCTTGCAGAGAAGATAGTCTTCAGGGACTCCATTGGCTTTAATAGATGATATGAGATTTTCGAACCTCTCTAGATGGTCCATAGGATGCTCATGGGATAACCCACAGAAGGCTATCTGTCCCACAAGGGTGTACTATTGCGGCTTGAGCTCGAAATTTCCTCTCTGAATGACAAAAGGGCGGATGGCTGATCGGTTGGTATAGAACTTATCTGGACGGTTGTAGTCAGCCAAGGTTCTGGCTCTGTTAGCCTCATCTACAGGTTGGATGAAGTCTTTAGGTGCAGTGTCTTGCTCAGGAATGATTTCATTTTTAGCATTCAGCTTCTGACCTGCTGCATTACGTAGGTGACCATCTTGATCACGCAGGTCTCCATTCTCATCGGTTGTAAGAATAATAGGCGCTACCATGACTAGCCGGTTAGTATCGATCGATGTAATGTGATTAATATCGATCGATGTCGGATGAAAGGTATCGGTCGACGAACTGTTGTTGAAGTCGATCGATGGAGCGTTGCGAGTATCGGTCGACAAAGAAGGTGTCTCGATCGACTGTGGTAGGCGAGTATCGTTTGACAAGGAGCAGTTGATGTCGATCGATATGGAACGTAAGTTCTTGCGGATGCTACGTTCCAAGCTGTGAGGGTCTTCTGAGTACACAAGTTGAGGATTCTTGTTACTTCTAGTACTGTTGGGCATATACCTGAAAAAGACAAGAAAAAAAATTGCGTCAGAAGATGATTAGTAACAAGTAACCTAGACCTAATCAGATTAAATCTAATGGCGATCTTAGCTCCCTGGCAACAGCGCCAAATTTGATATCACTCAAATTACCCTAAAGAGTGAATTACTCTCTCAAATAAGAGGTTCAGATGTAGTACTTAGGGATCGAATCACGAGGAGCTAAGTAATACAAAAGATTGAAATCCTTAGAGACTAAGTTAGGTTGAATAGGTTTAAATGTAAATTGTAGTTGTGAGCAATGATAAGTTGCTCAAGAGAATGGTTTTAAGTTGTAAACAATAAGAGAAAGTAGTTAGATTCAAGGTTACTATTCAGTTAATCAGGATTGTAATGCTATAGATGTTTTAATAAGTTGCTTGCAAGATACTAAAGAACTTCAATTCTTAGAGTTGGCTAATAGCTATCGTTATTAGACTCGTCTACTGATCTGACTGCCGACACTATCGATCGATGTTTTGACAGCGATAACGATCGATATGGGTTGCCGTCGATCGATTACTCTATTGGAGTATCGATCGATATAGCTTCAGATCAAATTGAATATATGTTCACCAAGATCATAGAACAGCTCTCCCTTATCCCTAGAGGATCTCAGCTTATGCAAGATGATGTCAGGATAATGATATATGGATTAAATCACTTCCTAGATCATATTCTAGTTAGCTACTCTAGAATAAGCATTATGGTTCACCAAGATAATGAGTATCACAACTCAACAATCTATAATTGGGGCTAATCCCTCATAACTATTTGAACCATAAATCTAACAAAGGAATCTACTCAGACATAGCTAAGTGATTCATAACATCAAGGTAATAATAGAGATTCATAAGATAGAAGACTAAACAATTAAGTTTCTCTAGATAACAAATCTCTTTGTATCTTCTTCTAGATCTTAGAATTCTATAACCTTTGATGAATAGAGAATAATATGAAATGAATACTTTAGATTGATAAATGAAAAGTACTTAGAACAATGAAAAGCTAGTAAAAGCACTAGAAGGTATTGAAAACATGTCTTGCCAAAACACATAGGTATAACTATAAATATTGAGTTCAATTAGGTTAAAAACTCGTCAGGGGCATTATTGGAATAATGGGAAATCTTTGGCTTAAAGTCGACTGAGAATATTTATCCTTCTTCTACACGCTCGATATCGATTGATAGTACTAGGCGTATATCGATCGATGGAGTATCTCGTCATCGTTTCTTCGGATGCGTCGTCGATCGATTACACATAATGTGTATCGATCGATATGTATCTCTGGATATCTGATCTTCAGGTCTGACATCTCGGGAAAATTCTCCTTTAAGCCCCATAATGGCACCTAAAATGTCAGTTTACTCCAAAATGCCCTTGAACCTGAAAACATAACTAAAACACTCCAAAACATAGATATATATATATATAGTAAAATCATAGAAATACCATGGGTAAAAGTGGGTCAAAATCATGGTAAATCAATAGCCGAGAATGCATAGTTTTACGTCGTATCGTCGTTTCGGAAGACTTTGGACGTTTGCGGAAAATAGTTGATAGTTCGTATGCTCAGTCTCTATAGCGACCGAGCTCGTATCGTAGCTCGGTCGCTATAGGGACCGATCTTTGTTCAATGCTTGGTCGCTATAGCGACCGAGCCTGGTTCGGGGCGTCAATATAGCGACCGAGCTCTATAGCGATCGAGCCTTCTTTGGGGTCCGGTCGCTATAGCGACCGAGCTCGTTTCAGAGCTTGGTTGCTATAGCGACCGAGCTATGTTCGTAGCTCGGTCGCTATAGCGACCCAGGTCTGTTTTGTGATATGATCGCTATAGCTACCGACCTCTTGTTCGCGACCCGATCACCATCGCGATCGGGTTTGTTCCGTGGGTTTAGAACCATTGCCCGAGTGCCTAAGATCCATGATACGATGCTTATGACGTTGTCAACTCTAATAAATCGCAGTTTCTTAAGAAATCGCGATTTCTTAGGAAATCATATTCTTAAGAAATCGTATTCTTAAAAAATTGTCATCTCAATAAATTGTCGTTTTGATTCTTTAAGAAATATTTTTCCGTAATCTTTCATAAATTTTACTTTCCGAGATAGTAAAATCTTTTGAATAATTTTTTTTAACGGAAATTTGGACGCCAACTTTGTCATGTCCGATTTTGACCCCAACAGTTAGCCCCCAGTGTGGTAGAATTGTAGTTTTAGCGAGATTTCTGTCATGCGGTTTTTTGTTTTTAGGCGAGTTTAGGCAAAATTTGTATCCAAATATTCGTGATTCAATAGTAACTTTCAGCTTATAAAAAGGGTGGAGGTAACTCTCTCATTTTTCACTCACTCATTTCTACAAGAGTTTTTTTGAGAGAGAAAACCCCTTGTGTATCTTCTCTTGTCACAAGGTTTCAGAGAGAGAAAATGTTTAAAGGTGTGAAGAAATCTTCGAAGAAAAATTCCAAGAGTCCTGATCCCGAGTGTCAAGAGGAACTCGTTGTCCCAAAAGACGAGCCGAGATGTTTCCCTCCAGATGCAGCCGAACGTGATGCATATTGGAGGGCTGCCAGTGATCAAATCAAGTTCCAACTGAAGAAGCTTTTCCGATTTCGCGTAGTCGGCGTGTTGAGGCGGGCTTGCCGAGTAAAACTTCCAAAGCTTTTCTTGCGAGAATCCGAGAGTAAGCTCGGGTTCCGGAGGCGGTCGTAATGCGTGGAGAAAGAGCGGGTAATCCTCCGGAAGGCTTCTTTACTTGTTATGAGGCCGTACAGATGCGCTGTCGTCTCTGGTTCTCGATTCCCGGGATCATCGTCCGTATGCTAGACCGTTTCCGGATATCGTTCAGCCAGCTGAGTCCCACCAGTTTTGAGATTCTCATGGGTCTCGTGATATTGAGTTATGAGGGCGGCATATCTCTTACCACTGACCAGTTCGAGGCGTTCTTGCGAGTGCAATACATCCCGCGTTACTGTTGCTGGAGGTTTACTCCTCGTCCCCACATGACGGTGATCAGAGGGACGGTTTCCAACTTAAATCAGTGGAGGAATTTTTTCTTTTTCGTCCGTCTTGATGTTGCATATGTCGAAGAAGAATTTATTCCAATGTTTTGAACGGCCTATAACCCCATGCCATATTATCTCGTGGCGCATCCGTGGCCCGCGGATATGATAGAAGTGAGGGACTCCCTTAGGAATGGCGATCATCATTGGACCTTTTTTACTCGCAAGAGGGCTCGCAAGGCTATTAGTATGGTACATCCCGACTTCGAACCGGAGAACTAAATCGATTTCGCCCCTGTAAAACGTCTTCCAGAGCGTACTCCGCCAGCAAAGCCGGTCGAAGGGTCCTCCAAAGGTAAAGAGATCTATATAGGTGATCTAGACTTTTCCGTTGATGACTTCGAGCTTCCGGGATGGGATCCCAGTTGCGCTTTCCGCGATGGAATCGGTTCGAGCTACATCCCAATCCCCGATTTTGACAACTTCATCGATGATCTTCCTACAAATCCTGGCTCCTTTACGTTTGCGGAGGAGCCGGGGAGACCTGAGATTATCGAGGAGAGTTCTCGCGCGATTAATGGGGTTAGTTTTTCTTTCCCTTATTTTTTTTTTTGTGAAAGAGAAATAGATATACTTTTGACTAACAAATTTTTTTTTCAAATTTTGTAGACAATGAACAGGTTGGGTAAAGTGCTGATAGAGAGTCAGAGAGAGACGAAGATTTGGCGTTTCAAAGCAGAGAACTCGGAACGAGATTCGAGGGTAGCGCGGAAATTCGGCGAGCGAGACGTCAGGCCAAAAGGGAAATCGTTGCCGAGATGAATAGTCGTGCGGTACGATTTGGTGACGAGTACAAGAATCTCAAGGCTGCCAATGTTATAGTGGGTGATTTTTGCGAGAGTCGTGGCTCTGTTGGAGCTCTTTTAAGGACGCAGGAGAACGACTACGTCTATGAGGACGAGATGAACCTTATGAAAGAGAGTATGAAAGATTGTTCTCACGGTGAATCGCTCATCCCTCCGATTGAAGAGAGGATCTGGGGGCTTTGGAACCAAATCCTGGTTTCTCCTGACACAGTGGAGGTGGAGATCGAGGAAGAAGGTGGCGAGGACGAGGTGAACTATCCGACGGGTGAATGCGGAGCTTCGACGTCGGATGATTTCGTTTTTTACTGATCTGAGTTCGAGTTGTTCGGGGTAATGTCTTCCCTTTATCTTTCGTATTTCTATGGCCAAGTGTGGCCTTTAATCTTTATACGGCCGAGTGTGGCCAAAATTTCGAAATTTTTATTGCACGCTTTTATCCTTGTGTTGGATGTCTAAGGATCACTCCTTTAAGGAGTGATTGAGTTGTGTTGGTTTAAAACGGCTGATGTGTTCGTCGGGGCCAATCGGCGAACATTTTTTTGTCATATTCGTATAACTTTGAATCTAACTTTGACGACGTCTCGTCTTTATTTTCAAAGATTATATTTTCGAGTGTGCTGTTTTTTTTATCGGAGGATAAGGAGGGAATTCATTTTCGGGAATTTCTTGTCCGGAGAAAGATGTTGTCACCGAAAATGTATATTATTATTACTATTTTGTTTTAAAAAATAACCCGATTACAAAAGAATACGTACCCAATCCCCCCCCCCTTTTTGGAGAGGGGGATAGCTGAACTCGTTTTTCAACGGGCTGCCTACGTACCTCTTTCGACAATCAAGCGATCTCGTAGTTATGATTTTGTCGCGGGGTCGACATCTTTGTCGAGATTTTTCTCTTCCCGTTGAGTAATGACGCTGTCTTCGGAATTGGGCTGGGTCCCAATTTCCGAATCGTCTTCCACGGATGGTGCTGTTGCGTCCGCCGCAGGAGAATCCCCCGTAGGGGGATGGGTGCGCTTACGCTTTACCATGGAAGTCGTCGCTATCTGTCTCAACTTGTGTTCCGCTAAGAAACAAAGTCCAGATTGTTTCTGACATCTCCAGATGGCCGCAGTCCAAGTTCTTGTTGGGAACTTAACACCCAAGTGATACGTTGAGGGAACGGCCTTCATGGCGTTTAGCCATGGAGTTCCCATGATTACGTTGTAGACAGCTGGGCTATCCACTACTGCGAAGTCAACTATTTTCGTGACGTCTTTTGCTACCACGGGTAGCTGGATGGATCCCAAAGTCATGGACATCTGTCCGGAGAAGCCCGTCAGTGGTTTTAGTACTAGGGTGACTTCTCCGAGCTTGATGTTCATCCTTCTGAGGGTATCGCGGAAGATCACGTTGACTGTGCTCCCAGTATCGACGAGTATTCTTGCAACCTCGAGGTCTCTTATCACAAGGTTTATGACGAGGGGATCGCAAAGAGGCTGATCTATCCCGCAAGCCTCTTCTTCAGTGAATGTTATCTAGGTGTCCTAACCGTTGCGGGGTGGAGACCATATGGGATACTTTGCACACGATTCGGCCTTCTGCTGATAAGCTTTGATGGCTGAGACCGAATCTTTGCAGTATTGCGATCCTCAGATAATCATGTTTACCCTCCTACGATTGTTATCGTTTCCTTTATCATCCTGCCGTACGTCTTCCGTGTTTATCTCCTGTCTGATTTCTCGGGGAGGAGTTTTCTGTGGGAGGGTTTCTGTCGGGCCTTGGTGGACAATCAGTGTCGAGGATGAGATATTTTACGCTGGTCACTCCGGAAATTTCTCCGGCGAGCAGCTTCGCGGCTACCCTTGCCCCGAGGACCTTACAGTTAGTCGTGGAGTGGCCCCTTGTCTGGTGGAATTCGCAGTAGACATTTTCGTCGTAACTCTGGTTGCAATTCCACGTGTTGCCTGTTGTTTTACCCTGCTCTGGATGTACTTGTCGTTACGAGAGGTTCTCTTTTTCGACTTTGGATCCGCATGCTTGGAAGGGGTCTTTGTCGGCTTATGTTTCTGCGACAGTATTTTCGTCTCCTTTCGATTATTATGTAGTCTGAAGCTTTATGGAGGACGTCCTGGATCTTACGAGGCTTTTCGAGTGTGATCCAATTTCTAAACTTCGATTTGTACCAGAGTGACTTTCTGAGCGTGTCTGTGGCGACTTTGTCGCCGATTCCGCTGACCTTCGACATGACCAGCTTAAAACGACCCATGAATTCCAGGAGAGATTCGTCTTCTCTCTGAGAAAAACTCCAGAGATCGACATCAGAAGTTTCTCTATCTATAAACATAGAGTACTGCTTGAGGAATTCCGATGCGAGTTGGCGAAAACTTCCGATGGAATTTCGCTTCAGGCGTGCGAACCACTCGAGCGCTGCCCCCTCTAGATTCTCGACAAACAGGCGGCAGAAGCCGGCGTCTCTTTCGTTGTCCTTGAATCTAGCCCTTACCATGATGATATGAAAGGCCTGGAGATGTGCTTTAGGATCCGTTGTACCATTGTAGATAGGTACTTTACGCTTCCCTGGATTAGATACCTTGGTTTCAGAGATGCGCGTAGTGAAGGGCGTTTTGCGAGCTCCCTCGAGTAATCTGTCGATTTCTGGAGCGGCACTTGTGGCGTGGTGGATCTGGGATTTTACAGCCCTCACTTCCGCAACAGTTTTGGTGATGTAATTGTTGGGGAAAAATATCTAAGACTAAAGATTTCTCCAGCCTCCGAAGGGGCCTTGGTTTCCAGACCCTTCGCTTAAGAAGGACCCAGGGTCCAACCTCTGCTCAAAGGTCCAATCTCTGCTAGGAGGCTCCAGGATTCAGCCTCTATTAAATAGGTTCCAGGTTCCAGTCCCCACTAAGAGATACCAGGGCCTAGCCCCTGTCGGAAGGAACCAGGGTCCGACCCTCCGCAACAATATGGAAGTTTCCCAAATCATGGGGAAACTAATATATTCGCGAATATTATGAAGTTCGCCCTATCTTAGCCGACATACATCAACTATAAAAGGAGAGCCCAAACCCTAGAACAAGGGATCGACATTCAGAGGCTTAGAGATTAGAGAGTTAGGCTAGAAAACCAGGGTTCATACACCTACAACGTTGTAATCACTTAAGATACTCAATAATACATCTCTCTGCCTCGATTTCTCTTCAAAACACACATAAATTCGTACCTACTCACTAGTCTTCTTGTGTTCCGTAGTACTTAAACGACCCTACACAAAAATACCATAACAGTTTGGCGCTAGAAGGAGGGGAGTAACTCAGCTACGTGACGATGACACATGAACATGATTCCAACCGAGCCGAACCAACCCCGAAGGAGCAAGAGCTCTTCAGCCGGCTTGAAATAATTCAAAGCCAAATCACCGACCTCCACAAGGCTCAGGAGGCAACACCTGCAGGTCTAGAACTCGTATAAGAAGTTCAAAACCTAAAAGATCAACTTGGAGAACACTCCAAGCAACTTCAACAGAGCGTCGAGAATCTAGACGCCATGGAAGCCGAGAACCGAGTTCTCCGACGAGAAAGCCAATCCCTCAGAACCATTTGGAATAAGCGAAAACGGTTCAGAACCAGAGTTCGACCCATGGCTTCGCTCAGCACCCTACGCGACGACGAGGAGACACCTCAGCAGCCCAACGACGGATCCGACGACCAAGAAGCTGCTCGAGATACAGCCCGAGAAGAAGAGAATGATGATTCCGACACGGACGACAAAGAATACTCACCCGATAATCCCGAGATCTTGGATCCAGCTCTAGCTGCCTACCTGGAGAAGGTGGTCTCCGAGAGATTCGGCACCATCCAATCTATGGTGGAAAAACTCCCCGGAGTAGCTTCCCATATCCAGAGAAGCGACCATAGGTCTTACTCCGACACCCCTTTCGTGAAAGAGATTGCTTCGGTCGAGATGCCTCGCAAGTTTCTTTCCCGAGCATCAAGATGTACAAAGGGACTGGAGATCCCTATAACCATATCGCCCAGTACAAGCAGCGCATGATAGATGTGGCTATCCCCAAAGAAGCAAGGGAAGCTACCATGTGCAAAGGATTTGGGTCAACCTTGACCGGTCCTGCCCTCCAATGGTACATCAATCTCCTCACCGGATCCATCGCATCCTTCGCCGCCCTCATCGACAAGTTCGTGGAACAATTCGCCAGCAGTCGTCATCTGGAGAAGAGATCAGATGATCTCTACGAGGTTCAACAATACAGGAATGAGTCCTTGCGTTCCTATATAGCTCGCTTCAACATGGAGAAGGTCTACATTCCCGAGTGTAATGCTGATACAACCGTCTCAGCTTTCAAGAAGAGCCTGCTTCCGGAAGGAGAACTCTATAAGGAGCTAACAAAGTATCGGTGTGGGGACATGGCAGACGTGTTATTCCGCGCCTGGGCTCAAGTGAGATGGGAAGAAGACGTCGTAAGCAGGGCCAAGGTTTCCTACAAATACGATCAGAAGTCTTCCAGCCCCTCAACAGACGAAGGCGACGAGGCCATCCGCCCTCGACCCTCCAGAGAATCCACCAATCCGAGCAGGGGCAGGTATCAAAACCGTCCTCTACCCCGATCCGAGGGAATGATGGTCTCTACTTGGCCCAGTATCTCTCATCTCGCGATATCCAAACTGGAGCTCATCGGAGTCTTGAGACAAATGGGTCTGCAGGTTAAATGACCTCCCAAAATGAGGTCCCCCGATGCCAATCGGAACCCAAAAAGGTGGTGCGGGTTCCACAACAATCACGGTCACACCACTGAAGACTGTATAGCCCTGAGGATAGAGGTTGGCGAGCTTCTTAAGAAGGGTTATCTGAGGGAATTCCTCTCGGATAAAGCGCGGAACTCCTAAACAAGGAAGGTTTGCTCTTCCCAACGACGCTGTTCCCGCATTACCCCCGCAGCAAGTTCGAGTGATTCAAGTCATCTCAGGAGGGTCAGAAGTAAGCGGGATCAGCAGCCGCAGCCAAAAGAAGTACCCGTAATGCCAGAAACGGTCAAGAGGCCGAGGTTCCCAAACGCCCACTCCTGGGAACATACGAGATTAGCTTCACCGCGAAGGAGTAGGAACGGGTCCTAGCTCCTCACCACGACGCCCTCGTAATCTCATTGGTCATAGCCAATTGCTTGGTCAAGCAGATACTGGTGGACAACGGAAGCTCCAGCAACATCATGTTTCACTCAGCTTACATGGATCTAGGGCTGGACCCCAAGACACTAACCAGGAAAGCGAACCCACTTGTGGGATTCAGCGGAGAGGTGAAGCAGACCGAAGGAGAGGTTCTTCTCCCAGTCTATGCTGAAGGGATAAATCAAACCACTAAGTTTCTGGTTGTCGATTGTCCGTCATCCTACAACGTGATACTAGGAAAACCCTGGATCCATGACATGGGAGCCGTACCATCGACCCTCCATTCAATTGGTAAAATTTCCTACTCCCTGGGGCATAAAGGTCATCAAGGGAGATCAGGAAAACTTTAGGTTTTGCTACTAAACTACCCTGAAAGGAAAGACTCTGGCCTTGTAGCAATTACAAAAGCAACCTCTAGTTCCTCATACCGAAGAACCAGAGGTTGAAGGCATGGATGAGGTACCCTTAGTAGAAGGGAACTCTGAACGGAATTTCAAAATAGGCTCCAAACTTCTGAAGGACCTGAGACGAAGATTGATTGACTTCCTAAGGTCTAACTCCGACTGTTTTGCGTGGTCCCATGAGGACATGCCCGGGATCGACCCCGATATCATCACGCACCAACTTCAAGTGGATCCAAAGCATCTCCCAGTCAGACAGAAAAGGAGGAAGTTCGCCCCTGAAAGGGATGAAATCATTAACGAGGAAGTAAAGAATCTGCTCGACGCATGATTCATAAGAGAGGTACGGTATCCCGACTGGCTCGCTAATGTCGTAGTTGTAAGGAAGAATGTGGGAACCGAAATTCGCACCGTCGATTTTAGTTGAGTTTAGAACGTAGGAAAACTAAGTTGACCTAGTTTTCCCCGAGGATCCCGGCTATCTGCTGGGCCACGCACGACAAAGTTAAAAAAGGCTGAGTTGAAAGTAAATGCGTAAAATAAGAGAGCAAAAAAGAAAGAATTTTATTTCCGAAATTCGCGGAGAGCGTTGGAACAATAGGTCGAGATCGCGGCCGTAAAAGCTGTCGATCGTCGCTAGTCTTGAAACCCTAGATTTAACCTAATTGAGTCGCAGCTCGCTAAAAAGGAAATAAAGCCTAAGTTCTAAATTGCTCTGAGAGTAGTTTGCCTTGTGATTTTCGGATCCCCCTTCCTCTGCTCCTAGACTTGCTTATATACTCCCATATGACGGTCTATTCTTGACGGGCCGGCGCGAGCTGGGCTTTTTCCATTTTCGTCGGCCTTCATGTTTATCGGGAAAGTTGACATTTATCTTTTCGGAAACTTGATGTTTATCTTTTTGGAAGTTTGATATTTATCCTGTTTTGGGAAGATAATCGCAAACTGTCGTATCTATCTTTTTAGAAAATCGTAAAATGGTTATCCGATCATGTTTGGTCTCCGTTGGGCCGTATCTCGGATTTCCGCTATTTTTACGATTTCCTCGAGAGAACGTTCCTACTCGGACATTGGGTCTTTCGGAAGATCTTCGATTCTTCTATGTGGCAAATGGTGTTTTTAGGTAACCGTTGCCGCTTTCTACGAAGTTCTCCCATCCGTTGACGTCTTACGGGTTTTCCGAAGGCTAGGAGGAAGAAAAGGAGTTTGGTTTGCGGGTTTTAAGAAAGTCGCAAAACTTCGATTTCTGGCGGTTTGAGAATTTGGAACTTACGCACGAAGGCTAGCCGTCCGATAACTCGAGCTAGCATGGCGCTAGGTGCCCGGCGCCTAGAGGCACCACGAGCACTAGGCGCCCGGCGCCTAGAGGCAGTTTCGGGCGCTAGGCGCCCGGCGCCTAGAGGCAGCACGGGCGCTAGGCGCCCGGCGCCTAGAGGCAGCTTCGGGCGCTAGGCGCCCGGCGCCTAGAGGCAGCACGGGCGCTAGGCGCCCGGCGCCTAGAGGCAGCTTCGGGCGCTAGGCGCCCGGCGCCTAGAGGCAGCTTCGGGCGCTAGGCGCCCGGCGCCTAGAGGCAGCACGGGCGCTAGGCGCCCGGCGCCTAGAGGCAGCTTCGGGCGCTAGGCGCCCGGCGCCTAGAGGCAGCACGGGCGCTAGGCGCCCGGCGCCTAGAGGCAGCTTCGGGCGCTAGGCGCCCGGCGCCTAGAGGCAGCACGGGCGCTAGGCGCCCGGCGCCTAGAGGCAGCTTCGGGCGCTAGGCGCCCGGCGCCTAGAGGCAGCTTCGGGCGCTAGGCGCCCGGCGCCTAGAGGCAGCACGGGCGCTAGGCGCCCGGCGCCTAGAGGCAGCCCAGGGTCGTCGCTCGTTTCTTTCGGCTCGTGCGAGTTTTTGCGTTCTTTTTTACTTCTCGGAGATTTTTATCGTGTAGAGAATGTTTCTAATCGTTGATTTCGGAATGTCTTAACTTTTTCCCGAGTTTTTTAGAATGAAACTTATTCTCTTAATGCTTTTCTAACATCTTTCGTATTTTGTCCGAACTTTTCGGACATCGATTTCGTCTTGACCGATTTTGACCCCAACAGTTAGCCCCCCAGCTAGCTAGGAGCCGTAGCGGTCGTAGGTCCTAGCTTGCTGTATGGTTCGTGAGGAAAGTATGGAGACCAAATCGTGCCGAAGGTCGGGGTAAATAGTAAAATTTCATGCCTATAAAGGCTTGTGAATCCTTTACCATTTTTACTTCAACCAAGAATCCTAAGTCAATTTCTCCCTCAAAGATTCTCTCTCTATTTTTAAGAAAAGAATGACTTCAAGGTCAAAATCTTCGAGGAGACAGTCTCGCTCTGCTTCGGGCAGTCTCCACGCCGAGGAGGAAGCGCCGAAGCCCGAGGTTTCAGAGGTCGAGAGGAACGCGTACTGTGACGCCGTCTTCGGTCCCGATCCCCCTCTTCCTGTGATTCTGATTCCCCGGCGTCCTGTGAAGGCGCGTGTGGAAGCTGATTCGCCGAGCGAGGTATCTCCCGAGTATCTTGAGATTCTTCGAAAGTTCTATAACGTTCCGGAGAAAGTCGTGTTTCGCATTCCCCTTGGGGATGAGAGTCCGGAGCGTCCTCCGGAGGGTTACTTTACTTGCTACGAGGCATTCCTGACGCAATGTCGATTATGGTTCCCGATCCCTGGAGTCATCGTCCAAGCTCTCGATCGTTTTGGAATCTCAATCAGCCAGTCGAACGTGCCGGCTCTAGAGAGCTGGCTTGGCGTTGTGATTCTGAGTTACGAGTTAGGGATGGATCTTAGCCCTTCGGACTTCGAAGGGCTGTGGCTTTCCAAGAGCGTGAAAACCAATGGAATATTTGCCATGAAATCGAGGACTGATCACTCGGTGATTTGTGGGCTTACCTCGCATGCTAAGGATTTCGTTAATCGCTTCTTTTTCGTGAGGATAGATGGAGAGTCTGTCGAAGAGGGCTTTCTTCACCTATTCCCGACGGAGTGGTTGTACCGACGTGGTAAGATTATCGTAAATTTGATATATATATATATTTTTTTTTTAATCGAAAGTTGAACTCTGAATGCATATGCGCATTTTTTTTATTGTAGAGAATAGGTGTCTCACGCACATCCCTTCCGATCTTACCGTCAAGAGAGACATATTCAGGTCGAGGGCCTGTTCCTGGGATTCTTTCGATCTCGACCGGATTCGGAAGGCGGTCGCACTTCACCGATCGCAAGGCGGTACGCGACCTCTCATCAACGATGGATCCTTCGTGTTTGCTCCTTCGAGGAGGAGGGGGAAATCTTCGAAGGGCAAAGGGATCGCTTTCGAGGCCTCGTCGGAAAACAACGAGCCATCGAGATACGATCCCGACTTTGTTGCAGAGAGCGGGGGTGCTTCCGGTCCAAACCCTCCTCCAAATGACTTCTTTGATGAGCTCCCCCCGGTTTTTACCCGTGACGAGTCTTTGGACAACGAGGAGAGGGACAAGGTGACAGCGGAAGGCACTCGGTTGGTTAACGAGGTTTGTTTTCGACACTTAAGCAAATTCTTCCTATCCTTTCGCTTGACCTTGATTTTTTTTTGGCAGGCCGTGAGAGTATGGAATGCGTCAATCGACGGAAGTTTCCGCACTGCTCGATTGGCCCGCTTCAAAGCGGAGGAGACCGAAAGGGAGTTTGCCAAGTATCGGTTGGAAGTTGAGGAGCGAAACCGTCGGCAAGCCGAGGTCCAGGCTCGAGCCCTCGTCCGTGCGGAGAGGAGAGGACGGAGAAGAGCCGCAGCCAAAATGAATCGACGGGCGGAAATCTTTTCTACCGAATTCGAGGCGTACAAAGAGGCTCAGGACTTCGTAGGTGACTTTCGCGAGTGTCGCGGTTCGGTGGGTACTCTTCACAAGGTGCAGCGTGAGGGTTTCTCGCTTTCCAGCGAACTTGCCGCGATGGATGGTTCGATGAGAGTATGTGCTAACGCCGAATCCTCTGTTCCTCCGATCGAAGGAAGAATTCGGGAATTGTGGAATCCTATTCAAGTCTCGGAAGATACAGCGGATGTCGGTGCAGACGCGAATGCTGGTGACGGGGGCGAAGAGGTCGACCAGCCCGATTCCTCGTATGGGATAACCTTTTCTGATTATCTTGCGTTTGATTATAATTTGTAATAAGCCAAGTGGGGCTGCTCGTATGTGTTGCGACCTTTAGGAGGTCGTTTGACTTTATGTTTTTCGGGATCGGCCGTTGGTGGCCTTTGAATCCTTATTATGAATGCTTTATGAATTATGCGTCTTGATTTATACTTTCGCCAAGTGTAGAGGACTTTGAATACGCGTAGTCACTTCGTATTCTAGCTCTTTTTTTGTCGCTTGACCCGCGGGTTACTTTGTAGCGAACGTTAGGTTTATAAGCGATAAGAGGCAAGTTTTGGGATGTCGTATGCTGGATACTTATGCCTAAGAGATGTTTCAGATACCAGCAAGGCTGGGTTTAGGGCAAGACCTAGGTCTAATTTCGGACTGAAGCTATGCGATGACTAATCGGCTTTTCGTTTTGCTTGTTTGCGATTTCGACCTGACTCGCACCGTTTTAGAATCCGCGAAGTGCTTATCGGCTTATACGATTCGTTTGGGTACG
This sequence comes from Hirschfeldia incana, assembly GCA_026261945.1. Classification (NCBI taxonomy): domain Eukaryota; kingdom Viridiplantae; phylum Streptophyta; class Magnoliopsida; order Brassicales; family Brassicaceae; genus Hirschfeldia; species Hirschfeldia incana. The sequence goes on from JABCMI010000056.1 coordinate 861,185, forward strand.
AGTCGAGCTACTTCCTTTACGAAGAGCTAACCAAAATTTGGATTTCTTGTATAGCGCGCTATGATATCCTTGTCGGATGTGAAAGGACTTCGTTGGAAGCCAGACTACGAATTTGATTTAAGTGAAACGTTTCTATGTTTTTCCGTCGGGGCCAATCGACAGAAATAGGGTTTTTAAAGTCGCGGAAAGACTGTTTGACAGAATTTGTTGGAGGAGAGTAGAGAATCGAAACTGGTCAGGAACTCGCGACGTCTCGCGTTCCTTAAAGATACGATTTTCTTTTTCCGTAATATTTGTGCCTTTGATAAGCGTTCGAATTTAAGACTGTAAAAAGTTTCAAGAATGTAGAATACATGTAGAGAATATTTTCGCGGGAGTAAAAGATTATTCGTTCCCATCTTCCCCCCCCCTTTTTTGGTGGGGGGATAGCTGAACTCGTCGGGTTTCGACGAGCTGCCTACGTACCTCTTGCGAGGATCAAGCCATCTCGTTGTTCTGCTTATATTGCGGATGTTATTACTCCACGACTTCCGGCGTTTCGACTGTCTTAGCTAAGTCGGCGGCCGCGTCAGGAGTTGGATCATCCGTTCCGTCGGCGATGGACTCAAGGATTGGCTTATCATCCTGAGTCGTGGCCTTTTTGGACGAATCCGAGTCGTCCTTTGCCGAGTTGTCAGAGATACTCGGATGCTTCTTAATTCGCTTCAGGTTAGCCGCTGGGGCGTTCCGATTGCTGCGCAATTTATGTTCAGCCAGGAAGCAGAGTCGCGATTGTTTTTGGCTTCCCCAGATTACCGCCGTTCCAGTTGGTGTTGGAAACTTGACGCTGAGATGGTAAGTGGATGGGACTGCCTTCATGGCGTTTATCCAAGGAGTCCCCATTATGGCGTTGTAGATAGCCGGGTTATCCACTACTGTGAATTCGACGATCTTTGTGACCTCTTTCGCCATGACTGGGAGCCTGATCTTTCCGAGGGTCATGGAAGTGACGCCCGAGAATCCAGTCAACGGTCTCGGTTCTGGGATGACTTCTCCGAGGGGTATGTTCATCCTTTGGAGGGTATCGCGGAACATGATGTTGACCGTGCTTCCCGTGTCGATGAGGATGCGGCCGACTTCGAGATCTTGGATCACCAAGTCGATGACCAGAGGATCGTAGTGATGTTTGTCGAGTCCGGCCGTATCTTGTTCCTCGAAGACGATCACGTGATTGGGGACGTCGTCTTCTGGGCACCATCCGAGACTCGTTTCGGCTTTCCGTCCATAGGCTTTGATCGACGAAACTGAGTCCTGGTAGAAGTGCGATCCGCCGATGATCATGTTGATCCTCTGGCGACTGCTGTTGTTTCCTTCGCCATCTTGCCTTCGTCCGCGTTTTTCACCCGATTGAGTTCCAGGAGCGTTATTCTCGGGATTAGCTCCGTCGGTCTTCGGCGGACGGTCGGAATCTAAAAGCAGGTCTTTCACGCTTTTCACCGTTGCTAGTTCGCCGGCGAGCAGCTTTGTAATGAGTCTAGCGCCGAGAACTTTGCAATTGGCGGTTGAGTGACCTCTCGTCTGGTGGAACTCGCAGCTGGAGTTGTCCTTGTACGAGTTCCGCGTCCAAGTGTTTCCGGCGGTCCTCCCTTGCTCGGAGTTGACGGCGTAATTATGCTCGCCTTGGACGTCTTCCCCCTCGTGATGGACGTACTTGTCGTTACGTGAGGTTTTCTTCTTACCGGACGCTTTCTGCGGCCCGTGCTTTTGCGCCAGGACTTTCATCTCTTCCTCCATGATGATGAAATCCGTCGCTTTGTGGAGAGTGTCCTGGATGGTGCGCGGTCTCTCCAGAGAAATCCACTTTCGGAATTTCGACTTGTACCAGAGGTTTTTCCTCAGGGCGTCGATGGCGACTCTATCGCTGAGGCCTGTTACCCTGGACATTACGAGTTTGAACCTCTTTATGTAGTCGCGGAGCGGCTCGTCTTCCTTCTGAATGAGGCTCCAAAGATCTACATCGGAAGTTTCCCTGTCCATGAACATGGAAAACTGCTTCAGAAAAGCTGAAGCTAGCTGGCGAAAGCTTCCGATAGAGTTTCTTTTCAAGCGCGAGAACCACTCGAGCGCAGCACCTCTGAGGTTCTCGACGAACAGGAGACAGCAGCCGACGTCTTTTTCCCGCTCTGGAAGTTTAGACCTGGCCATCGCAATCTGAAAGGATTGCAGGTGTGCCTTCGGGTCTGTGGTTCCGTCGTAGGTGGGAAGCTTTATTTTCCCGGGATCTGAAACTCGTGCGTCCGTGATTCGAGACGTGAACGGAGTCTTCCTAGATTCTTCGAGGAGCAGGTCGATCTCGGGAGCAGTACTGGTTGCGTGGTGAATCTGCGATTTTACTGCTTTCACCTCGGCTGCAGTCTTCGCGATGTATTCGCGTAGATCGTGGATCTCATTGGCGCCGTTTGCGCTTCTCTGTCTACGCTGGCTGCGATAGGCCCGGGTCTGGTTTTCGGCTAGCCTTTCTTGCTCTGACCAGTAGAGGTCTTCCTCCTCTTCCGTCATCGGTTTCTCGAAGGCTGCCGCCAGTCGAGCCGATTGACTTCGGGTCCTTCTGTGGTGGACGTCGGTGTCTTCGTCGGACGGATCCGACTGGTCGCTGATATCCAGATTGATTCTTTCGACGTCGACTCCTTCGTTTTCCCTCGCGGGAGGTGGAAGGTTATCCGTCGTTTTCTTATGCCCCGCCGGAGTGGTATCGTCAGGGATGAGTTCCGGGGATTCTCTCGAGGCGTCTTTTTCTTTGTCTCCGGAAGTTTCGAAGTCAAGTCTCCTGACACGCCTCACCTTGGTGGATCCGTGCGGGAGTTTTCTTTTCGCTGTTAAGGTGCTGACCTGTTTAGCGAGCGAAGCCATTAGCTTCTCTTGTTCTTCCGACCGTTTCTGGGCGGTGGCGAACAGTTCCTTCACCTGGTCTAGCATCGCGGTGTTTGCCTCAGCAGTGACCGTCGATACGTTTCCAGCGGGAGTCTTCTCAGCGTTGGCATCGGCGGCTGGACCGTCGTGCGTTTGCTTGTCTTTTTCCGCGTTAGCAGACATGCTTAACTGGGCGTGCGTAGTTGCGAGAAAGATAATTCCGTGATCCCCCTCCTTCTAGCGCCAAACTGTGGGAACCGAAATTCGCACCATCGATTTTAGTTGAGTTTAGAACGTAGGAAAACTAAGTTGACCTAGTTTTCCCCGAGGATCCCGGCTATCTGCTGGGCCACGCACGACAAAGTTAAAAAAAGCTAAGTTGAAAGTAAATGCGTAAAATAAGAGAGCAAAAAAGAAAGAATTTTATTTCCGAAATTCGCGGAGAGCGTTGGAACAATAGGTCGAGATCGCGGCCGTAAGAGCTGTCGATCGTCGCTAGTCTTGAAACCCTAGATCTAACTTAATTGAGTCGCAGCTCGCTAAAAAGGAAATAAAGCCTAAGTTCTAAATTGCTCTGAGAGTAGTTTGCCTTGTGATTTTCGGATCCCCCTTCCTCTGCTCCTAGACTTGCTTATATACTCCCATATGACGGTCTATTCTTGACGGGCCGGCGCGAGCTGGGCTTTTTCCATTTTCGTCGGCCTTCATGTTTATCGGGAAAGTTGACATTTATCTTTTCGGAAACTTGATGTTTATCTTTTTGGAAGTTTGACATTTATCCTGTTTTGGGAAGATAATCGCAAACTGTCGTATCTATCTTTTTAGAAAATCATAAAATGGTTATCCGATCATGTTTGGTCTCCGTTGGGCCGTATCTCGGATTTCCGCTATTTTTACGATTTCCTCGAGAGAACGTTCCTACTCGGACATTGGGTCTTTCGGAAGATCTTCGATTCTTCTATGTGGCAAATGGTGTTTTTAGGTAACCGTTGCCGCTTTCTACGAAGTTCTCCCATCCGTTGACGTCTTACGGGTTTTCTAAAGGCTAGGAGGAAGAAAAGGAGTTTGGTTTGCGGGTTTTAAGAAAGTCGCAAAACTTCGATTTCTGGCGGTTTGAGAATTTGGAACTTACGCACGAAGGCTAGCCGTCCGATAACTCGAGCTAGCATGGCGCTAGGCGCCCGGCGCCTAGAGGCAACACGAGCGCTAGGCGCCCGGCGCCTAGAGGCAGTTTCGGGCGCTAGGCGCCCGGCGCCTAGAGGCAGCTTCGGGCGCTAGGCGCCCGGCGCCTAGAGGCAGCACGGGCGCTAGGCGCCCGGCGCCTAGAGGCAGCTTCGGGCGCTAGGCGCCCGGCGCCTAGAGGCAGCTTCGGGCGCTAGGCGCCCGGCGCCTAGAGGCAGCACGGGCGCTAGGCGCCCGGCGCCTAGAGGCAGCTTCGGGCGCTAGGCGCCCGGCGCCTAGAGGCAGCACGGGTGCTAGGCGCCCGGCGCCTAGAGGCAGCTTCGGGCGCTAGGCGCCCGGCGCCTAGAGGCAGCACGGGCGCTAGGCGCCCGGCGCCTAGAGGCAGCTTCGGGCGCTAGGCGCCCGGCGCCTAGAGGCAGCTTCGGGCGCTAGGCGCCCGGCGCCTAGAGGCAGCACGGGAGCTAGGCGCCCGGCGCCTAGAGGCAGCACGGGCGCTAGGCGCCCGGCGCTTAGAGGCAGCTTCGGGCGCTAGGCGCCCGGCGCCTAGAGGCAGCACGGGCGCTAGGCGCCCGGCGCCTAGAGGCAGCACGGGCGCTAGGCGCCCGGCGCCTAGAGGCAGCCCAGGGTCGTCGCTCGTTTCTTTCGGCTCGTGCGAGTTTTTGCGTTCTTTTTTACTTCTCGGAGGTTTTTATCGTGTAGAGAATGTTTCTAATCGTTGATTTCAGAATGTCTTAACTTTTTCCCGAGTTTTTTAGAATGAAACTTATTCTCTTAATGCTTTTCTAACATCTTTCGTATTTTGTCCGAACTTTTCGGACATCGATTTCGTCTTGACCGATTTTGACCCCAACAAAGAAGAACGGAAAGTGGAGAGTTTTCATTGATTTCATGGACCTCAACAAGTCCTGTCCGAAAGATCCATTCCCTTTGCCTGACATAGACAAGCTGGTTGATGCTACTACCGGACATCAATTAATGAGCTTCATGGATGCCTTCTCCGGATACAGCCAAATTCTAATGCATCCTGATGACCAAGAGAAGACGTCCTTCATGACCTCCAGGGCATATATTGCTACAAGGTCATTGTTGGACCCGAATATGACCCTTGGGCTAGGTACCGATAAGCGAGAGCTAACGAGTGGGCCGTGGTAAGCCCATCATAATAAAGGGAGGTAGAAGTTGAGTCGAAGGCTGAACCTAGAGGTAATCTCAGCGGAGGTCACGACAGAAAGGAAGCTAACACCTCAAGGGACTCGGTCAAAAGGAAGCTAGTACAAGACCCACAACTAAAGCCGAATATCATGGAGATCAGTTGAGGAGCAACCGACGAAACCTAGACTATTTAAAGACGGAGAAGACTGAAGAGAAGGAAAATCCTTTCGATACCTATTTTTTTATAAGATAAAAAGCATTACACATTTCTTTTGTAATCATCTCACAATACATTTCTTGTATTCTTCACCTCTCAAATCATCAATAAAAAGTATACATTCATTCTTAAAGCTCTTTACGGGATTCAGCCCACGAATCTCCTTGTGCCTTCTTTGACCTAACCTAAAATCTAAGGGTGAAACCTAGTCTCTCACAATTAGCGCCGTCTGTGAATACACTCGATGGAACGAACCCATCTAACTCCGATCAATCGAACCAGAGCAACAGCTCACCGAGCCGCACTGCTCTGGGCGCAACTAACCCCAGAGCTCCCAGTGGGACCAATTCCGGGCCTACAGCCCTCAATAACCCATTGCATCAATCCGCTCCGAATCAAACGGAAGCTCACCTTTCCGAGATCCGTCAAATGATGATCCATTTGGTCAATAAAGCTCAGGAAACCGAGCGAACGATGAAACAGCTAGCCAAACGGCAGCAACAGTTCGAAGAGATAACCAGGTCTCAATCTACAACAACCCAACCATCCGATCACCAGGGAACAGGGGTCACCTTCCGAGAACGGTTAAACGACCCCTCCTTTCCCCGAGAACGTCTGGACTTTTCCCCTGATAGCACTGGTGCAGAGGATCGGGAACCTGCTTTCCAAACGCCTCGCGCTAGGACAGCTCCTGCGTTTATCCCACCTATCACCAACACCATGGGAAGCAACATAGCAACAACCAGCTCCATTCCTGATCAAAACGCCAGCGGTAGAACCCGTTTGCCTCCGCCGCCACCTCTTTCTAGGTCTGGAGCATGAACCAACATACCGTCCGGGGGCAGAACATCAGCTTCGGTGTTTCAAGCCAGGGTTTCAACCCCAATTACAGACGAATATCAAAGGGCGGATGCTGATCCTAAAGCTCTCCACACTAACCTCGCCTGGAACCTGAGGACCAATGAGCGACCTATCCCGCCAGCTAGCTGGGAAAACGACCGAGCTCGGGTTCACCAGGAACCTACTCGTCGAGTATCTGATAATGACCCAAATGTCCTTCCCTTTAAGGGACCTGATGCCATTCGCAGATACACGGAGCGAACCCACGCAGCTCTCCAGAAATTGGGTGCTCAAGTTCATAAGGTAACGAGCTCAGCTCCCGAAATCGAGAGCTTAATCGAGGAGACTCGTGGAACTCCGTTCACAGATAGAATTGCCAACTCTTACATAAAAGATACCCGAAAAATTAAGATCCCTGAATACGATGGGAACGCAGACCCAAAGGCTTATTTATGAGCCTTCCGATTAGCCATCGTTAAAGCTCACTTCACAAAGGAAGAATGCGATGCAGGATATTGCAGAACATTCGCTGAAAACCTGGTCGCAACAGCTCTCGAATGGATCTCTGGCCTCGAGCCGAACTCTATAGACAGTTTCAATCAGTTAGCTAATGCCTTTATGAAGCAATATTCAACCCACATCCTAAAACAAGCGTTCGAGGCTAACCTCTGGAAGATCAGACAAGGACTGGGAGACCCGTTGCGAGTCTACATCGAGAAATTTAGGGCAGTGAGAACTAAACTCTCAACAATCAGGTAGCTATTGAGCCCTTAGAAGAGGTCTCTGGTATAAATCGGGGTTCTTCTCGGAGTTGACGCTAAATCCTCCTCCAACTATCGATGACGCTCTCCATAAGGCCTCTAGATACATCACCTTGGAGGAGGAAACAGTGGCATTTGATAAGCTCCATAGAAAGCCCCAGAATCACCCGAAAGGCGAAGCCTCTGACGGGAAGGGACCTCATAAAAGGGGGAACTCCCGAAACAATCAGACTCAGGGGGAGCATTCTTACGTAGTCGAGGAAGACAAGGAAGAAAAACCTGTCGCTGCGACAGCTAAAGCTCCCTGGTCCAAAGGCTACGATGAGAGCAAACATTGCTCTTACCACGATCGGAAAGGACATTCAACCGAAGAATGTTGAGACCTCCAACGACAAATGGCTGCTAAATTTGCGGCCGGAGAAATAAAAGACGTGGACCTCAAAAAGCCACAGCCTAATCAGAAGAGAGGTCCCAAAGATAGCTCTCCGAAACGCGAAAGATCACCTAAAAAAGAAACGGACTAATGATCTCACTCAAATTACCCTAGTAGTGAATTACTCTCTCAAATAAGAGGTTCAGATGTAGTACTTAGGGATCGATTTCACGGGGAGCGAAGGAACACAAATGATGTTAATCCTTAGTGACTATGCTAGGTTGAAATGGTTTAAATGTAAATTGTAAGTTGTGAGCAATGATTAATTGCTCAAGAGAATGTTTGAGGGTTGTAATCAATAAGAGAAATAGTTAGATTCAAGGTTACTATTCAGCTAGTTCAGGATTATAATGCTATGGATGTTTTAATGAGTTGCTTGCATATACTAAAGAACTTCGACTCTTTAGATTTGGCTAATAACTATCGTTACTAGTCTCGTCTATTGATCTGTCTGCCGACAATATCGATCGATGTTTGACAGCTTGTATCGATCGATATGTGTTTCGTCGATCGATTACTCTATTGGAGTATCGGTCGATATAGCTCTAAATCGAATCGAATATATGTTCACCAAGATCATAGACCGGCTCTCGCTTATCCCTAGAGGATCTTAGCTTATTCAAGATGATGTCAGGAGATTGATTTATGGATTAAATTAATTCCAAGATCATATTCTAGTTAGCTACGCTAGAATAAGCATTAAGGTTCATCAGGATAATGAGTATACAACTCAACAGTCCATAGTTGGGGCTAATCCCTCATAACTATTTGAACCCTAAATCTAACAATGGAATCTACTCAGACATGACTGAGTGATTCATAGCATCTAGGTAATAATAGAGATTCATTTAGAAGACCGAACAATCAAGTTCCTCGTGATAACAAATCTCTTTGTATCTTTCTTCTAAACTTAGAATCCTATAACCCTAGATGAGAACATAATTAAGATGAAAATAATACTTTATTGATAAGTAAGAAGTACTAGAACAATGATATGTTGTAAAAGCTTACTTTGCCAAAACACATACGCAAAGGTATAAATATTGAGTACAATTAGGTTAAAAACTCGTCAGGGGCATTATAGTAATATTGAGACATCTTGGGCTTCAAGTCGATTGAGAATATTCTCCCTTCTTCTGCACGCTCGATATCGATCGATGGTACTATGTGTACATCGATTGATGGAGTATCTCGTCATCATTTCTTCAAATGCGTCATCGATCGATTACACGAAGTGTGTATCGATCGATATGTAACTCTGGATATCGACCTCGATGTCTGATCTTCAAGTCATCTCGGGAAAACTCTCCTTTAAGCTCCAAATGGCACCTAAAACGTCACTTTACTCCAAAATGCCCTTGAACCTGAAAACATACCTAAAAGACTCCAAAACATAGATATATATAGTAAAATTATATAAATACCATGAGTAAAAGTGGGTAAAAATCATGGTATATCAACTCCCCCAGACTTAACCTTTTGCTTGTCCTCAAGCAAACACACAGGTAGTCTTAGAAAGAAGTTTGAAATAGCAGGGACTCAATTTAAATCTTAACTTTAGGATCATCACCTCTACTCTGTTGCAAGCCACATCTTATGCCTATTAATCACATGAGTACACTATGCCATATCCTAGCTTAGCAACTAAATCTCCTAACCAAATATCTTAACAGTCCTGTCTGTCTATCCCCTCTACTGATCTCATTTATGCATAAAAATAAAAGTGCAGGCTTTACCTTGGGGATATCGATCAAGAAACACATGGATTCAACTCAAACAAGTTTCTGAACACACATGCAAGTCTTCTCTGATCCCTTTCTTCCCCCTTTTTATCTCTCTTCTCTGGATCCTCATAGTTTCAAATTTTGATGAACACTGATTGCCACAAAGGCTATCTTTGCTTTATCTCATTGACTTAGTAACACATACTTTTGAATAAGCGAATAATGGGGTTACAAGAATTAATCATGCCCCTCGCTTTGATCAATCCTTCAAAGTAGAATAATGGGATCGCAGGAATCACTCCTACCCCTCTACTTCTCAAGATATCATATCACATCTTTATACAAATAATTTCTCTCTTTCCTTAGGAGGCTGAAGAGAGAGAGGGAAGGGAATCAGAAGCACACAGACTATTACCTTCCAGACTTGCAGGAGGATTCCGATCCCTTGTATACCAAGCCCCAAGACAAGCAATAGATTGTCAGGTTAGGTTGGAGATCAGCTTTGGTTCTTCCAAACAATCATGAGAAGTATTGTCGTAGGTGACAGTTGATCCACTTTAGCATCTATAGTACTTTCTGTAATCAACAAATCTAAGAATGGTGCTAAAGAGTGGTTAGATAAAAATAAAATTTTTGAAAAATATCCTAGTCCCTTTCTTGACTCAATAAAACCAATTTTGAAAACATTTTGGTGAAATCAAAAAGGTAAGGTAGCATCAGTAATCTCCCCCCAGACTTAAATCATACACTGTCCTCAGTGTATAATAGTCGGATTAGGGCATAAATAAATCATAAGGAATGTACTGATATCGAAAATTAGAACGATATACCTGACCGCGGATACGTATCGAGCGATAGTGAGTCGTCTATGTCGATCGATAAGGATAGGAATATGTCGATCGATGTCGACAGGATCGTATCGGTCGATGTGAATGGTAATCGTCTAGAATCTGAAAAACTTAAAAACAAAAAACGAAAAACGAAAAATAAAAACATAAATCAGATTTAACTAAGTAAGAAAATACCTAATAGTGGGTTGCCTCCCACTCAGCGCTTTATTATAGTCTTTTAGCTTGACTATGGTAGTAATGAGGCTAGTGAGGTGAATTCATGATACTTGCTGAGTAGCAAGCCTCATACGTGTTCTCTCCATGTTTCTCTCCAAACCAAGTGGTGAAGAAGCTTCTTGTGGCTTTATCTCCTCTGGTTAGTTTCTCCCTTAATTCGATGACCTCGTTGCGCAGACGTTCTATATCTTCTGCATTGCTCTCAATGTGGAACTGGTGGTTTCTGAATGTTGGATAGGTGTGTTGGGATAGATCACCGAGTTCTTCTTGTATGTCATTGAGTCTCTCAAACGTTCTCCTTCGTACCATGAGTCTAACGATCGATCTCGGGTAGTCCATATCGATCGACACTGGTGTACTTCTGTCGGTCGATGTCCTGATTGGTATATCGGTCAATGCTAATGGTGCTGGTCTATCCGCGAGTTGTCTGGAGATGGTCTTGATCTCCTTCTGGATGTTCTCTATAGTGTACTCCATGCTTTTGACGTCGCTTTGCACTGGAAACCATAGTTTCTCAAAGCTTTGGTAGGTAGAATCTCCAACCTCTTGAATTATGGTGAAGAGATCTTGAACTGTCTTCTCCATATCAGCTCTGGTGCAAAACTCGCTGGAGTTCATATCGGGCGATGGACTAGGTGTCATATCGGTCGATGCTGCGCGTCTGTAGTCCTCGCAGAGTTCTCTCAATGTATCTTCAACCTCTTGCAGTCGATTTTCCATTGGTGGGATCATCTCATCAGTTATTTTCTTCTTGCTGGTGTAGAAGGATTTCAGCGTTTGGTGTGTGTGGTGTAGAGCCTTGATGATGTGATCCATGGTATCTGCCATTGGTTATGTGCGTTCCTTGAATGAGGTGAAGTTGTTGCTGAGCTGCTGATATTTGTCTTCCAGATCTTGGGTGGTGGTTGCCTCCTCTCGTTTGATGTCCTGATAGATGTTGCGGATGAGATTAGTGATTTCTTCTCTGCTGTAGGTGTTCTGCAAACGTCTATCGGTCGATGTGCGTTGGTCTGCATCAGTCGACGGTGTAGGATGAGGATCGGTCGATGGTGTGTGTCCAGCATCGGTCGATGGCAGCATGTTGGTTTTCAGTTGTGAACGGAGAGTGGATACTTCTTCTTCTAGGGCGTCTTTCTTTTGTTGTTGAAGATTATAAGCGCTCTGAATCCAGTTGATTTCAGATTGGAGTTCTAATCGTGCTCTCTCCATTTCATGTGGATAGGTAAAGGTTTGCCAGATGTAAGGACTCTTGGCCTCATAGATCATTCGTTGGACTTCAGCTTCTGTGTAGAGCTTCTCTTTAGGTTCCACTCTGTTGAAGTGATCTGTATGTATGGGCAAACAAAAACAAGACCAATCAAATAGTGATGCTCTGTTAAGTAACTCCTCTATGGCTTCCTTTGAAACATGGATGATGTCTCCATTGACTCCTCTAGCAAACCCAGATTCATCTCTGAAAACTCCAAATTCGTCCTTCTTCTCCCATAAGAAGCATCGAGTTCCATCTTTGAAAGCTCGTCTGCCCATCTCTCGGTGCATATCGAACGATATACGATTATGTTTATCGGTCGATATGTGCTGAAATTCTGAATCCTCCGTGTTGAGATGATCAGCTGTAGCTCCGTCTTGATTAGATACTGTGGTTGTACTGATGTGCTGATGCTGCTGATTGACAGAGGTGTGAGGTAGTTGTTTGAAGAGGTTTATGGATCCATTGGTGGTTTGAAGGATGTCTCCTATATCCTTCTTTGTTATTGGGATGATTCTCCCATCCATTGCTCGTGCATTGCCTTCTGGATCTCTGAAAATACCAAACTCATCCGGAGTTAGATAACCAAAATCAATATTATTTATTTGTACCTCGGATGGTGTAGTGGTCGTATCGGGCGATGCTGTATCAGGTGCATCGGTCGATGTTGGCTGACGGTTGTCGATCGATTGTTGTTGGAACGTATCGGTCGATGGGACTTCCTCAGGTTGAATTGCATATTGCAGTGGAATTGCCTCTACTGCAAAACTCTCATTGTAGTCGCTTGCCCAACTTCCAATTGAGTAGTCTCCGTCTCTTATATCCCTAGATGGTGTGTATATGGATATAAAGTCGATAGGATCGCTTGATGGTTCATAGGGTCGTTTGAGCGATCGTCTTGGTTGCATATCGGTCGATGAAGGCTTGCTTACATCGGTCGATGCGTTGAATCTGAAGGTGTGAGAAGGGTGTCCATCTTCTTCTTCACGAATGAATCTGTACTCTGTAGCTCGTTCTTCCTCGTAATCTTCATCGTATTCCTCCTCTAGAGGTATGTAGTCGTCCGGTTCTGATGTAGCTGGCTCAAAATCTCTATTTGGAAACTCCACAATAGGTATGTATGTTGATGCTAGGGTTTCAGAATTTTTCCTCTAAAAGGGCTGTCTATCGATCGATGTGGTGTTAGCTACGTCGGTCGATGAGATGGTATTGGTATCGGGCGATGGGATGTTGCTCTCATCGGTCGATGTAACCGGATTGGTTTCGTATTCAGCCATGGAATCGTACTCATGGGAACAGAAACAGGCTGCTACGACTTTTGTTGTCTCCTTAGCTGGTAGCTTGATGACCTGGACGGGATCATAGAGGGTGGTGGGACTTATTAGGGTTAGGCAGAGCTTGTTGAACTTTAGGTCACAAACGGCTCCGACGGTGGCTAGGAAAGCTCTTCCAAGTAGTAGTGATGTCTTGAAGTTTAGCTTGACATCCAGGACGTGGAAGTCTGTAGGGATGATGGCATCTCCAATCTGTACCTCAAGATTTCGAATTATGCCTCCAGAGTTCTGCTGAGAACAATCCACAAAGATGAATGTCTCATCAGTAGGCTCTATCTTCAGATGTAGGTGGTCTGCCATGATCTTAGGTATGATGCTGACTCCTGATCCTGTTTCACATAAGGTACGAGGGAATTCAATGCCCCTGATGGAACATGGTACTGTGAACTTCCCTGGATCGCTCCTCTTTGGTACTGTGATCCTCTTCTTCATGCTGTCACGAACTTGGTGAAACATCCTCTTGATGTCTTCTTCTGTCTCTTTGGTCTCTCTTAAGAACATCCACAATCTGTGAGAAAAGTAGGCTTCTTCAAAGGGTTTCTCTGCAGGGATCCTTAGAACTCGTTTCCTGAAGTTTTCCATCTCTGCTTCATTAGCTCCCCTTTTAAGGTGCTTTGCTATCTTCTCTTTCCTTTTTCGTAAGACTCTTCCTAGGTTTTCCTTTTCTGGCTCCATGGGTTCAATGATGCCTGTGGGTTTCTTCAATATGGCTGTAGGAAGGGATTTGGAAAGTTTGGACTGCTCCCGGAGTGCATTAAGTCGTGCTACATCGATTTTGGGTAGTTGCACTCGGCGGTGGGGGATAGTATATCGATCGATGGCTACTGCTGTGTGTCGGTCGATATCTGTGTTTCCGGATCGGTCAATGGAAAGGTTTTTGTATCGATCGATGGGGTCTGAAGATCGGTTGACGTCCATACCGGTGGGTGGTCGTGGGTGTTTGGCTGCAAAGGCTTCGTGTGACATGATTTTGATTGAATTGCACTCGTTGGAGGGTTCCTCGAAGTCTATCGATCGATACTCGTCAAAGTTTATCGATCGCTTTGCTTTTGGTGATATCGATCGATGTCGAGCCGATGATGTCGATCGATATGAGTCAGATCCGGCTTCGGGCGAGGCTTCATCTGTCGAGTTTTGCAGCTCATCCTGGGGAACTTCCTCCCAGAAATCATCATCTATGATGGCATTGACGTGGTGGTGAGTAGTAGGCTCTCCTAGTGCTCTTGCCAAGGCTTCTTGTTTCTTCAAAGCCTCTCCTGTCTGAATTACTTGCGTCTCCACTTTCTTCACATAGGTATTCAAAGTATCAAGCTTTGAATTCAGAGTTGTGTAGACAGAGTCAATCTTCCCGTTGAAATCCACCTGGAGTTTCTGTTGTGTCTGTAGAACTCTTTCCAGCATTTCTTCTAGCTTGCTTTCCTGGGTGGGTGGGGGTGGATTGGTGTAGAATGAGTTTCCGTAACTCCTGTTGTTGTTGGGGTTGCTGCTGTTGTAGGAAGGTTTCTGCGGGCTGTAGTTGCTCCTCTGTCCTGAGAAGTTTATGTTTCCTCCTTGGTTTCCAGATTTCTGAAATCCAGCTCTACTGATCCAGTTTACATCTTCGTCTACTTGATCCTCTGCGGTTTCTGCATCCTCAACTGAGCAAATCTGCTTGTTAAGCAGCTTCTGAACATTATCCAGCTGTGATTGAAATTCACTAATCTGTTCCTTCCCAAGGAATGTGACAGATTTTGCTTTGACTATGTTCTTCGTGCTGTTGCTTGAAGCCAAGTTATCAATTAACTTTACAGCGTCATGTGGATTCCTTGTGCTGAAATTTCCTTCACTAGCAGTGTCCAGAGCCATTTGATACTTTAGAGCGATGCCTTTGTAGAAGGTGCAGAGTAGTTGTACGTTGTTGTATCCATGATGTGGGCAGTCGCGCTGGTAGGACTTGAATCTGTTCCAGGTATCTTTGAAAGATTCTCCAGGTTCCTGAGTGAATGTAGCAATTTTTCTCCGCCGGTCTTCAGCACGTGACTCATCAAAAAAGTTACGCAGGAATGCGTTTTTGATGTCCTTCCAGGTAGTGAGGGAACCTGGTGGTAGTTGTCGCAGCCACTGCAAAGCTTCTCCTGATAGAGAGTATTTGAAAAGCTTGCAGAAAAGATAGTCTTCAGGGACTCCGTTGGCTTTGATGGAAGATATAATATCTTCGTATCTTTCTAGATGATCCATAGGATGCTCATGAGATAACCCACAGAAGGGTATCTGTCCTACGAGACCGTAGTACTGCGGCTTGAGCTCGAAATCTCCTCTCTGAATAGCAGGAGGGCGGATGGCGGATCTGTTGGTATAGAACTGATCTGGACGGTTGTAATCTGCCAGGGTTCTAGCTCCGTTGGCTTCATCTGCAGGTTGGATGAAGTCTGTAGTGTCTTGCTCAAGAATGATTTCCTTTTGAGCATTCAGCTTCTGACCTGCTGCGTTACGCAGGGGACCATCTTGATCACGCAGGTCTTCATTCTCATCGGTTCTGAGAATAATAGGCGCTACCATGGCTCGTCGGGTAGTATCGATCGATGTAAGGTGATTTATATCGATCGATGTCGGATGAAGAGTATCGGTCGACGGTCGGTTGTCGAGCGATGAAGTGCGGCGAGTATCGGTCGACAGAGAAGGTGTCTCGGTCGACTGTGGTAGAGCAGTATCGGTCGACGAACGGGTGTTGATGTCGATCGATGTCTGTGTATCGGTCGACAAAGTAGAGGCTATGTCGATCGATGTGGAACGTAAGTTCTTGCGGATGTTACGCTCCAAGCTGTGGGGGTCTTCTGAGTACACAAGTTGATGATTCTTGTTGCTTCTGGTATTGCTGGGCATGTACCTGAAAATCAAGAAATTTTTTTTGCGTCAGAAGGTGATTTAGCAGAAATTTAAATAACCTAGACCTAATCATATTAAATCTAATGGCGATCTTAGCTCCCCGGCAATGGGGCCAAATTTGATCTCACTCAAATTACCCTAGGAGTGAATTACTCTTTCAAATAAGAGGTTCAGATGTAGTACTTAGAGATCGATTTCACGGGGAGCGAAGGAACACAAAAGATGTTAATCCTTAGTGACTAAGCTAGGTTGAAATGGTTTAAATGTAAATTGCAAGTTGTGAGCAATGATTAATTGCTCAAGAGAATGTTTGAGGGTTGTAATCAATAAGAGAAATAGTTAGATTCAAGGTTACTATTCAGCTAGTTCAGGATTATAATGCTATGGATGTTTTAATGAGTTGCTTGCATATACTAAAGAACTTCGATTCTTTAGAGTTGGCTAATACCTGTCGTTACTAGTCTCGTCTATTGATCTGTCTGCCGACAATATCGATCGATGTTTGACAGCTTGTATCGATCGATATGTGTGTCGTCGATCGATTACTCTATTGGAGTATCGATCGATATAGATCTAGATCGAATCGAATATATGTTCACCAAGATCAGAGACCGGCTCTCGCTTATCCCTAGAGGATCTTAGCTTATTCAAGATGATGTCAGGAGACTGATTTATGGATTAAATCAATTCCAAGATCATATTCTAGTTAGCTACTCTAGAATAAGCATTAGAGTTCATCAGGATAATGAGTATACAACTCAACAGCCCATAGTTGGGGCTAATCCCTCATAACTATTTGAACCCTAAATCTAACAACGGAATCTACTCAGACATGACTGAGTGATTCATAGCACCTAGGTAATAATAGAGATTCATTTAGAAGACCGAACAATCAAGTTCCTTGTGATAACAAATCTCTTTGTATCTTTCTTCTAAACTTGGAATCCTATAACCTTAGATGAGGACAGAAGTGAAAAGAATATTTTATTGATAAATAAGAAGTACTAGAACAATGATATGTTGTAAAAGTTTACTTTGCCAAAACACATAGGCAAAGGTATAAATATTGAGTACAATTAGGTTAAAAAATCGTCAGGGGCATTATAGTAATATTGAGACATCTTGGGATTCAAGTCGATTGAGAATATTCTTCCTTCTTCTGCACTCTCGATATCGATCGATGTTACTATGTGTACATCGATCGATGGAGTATCTCGTCGTCATTTCTTCAAATGCGTCATCGATCGATTACACGTAATGTGTATCGATCGATATGTATCTCTGGATATCGACCTCGACGTCTGATCTTCAAGTCATCTCGGGAAAACTCTCCTTTAAGCTCCAAATGACACCTAAAACGTCACTTTACTCCAAAATGCCCTAGAACCTGAAAACATACCTAAAAGACTCCAAAACATAGATATATATATAGTAAAATCATATAAATACCATGAGTAAAAGTGGATATTTTTGTGCAGGGTCGTTTTAGTACTACGGAACACTGGAAGACTACTAGATTTTGTGTGTATGTATATGTTTAGAGAAGAGAAATTGAGGCAAAGAGATGTATTATTGAGTGATTTCGGGATTACAACGTATTGGGTGTATAAACCCTAGTTCTATCGCCTAACTCTCTAATCTCTAAGCCCCAAAGTGTCGATCCCTTGTTCTAGGGTTTGGGTTCCCCTTTTATAGTTGATGTAAGTCGGTCAATCTTGGGCGGCCTCCATAATATTTGCAAATATATTACTTTCCCCTCGTTTTGGGAAACTTCCATATTCTTGCGGAGGATCGGATCTGTGGTCCTTTCGGCAGGGGCTATGCCTTGGTTCCTCGTTACAGGGACTGGACCCCGGGTGTTATAAAATAGAGTTCGAGACCTGGTGCCTTCTAGTGGAGACTGGTCCCTTGAATAGAGGAAGGACCCTAGATCTCTTCCAAACGAGGGCCCAGAAGTCAAGGCCCCTTCGGAGGTTGGAGAAATTGTGGGAACCGAAATTCGCACTGTCGATTTTAGTTAAGTTTTATCGGAGGAAAACTAAGTAAACCTAGTTTTCCCTGAAGGCTCGGATTCTCTGCGACAACCAAACGAAATTGATAGAACAAGATAATAAAGCGGAAAAGTTGCGCTAAGGCGTTTATTAAACAGATGATAAATTGAAAACAATATTCTTCCGAAAAACGGGAAGTAGAGATACGCTGAAGAGGAAACAACGGAAATATAGGAAACAAAACGTTCTAAGTCTTGCTCCGCTAGTCTAGCCTCCTAAGTCCTAAGTTCCCTAAGCTAGCAGGAATTCTCTAAAACCCTAGATTTCGGATTTGGTCTCTCTCTCGATGATTTTAGCTCTGCCTTTCTTCCTCTCCCAAAGCTCCTTTATATACTCCTTCTTATGACGGTCTATTCTCCTTCTGGGCCGCAAGGCGGGATTTTTTCCATTTTCGTCGACCTTCATGTTTATCGGGAAACTTGACATTTATCTTCGGGAAACTTGACATTTATCCTTCCAGAAATTTAGCATTTATCTTGTTGCGTAAAGATAAACGTAAAATCGTTGTACCTATCCTAGATAATCGTAAATGGGTTGTCCGATCGCGTTTGGTCCCTTTCGGGCCGATTCTAGGACTTCCGCTGTTCTCTACGATTTCTTCGGAAGATCTTCAATCCTTCGTAGAGTTGAGATGCGTGGTGTTTTAGATAACCATCATCATTTCGTATGAATAATTTAAGATCTTCTTTTCCGTTGATATCTTACGAGTTTCCGAAGTGTTTCCGACGGTTTTTCGTTCAGAGTAAGAACGGGAGTTTTGTACGCGGAATCCCAATGATTCATTCCGCGAGGACTCGGGAAAGACTCAAAGCACAGATTACTGACGGCCGGGGCCTGGAACTCGTGCACAGAAGATTGTCGCTCGAGGACCCGAAGCAGTGCGGGCGCTAGGCGCCCGGCGCCTAGAGGCAGCACGGGCGCTGGGCGCCTGGCGCCTAGAGGCAGCACGGGCGCTGGGCGCCCGGCGCCTAGAGGCAGCACGGGCGCTGGGCGCCCGGCGCCTAGAGGCAGCACGGGCGCTAGGCGCCCGGCGCCTAGAGGCAGCACGGGCGCTAGGCGCCCAACGCCTAGAGGCAGCGCGGGCGCTAGGCTCCCGGCGCCTAGAGGCAGCACGCGCTGGGCGCCCGGCGCCTAGAGGCAGCACGGGCGCTAGGCGCCCGGCGCCTTTTGGCAGGACGGGCGCTAGGCGCCCGGCGCCTAGAGGCAGCACGGGCGCTAGGCGCCCGGCGCCTAGAGGCAGCACGGGCGCTAGGCGCCCGGAGCCTAGAGGCAGCACGGGCGCTAGGCGCCCGGCGCCTAGGGGCAGGTTGCGGTCGGCTGCTTGGTTCCTTCGGTTTGCGGGTGTTCGTGCGCATCCTTCGGAGGATTTTTCGTATGACAAATAGACTTAGACGTTGATTTCGAGATAACCGTTTTTGACCCCAACAGTTAGCCCCCCAGCGTGCAAGATGCGAGAGCGATTTTGCGTGCGGAAGATCTTATGTTTGAAAATCGAAATTTTCGGCTATGAATATTTTATTCTGAAAAATCCCATCATTTTTGATTTCTTATAAGTAGCACTCCACCCCCCTCTCATTTCTCACTCACCTTCCTCTTCTCAATTCTTAGAAAGTATGGCTTCCTCTCTATATGAAAAGAAAGATTCCGATGTCGAAATGAGCGATGCCAACCAAGCCTCGCCGGCGCGAGAGGTTCCTGCCCTTACGCAGACGTTTGTCGAGGGGTTCAGTTCTTTTCAAGACAAGATGGAGCGACGCCGTGCTTTGATGGAGTCCAGCGTGGCCGGTCCTAGTGTTTCTTCCGGTCCGACTCATGCGGTTCCGATTCCTGGACCCGACGTTGTTTTAGCTCCGGACTCCGCGGTTCTGGTTCTTGAAAACGCTGTCGCTCCAGCCTCGATCTCTACGATTCCGGCTCCTGAATCCGATATCCCTTTGCCTGCGGGAGGAACTGTTGTTCCGGAGCAGGCACCCGGCGTCCAGGCTCGCCCCGAGGGCTCCTCTTTGGCGCCGATACTGGTTTCGGAGGACGCGGTGGAAGTCATGCCTCCCCCTCCAGAAAAGAAGAGGGAGATCGTTCTTGGACTTCCCGCATCCAGTGCTATCCCGCCGTCGAAGGGACGTTCGAGAGCTGGAATTGCCGGATCAGCGAAGAGGGAAGGGTGTACCAAGAGCGAGGAAGGCGAGGTTTCGGCAAAACTATCGCACCACCGCTCCAAGGTATTTTCGTGAGACCCCCTTTCTTTCGCTGACTCTTTTGATTCTCACCTTTCTTTCGTGTGATCAGTTTGTGTCGTTAATCGACGGGATGCTTAGAGATTGCGGACTGGAGGTCACACGTTTGTCTCAGGAGTTGGATTCGTCGCGGGAGGCCTTGAAGCGCACCGAGGCTGTGCTTCAATCGGTTGAGAGCACTCAAGCCGCCCAGACGTCGACGCTTGAAGCTAGGATCAGCAATCTCGAACGTGACTTGGGAAAGACTGTGAGTTCACTGCTCAAGGCGAAGGAGGAGAAGAAGAGCAAGTCATCGGAAGTCCGACGTCTCAAGAGGCGGATTCAGCGCTTCGAGGAGACGGGAGCTTGCACCGCGACGGAGCTTACCGACCTGTCATCCTCGGGTGCCCTGGTCCCGGGCTCGGAGATTCCAGAGGTCCAGGATGCTGGAATCGTTGCGGACGAGGGCGGTGAGGAAGTCGGCGCGGGCGACGGCGATGCTGCTCTTGCTTCGGGCGGATCGGAAGACGAAGGTGGCGTTCCGGAGGACGCCTAGGTTGATCAATCCCTGAAGGGATTTTTATTTTGATTGTATTTCGGCCGTTGGTTGGCCATTATGTATGATTTCGGGACTGGCCGTTGGTGGCTTTGAATCCCTGCCCTATTTAGGGCGTTGTACTGAACTTGCGGTATGCGTTTATGAAATATTTTGTGTTTAGAACTTCTGTTTGTCGAAGTTAGAGGGGCAGGATGTGAGTTGTCGTCTCATTCCTGCCTCCCTGATGATCACCGAATCCGTCGTTTGTACAAACCGAGATTTTCCTCAGTTTACGATTTACGCGAAAATTCGTGGGAACGTACAGACTCGAGTGAAGAGGCAAGTTTTGGGATCTCGCGTCGTTGACGCTTTGCCTATGAGATGTTAAGATACCAGCAAGGCTGGGTTTAGGGCAAGACCTAGGTTTACTCTCAGACTAAGGTTGTGCGATGACAAATCGGCTTTCGTTTTGCCTGTTTGTGATTTTAACCTGATTCGTACCGTTTTAAAATCCGCGAAGTGGTATCGGCTTACATGATTTGTCTGGGCACGAATCGAGCTACTTCCTTTACGAAGTGCTGAACCAAATTTGGATTTTTTGTATAGCGCGCTATGGGATCCTTGTCGGATGTAAAAGAGCCTCCCTTAGGTGGCTTGTCTGTTTAGGACGTTAGAGTTCGTTTGTTGTGATCAGCAACAACGATATGATGCCGTTTAGAAGGCGTACGAAGGTTTTAATCGAAAAACGAATATTCAGGCACGAAGCGACGTCTCGCAGTGCTTTGAAGTTTGTTTTTCTTACGCCATAAAGGATTATGGGCTTTTAGAAATCGCGGAATGTTTCCGGGTGGTAACTTATGATTTATTTGGTGGATACTGGATCCGTTGTTGAGGCCCTTAGGCGAATTGATGGTGGAAAGTTTTCGAAAGTTCGGTTTTTTCCGAAAGTTGTGGGAGTGTACGAGTGTATGTACCCCACTCCCCCCCCCCTTTTAAATCGGGGGGATAGCTGAACCCACCGGTTGGCGGGTTGCCTACGTACCCCTTTCGAGGATCAAGCCATCTCGTAGTTCTGTTATCCACGTTTTACGTTTTAGTGGTAGTATTTCTTGAGATACATCGCATTCCAAGTTCTCGGGATTTTTACGTCTTGCATGTTTGCGATTTGATACGAACCTGGTCGGACGACTTTTATGATTTTGTATGGTCCTTCCCAGTTCGCTTCCAGTTTTCCTGCGTTTCATTCAGCAGTGTTTTGGAAGACTTTCCGCAAAACCAGATCACCTTCCTTGAATCTGCGATGGCGTACGTTCGCGTTGTAGTACTTTGCGGCGGCCTGCTGATAATTTTGAATCCGGATGAGGGCTTGGTCGCGACGCTCGTTGATGAGATCAAGATTATCCAGCAACATGGCATTGTTCAGGTCTTCCCTTTCGGGAAGAAACCTTCCCCGTACGCTGGGGAATTCGACTTCCGCCGGAATCATGCATTCTGCTCCGTAAACGAGAGCGAAAGGAGTTTCCCCCGTTGCTCGTCTTGGAGTGGTTCGATGAGACCAAAGGACTCCTTCGAGTTCTTCCGCCCATCGTCCCTTCTTGGCTTCTAAGCGCTTTTTCAGTCCGTCTAGGACGGTTTTGTTTATGGTTTCAGCCTGTCTGTTGCACTGCGGGTATCTGGGAGTAGACTTGTTAAGTCGTATTTTCCATTTTTCGCAGAACGCCTCAAATCGTGTGGAAATAAACTGAGACCCGTTGTCCGTTACGAATTTGTATGGGACGCCGTGTCTGGTTATGATGTTTTTCTAGACGAAATTCTCGACTTGCACATCTTTGATACTTGCGTAGGATTCTGCTTCCACCCATTTCAAAAAGAAGTCTGTGAGGACCAGTAGGAAACGTTTTTGTTTTGATTTGTGTAGAGGTCCGACGATGTCCATTGACCATCGCATGAAGGGGTACGGAGATGAGATAGAGGAGAGGATTTCTGCGGGCTGACGAATTGTCGGAGCGTGCCGTTGACACTTCTCACATTTCCGAGCGAACTTCTCGCAATCCTTTACCATAGTGGGCCAGTAGAAACCGTGGCGTTTTATTTTTGTTGCGAGAGACCTTCCGCCGGAGTGGTTTCCGCACGATCCGGAATGAATCTCTTCCATGATTTTTCTCGCCTTTTCTCCTTCCGCGCAAGTCATGAGAGGTCCAGAGAATCGCCATTTGTAGATTTCGCCTTCCACGGTTACGTATCGTGCTGCCTGAACTTTTATTTTCCGGGCTGCCCATTTTTCCGCGGGTAAGGTACCATCTACGATGTAGGCTCTGATAGGTTCTAGCCAGGGAGTGTCGCAGCCGTAGTCTGTTTGGTCTGCATTGTCTTCCGGCTGGTCTTCGTTTTCTTCAGCGCCTTCGATCTGCGTTCTGATCAGGTTGGCGATTACCGGTGGTCCGATGCTCGGGTGCTCGATGAATTCGACGGGGATTATTCTTTTAAGCCCTGGATCTGAGCTTGAGGCTAGAGCAGCTAAAGCGTCGGCCTGGACGTTTTCCAAGCGGGGAATCCTTGTTAGCGCAAATTGCTGAAAATCGTGGGCCAAGTCTTGGACGACCTTCAAATATGCGTTCATCCTTTCATCTCTTGCTTCATATTCTCCGCTGAATTGGTTTGCGACTAACTGAGAGTCGCAGTAAGCGTGAATATTTTGAATCTTCAGCCCGTGGGCCAGTCGTAGGCCAGCAATTAGCGCCTCATACTCTGCTTCGTTGTTTGATGCATGAAAATCGAAGCGGAATGATTGCTCGAGGATTTCCCCCGTTGGTGAAGTGAGTCGGATCCCGATTCCGGATCCTTGCTTGGATGAGGATCCGTCGACATAGAGATCCCACGTTGAACGAGGCTCCTTGTTAATTAAATCCGTCGTGGGTAATTCTACTAGGAAATCCGCGAGTACCTGCGATTTTGTGCAGGTTTTTGGACGATATTAGATATCGTACTCGCTTAGTTCGATTGCCCACTTCGCGAGTCTACCAGACTGGCTTGGACTGTGTAGAATCGTCCGTAACGGAAAAGTGGTAAGTACCACGATGGTATGGGATTGGAAATACGGTCTGAGTTTTCTCGCCGAGGTTATAACGGCGAGTGCCAACTTTTCCATTAGCGGATACCGAGTTTCGGCATCCAGCAATGTTTTACTAATGTAAAAGACCGGCTTCTGTTCTCCAAATTCTTCATGAATCAGAACGCCACTGACTGTTGACGCGGATACTGCGATGTAGAGGAACAAGGGTTCTCCGACTACGGGTTTTGCGAGGATAGGAGGGGTGGCCAGATATTGTTTCAGCTGTTGGAAAGCTTTCTCGCAATCCTCTGACCACTCGAACTTTTTGTTCCCCTTCAAGGTTTCGTAGAATGGGAGGCACTTATCCGTGGACCGCGAGATGAATCGGTTTAAGGCCGCAACTCGTCCAGTCAGCCTTTGAACTTTCCGCTTGGTTCTCGGGGAAGCCATTTCTATCAATGCGTTGATTTGTTTTGGATTAGCCTCTATTCTGCGGAATGTTACGAGGTATCCGAGGAACTCACCCGATGCTACAGCGAATCTGCATTTAGCTGGATTCAGTTTCATGTTGTGTTGGTTTAATCTCTCAAAGCATTCCTCTAGATGGAGTACGTGGTCGCGTTCGTCGAGAGATTTTACCAACATATCGTCGATATACACCTCCATGGTTTTTCCGAGTTGCTCAGCAAACATTCGATTGACGAGCCGTTGATATGTGGCGCCGGCGTTCTTAAGGCCGAAAGGCATTACTTTGTAGCAATAGGTTCCTCTGTCGGTAATGAATGCTGTTTTCTCGCGATCATCGGGATTCATCATGATCTGATTGTATCCGGAGAACGCATCCATGAACGATAGAAGTTTGTTTCCCGCGGTTGCCTCGACTAGACGGTCGATGTGCGGGAGCGGAAAACAATCCTTCGGGCACGCTTTGTTGAGGTCAGTGAAATCGACGCACACTCGCCATTTCCCGTTCTTCATCTTGACGACGACGGGATTGGCGAGCCAGTCGGGATATCTTACTTCTGTTATTGATCCAACTTTGAGGAGTCTTTCGACTTCCTCGTTAACCGCGGTTGCCCGTTCGGGGCCTAGCTTTCGCCTTTTTTGTTTTACGGGTTTATGAGTTGGATCAATGTTGAGTTCGTGACATGTTATGTTGATGTCGATTCCCGGCATATCTTCCGCAGCCCAAGCGAACGTATTTAGGTTCTTCTTGAGACACGCGATGAGTTCTGCTTTTAAAGGATCGCGAAGATTGGCCCCAATCTCCACGCATCGTTCTGGGTTAGTCTCGTCGAGGCAGACCGAAATTACTGGTTTGCAGGTGGGCTCACGTTTCCCTTCCAGGGCTTCAGCTTTTCGCGACTGCCAGGTGATTTCTGGAGGGTCTTGCGACGCTGGTTCGTGGGTTGCTTGCTTTTTCGAGTTAGTTTCGGGCTCGGAGTTTTTTCGTTTTAACCCAGCGGCCAAGCAGACTTGCGGCGCCTTACGATCTCCTTGTATTGTTTCGACTCCGAGGAGGGATGGAAATTTGAGGCACAGGTGGAAAGTCGAGGGTATTGCTTGCATGGAATTTAACCACGGAGTCCCGACGATCGCGTTATATGATGCTGGGCCGTCCACTACCAAAAATTCCACCTTCTTCGTGACGCTCCCGGCTCTGGCCGAGAGATCGACTTTCCTGAGAGTCCGATTATTGGATTGGGATCGACTGTGATAACGCTTAGGTCGAGTCCCATCCTCTCGAGAGTGTTTCTATATATAATATTTGTCGAGCAACCGGTGTCGACCAATATTCTTGCTACGTCGATGTCCTGGATCGTTAGTCTGATAACGAGGAGTTCGTCGTGAGGTTTGGCTTGACCAGCCGTTGCTCCGTCCCCGAATGACACGATGTTGCGGACAGGTGATGTGGCCATGCTGTCGTTATCAATCGTAGGTTTTTGAGTAAGAGAATCCGACCCCCCCTCCTTCTAGCGCCAAACTGTGGGAACCGAAATTCGCACTGTCGATTTTAGTTAAGTTTTATCGGAGGAAAATTAAGTAAACCAAGTTTTCCCTGAAGGCTCGGATTCTCTGCGACAACCAAACGAAATTGATAGAACAAGATAATAAAGCGGAAAAGTTGTGCTATGGCATTTATTAAACAGACGATAAATTGAATACAATATTCTTCCAAAAAACGGGAAGTAGAGATACGCTGAAGAGGAAACAACGGAAATATTGGAAACAAAACGTTCTAAGTCTTGCTCCGCTAGTCTAGCCTCCTAAGTCCTAAGTTCCCTAAGCTAGCAGGAATTCTCTAAAACCCTAGATTTCGGATTTGGTCTCTCTCTCGATGATTTTTGCTCTGCCTTTCTTCCTCTCCCAAAGCTCCTTTATATACTCCTTCTTATGACGGTCTATTCTCCTTCTGGGCCGCAAGGCGGGATTTTTTCCATTTTCGTCGACCTTCATGTTTATCGGGAAACTTGACATTTATCTTCGGGAAACTTGACATTTATCCATCCGGAAATTTAGCATTTATCTTGTTGCGTAAAGATAAACGTAAAATCGTTGTACCTATCCTTGATAATCGTAAATGTGTTGTCCGATCGCGTTTGGTCCCTTTCGGGCCGTTTCTAGGACTTCCGCTGTTCTCTACGATTTCTTCAGAAGATCTTCAATCCTTCGTAGAGTTGAGATGCGTGGTGTTTTAGATAACCATCATCGTTTCGTATGAATAATTTAAAATCTTCTTTTCCGTTGATATCTTACGCGTTTCCGAAGTGTTTCCGACGGTTTTTCGTTCAGAGTAAGAACGGGAGTTTTGTACGCGGAATCCCAATGACTCATTCCGCGAGGACTCGGGAAAGACTCAAAGCACAGATTACTGACGGCCGGGGCCTGGAACTCGTGCACAGAAGATTGTCGCTCGAGGACCCGAAGCAGCGCGGGCGCTAATGCGCTTGGCGCCCGGCGCCTAGAGGCAGCACGGGCGCTAGGTGCCCGGCGCCTAGAGGCAGCACGGGCGCTAGGCGCCCGGTGCCTAGAGGCAGTACGGGCGCCTAGCGCCCGGCGCCTAGATGCAGCACGGGCGCTAGGCGCCCGGCGCCTAGATGCAGCACGGGCGCTAGGCGCCCGGCGCCTAGAGGCAGCGCGGGCGCTAGGCGCCCGGCGCCTAGAGGCAGCGCGGGCGCTAGGAGCCCGGCGCCTAGAGGCAGCGCGGGCGCTAGGCGCCCGGCGCCTAGAGGCAGCACGGGCGCTAGGCGCCCGGCGCCTAGAGGCAGCACGGGCGCTAGGCGCCCGGCGCTTAGAGGCAGCGCGGGCGCTAGGCGCCCGGCGTCTAGAGGCAGCACAGGCGCTAGGCGCCCAGCGCCTAGAGGCAGCACGGGCGCTAGGCGCCCGCCTAGAGGCAGCACGGGCGCTAGGCGCCCGGCGCCTAGAGGCAGCACGGGCGCTAGGCGCCCGGCGCCTAGGGGCAGGTTGCGGTCGGCTGCTTGGTTCCTTCGGTTTGCGGGTGTTCGTGCGCATCCTTCAGAGGATTTTTCGTATGACAAATAGACTTAGCCGTTGATTTCGAGATAACCGTTTTTGACCCCAACAGAAATCCTTAGCCTTGGATATTTTTCTCCAACAGTTTGCCCCTTATTCCTTGATTGCTTCGTAGGAATCAAGGGATAACATGTAGTCTTGGATCTTGGTACCATTTCTTCAAGCAGGAGAAGGGCTAATACCTTTTTGTATCTTAAGATAAAGTATGGAACCATCGTTGGCCCTTTCGTCATAGGTCCGCAAAAATTGTTCTCGCCGGAGGCCTTGGACCCTCATTTTTTAGGTAGAGATAGTTAAAGACGGGATGGGCTTTTTCAAGGGAAGCCCATCATCGGTTCAGCTTCCGCTTGGCGCCCATTTGTGTGCGTGGTGAGACGATCGAGGCGCGTGGACTTCAAACTAGGGTTTCTTCCTTTTTCTTTGATCGAAGCCGAGTTTTTCTTCATTTCTTCTTTGCCTTCTCTAGAGCTTTCTTCTCGGCGACTTCCTTTCCCGGAGACTCTTCTTGTTTTCCACAGGTAGCCGTCTTTCTTTCTCCTCTTCTTATTAAAAATGTCGAATGAATCCCTTAGCAAAACCCTAGAAACCTCTCCCGTAGTTAGGTCTAGGACCTCCTCTTCTCAATCTCCTATAATCGAGACAATGGGATCCCGCATTGTTGAGGTTGAGGACGCCTCTACTGGGGGCAGAGCTGGTAAGCCCTCGTCATTGGGTCCGGTTTCATCGATTAAGGAGGAGGACGTAGAGGGATGGAGAAGGAAGTATAATCTTCCTCGGGATTTGGTCATCCGGGTCCATGATCCATCGGATAGGATCTCAGACTTTGGGGTCGACGAGGTCCCGATTTATGAGGCATACTTCGAATCAGGCTTTCGCGATCGGGTTCCTTCGTTGATCGCCAAGTTATCGGAGTTCTTCGATATTTCTCCGGGTCAGCTGACTCCTCCGGCCTGAAGAACACTCATAGCCATCCAGAATCTAGGCGAACTGGAGGGTCTGATGTTGGGTTTGAACGAAGTTCTTTACTCGTACTCTGTCTCAACCCTGCCTGGATCAGAGGGGAAATATTACCTCCGTCCTCGTGGTAAGAAGGCATTGGTTCAGGAGATTGAGAAGAAGGCGAGGAAAAGTCATCATGTTTTTAGTGGTAAATGGGAGGAGAGGTTCGCCTTTGCGCTTCTTCCAGGCTCCCCTTCGGTTTGGCACGTAGCGGGTAGGTTAAATCGTTATAAGCTCTGGTCTTGACTCTGATAGTCACTCATTTGTTTTGCCATTGCAGGTGTATCTGTTCCAGCGGTACCGGAAGGGAAGGAGGTAGCCGAACGAGTGTTTGATCTGCCAGTTGAACGTCGTCAAGTCATCTACCTTCTGAGTCGAGAAGTTCTTGGTCGCTGCAGCATTTGGGGTAAGCTCATAGTATTTCTTTTTGTCTTCGTTATTCAGTCATTGAATTTGCGGATTTTTCTTTGCAGGGAACATGTCTGGACCTTCAGGAGACGGCTCCATGGATGCTTTCAAGAAAGCTTGGGAGAATCTTTCCGCTAAGAAGACTCCTAAGGATATTGTCGTTTCGGGGGATGATGATGTTCAGATTACGGGGAGCCTTAAGCGCAAAGGGTCTAACACTCCAGCTCCTACCGTTTCCAAGAGGAGAACTCGTTCTTCGACCCCTACAATCTCTGGTGTGGACTTGAAGCCGGTGTTAGATGATCTCTCTACCAGGGTCTTTCCGGGAAGTGTGTGTAACCTTCCTGCTGACGATCTTCCCAAAGCCGTTAACTCTATCCAGCTCGACCTCCTTCAGGTATGTTGACGTGTTTCTGTTATTATTTTTGTCTCGTAGTGCATTATGATGACTGTGTTATCCTATTTGCTGCAGCTTATGTCTCAGGTTCATCACCTCAAGGACATGGTGAATGAAGACACTTCTAAGGAGATTGAGGCTCTGAAGGCTCCGCTTCGCGAGGAGAAAGACAAAGGTTTGGCGCAGGGGAAAGAGCTTAAATCTCTTCAGCTAAGGTTGAAGAAGTCTCAGGAGCTGGAGGAGAATGCTGCTACCGAGCATGTCGTGCTGACGTCTAAGCTGGATGCGGTGAGGGGAGAGCTGGAGGAGCTGAAGAACGAGAAGAATTCCTTTGAAGACGAGAGGATAATGGCGGTGAGTGGGGCTAAGATGGTAGCTCGCTGGGAAGTGATGAGGGATTATCTGAAAGGGCAGACTGATAAGTGGGACTTCGTGGTGGAGTTTGAACGCTACAAGATGGTGAAGGAGTCTGAGGCTAAGCTTCGTGGGTTGCCTCCTCCTTCGTATGATGATGAAACACTTATCCCCGTGAAGGAGACTGCTGAGGTGGATCCACCTGCTCCCGTGGATGATCCAGCTGCTGCCCCTGAGGCTTAGACTTTCTTCTCCTGTTTTTTGTTGAACTCTTGAGCCCGATGGGCTATTGTCGTATTTCCGCCCTTCGGGGCTTTGTTTTCAGACTTGGGCCATCGTGTCTTTTTGTTTTAAGACTTATGGCCCTTCGTGGTCTTTATCTATTTCCTTTGTGCATCTGTAGACGTCACTCGAGGCTTTGCTTGGTTGTTGGTTTGAGGTTATGGGCCGAAGGCCGACCATAACCCTTACGAGGAGTCATAGTCTAGGACTTGAATCCTGTTAGCGACTTGAAAATGCCGAAGCATTAGATCTTGTAATCCTGGGCCCTGAGGCCTTACTTTGAACCCGGGAGTTCTTCCCGTCTAATCTTGAAGGGTTAAGAGCCTTTAGGTTCTCTGGACCCTTAGGTCTTAGGAACCTTGAGGTTCTTTGGTACCCTTAGATCTTTAGGAACCTTGGGGTTCTTTGGACCCTTAGGTCTTGGGAACCTTGAGGTTCTTTAGACCCTTAGATCTTGGGAACCTTGAGGTTCTTTGGACCCTTAGGTCTAAGGAACCTTGAGGTTCTTTGGACCCTTAAGTCTTAGGAACCTTGAGGTTTTTTGGACCCTTAGGTCTTTGGAACCGAAGGTCTTTGGGCCCGAAGGTCTTTGGACCCGAAGGTCTTTGGACCCTTAGGTCTAAGGAACCTTGAGGTTCTTTGGACCCTTAAGTCTTAGGAACCTTGAGGTTTTTTGGACCCTTAGGTCTTTGGAACCGAAGGTCTTTGGGCCCGAAGGTCTTTGGACCCGAAGGTCTTCGGACCCGAAGGTCTTCGGACCCGAAGGACTTCGGACCCGAAGGTCTTCGGACCTGAAGGTCTTCGGACCCGAAGGTCTTCGGACCCGAAGGTCTTCGGACCCGAAGGTCTTCGGACCCGAAGGTCTTCGGATTCCAAGGTCTTCGGACCCCAAGGTCTTCGGACCCCAAGGTCTTCGGACCCCAAGGTCTTCGGACCCCAAGGTCTTCGGACCCCAAGGTCTTCGGACCCCAAGGTCTTCGGACCACAAGGTCTTCGGACCCCAAGGTCTTCGGACCCCAAGGTCTTCGGACCCCAAGGTCTTCGGACCCCAAGGTCTTCGGACCCCAAGGTCTTCGGACCCCAAGGTCTTCGGACCCCAAGGTCTTCGGATCCCAAGGTCTTCGGACCCCAAGATCTTTGGACCCCAAGGTTTTTGGACCCGAAGGTCTTTGGACCCGAAGGGCTCTGGACTTTTATGCTTTTGGGGAGTATTTTTGCCTCAGACTCCTTCACCATCTCGTACACAGCCTTCGGGTCCGAAGACCTTCGGGTCCGAAGACCTTGGGGTCCGAAGACCTTTGGGCCCGAAGGTCTTTGGACCCGAAGGTCTTTGGACCCTTAGGTCTAAGGAACCTTGAGGTTCTTTGGACCCTTAAGTCTTAGGAACCTTGAGGTTTTTTGGACCCTTAGGTCTTTGGAACCGAAGGTCTTTGGACCCGAAGGTCTTTGGACCCGAAGGTCTTCGGATTCCAAGGTCTTCGGACCCCAAGGTCTTCGGACCCCAAGGTCTTCGGACCCCAAGGTCTTCGGACCCCAAGGTCTTCGGACCCCAAGGTCTTCGGACCCCAAGGTCTTCGGACCCCAAGGTCTTCGGACCCCAAGGTCTTCGGACCCCAAGGTCTTCGGACCCCAAGGTCTTCGGACCCCAAGGTCTTCGGACCCCAAGGTCTTCGGACCCCAAGGTCTTCGGACCCCAAGGTCTTCGGACCCCAAGGTCTTCGGACCCCAAGGTCTTCGGACCCCAAGGTCTTCGGACCCCAAGGTCTTCGGATCCCAAGGTCTTCGGACCCCAAGATCTTTGGACCCCAAGGTTTTTGGACCCGAAGGTCTTTGGACCCGAAGGGCTCTGGACTTTTATGCTTTTGGGGAGTATTTTTGCTCGCTCTCTGCTGCCCGGAGGTGAGCCACTCTCGATCTAAATTGAGAATTCGCACTGTGCTACCCGTGGGCATAGGCCATTCTCGAAATTCTCAATGCTGTACTCTACCTTTCTGCAATAAGGTCACTCTCAGAGTTATTGTGGTCTGGGGTGGGTCCCCCCGCAAGGTTCTGTCAACCCAGACACACTACCTTCCACGTCTGGATAGGTATTAAATTGTTTGTGCTTAACCGGTTATTTGCACTTTGCTCCCTGCATATCAGCCGCCAGAATCTGATTGCAGTACTTGGCTGTGTACGTCATGCCCCCAGCGTGCGTTTAGCTTACAGCGTATTTCACGAGGGTTTGAATGGCACTAGTACGTGGTCCCCGCATAACTCTTGGCTATAGGCCTTTACGCGGGGCCCTATCGCACAGACATCGGCTCAGGGCTGATCAGACCCCTTCCATATCTGTCTGTACCTATGGTGAGTAGCCTCACCAGCTAGGGGGCTAGCTAAGATCTGAGGTCCCGAAGGTCCCTGATCCAGCTAATATGCCCCTTTAAGTATATTGGTGTTTCCTTAACTCCCTTTAGTCGAAACCAAATGTATTTTATAAGCCTAGTCCGAGGACGTTCTCGTTATACATAGGAGTAGGAAAACCAAAATACTTAAATATATAATAGTATATATAGAGCTCGACCCGAAGATCTTGCCTTTAGAAATGATAGAATTTGAGGTGCAAGGCGTTCCTGCTGTCGGGTTGTACCTTGCCTGTGCTGTCTTGCAGCTTGTAGGCTCCTGCCCCTTGCACCCCTATTACCTGATAGGGCCCCTCCCATCCGGGGGCGAGTTTTCCGGCTGATTTGTCTTTTGTGTGGTTACAGACTCGCCTTAAGACCCAGTCTCCTTCTTGGAAGGTTCTGGATCTCACCTTCTTGTTGTAACTTTTGGCTACCTTTATTTGGTACGATGCGTTTCTCAGGCGGGCTGCTTCTCTTTTCTCGTCTAGGAGGTATAGCCTTAGGTACACCAACTCATCGTTCTCCTTGGGAGTTAGGATGTTGGAGATCGTGGTCTTGACATGTACCTCGGTTGGTATTGCTGACTCGGTGCCATAGACGAGTGAGAAAGGGTTTTCTTGGGTAGCTGTTTTTGGAGTTGTTCGATAGGCCCAGAGGACTCCGTGTAGCTCTTCTGCCCATCGCCCGTGAGCCTTCTCCAAGCGCTTCTTGAGCATGTTCACCACCGTTTTGTTGGTTGATTCTGCTTGTCCGTTTGACTGGGGGTGTCTCGGCGCTGAATATGAGAGTTTGATATCCCAATCTTTGCAAAAGTCTTGAAAGTCGTTGCTGGTAAATTGGGGTCCATTGTCTGTGACAATCTCCTGAGGTGCTCCGAAGCGGGTTTTTATGTTTGTCCAGATGAATTTCCTGATCTGGAGGTCCGTGATTTTTGCCAAGGCTTTGGCTTCTACCCATTTCGTGAAGTAATCGGTCATTACTAGGAGGAAGACCTTTTGCCCCGGCGCCATTGGGAATTTCCCCACGATGTCCATGCCCCATTTCCGGAAGGGCCAAGGGGAGCTTAGGGATTTCAGGTTCTCTGGTGGTAAGTTGGAGATTGGGGCGTGTTTCTGGCATTGGCTGCAGGTTTTAGCCTGCTTGAGGGAATCCTTCGCCATAGTAGGCCAGTAATAACCGGCCCTTCTTGCCCTGAGGACCAGGCTTCGTCCGCTGGAATGTGAACCGCATTCCCCATCGTGGAGTTCTTCCAATATTCGTGTGGCTTCTCTAGGGGATAGGCATCGTAGGTAGTGTGAGAGACAAGGTTTCACTTCTTAGATTTAGGTTAGGTTGAGAGATAATGAATCGTGGGCTGAATCCCGTAAGTAAGCTTAATGAATGAATACGTTTGTATTGATGATCAAAGAGTATTACAAAAGGTGTTTATGATGATTACAAGGAGAGTGCGTAATGTATTTAATCTAATCTGATAGTTGTTGTATCTATAGAGATGGATCCCTATTTTGGATCTTCTCTGTCTTTATATAGTCCAGGTCTCGTCGATAGCTCCTTAACTGATCCCCGAAATACACGGCTTCAGTTACGTACTTGCTCCAGGTTCCTCTTGACCGAGTCTCCGAAGTATCAGCTCCTGTTATAACGTGACCTCCATTATGACGACTTCCAGGTTCAGTCTTTGATTCAGCTTCCAGCTCGTACTAATGTGATGGGCTTTACGCGGCCCACTCGGCAGCTTACATTTTACCGTGACCTCACCTGAGGGTCATATTCGGGTCCAACAGTTGCCCCCAGCTTCCGAATAAAATCTTTTGTCTCGGAAGCTAGAATCCAGCTACCGACCTTATCTTTTCGTTAAAGTCATGATTAGTTCTTATCTTGTTTAGATTCGGTTTATCCGATCTAACGGTCCTTATCACGTTAACCAAAATCAACGGTTCAGATGGAAGAAGTTTGAAATGACGTTTCCGGATCTCGAGAGTTGATGAGATATAAAGCTGCGAGCATTAACTTCTACGCCTCCCACTTTCTCCACGCCTCCGTTCAGTTTCCCAAGGTAACTTCCCTCTCCTCTCGGTTATTTTTACTGCATTTTCTTTCTTTTTTTTTTATCTTTCTCGTTACTTCTCTCTGCAAATTCTCTCCCAAACCTTGCAATCGATTTTCTTCTTGATCTTCCCCATATCATGAACCCTCCGAAAGAAGTTTCCGGCGAGTCCGGGATGCCTCCCTCTGCCTCTGGGGCTAAACTACTGAAAGTTAAGCAAGAAGTCGGAGCCAAGATGAAGGGGAAAAAGAAAGCCAGAGAGACGGTCGCAACCAGGGTCTCTAAGAGGAAGAAGAAAGATGATTCCGGCGGGTGCAGCCTACACTTGCCGTCGTTGCTGGACAGTCAAGACGTAGTCAACCTCATGACTCAAGCTCTTGGCTCGAAGGAGCTTGGCCGTGCCTGTAGCTCCGACGAAACCCCTGAGACTGCTCCGGAGGGTTGGTTCTGTTGTCACGAGAAGTTTATCTCCAAGTCTCACTTGAGATTTCCTCTCCCGACTTTACTGCTAGATCTACTAGATCATTACCGATTAGCCCTCCCTCAACTCTGTCCCTCGATTATCCGTGTGATTAACGGCTTCATCACTAGGTCCAAGGAAGAAGGGGTTAGCGTTGGTCTTACCGAGCTCATGAGCCTCTTCTCTTTGAAGGAAAGTGCTTCCAAAGAAGGCGGTTCCGGGACTTACTACCTCTCTAGTCGTCCCAACCACGTGATCTTTAGATTCTCCAGTAGCGATGATGACTGGAGGAAGAAATATTTTTATGTCAAGGTTGATCCTTTGACGGTTCCCGCTGGTCGGAACCTCAGGGTCACTTGGACTAACCCATCTGGTTAGGAATTCTAGGAGTATCCTTCTTCCTATTTTGTTTATTTACGGTTGATTAACCTTTTTTGTTTCTGATTTTTTCTTTTGCAGAGATTGAGGATCCTCCGAAGCTTTCTACCAAGCTTACTAGAGCTTTATACCGCAAGTTGCTTCAGACTCCTTGTTCCTGGACTGCTTATACCACATCTCGAATAGGTGCAGCCAGGTTCCCAGACATCTACAACGCCTCTTTTCAAGATCCCATTCCTGCTGAGAACCTTGAGGGTAAGTTCAGACTTGAACTCTTTTTTTTTACTAGTCTTGTCGTTTGTGAAGTTTTCACTCTTATAAAAGTTTCCTTTATTCCAGTTTCTGCAGGGGACTCAGTTGTTTCAATTTCAACCGGTGCTAGCGCTTCAGGTACCAAAAAGACTAAGTCAGGTGACATGACTCTCAGGCCATCTTTTCGCTCTAGGGGTAACCCTTCGAAGGCTGCCAGTGTTTCCCGTGGGGGAGATAGGAGCCAAGGAGGGTCTTTCCTTAACTCAGTGAAGGACGTTTTGGATGATGGAATATCCAAACCTGTCGCTGAGGCTGCTCCTGCTGAGGTCACAGCTCAGGATGCCACTCTTATTCCTGAGTTCCCTGTGCCGGAGGCTGATCATCCGGCTCCCAAGGATACCTGCGAAGTTGAGCCGTCGAGGCACAAGAGGCCTAGGACTGATCAAGGCGGGGCTCCCACTCGATCCTCCTCCTCTTCCAGGGGAGGAACCGTTGGGTGGAGCTTTACCCATTCAAAGCCTGGGTCGATTTTAGATGATTCGTGGGGCTTAGCCGCGATACTGAGGCACCTGAAGAGGGTAGGATGTCCCCTTCCAGCGCTCAAAGACTTGACTAACCGGGAGGAGTATCTCGACATTGCCCATTGTATGGGTCAGGTGCGTGATCTCTACCCGTTCTTAGTTTACATTTTTTGGGAATAATACTCATCATCATTTTTTTGTTGTTGTCGTAGTTGGCTGGGGCTGTTAACAGGGCCCAGCTCGGGTTTGAGAATGCTCTGCGTGATGCCCCCGATGCTGGTGAGCTTGCTGAGGTTACCGAGGTGGTTAAGGCAGCCAAGGCTGATCTCGATCAGGCCCGGGCTCGAATCTCCGAACTTGAAGCCGAAGTTACGAGGCTGGGCTCGAAGGCTGATGCTCAACAAGGAAAGATTGAGAGCCAAGAGCTCGATATCCAGGTGAAGAGCAGGAGGATTAGTGACTTGGACTCTGCTCGAAGGATAGCTGAGCGCCAAGTTCGTGAGCTCGTTGCCTCATCCCAGGAGAGCCAGAAGAACAAGGAGGCCGAGGTCAAGCTGGCAGTCAGGGAAGGGAAGAAAGAGGTCGCTGAAGCTTATGGCAAGATCCTGGCCTGTGTTTAGGAGAAGTTTGCTAAGAAGAAGGAAGAGGTCAGTGCATTGGTGTATGCTCAGGAGCTCCAAGCCAACGTTGATCTCTTGAAGGACATGTTGAACAACAAGATCCAGAGTGTTGAGGAGGAATACAGCCAGCTGGTGGCTTTGTTGCCTGGTGCGACGACCGCGTATGAGAAGGCTCAAGTGTCTGACTTTTCAGTCAGCAAGCTTCCTCTTCCCCAGATCTCGGACAGCTCAGGTACTTTCGAGATTAACATGTTTAATCCGTCCTTTTCTGGGGAATATGGTTCTAATCTGGATTTAATGGCTCCTGATTCAGTTCCGATCGAGGCAGCTCAAGGAGGCAATGCTAACGTGGCTGAAGGAGAGGTTCCAGCGGGTGATGGTGAACCGATCCAAGACGAGAAAGAAGATTAAGAGCTATGGCTCTTTTAAGTTTATATTTCATGTTTTTCAAACTTTGGTTTAAGTTTCGTTTGAATTCTACGACTTTAGTGCCTGAGGAGGCCTTTAAACCTTTATCGTTATCTAGGATTTTAATAGCCTGGGGAGGCTTTTAAACCCTTTGTCAT
This sequence comes from Hirschfeldia incana, assembly GCA_026261945.1. NCBI lineage: Eukaryota > Viridiplantae > Streptophyta > Magnoliopsida > Brassicales > Brassicaceae > Hirschfeldia > Hirschfeldia incana. Next base: position 897,954 of record JABCMI010000056.1, read on the forward strand.
ATTTAAGACTTTGTTATTTTCATCTCGAGCTTTTGAGCTTGGTCGTGTCCTACTTTATCATAACAATTGCTGAATCAAATTAGGACTTTTATTATGAACGTTTTCTGCTTGATCAATGTTTGGTCATGATGACTTCGAAGAGAGGTCCTTGACGTTGTTTCGGAGAATCTAGGGACCTGGATCCAATTTGAAAGTTCTGAGACCTGACGTCCAGGTCTGTCGGGACCTGAGTTAGACTCATCGGGACCTGGGTTAGACTCATCGGGACCTGAGTTAATCCGAAGGATTTCGAGACCTTTGGAATGCGGTGAATGAAATCGAGGAATTTTGAGATTTGGTTGATTCTTTAGGATTTTAAGACCTTTTGATTCTTATGAGGATTTTAAGACCTTATTGATTTGCCAAGGATTTTAAGACCTTGGTTGTTGTTAAGGATTTTGAGACCTTATTGATTTGTCAAGGATTTTAAGACCTTGATTGTTGTTAAGGATTTTGAAACCTTATCGATTTGTCAAGGATTTTAAGACCTTGGCTGTTGTTAAGGATTTTGAAACCTTATTGATTTGTCAAGGATTTTAAGACATTGGCTCATGTCAAGGATTTTAAGACCTTCGTGGGTGTTAAGGATTTTAAGACCTTAGGTTATGTTAAGGATTTTGAGACCTTAGGTCCAGGTTCTCAAGGACCTGAATGTGTTCGAGATAATTGAGCTCAGGTCGCGGTTTAATGGGACCTGAATTCTCTCAGAGGGTTTTAAGACCTTTGATGCTTATGAAACTGAATTAATCGTCTTATTAGTGTCAGATATCAAAGAGTACATGATTCAGATTGTTTACATAGTAGCTTATTTTTGGGCTAAGCGTCCTTGGTGACACGTGCCGCTTTGGCTTAGATGATGAGATTGGTGAGAAGAGGTTGGGGCTGCACTCATGACAGAGTTGCCTACGTACCCAGTCAAGGGATCAAGCCAAACGTAGTTCAGGGAATTTGGGTACCTAATGATAGTATCTTTTGAGGTTCGTGGCGTTCCACGATCGGATTTCAGGTACCCCGGTTCGTACCTTCTGGAGTTTGTAAACTCCGGGTCGTACTATGTGGATGATTCGGTAGGGTCCTTCCCAGTTGGTTCCTAACTTTCCAGCTCCTGGTTCTTTAGTTCCTTCGAAGACCTTTCTGAGTACCAGGTCTCCTACAGCGAACTGCCGGGGCCTTACTTTGGAGTTATAGTGCCGAGCCATTGCTTGCTGGTAATTTTGAATGCGGAGCAAGGCTTGGTCTCGTCTTTCCTCGATTAAGTCGAGGCTATCCATCAGGAGCTGGTTGTTAGCTGCGGGGTTCGAGGTGCAGAGCTCCCGTCGGAGGCTGCCTGCGGTAGTTTCTGCTGGGACGACAGCTTCCATCCCGTAGGCTAAGGAGAAAGGAGTTTCCTCCGTAGCTTTTCGTGGGGTGGTTCTGCAAGCCCATAGTACTTCGGGTAGTTTTTCTGACCAGAGTTCTTTCTGAGCTCCTAGGCGTTTCTTGAGGTTGGCTAAGATCGACTTGTTAGCAGCCTCCGCCTGACCGTTACCTTGAGGTCGCCGAGGTGTTGAAAATGTGAGACGGATGTTCCACTTATCACAAAATTTTTTGAAATCGTGGGATATGAATTGTCCTCCGTTGTCGGTTACGATTTCGTATGGGACACCGTGCCTACATACAATGTTCTTCCAAACAAATCCTTCGACCTCAAATCTGTTTATTTGTTGAAAAGCTTCAGCTTCGATCCATTTCGTGAAATAGTCGGTTAGGACCAGGAGGTTCAGTAATTTCTTTCCTTTGCCTGACGGTACTAATGGACCTACGATATCCATAGACCACCTCATGAACGGGTAGGGAGCTGATATGTTAGATAGCTTCTCCGCTGGTTGGTATATGATCTGTGCATGCCTTTGGCATTTGTCGCATGATGAGGAGTAGACCTCGCAGTCCGCGATAATAGTAGGCCAGAAGTAACCTTGCCTTTTAATTCGGATAGCTAGAGCTCTGCCCCCGGAATGATTACCGCAGGAACCGTCGTGCATTTCCTTCATGAGTTTCATAGCTACTAGACCATGAACGCACTTTAGGTAAGGTCCGGAGACACTTCGTTTGTGGAGGGCTGACTCGATTATGCAATATCTTGCTGCTAAGGCTTTGAGTTTTCGAGCCTCCCATTTATTGGGTGGGATTTTTCCCTCGAGGATGTAATCCATGATCGGTATCCTCCAGTCTTCTCTTCCTACAACTTTGTTGTGAAGAGAGGAGGGAGGTTCCTGTTCGGGACCTGGTGTAGTGGTGCCCCCGGGGGTATTCGTTGGAACAGGCTCCAAGGGGTCTGAGTTCTGAAGAATATCTCCAATTCCTTCGTTGTCCCCAGTGGTTTGTGTTGTGTTTTTGCGAGCTGCGCGGCTTCTTGTTTGTACCTTGAGGACGAGTGGTTCCGAGGTTTCGGTGGTGCCCCCGGGGGTATTCGTTAAGTTAGGCTCAGGAGAGTCCGAACTTCGGTGAATGCCCTCACTTTGGTTGTGGTCCTCTAAGTTTTTGGTTGTATTGTTAAATGAGTGTTTTCTGAAGCTGCGTGCTCTGGTTTTAGGGAACCAAAATGTCGTGAAGATTTGGGTAGCTTCCGTAGGAAGGCTGTTATCCTCGACTTTTGCTTTTGACATGTTATCTAATTCAGCTTTGGTAGCTATGTCGATACTCGGTTTTTCGATTCCTTCCACGGGTATAATTCGTTTTACGAGAGGGTCGGACGTGGAGGCTAACGCAGCAAGCGCGTCTGCTGAAGAGTTCTCTCCTCGTGGGATTCTCGTTAGCTCGAACTTATTGAACTGTTTTGTCAGGCTTAAGACTACTTCGAGGTATGCCCCCATCCTTTCATCTCTTGTTTCGTATTCTCCGTGAAACTGGCTAGCTACTAGCTGAGAGTCACAGTAGGCGCTCAGCTCTCGGATTCCGAGGCTAAGGGCTAATTTTAAGCCGGCGATTAATGCTTCATATTCAGCTTCGTTTTTGGAGGCGTTAAATCCGAGTCTATAGGATTGTTCGATGGTTTCCCCAGCTGAGGAGGTTAATCTTAGACCGACGCCGGAGCCTTGTTTTGACGAGGCTCCGTCCACGTATAGGCTCCATTTTGGGACCTCTATCTCTTGGTCTAAATGTTCGGACGTGAGCTCGATAACGAAATCGGCAAGGACCTGAGCTTTTGCAGCTGCTCGAGGTCTGTATTCGATATCGTATTCGCTGAGTTCGATAGCCCATTTAGCTAGTCGTCCGGACTGGCTAGGACTATGCAAAATCGTTCGTAATGGATGTGAGGTCATTACGATGATTGAGTGTGATTGGAAATATGGTCGTAGCTTCCTAGCAGCTGTTACGACTGCTAGGGCTAGTTTTTCCATGGTAGGGTATCTCGTTTCGGCGTCTATTAGGCTTCTACTAGTGTAATAGACAGGCCTTTGTTCGTTTTGCTCTTCCCGTACTAGCACCCAACTAACTGCGGCTGCCGATACGGCCAGGTACATGTACAGTGGTTCCTCAGTTACAGGTTTTGACAGTATCAGAGGTTCCGAGAGGTATGCTTTCAGCTGTTTGAAGGCTTCTTCACATTTTTCGTCCCATAGGAACTTCTTATTATTTTTCAGGAGTTTGTAGAATGGGAGGCACTTGTCAGTGGACCTGGAGATGAATCTATTTAGTGCTGCGATCCGTCCAGTCAATCTTTGTACCTCTCTGGTCGTTCTAGGTGACGGCATTTCTAGGAATGTCGCTATTTGTTTCGGGTTGGCTTCGATGCCTCTTTCGGTTACGAGGTAACCTAGAAATTCGCCGGAGGGTACTCCGAAGGTACATTTAGCTGGGTTTAGCTTCATGTCATATTTGTTGAGGATGTCTAAGCATTCCCTTAGATGGGAAATATGGTCCTCTCCCATCGAAGATTTGACTAACATGTCGTCGATGTAGACTTCCATGGTTTTTCCAAGTTGTCCAGCAAACATTTTATTTACTAACCTCTGATAGGTAGCTCCCGCGTTTTTCAAGCCAAATGGCATAACCTTATAACAATAGGTTCCTCGTTCGGTTATGAACGCGGTTTTCTCTTGATCCTCAGGCTCCATCATAATCTGGTTATATCCAGAAAAGGCATCCATAAAGGATAGGAGCTGGTGACCAGCCGTTGCTTTGACTAGGCGATCGATGTGAGGTAACGGGAAGCTGTCTTTAGGACAGGCCTTGTTTAAGTCGGTGAAGTCTACGCAGATTCTCCATTTCCCATTTTTCTTTTTTACTACCACTGGGTTGGCTAGCCAATCGGGGTATTGAACTTCTCGGATTGATCCGGCCTTTGTTAGTCGATCAACCTCGTCGTTAACGGCTTGGGCTTTTTCAAGACCTAGCTTACGACGCTTCTGTTTGATCGGCTTGAAGGTGGGATCTACATTGAGCTTATGTGTGGTGACGCTGGGGTTTATGCCCTTCATGTCACTGGTGGCCCATGCGAAGGTTTTGACATTTTGTTTTAGGAATTCGATGAGCTCCTTTTTAGTTTCGGGAGGCAGCTCAGATCCGATGCTTACTTGTTTTTCAGGGTTCGAGTCGTCGATGCTAACTTTTTCGATGAGGTTCTTGGGAGGACCTCGGATATTCTGTTGCATTTCGCGACTCTCCTGGACCTGTAATTGCTATTGGGGGGAATCTTTTATGATCTCGAACCCTCCCAGGTAACAGATCCTTGAAATCTTTTGGCTACCATGTACGGTAACTATCCCATCGGTTGCTGGAAATTTCACGCATTGGTGATAAGTTGAAGCTACTGCTTTCATCTTATGAATCCAAGGTCTTCCAAGGATTGCGTGGAAGGGAGACGGTTTGTCGACAACTATGAAGTTGGTCATTTTCATGACTCCGCCAGCTATGACTGGGAGCTTGATGGTTCCCAGTGAGGTAGCTGTTTCTCCTGAGAAGCCCACAAGGTTGGATTTCTGGTCGACAATTTCGTAATCATCTATTTCCATTCCCTTTAATGCGTTATAGAAAATGAGGTCGACGGAGCTTCCGGTGTCGATCATGAGCTTAGGTACTTCGTAGCCTGCTATATTTAACGTTACGACGAGGGCATCGTCGTGAGGTCTGTCAAGGTTTGATGTCTCACTTTCCCAAAAAGAGATTTTAGTGTTAGACTCGGGTTTGGTCGGTTTAGACTGAGTATTGGACACAGCTTTCCGTAAGTGACTTTTAATAGAGTTAACGGAGTCTTGGCATGAATCGGACCCTCCAAGGATGTAATCGACCCTTGAGTCGGGGCTCGATTGGGGAGGTGTTTTATTAAAGAGAGCTTCAATTTGAAGGCTTTTTCCTTGGGGGAATTTCCCAAGGATCATTTCGACTCTCTTCTTGGGAGCGGGAGGTGGCGAATCTGTTTCCTTTTCAGGTGACCTTTCGCGTTTCGGGGAGTCATCACGGGGACCTCTCTTTTGATAAGGCTGTGGTTTTTTGAGGTCCACATCTTTTATTTCTCCGGCTGCAAATTTAGCAGCCAGTTGTCGTTGGAGGTCCCAACACTCTTCGGTTGAATGTCCTTTTCGATCATGATAAGAGCAATGTTTGCTCTCGTCATAGCCTTTGGACCAGGGGGCTTTGCCTGTTGCGGCGACAGGTTTTTCTTCCTTGTCATCCTCGATTACATAGGAGTGCTCTCCCTGAGTCTGGTTATTTCGGGAGCTTCCTCTTTTATGAGGTCCCTTCCCGTCGGAGGTTTCGCCTTTCGGGTGATTCTGGGATTTTCTGTGGAGTTTATCTAACGCCGCAGTTTCTTCCTCCAAGGTAATGTATCTAGAGGCCCTGTGGAGGGCGTCGTCGATAGTTGGAGGAGGATTTAGCGTCAGCTCCGAGAAGAGGCCTGATTTGTACCAGAGACCTCTCCTGAGGGCTTCGATAGCTACGTGATCGTTAGGGTTCGAGAGTTTGGTTCTTACTGCCCTGAATTTTTCGATGTAGACTCGCAATGAGTCTCCCAGTCCTTGTCTGATCTTCCAGAGGTCAGCTTCGGAGGCTTGCTTCATGATGTGGGTTGAATATTGTTTCATAAAGGCGTTAGCTAGCTGATCGAAGCTGTCTATAGAGTTTGGTTCTAGACTAGAGAACCATTCTAGAGCTGTTCCAGTCAGGTTTTCAGCAAATGATCTGCAATATCCTGCATCGCATTCTTCCTTCGTGAAGTGAGCTTTTACGATCGCTAGCTGGAAGGCTCTTAAATAAGCCTTTGGGTCTGTGTTTCCATCGTACTCAGGGATCTTGATTTTTCGAGTATCTCTTATGTAAGAGTTAGCGATTCTGTCGGTAAATGGAGTTCCACGAGTCTCTTCGATTAGGCTCTCGATTTCGGGAGCTGAGCTCGTTGCTTTGTGAACCTGAGCTCCCAGTTTCTGGAGAGCTGCGTGGGTTCGCTCCATGTATCTGCGAATCGCGTCAGGTCCCTCGAAGGGAAGGACATTTGGATCGTTTTCAGGTGTTCGGCGCACAGGTTCCTGGCGGAACCTGACTTGATCATTTTCCCAGTTAGCTGGCGAAACGGATCGTTCGTTCGTCCTCAGGTTCCGAGCGAGATTAGTGCGAAGAGCTGCAGGATCAACATCCGTTCTTTGAAATCCGTCGGCATTTGGGGTTGAAACCCTAGTTTGGAACACCGGAGCAGATGTTCTGCCCCCGGACGGAATGTTGGTTCCTGCTCCAGACCCCGAAGGAGGTAGCGGTGGAGGCAATCGAGTGCTCCCAGCGGTGTTTCAATCGGGCGCGGAGCTCGTCGTCGCTACGTTGCTCCCCATGGTGCTGATGACTGGTGGGACAAACGCAGGAGCTGTCCTAGCGCGAGGCGTTTGGAAAGCAGGTTCCTGACCGTCTGCTCCAGAACTATCAAGGGAGAAATTCAGACGCTCTCGAGGGAAGAAGGGGTCAGCTATTCGTTCATGGAACGTGATCCCTCTTCCCTGATGGACGGATGGTTGGGTTGTTGCGGATTGAGATCTGGTTATCTCTTCGAATTGCTGCTGCCGTTCGGCTAGCTGTTGCACTGTTCGCTCGGTTTGTTGAGCTTTGTCTACTAACTGGAGCATCATCTGTCGGATCTCAGAAAGCTGAGCTTCCGTCTGGTTCGGAACGGATTGGTGCGATGTGTTATTGAGGGCTGAGGACCCAGAGTTGGTCCCTCCGGGGGCTCTCAAGTTATTTGCCCCCGAAGCAGTGCGATTCGGTGAGCTATTGCTCAGGTTCGATTGATCGGGGTTAGATGGATTAGTTCCATCGAGTGGATTCATCTTTAAGCTTTGGAGAAAGGGATTCGATTAATTGTCCCCACAGACGGCGCCAATTGTGAGAGACAAGGTTTCACTTCTTAGATTTAGGTTAGGTTGAGAGATAATGAATCGTGGGCTGAATCCCGTAAGTAAGCTTAATGAATGAATACGTTTGTATTGATGATCAAAGAGTATTACAGAAGGTGTTTATGATGATTACAAGGAGAGTGCGTAATGTATTTAATCTAATCTGATAGTTGTTGTATCTATAGAGATGGATCCCTATTTTGGATCTTCTCTGTCTTTATATAGTCCAGGTCTCGTCGATAGCTCCTTAACTGATCCCCGAAATACACGGCTTCAGTTACGTACTTGCTCCAGGTTCCTCTTGACCGAGTCTCCGAAGTATCAGCTCCCGTTATAACGTGACCTCCATTATGACGACTTCCAGGTTCAGTCTTTGATTCAGCTTCCAGCTCGTACTAATGTGATGGGCTTTACGCGGCCCACTCGGCAGCTTACATTTTACCGTGACCTCACCTGAGGGTCATATTCGGGTCCAACAGGTAGGGCCCTGAGAAGGACCTTCTATGTAATTTTCCCTCCGAAATGCAATATATGGCTGCTTGTCTCTTGATCTTCCGGCTCTCCTCTCGGTTTTCAGGTAGGACGTCGTCTCTCAGATAGTTGGTGATAGGGGTCATCCAGGTTTCTCTTTCGTCTACTACCGCCACTTCTTCCGGTTCTGCCTCTTTCTGGGTTGCTGGCCATTGTAGGACCAACAAGGAGATACTTATATGTTCCTTGGTTTCTAATGAGGAACCCTAGTTTGCTAGAGCATCGGCTTGGGAGTTTTGTTCCCTAGGTATCTGAGTAAGCTTGCAGCTTGTGAACTGGTCTAGGAGGCGCTTGGCCACCGATAGGTACCTGATCATACTCGGGTCCTTGGCTTGATAATCCCCTTGAACTTGGCTGATGATGAGCTGCGAGTCACTGAAGATCTGGATGTCTTTTACTCCCATTTCCCTAGCTAACTCTAGACCTGCTATTAAAGCCTCGTATTCTGCCTCGTTGTTTGTTGCTTTAAAGTTGCAACGTACAGCCCTTGAGGCCGAATCTCCCGTAGGGGAGGTTAGGACCAGTCCTACTCCTGCGCCTCTTACGTTGTTGGAGCCATCCACGTGCAGGGTCCATTGACCCTGCTCTGCTTCTTTTCTCAGGAGTGTAGCTTCTAGATCTGGTTCTGGAAGTGTAGAGGGAGAGAATTCAGCCACAAAATCAGCTAGGACCTGGGACTTGATAGCGGCGGCTGGGCTGAAGATCACGTCATACTCTCCCAATTCTACGGCCCATTTCGCCAACCGTCCTGATACCTCGGGTTTATGAAGGACCGCTTTGATGGGGAATGAAGTGACTGCCACAACTTGATGGGACTGGAAGTAGGGACGTAGCTTTCGGGCCGCGACCACCAGGGCGAGGGCTAGCTTCTCTAGTTGGCTGTAGCGATTTTCTGCGTCTAGCATGGATTTGCTAACGTAGTATATGGGATGCTGCCTCCTTTCCTCCTCTCTTACGAGGACCGCGCTAACTGCGTGCTCGGACACAGCTAAGTAAAGCAATAGGGTTTCTCCTTCCAATGGTTTGGACAAGAGTGGTGGGGTCGTGAGATAGGCCTTGAGGTCGGATAGCGCGACTTTGCACTTCTCTGTCCACTTAAGATCTTTGGGGTTCTTTAATGTTTCAAAGAAGGCATGGGACTTGTCAGAAAGCCTGGAGATGAACCTGCTGAGGGCTGCCATTCTTCCTGTAATTTTCTGGATCTCTTTGACATTTCGTGGGGGAGGAATCGCCTGGATGGCCCTGATTGCTCCGGATTTGCTTATATGCCCCTGTGGGTGACTATGTATCCCAGAAATTTCTCGGAGCTAACTCCAAAAGAGCATTTAGAGGGGTTGAGCTTCATATTTTATTTCCTCAAGGTGGCGAATGCTTGCTGAAGATGCGAGATATGATCTTCCGAGTCAAGGGATTTTACCAGCATGTCGTCGATGTAGACTTCCATGGTTTGGCCTATTTGATCGGCAAACATCGTGTTGACTAGCCTTTGGTAGGTGGACCCAGCGTTCTTCAGACCAAACGGCATGACCTTGTAGCAGTAGATGCCCCTGGAAGTCATGAAGGACGTCTTCTCTTGGTCGTCGGGATGCATCAGGATTTGGTTGTATCCCGAGAAGGCGTCCATGAAGCTCACTAGTTGGTGCCCAGCAGTGGCATCAACTAGCTTGTCTATATGAGGCAAGGGGAATGGATCCTTTGGACAGGACTTGTTGAGATCCGTGAAATCGATGCAGACTCTCCATTTTCCGTTTTTCCTTTTCACAACCACCACATTGGCGAGCCATTCGGGATATTGTACCTCTCTTATGAACCATGCGTCGAGCAGGTTCTTGACCTCTTCGTTAATGATTTCATCTCTTTTGGGGGCGAACTTCCTTCTCTTCTGTCTGACTGGGGGATGCTCGGGATTCACTTGGAGCTGATGCATGATCTCGTCGGGGTCGATTCCAGGCATGTCTTCGTGGGACCACGCAGAGCAATCGGAGTTAGACCTTAGGAAGTCGATCAGTCTTCGTCTCAGATCCTTCGGCAATTTGGAACCTACTTTGAGGTTCCGTTCCGAGTTCCCTTCTACCAGGGGGATCTCATCCATGTCTTCAACCTCGGGTTCTTCGACGTAAGGAACGAGAGGTTGCTTATGTATTGCTATAAGGTTTGGGTCTTTCCCTTCAAGGTGGTTTGGTAGCAGGACCTAGAATTCTCTTGGTCCCCTCTGATGACCTTCACGCCCCAGGGAGTAGGGAATTTCACCAGTTGGTGAAGGGTTGACGGCACAGCTCCCATGTCGTGAATCCATGGTCTCCCTAGTATCACATTGTAGGATGACGGACAGTCGACGACCAAGAACTTGGTGGTCTGGTTTATCCCCTCGGTGTAGACTGGGAGGAGGACTTCTCCTTCGGTTTGCTTTATCTCTCCACTGAACCCTATGAGCGGAGTCGCTTTCCTCGTTAGTGTCTTAGGATCCAGCCCTAAATCCATGTAGGCCTAATGGAAGATGATGTTGCTGGAGCTTCCGTTGTCCACCAGTATCCGCTTAACCAGGCAATTGGCTATAACTAGCGAGATGACGAGGGCGTCATGATGGGGGACGAGTACCCGTTCATGTTCTTTCGCAGTAAAGCTGATCTCATCCGTCCCCAAGAGTGGGCACTTTGGAAGCTCGGTCTCTTGGCCATTCCTAGCATTACGAGTACTCCTTTTGGCTGCGGCGCTGCTGATTCCGCTTACTTCTGATCCTCCCGAGATGATGTGGATCACTCGTTCTTGTGGCGGAGGTAGTGCAGGGACAGCGTCGTTGGGGAGAGCGGGACCCTCTCTGTTGAGGAGGTCCTTTGCCTTGTCTGAGAGGAACTCCCTTAGATAACCCTTCTTGAGAAGCTCGGTTACTTCCAGCCTTAGGGCTATACAGTCTTCAGTGGTATAACCGTGATCGCTGTGGAACCCACACCATCTTTTAGGATTCCGGGTAGCGTCAGGGGACCTCATTTTAGGTGGCCACTTAACTTGTGGACCCATCTGCCTCAAGACTCCGATGAGCTCTGGCTTGGATATCGCTAGGTGGGAGATGCTGGGCCAAGTAGAAACCATCATTCCTTCGGATCGAGGTAGAGGGCGATGTTGGTATCTGCCCCTGCTCTTGGTGGATTCCCGGGAAGGCCGGGGTCGGATGGTTTCCTCACGCTCGTCCTTTGAAGGCCTGGAGGACTTCTGATCGTACTTGGAGGAGATCTTGGCCCTGCTCACGACGTCTTCTTCCCACCTTACTTGGGCCCAGGCGCGGGATAATACATCTGCCATGTCTCCGCATCTGTACTTCGTTAGCTTCTTGTAGAGCTCTTCCTCCGGAAGTAGACCTTTCTTGAAGGCTGAGATTGCTGTATCGGCGTTGCACTCGGGTATAGAGACCTTCTCCTGGTTGAAACGAGCTATGTAGGAGCGTAGGGATTCTTTTCTGTATTGTTGGATCTCGTAAAGGTCATCTGATTTCTTCTCCAGGTGGTGGCTACTGGCGAATTGTTCCACAAACTTGTCGCTGAGGGCGGCGAAAGATGCTATGGATCCCGTGGGGAGGTTGATATACCATTGGAGGGCAGGACCGGTTAGGGTTGACCCGAAGCCCTTGCACATGGTGGCTTCCCTTGCTTCTTTTTGAATAGCTACGGCTACCATGCGTTGCTTATACTGGCGATGTGGTTGTCAGGATCTCCGGTTCCCTCATACATCTTGATGCTCTGGAAAGAGAATTTGCGAGGCATCTCGACCGAAGCAATCTCCTTCACGAATGGTGTGTCGGAGTATGACCTAGGATCGCTTCTACGGATGGGGGGAGCTTCTCCGGGGAGCATTTCCACCATGGATTGGATGGTGCCGAATCTTTCGGATACCACCTTCTTGAGGTAAGCGGCTAGAGCTGGATCTGAGATCTCGGGATGGTCAGGTGAATACTCTTCGTCCTCTGTATCGGAGTCGTCTTCTTCTTCTTCCCGGGTTACGTCTCGAGTATTTTCTTGACCGCCGGGTTCGTCGCCGGGCTGTTGAGGCATTTCCTCGCCGTCGTGCGGGGTGTTGAGCAAAGCCATAGGTCGGACTCGGGTTCTGAACCGTTTCCGTTTGTTCCCTGCTGCCCCGAGGGATCGATTTTCTCGTCGGAGAGCGATGTTTTTGGCTTCCATAGCCTCTAGCTTCTCGACGCTTTGCTGAAGCTGCTTGGAGTGTTCCGCAAGTTGATCTTTTAGGTACTGAACTTCCTGGACGAGTTCCAGACCTGCAGGTGCGGTTTCCTGAGCCTTGTGAAGGTCGGTGCTTTGACTTTGAAGAGTTTCGAATCGGCTTAGAAGCTCCTTCTCCTTCGGGGTCAGATCAGCTTGGTTGGGATCGTCTTCACGTGCCATCGTCATGTAGTTGATTTACTCCCCTCCCTCTAGCGCCAAACTATTGTGATATTTTTGTGCAGGGTCGTTTTAGTACTACGGAACACTGGAAGACTACTAGATTTTGTGTGTATGTATGTGTTTAGAGAAGAGAAATTGAGGCAAAGAGATGTATTATTGAGTGATTTCGGGATTACAACGTATTGGGTGTATATACCCTAGTTTTATCGCCTAACTCTCTAATCTCTAAGCCCCAAAGTGTTGATCCCTTGTTCTAGGGTTTGGGTTCCCCTTTTATAGTTGATGTAAGTCGGTCAATCTTGGGCGGCCTCCATAATATTTGCGAATATATTACTTTCCCCTCGTTTTGGGAAACTTCCATATTCTTGCGGAGGATCGGATCTGTGGTCTTTTCGGCAGGGGCTAGGCCTTGGTTCCTCGTTACAGGGACTGGACCCCGGGTGTTATAAAATAGAGTTCGGGACTTGGTGCCTTCTGGTGGAGACTGGTCCCTTGAATAGAGGAAGGACCCTGGATCTCTTCCAAACGAGGGCCCGGAAGTCAAGGCCCCTTCGGAGGTTGGAGAAATCCTTAGCCTTGGATATTTTTCCCCAACAACCAGCTCCTGTCCTTTATGGACGCCTTTTCAGGATATAACCAGATCATGATGGATCCCGAAGATCAAGAAAAGACCGCATTCATAACCGAGCGTGGAACCTATTGCTACAAGGTCATGCCATTAGGTTTGAAAAATGCAGGAGCTACCTATCAGAGGTTAGTAAACAAAATGTTTGCTGGACAACTGGGAAAAACCATGGAAGTCTACATTGACGACATGTTGGTCAAGTCTTCAATTGGAGAGGACCACATCTCCCACCTAAGGGAATGCTTCGACATCCTCAACAAGTACGACATGAAGCTCAATCCGACTAAATGCACCTTCGGAGTACCCTCCAGCGAGTTTCTTGGTTACCTCATGACTGAAAGAGGCATTGAAGCCAACCCGAAATAGATAGCGACATTCCTAGAAATGCTGTCACCTAAAACGACCAGAGAGGTACAAAGATTGACCGGATGGATCGCGGCACTAAATCGATTCATATCCAGATCCACCGATAATTTCCTCCCATTTTATAAACTTCTGAAAAATAACAAGAAGTTCCTGTGGGACGAGAAGTGCGAAGAAGCCTTCAAACAACTAAAAGCTTATCTCTCGGAACCTCTGATACTATCCAAACCTGTAGTTGGAGAACCACTATATTTGTACCTCGCCGTATCGGCAGCTGCAGTCAGCGGGGTGCTAGTACGAGAAGAACAAAACGAACAAAGACCCGTTTATTACACTAATAAAAGCCTAATAGACGCCGAGACGAGGTACCCTACCATGGAAAAACTAGCCCTAGCAGTCGTAACAGCTGCCAGGAAGCTGCGACCTTATTTCCAATCGCACTCGATTGTCGTGAAGACCTCACAACCGTTGCGAACAATTTTGCATAGCCCTAGCCAATCCGGACGATTAGCTGAATGGGCCATAGAGCTCAGCGAGTAAGACATCGACTACAGACCCCGAGCAGCAGCAAAAGCTCAGGTCCTCGCCGATTTCATTATTGAACTATCATTCGAACACTAAGACCTGGAAACAGAGGTTCCGAAATGGAGCCTGTACGTAGACGGAGCCTCGTCAAAACAAGGCTCCGGTGTCAGTCTAAGACTAACCTCTTCATCCGGAGAAACCATCGAACAGTCCTATAGGCTCGGATTTAGCGCTTCCAACAACGAAGCCGAGTATGAAGCACTAATCGCCAGCTTAAAACTCGCCCTGAGCCTCAGAATCCGGGAGCTGAACGCTTACAGTGACTCTCAGCTAGTAGCTAGCCAGTTTCACGGAGAAAACGAAACAAGGGACAAAAGGATGGGGGCATACCTCGAAGTCGTCCTAAGCCTCACAAAGCAGTTTGACAAGTTTGAGCTAACGAGGATTCCGCGGGGAGAGAACTCTTCAGCAGAGCGCTCGCCGCGTTTGCTTCCACATTCGACCCTCTCGTAAAACGGATTATACCCGTGGAAGGAATCGAGAAGCCGAGTATCGACATAGCTACCAAGGCTGAGATGGATAGCAAATCGAAGAAAGAGACAGAGGATAACAGCCCTCCGACGGTAGCTACCCAAGTTCTCACAACATTATGGTTCCCAAAAACCATAATACGTAACGTTAGAAAGTACACCTCCCGAAACGCAATCCAAAACCCGGAGAACAATGACGAAAGCGAAGGTATTCCCCGAAGTTCATACTCCCTAGAGCCTAACTCTACGAATATCTCCGGGGGCACCATCCAGACCTCGGAATCACTTGTCTACAAAGTCCAAACGAGAAGCCGCTCCGCTCTTAAAAACTCATCTGGGGACGATATACAAACCCAAGGAGACAACGAGGAAATTGGAGATATTCCTCAGAACCTAGATCCTCCGGAGCCAACTCCAACGAATATCTCCGGGGGCACCACGACACCAGGTCCCGAACAGGAATCTCCCTCTTCTCTTCACAACAAAGTTGTAGGGAGAGAAGACTGGAGAATACTGATCATGGAATATATCCTAGAGGGAAAAATTCCACCCAATAAATGGGAGGCTAGAAAACTCAAAGCCTTAAGCGCAAGATATTGCATAATCGAATCATCCCTCCACAAACGAAGCGTCTCCGGACCTTACCTAAAATGCGTTCATGGCCTCGTAGCTATGAAACTCATGAAGGAAATGCACAACGGATCATGTGGGAACCATTCCGGAGGCAGAGCCCTAGCCATCCGAATAAAAAGACAGGGTTACTTCTGGCCTACCATTATTGCAGACTGCGAAGTCTACTCCTCGTCAAGCGACAAATGCCAAAGGCATGCACCGATCATACACCAACCTGCGGAAAAGCTATCCAACATATCAGCTCCCTATCCGTTCATGAGATGGTCCGTGGATATCGTAGGGCCACTGGTACCTTCAGGCAAAGGAAAGAAATTACTGAACCTCCTGGTCCTAACCGACTATTTCACGAAATAGATTGAAGCTGAAGCTTTCCAACAAATAACCAGATTCGAGGTCGAAGGGTTTGTGTGGAAGAATATCGTATACAGGCATGGCGTCCCATACGAAATCGTAACTGATAACGGAGGACAGTTCATATCTCACGATTTCAAAAATTTCTGTGATAAATGGAACATCCGCCTCACCTTTTCGTCACCTCGGGGACCTCAAGGAAACGGGCAGGCGGAGGCTGCTAACAAGTCAATATTAGCAAACCTCAAGAAACGCCTAGGAGCCCAGAAGGAGCTCTGGTCAGAAAAATTACCCGAAGTATTGTGGGCCTGCCGAACCACCCCACGAAAATCTACAAAGGAAACTCCCTTCTCCTTAGCCTACGGGATGGAAGCTATCGTCCCAGCAGAAACCACCGCCGGTAGCCTCCGTCGGGAACTCTGCACATCGAATCCCGCAGCTAATAACCAGCTCCTAATGGACAGCCTCGACTTAATCGAGGAAAGACGAGACCAAGCCATGCTTCGCATTCAAAATTATCAGCAAGCAATGGCACGACATTATAATTCCAAAGTAACGCCCCGACAGTTCGCTGTAGGGGACCTAGTACTTAGAAAGGTGTTCGAAGGAACTAAAGAACCAGGAGCTGTAAAATTAGGAACCAATTGAGAAGGTCCCTACCAAATTATCCAAATAGCAAGACCCGGAGTCAACAAGCTCCAGAAGGTACGAACCGGGGTACCTAAAATCCGATCGTGGAATGCCACGAACTTCAAGAGATACTATCATTAGATGCCCAAATCCCCTGAACTACGTTTGAGTTGATTCCTGGACTGGGTGCATAGGCAACTCCGTCACGAGTGCAGCCCCAACCTCTTCTCATCAATCTCCTCACTTAAGAAAAGGGGGCATGCGTTACCAAAAATACATAGCCCAAAAGCAGTTGCTGTATGACCAATTCGAATCATGTATCATCTATAATCTATTATCAATGAAACGATTAATTCCATTTCATCAACATCAAAGGTGTCAAAATCCTCTAAGAAAATTCAGGTCCCCTTACATCGGGACCTAAGCTCGTCAGCAATTTCGAATACATTCAGTTCCCCAAAAACCTGGACCTAAGGTCTTAAAATCCTTAACAAACTCCAAAGGTCTTAAAATCCTCATAAAACCCCAAGGTCTTAAAATCCTTAACAATCAACAAGGTCTTAAAATCCTTAACAAAAACTAAGGTCTTAAAATCCTTAACAATCAACAAGGTCTTAAAATCCTTATCGAAACCAAAAGGTCTTAAAATCCTAAAGAATCAACAAGATCTCAAAACTTCTAAACTTCATACGTTAAACTCCGAAGGTCTCGAAATCCTTCAAACTAACTCATGTTCCTATGAACCTAAATTCAGGTTCCTACGAACCTAGACGCCAGGTCCCAGAACCTTTCAAATCAGACTCAGGTCCCTAAATTCCATGAGCTAATATCAAAGACTCCTCTTCAAGGTCTTCATAACCGAATATCTACTAAACTAAACACTTGTCGTAAATAAGGACTAAGATCCTAATCCGATCCAATGATCGCGACACATGACTCATCCGAGATTCATGACCGCTATGTCTAAACAAAACAAAGTTAAGTTCAAGAGCTTAAAACAAAAAATATCCCTGACTTAACATAAGTGAGGGTTTAAAAGCCTCCCCAGGCTACTAAAATCTTAAACATGGATAAATGTTTAAAGGCCTCCTCAGGCGCTAAAGTTGTAAAACATAAACGAAGCCCTTAGGCAGAAGTCTTGAAAAACACAAAACGTAAATTCAAAAGAGCTTCAGCTCTCAATCCTCCTTGTCTTCCTGGACCGGTTCACCATCACCAGCAGGAACTCCCTCTTCAACCACGTTATCATCGCCTCATATAGCTGCCTCGATCGGAGCTAGGTCAGGAGCCATCAAACCCAAATTAGAACCATACTCCCCAGAAAAGGATGGATTAAACATGTTAATCTCGAAAGTAACTGAGCTTTCTGAGATCTGGGGAAGAGGAAGCTTGCTGACTGAAAAGTCAGAAACTTGAGCCTTCTCATACGCGGTCGCCGCTCCTGGTAACAAAGCCACCAAGCGGTTGTACTCCTCCTCAACACTTTGGATCTCATTGTTCAGCATATCCTTCAAGAGGTCAGTGTTAGCTTGGAGCTCATGGGCATAAACCAGAGCGCTGACCTCCTCCTTCTTCATAGCAAACTTCTCTTGAACACAGGCTAAGATCTTGCCGTAAGCTTCGGCGACCTCTTTCTTCCCTTCCCTGACAGGCAGCTTGACTTCAGCCTCCTTGTTCCTCTGGCTATCATGGGATGTGATAATAAGGTCACGGACCTGATGCTCGGCTACCCTACGAGCAGTCTCAAGATCACTGATCCTTCTGCTCTTCACATGTATATCGAGTTCTTGGCTCTCGATCTTCCCCTGTTGAGCGTCGGCTTTAGAACCTAGCCTCTTAACTTTGGCCTCGAGTTCCGAAATCCGAGCCCGGGCTTGATCAAGATCAGTCTTGGCTGCCTTAACCATCTCAGTAACCTGAGCTAGCTCACCAGCATTGGGGGCATCGTGCAAAGTACTCTCAAACTTGAGTTGGCCCTGTTAACAGCCCCAGCCAGCTGCAGTAAACGCAAAAATATATATATATAAATCGCATCAAGAACAGAAGGTACAAATGAAGCAAGGGCAGAATCATGTACCTGAACCATACAGTGGGCGATATCAAGATACTCGTCCCGGTTAGTCAGGTCCTTGAGTGCTGGTAGGGGACATCCCACCCTCTTCAGGTGCCTCATTATTGCGGCCAGGCCCCAAGGGTTGTCTAGGACCGACCCAGGTTTCGAATGGGTAAAACTCCACCCAACAGTTACTCCTCTAGAAAAAGAGGAAGAGGATCGGGAGGGAACCCCAACTTGATCGGTCCTAGGCCTCTTGTGTCTCGACGGTTCGACATCCGAGGTACCTCTCGGAGCCTGAAAATCAGCCTCCGGTATCGGGACCTAAGGGGAAGGAACAACATCCTGAGCTGTTGGCTCGGTGGGGGAAACCTCACAGACAGGTCCGGATCCTCCATCATCCAGAACCTCCTTCATGGAATCAAGGAACGATCCCACTTGGTTTTTGTCTCCACCACGGGAAACAGTAGCAGCTTTGGAGGGGTTACCCCTGGAACGGAATGACGGCTTGAGAGGCATCTCGCTGGGCTGAGTCTTTTCGGTTCCTGAAGCACTAGCACCGGATGAAATTGACACCACCGAGTCACCTTCGGAAACTGGAAAAGCAAAAATCTTTTAGAGACCTAGAATCTTAAGGAACAAAATTTAGATGTTAAAAATTGACGACTTACTTTCAAGATCCTCAGCAGGGATGGGATCCTGAAAAGAGGCGTTGTACTTATCAGGGAATCGAGCTGAACCTATCCGAGAGGTAGTGTAAGCCGCCAAATTACAAGGACTCTGATGCAGCTTGCGGAACAGAGCTCTGGTGAGTTTAGTGGAAAGCTTCGGAGGATCCTCAATCTCTGCAAATACAATCAAATAAAGCTAGTGAGCCATAGCTAGTGGAAAGCAAAAAAGACATGTCCCTAAAATTTCTAACCAGATGCACGGACCATGCGACCCTGAGGTTCCGACCCTCAGGAACCGTCAAAGGATCAATCTTTACATAAAAATACTTCTTTCTCTAGTCATCATCGCTACCGGAGAACCGAAAGATACATAAACTGGGCCGACCAGGGAGGTAGTAGGTCCCGGTACCACCCTCCTTGGAGGCACTCTCCTTTATGGAGAAAAGACTCATGAGCTCAGTGAGTCCAACGGTGACGCCCTCCTCTCTGGACCTAGTTATAAATCTGTTCATCACTCGGATGACAGAAGGACAGAGTTGAGAGAGGGCTAGCTGGTAATGATCGAGGAAATCCAATAAGAGGCTTGGCAGAGGGAATCGAAGGTGACTCTTGGAGATGTACTTCTCGTGGAAACAGAACTAACCCTCCGGAGCAGTCTCAGGGGTTTCATCGGGATTACAGGCTCGAGCAAGCTCTTTTCGGCCAAGGGCTTGAACCATAAGGTTGACAACGTCTTGGCTTCGTAGCAGCGAAGGCGAGTGAGGTCCGGAAGGGACGCTCCCACTATAATCATCCTTCTTCTTCCGTTTAGAGACTCTGGTCGCGACCGTCTCTCTAGCCTTCTTCTTATCTTTTCTCATCTTCGCTCCGACCTCCTGCTTGACTTTCAATAGTTTAGCCCTGGAGGGAGTAATTCCAGTTTCTCTGGAGCCTTCCTTTGGATGATCCATAAAAGGGGAGGATGAAGAGGAAAGTAGATTGAAAAAGTGTGGAGAGATTTGCAGAGAACAACGATGAAGATGAAAAAAAAAAACGAATCGCAGTAAAAATAAAAGGGAAAGAAACAAGTTACCTTGGGAAACTGAACGGAGGCGTGGAGAAAGTGGGAGGCGTAGCAGTTAATGCGAACATCTTTATATCCCATCAACTCTTGAGATTCGGGAATACTATTTCGAATTCCCATCATCTGAGCCGTAGGTTTTATCCAGCGTAATAAGAACCATATGATCGAGTAAACCGAATCTAAATGAGATAATAACTAATCATTACCTCAACGAAAAGATAAGATCGACAGCTGAAATCTAGCTTCCGAGACAAAACAATTTTATTCGGAAGCTAGGGCAACTGTTGGACCCGAATATGACCCTTGGGCTAGGTACCGATAAGCGAGAGCTAACGAGTGGGCCGTGGTAAGTGCATCATAATAAAGGGAGCTAGAAGTTTACCGAAGGCTGAACCTAGAGGTAATCTCAGCGGAGGTCACGACAGAAAGGAAGCTAACACCTCAAGGGACTCGGTCAAAAGGAAGCTAGTATAAGTCCCACAACTAAAGCCGGATATCATGGAGATCAGTTGAGGAGCAACCGACGAAACCTAGAATATTTAAAGACGGAGAAGACTGAAGGGAAGGAGAATCCTTTCGATACCTATTTTTTTATATAAGATAAAAAGAATTACACATTTCTTTTGTAATCATCTCACAATACATTTCTTGTATTCTTCATCTCTCAAATCATCAATAAAAAGTATACATTCATTCTTAAAGCTCTTTACGGGATTCAGCCCACGAATCTCCTTGTACCTTCTTTGACCTAACCTAAAACCTAAGGGTGAAATCTAGTCTCTCACAGTCATGCCTTTCGGGTTGAAGAACGCTGGATCCACCTATCAGAGGCTGGTCAACATGATGTTCGCCGATCAGATAGGTCAGACCATTGAACTCTACATCGACGACATGCTGGTGAAGTCCCTAGACTCCGAAGATCATATCTCGCACCTTCAACAGGCGTTCGCCACACTAAGAAGGTACAATATGAAACTCAACCCTTCCAAATGCTCGTTCAGGGTAAGCTCCGGGAAATTATTGGGGTACATAGTCACTCACAGGGGCATATAAGCAAATTCATAGCAGATAAGGGCCATCCAGGCGATACCTTCCCCTCGCAACGTCAAGGAGGTTCAAAAACTGACAGGAAGAATGGCAGCCCTCAGCAGATTCATCTCGAGGCTCTCCGACAAGTCCCACGCTTTCGTTGAAACACCAAAGAATTCCAAGGACTTCAAATGGACAGAGAAGTGCGAGACTGCATTATCTGACCTCAAGGCCTATCTCACTACTCCACCACTCATATCCAAACCCCTGGAAGAAGAGGTCTTATTGCTCTATCTAGCCGTATCCGAGCACGCGGTTAGTGCGGTACTCGTAAGAGAAGAAGGGAGGAAACATCACCCTATATACTACGTTAGCAAGTCTATGCTAGATGCAGAGACTCGCTACAACCAACTAGAGAAGCTAGTCCTCGCCCTAGTCGTAGCAGCTCGGAAATTACGCCCCTACTTCCAAGCTCATCAAGTCGTGGTAGTCACTTCGTTCCCTATCAAAGCGGTCCTTCATAAACCCGAGGTGTCAGGGCGATTGCAAAACTAGGCCATAGAATTGGGGGAATATGACGTGGTCTTTCGCCCAGCTACCGCCATCAAGTCTCAGGTTCTTGCCAACTTCGTGGCTGAATTCTCTCCCTCCATGCTCCCAGACCTGGATCTAGAAGCTACGCTCCGTGGAAAGGAGGCGGAGAAACGCCAATGGACCTTACATGTTGACGGTTCCAGCAACGTGAGAGGTGCAGGAGTGGAATTGGTCCTAACTTCCCCCACGGGAGAGTCTGCCTCGAGAGCCTTACGTTGCAACTTCAAAGCAACCAACTGTTGGGGAAAAATATTCAAGGCTAAAGATTTCTCCAGCCTCCGAAGGGGCCTCAACTTCCGGGCCCTCGTTTAGAAGGGATCCAGGGTCCTTCCTCTACATAATGGTCCAATCTATGTTAGGAAGCTCCAAGACTCAAATAAGGTCCAGGGTCCAGCCCCCCGAAAAGGAACCAGGGCCTAGCCCCTGCCGAGAAGAACCAGGGTCCGACCCCTCGCAACATTATAGAAGTTTTCCAGCTACGGGAAAACTTCTATTTTTCTGATATAGAAGAGTTCGCCCTACCTTACGCCGACTTGTATCAACTATAAAAGGGGAACCCAAACCCTAGAACAAGGGATCGACATTCAGAGGCTTAGAGATTAGAGAGTTAGGCTAGAAAACTAGGGTTTATACACCCATAACGTTGTAACGCTAAAGATACTCAATAATACATCTCTTTGCCTCGATTTCTCTTCTCAAAACACATACAAATCTGTACCTAATCTATTAGTCCTCCTGTGTTCCGTAGTACTAACACGACCCTACACAAAAATACCATAACAGTTTGGCGCTAGAAGGAGGGGAGTAACTCAACTACGTGACGATGGCACAGGAAGACGATTCCAACCAAGCCGAATTGACCCCGAAGGAGAAGGAGCTTCTAAGCCGATTCAAAACCCTTCAGAGTCAAATCACCGACCTTCACAAGACTCAGGAAACCGCACCTGCAGGTCTGGTACTTGTCCAGGAAGTTCAGTACCTAAAAGATCAACTTGGGGAACACTCCAAGCAGCTTCAGCAAAGCGTCGAGAAGCTAGATGCTATGGAAGCCAAAAACCTCGCTCTCCGACGAGAAAACCAATCCCTCGGGGCAATTGGGAATAAGCGGAAACGGTTCAGAACCAGAGTCCGACCTATGGCTTCACTCAATAGTCCACGTGACGACGAGGAGACGCCTCAACAGCTCGACGACGGATCCGGCGATCAAGAAGCTACTCGAGACGCAACCTGGGAAGGAGAAGAGGACGACTCTGATACAGAAGACGAAGAATACTCACCTGATCATCCCGAGATCTCATATCCAGCTCTAGCCGCCTACCTAGAGAAGGTGGTATCCGAAAGATTCGGCACCATTCAATCCATGGTGGAAAGGCTCCCCGGAGTAGCTCCCCCTATCCGGAGAAGCGATCCCAGGTCATATTCCGACACACCTTTCGTGAAGGAGATTGCTTCAGTCGAGATGCCTCGCAAATTCTCCTTCCCGAGCATTAAGATGTACGAGGGAACCAGAGATCCTGACAATCACATCGCCCAATATAAGCAACGCATGATAGTCGTGGCTATTCCGAAAGAAGCAAGGGAGGCCACCATGTGCAAGGGTTTCAGATCAACCCTGACCGGTCCTGCCCTCCAATGGTATATCAACCTCCCCACTGGATCCATAGCGTCTTTCTCTGCCCTCAGCGACAAGTTCGTGGAGCAATTCGTCAGCAGCCGTCATCTGGAGAAGAGATCGGATGACCTCTACGAGGTTCAACAATACAGAAACGAGTCCCTATGTTCCTACATAGCTCGTTTCAACCAGAAGAAGGTCTCTATACCCGAATGCAACGCCGATACAGCAGTCTCAGCCTTCAAAAAGGGTCTGCTTCCGGAGGGAGAGCTCTACAAGGAGCTAACGAAGTACTGATGCGGAGACATGGCGGATGTACTATCCCGCGCCTGGGCCCAAGTAAGGTGGGAAGAAGACGTCGTGAGCAGGGCCAAGGTCTCCTCCAAATACGATCAGAAGTCCTCCAGGCCCTCGAAGGACGAGCGTGAGGAAACCATCCGACCTCGACCTTCCCGAGAATCCACCAACCAGAGCAGGGGCAGATATCAACATCGCCCTCTACCCCGATCCGAAGGAATGATGGTTTCTACTTGGCCCAATATCTCTTACCTCGCAATATCCAAACCAGAGCTCATCGGAGTCTTGAGACAGATGGGCCCACAAGTTAAGTGGCCACCTAAAATGAGGTCCCCTGACGCTAACCCGAACCCTAAAAGATGGTGTGGGTTCCACAACGATCATGGTCACACCACTGAAGATTGTATAGCCTTGAGGCGGGAAGTAGCCGAACTTCTTAAGAAAGGCTACCTGAGGGAGTTCCTCTCGGACAAAGCAAAGGACCTTCTCAACAGGGAAGGTCCCGCTCTCCCCAATGATGATGTTCCTGCATTACCTCCGCCACAAGAGCGAGTGATCCACGTCATCTCAGGAGGATCAGAAGTAAGCGGAATCAGCAGCGCCGCAGCCAAAAGGAGTACTCGTAATGCTAGGAATGGTCAAGAGACTGAGGTTCCCAAGCGCCCACTCTTGGGGACGGATGAGATTAGCTTCACCGCGAAGGAACAGGAATGGGTCCTCGTTCCCCATCATGATGCCCTCGTCATCTCACTAGTTATAGCCAATTGTTTGGTCAAGCGGATACTGGTGGACAATGGAAGCTCCAGCAACATCATCTTCCATCGGCCTACATGGACTTAGGGCTGGATCCTAAGACACTAACCAGGAAAGCGACCCCGCTCGTAGGATTCAGTGGAGAGGTGAAGCAAACCAAAGGAGAGGTCCTCCTCCCTGTCTATGCTGAAGGGATAAACCAAACCACCAAGTTCTTGGTCGTCGATTGTCCGTCATCCTACAATGTGATACTAGGGAGGCCCTGGATCCACGACATGGGAGCCGTGCCATCAACCCTTCATCAATTGGTGAAATTTCCTACCCTCTGGGGCGTGAAGGTCATCAGAGGGGACCAGGAGAATTCCAGGTCCTGCTACCAAACTACCTTGAAGGGAAAGACCCAAGCCTTATAGCAATTACAGAAGCAACCTCTTGTTCCTCACGCCGAGGAACCCGAGGTTGAAGACTTGGATGAGGTCCCCCTGGTAGAAGGGAACTCAGAACGGAACCTCAAGATAGGCTCCAAACTGCCGAAAGATCTGAGGCGAAGGTTGATCGACTTCCTAAGATCTAACTCTGATCGCTTCGCATGGCCCCATGAAGACATGCCCGGAAACGACCCCGATATCATCATGCACTAGCTCCAATTAAATCCCGAGCATCCTCTGGTCAGACAGAAAAGAAGGAAGTTTGCTCCCGAAAGGGACGAAATCATTAACGAAGAGGTAAAGAACCTGCTCGACGCAGGGTTCATAAGAGAGGTACAATATCCTGACTGGCTCGCCAATGTGGTGGTTGTGAAAAAGAAAAACAGAAAATGGAGAGTCTGCATCGATTTCACGGACCTCAACAAGTCCTGTCCAAAGGATCCGTTCCCCCTGCCTCATATAGACAAGCTGGTTGATGCTACTGCCGGACACCAACTAATGAGCTTCATGGATTCCTTCTCAGGATACAACCAAATTCTAATGCATCCCGACGATCAGGAGAAGACGTCCTTCATGACCTCCAGGGGCATCTACTGCTATAAGGTCATGCCATTTGGTCTGAAGAATGCTGGATCCACCTATCAGAGGCTAGTCAACATGATGTTTGCCGATCAGATAGGCCAGACCATGGAAGTCTACATCGATGACATGCTGGTAAAGTCCCTAGACTCGGAAGATCATATCTCGCATCTTCAGCAAGCATTCGCCACCTTGAGGAGATACAATATGAAGCTCAACCCCTCTAAATGCTCGTTCGGAGTAAGCTCTGGGAAGTTTTTGGGATACATAGTCACCCACAGGGGCATAGAAGCAAACCCGGAGCAAATAAGGGCCATCCAGGAGATTCCTTCCCCACGGAATGTCAAGGAGGTTCAAAAACTGACAGGGAGGATGGCAGCCCTTAGCAGGTTCATCTCCAGGCTTTCCGACAAGTCCCACGCCTTCTTTGAAACACTAAAGAATCCCAAGTATTTTAAATGGACAGATAAGTGCGAAGCCGCGTTATCCGACCTCAAGGCCTACCTCACTACTCCACCACTTCTATCTAAACCCTTGTAAGGAAAAATCTTACTGCTCTACCTAGCTGTGTCCGAACACGCAGTTAGTGCGGTCCTCGTAAGAGAGGAAGAGAGGAGACAGCACCCCATATACTATGTTAGCAAGTCCATGCTAGACGCAGAGACTCGCTACAGCCAACTGGAGAAACTAGCCCTCGCCCTGGTAGTCGCGGCCCGGAAGTTACGCCCCTACTTCCAGTCCCATCAAGTCGTGGTGGTCACCTCATTCCCCATCAAAGCGGTCCTTCATAAACCTGAGGTATCAGGACGGTTGGCGAAATGGGCCGTAGAATTGGGAGAGTATGACGTGACCTTTCGCCCAGCCGCCGCCATCAAATCCCAGGTTCTAGCTGATTTCGTGGCTGAGTTCTCTCCCTCTACGCTTCCAGACCCATATCTATAAGCTACACTCTGGGGAAAAGAAGCAGAGAAAGGCCAATGGACCCTGCACGTGGACGGTTCCAGCAACGTAAGAGGTGCAGGAGTAGGACTGGTCCTAACCTCCCCTACAGAAGATTCGACCTCAAGGGCTGTACGTTGCAACTTCAAAGCCACCAACAACGAAGCAGAATGCGAGGCTTTGATAGCAGGTCTAGCGTTAGCTAGAGAAATGGGAGTAGAAAACATCCAGGTCTTCAGTGACTCGCAACTCATCATCAGCCTAGTTCAAGGGGATTATCAAGCCAAGGACCCGAGCATGATAAGGTACCTATCGGTAGCCAAATGTCTCCTAGACAAATTCACAAGCTGCAAGCTTACTCAGATACCTAGGGAACAAAATTCCCAAGCCGATGCTCTAGCAAACCTAGGTTCCGCCTTGGAAACCAAGAAACATATGAGTATCCCCTTGTTGGTCTTACAATGGCCAGCAACCCAGAAAGAGGCAGAACCAGAAGAAGTGGCAGTAGTAGACGAAGGAGAAACTTGGATGACCCCCATTACTAACTATCTGAGGAACGATGTCCTACCTGAAAACCGAGAGGAGAGCCGCAAGATCAAGAGACAAGCAGCCAGGTACTGCATTTCGGAGGAAAAATTATACAGAAGGTGTTATGATATTTTTGTGTAGGGTTGTTTTAGTACTACGGAACACTGGAAGACTATCAAGTTTTATGTTTATGTATGTGTTTTGAGAAGAGAAATTGAGGCAAAGAGATGTATTATTGAGTGTGTTTGGCGTTACAACGTATTGGGTGTATAAACCCTAGTTTTCTAGCCTAACTCTATAATCTCTAAGCCCCAAAGTGTCGATCCCTTGTTCTAGGGTTTGGGTTCCCCTTTTATAGTTGATGTAAGTCGGTCAATCTTGGGCGGCTTCTCTAATATTCGGGAATATATTAGTTTCCCATTGATTTGGGAAACTTCCATATTCATGCAGATGATTGGTTCCTTGGTCCTCACGGCAAGGGCTGGGCCTTGGTTCCTCGATACAGGGACTGGACCCTGGGTACTTGTCGAATGGAGATCGGGCCTTGGTGCCACCTGGTGGAAATGGGTCCTTTAAGTTGAGGAGGGACCCTGGGTCCTTTCCAAACGAGGGCCCGGAAGTTGAGGCCCCTTCGGAGGTTGGAGAAAACTCTAGCCTTGGATATTTTTCCCCAACAGTTTGCCCCTTATTCCTTGATTGCTTCGTAGGGATCAAGGGATAATATGTAACCTCGAGTCTTGATGCCATTTCTTCCAGCAGGAGAAGGGTTTGGAATCTGAACGGAACATGGAATCATTTTGGGCCCATCGTTCGTGGATTTGAAGAAGGTGGTTTGCTTTGAGGATGTCGAGCCTTCAGGCCTTTTGGCGGAAATCATTGAGAGCCAGATGGGCTTTTTTTTGGGGGAGGCCCATTATCGTTTCAGCTTCTCCGTTTGGCGCTCATTCGTGCGCGTGGCGAGATGATCGAGGCGCGTGGGTTTCCAACTAGGGTTTCTTCCTTTTTCTTTGATCGGAACCAAGCTTCTTCTCCATTTCATCTTTGCCTTCTCTAGAGCTTTCTTCTCGGCGGCTTCCTCTTCCGGAGATTCTTCCTATTTTTCACAGGTAGCCGTCTCTCTTCCTCCTTTTCTTATTAAAAATGTCAACTGAGTCCCCTAGCAAAGCCCTAGAAACCTCTCCCGTAGCTAGGTCTAGGACTTCCTCTTCTCAATCTCCTGTGGCCGAGACGACGGGATCCCATATTGTTGAAGTCGGGGACGCTGTCACCGGGGGTCAAGTTGGTAGATCTTCATCGCTGGGTCCGTTTTCGTCGATTAAGGAGGAGGATGTAGCGGGTGGAGAAGGAAGTATGATCTTCCTCGGGACCTAATCATTCGCGTCCTTGATCCAACGGATAGGATTTCTGACTTCGGAGTTGATGAGGTCCCGATATACGAGGCGTACTTCGAGTCAAGTTTTCGTGATCGAGTCCCTTCATTGATCGCGAAACTGTCAGAGTTTTTTGATATCTCCCCGGGTCAGCTGACCCCTCCAGCCTGGAGAACTTTGATAGCCATCCAGAATCTAGGTGATCTGGAGGGTCTGATGTTGGGTCTAAACGAAGTTCTCTACTCGTACTCCATCTCGACCCTTCCTGGATCAGAGGGGAAGTATTATCTCCGTCCTCGTGGCAAGAAAGCGTTGGTTCAGGAGATTGAGAAGAAAGCAAGAAAGAGCCATCCTGTTTTTAGTGGTAAATGGAAGGAGAGGTTCGCCTTTGCGCTTCTTCCAGGCTATCCCTCGGTTTGGCACGTAGCGAGGAGGTTGAATAGTTACAGGCTTTGGGCGATATTCACTTGTTTGTTTTGCCATTGCAGGTGTATCTGTTCCAGCGGTGCCAGAAGGGAGAGAGGTAGCTGAACGGGTGTTTGATCTACCAGTTGAACGTCGTCAAGTCGTTTACCTTCTGAGTCGCTGCAGCATTTGGGGTGAGCTCATAGTGTTTCTTTTTATCTTCGTTACTCGGTTATTGAACTTGCGGATTCTTCTTTGCAGGGAATATGTCTGGACCTTCAGGAGATGGCTCCATGGATGCTTTCAAGAAGGCTTGGGAGAATCTTTCCGCTAAGAAGGCTCCTAAGGAGATTGTCGTCTCTGGGGATGACGACGTTCAGATTACGGGGAGCCTTAAGCGCAAAGGATCTAGCACTCCTGCTCCTACCGTTTCCAAGAGGAGGACTCGTTCTTCAACCCCTACGATCACTGGCTTGGACCTGAAGCCGGTGCTGGATGACCTTTCTACTAAGGTCTTCCCGGGGAGCGTGTGTAATCTTCCTGCCGATGATCTTCCCAAAGCCATCAGCTCTATCCAGTTTGACCTCCTTCAGGTATGTCGACGTATTTTATTATTGTTTTGGCTTCGTAGTGAGCTATAATAATGGTGGTATTGTGCTCGTCGCAAGTTATGTCTCAGGTTCATCATCTTAAGGACATGGTAAACGAAGACACTTCTAAGGAAGTCGAGGCTCTGAAGGCTCAGCTTCGTGAGGAGAAAGATAAAGGCTTGGCGCAGGGGAAAGAACTTAAGTCTCTTCAGCTTAGGTTGAAGAAATCGCAGGAGCTGGAGGAGAATGCTGCTACCGAGCATGTCCTGCTGATGTCCAAGCTGGATGCGGTGAGGGGAGAACTGGAGGAGCTGAAGAACGAGAAGACTCTCTTCGAGGATGAGAGGACGCTGGCCGTGAATGGAGCCAAGATGACTGCTCGTTGGGAAGTGATGAGGGACTATCTGAAGGGGCGGACCGATGAGTGGGACTTCGTGGTGGAGTTCGAACGCTACAAGATGGTGAAGGAGTCTAAGGCTAAGCTTTGTGGGTTGCCTCCTCCTTCATATGATGATGAGCCACTTATCCCAGTGAAGGAAACCGCCGAGGTGGACCCTCCTGCTCCCGTGGGTGATGCAGCTGATGCCCCTGAGGCTTAAAATCTCTTCTCCTGTTTTTGTTGAACTCTTGAGCCCGATGGGCTGTTTTGTCGTACATCCGCCCTTCGGGGCTTTATTTCCAGACTTGGGACTTCGCGCCTTTTTGTTCTAAGACCTATGGCCCTTCGTGGTCTTTTATTTTAAGACTTATGGTCCTTCGTGGCCTTTATATATTTTCTTTATGTATCTGTAGATGTTACTCGAGGCTTTGCTTGGTTGCTTGTTTGGGGTTATGGGCCGAAGGCCGACTATAACCCTTACGAGGAACCACTGTCTAGGACCCGAGTCCTGTTAGTGATTAGGTTGGAGACTCGAAGATGCCGAAGCATTAGATCTTGTAATCTTGTTAAATCTTGGAGGAGTAGGAGCTTTTAGGCTCTCTGGACCCTTAGGTCTCAGGAACCTTGAGGTTCTTCGGACCCTTAGATCTTTGGAACCTTGAGGTTCTTTGGGCCCTTAGGCCTTGGGAACCTAGAGGTTCTTCGGACCCTTAGGTCTTTGGAACCTTGAGGTTCTTTGGACCCTTAGGTCTTGGGAACCTTGAGGTTCTTTGGACCCGAAGGTCTTCGGAACCTTGAGGTTCTTGGGACCTTTGAGTCTTTGGAACCTTGGCGTTCTTTGGACCCGAAGGTCTTCGGTACCTTGAGGTTCTTGGGACCCTTGAGTCTTTGGAACCTAGAGGTTCTTTGGAACCTTGAGGTTCTTGGGACCCTTGAGTCTTTGGAACCTAGAGGTTCTTTGGACCCGAAGGTCTTTGGACCCGAAGGTCTCTGGACCCGAAGGTCTTTGGACCCGAAGGTCTTTGGACCCGAAGGTCTCTGGACCCGAAGGTCTTTGGACTCGAAGGTCTTTGGATCCGAAGGTCTTTGGATCCGAAGGTCTCTGGACCCGAAGGTCTTTGGACCCGAAGGTCTCTGGACCCGAAGGTCTTTGGACCCGAAGGTCTCTGGACCCGAAGGTCTCTGGACCCGAAGGTCTCTGGACCCGAAGGTCTCTGGACCCGAAGGTCTCTGGACCCGAAGGTCTCTGGACCCGAAGGTCTCTGGACCCGAAGGTCTCTGGACCCGAAGGTCTCTGGACCCGAAGGTCTCTGGACCCGAAGGTCTTTGGACCCGAAGGTCTCTGGACCCGAAGGTCTTTGGACCCGAAGGTCTATGGACCCGAAGGTCTTTGGACCCGAAGGTCTTTGGACCCGAAGGTCTTTGGACCCGAAGGTCTTTGGACCCGAAGGTCTTTGGACCCGAAGGTCTTTGGACCCGAAGGTCTTTGGACCCGAAGGTCTTTGGACCCGAAGGTCTTTGGACCCGAAGGTCTTTGGACCCGAAGGTCTTTGGACCCGAAGGTCTTTGGACCCGAAGGTCTTTGGACCCGAAGGTCTTTGGACCCGAAGGTCTTTGGACCCGAAGGTCTTTGGACCCGAAGGTCTTTGGACCCGAAGGTCTTTGGACCCGAAGGTCTTTGGACCCGAAGGTCTTTGGACCCGAAGGTCTTTGGACCCGAAGGTCTTTGGACCCGAAGGTCTTTGGACCCGAAGGTCTTTGGACCCGAAGGTCTTTGGACCCAAAGGTCTCTGGACTTTTATGCTTTTGGGGAGTCTTTTTGCTCGCTCTCTGCTGCCCGGAGGCGAGCCACTCTCGATCTAAATTGAGAATTCGCACTGTGCTACCCGTGGGCATAGGCCATTCTCGAAATTCTCAATGCTGCACTCTACCTTTCTGCAGAAAGGTCACTCTCAGACTTATTGTGGTCCGGGGTGGGTCCCCCCCCCCCAAGGTTCTGTCAACCCAGACACACTACCTTCCACGTCTGGATATGTATTAAATTGTTTGTGCTTAACCGGTTATTTGCACTTTGCTCCCTGCATATCAGCCGCCAGAATCTGATTACAGTACTTGGCTGTGTACGTCATGCCCCCAGCGTGCATTTATCTTACAGCGTATTTCACGAGGGTTTGAATGGCACTAGTACGTGGTACCCGCATAACTCTTGGCTATAGGCCTTTACGCGGGGCCCTACCGCACAGACATCGGCTCAGGGCTGATCAGACCCCTTCCATATCTGTCTGTACCTATGGTGAGTAGCCTCACCAGCTAGGGGGCTAGCTAAGATCTGAGGTCCCGAAGGTCCCTGATCCAGCTAATATGCCCCTTTAAGTATATTGGTGTTTCCTTAACTCCCTTTAGTCGAAACCAAATGTATTTTATAAGCCTAGTCCGAGGACGTTCTCGTTATACATAGGAGTAGGAAAACCAAAATACTTAAATATAGAAGAGTATATATAGAGCTCGACCCGAAGATCTTGCTTTTAGAAATGATAGAATTTGAGGTGCAAGGCGTTCCAGCAGTTGGGTTGTACCTTGCCTGTGCTGTCTTGCAGCTTGTAGGCTCCATGCCCCTTGCACCCCTATTACCTGATAGGGCCCCTCCCATCCGGGGGCGAGTTTTCCGGCTGATTTGTCTTTTGTATGGTTACAGACTCGCCTTAGGACCCAGTCCCCTTCTTGGAAGGTTCTGGATCTCACCTTCTTGTTGTAACTCTTGGCTACCTTTATTTGGTACGACACATTCCTTAGGCGGGCTGCTTCCCTTTTTTCGTCTAGGAGGTCTAGGCTTAGGTACATCAGCTCGTCATTTTCCTTGGGGGTTAGGATGTTGGAGATTGTGGTCTTGACATGTACCTCGATTGGTATTGCTGACTCGGTGCCGTAGACGAGTGAGAAAGGGGTTTCTTGGGTAGCTGTCTTTGGAGTTGTCCGGTAGGCCCAGAGGACTCCGTGTAACTCTTCTGCCCATCGCCCGTGAGCTTTTTCCAAGCGCTTCTTGAGCATGTTCACCACCGTTTTTTGGTTGACTCTGCTTGTCCGTTTGATTGCGGGTGCCTTGGTGCTGAATATGAGAGTTTGATGTCCCAATCTTTACAGAAGTCCTGGAAGTCGCTGCTGGTGAATTGGGGTCCATTGTCTGTGACAATTTCCTGAGGTGCTCCGAAGCGGGTTATTATGTTTGTCCAGATGAATTTCCTGATCTGGAGGTCCGTGATTTTTGCTAAGGCTTTGGCTTCTACCCACTTCGTGAAGTAATCGGTCATCACTAGGAGGAAGACCTTCTGCCCCGACGCCATTGGGAATTTCCCCACGATGTCCATGCCCCATTTACGGAAGGGACATGGGGAACATAAGGACTTTAGGTTCTCTGGTGGTAAGTTAGAGATTGGGGCGTGCTTATGGCATTGGCTGCAGGTTTTGGCCTGTTTGAGGGAGTCCTTCGCCATGGTAGGCCAGTAATTACCAGCCCTTCTCGCCCTGAGAACCAGGCTCCGTCCGCTGGAGTGTGAACCGCATTCCCCATCGTGGAGTTCCTCTAATATTCGTGTGGCTTCTCTAGGGGATAGACATCGCAGGTAGGGTCCTGAGAAGGACCTTCTATATAGTTTCCCCTCCGAAATGCAGTATCTGGCCGCTTGTCTCTTGATCCTCCGGCTCTCCTCTCGGTTTTCGGGTAGGACGTCGTCTCTTAGGTAGTCGGTGATAGGGGTCATCCAGGTTTCTCCTTCGTCTACTACCGTCACTTCTTCCGGTTGAACCTCTTTCTGGGTTGCTGGCCATTGCAGGACCAACAGCGGAATACTCATATGTTCCTTGGTTTCTAATGCGAAACCCAGGTTTGCTAGAGCATCGGCTTGGGAGTTCTGTTCCCTAGGTATTTGGGTAAGCTTATAGCTTGCAAATTGGTCTAGGAGACGTTTGTCCACAGATAGATACCTGGTCATGCTAGGGTCCTTGGCTTGATAATCCCCTTGAGCTTGACTGATGATGAGCTGCGAATCACTGAAAATCTGGATGTCTTTTACTCCCATTTCCCTGGCTAGTTCTAGGCCTGCTATTAAAGCTTCGTATTCTGCCTCGTTGTTCGTTGCTTTGAAGTTACAGCGTACAGCCCTTGAGGCCGATTCTTCCGTAGGGGAGGTCAGGACCAGTCCTACCCCTGCGCCTCTTATATTGCTGGAGCCATCCACGTGCAGGGTCCATTGACCTTCTTTCGCTTCTTTTCCCTGGAGCGTAGTTTCTAGACCTGGGTCTGGAAGCATAGAGGGAGAGAACTCAGCCACGAAATCAGCTAGGACTTGGGACTTGATAGCGGCGGCTGGGCTGAAGATCACGTCGTATTCTCCTAATTCCACGGCCCATTTCGCCAATCGTCCTGATACCTCGGGTTTATGAAGGACTGCTTTGATAGGGAAGGAGGTGACTACTACGACTTGGTGGGACTGGAAGTAGGGACGTAACTTCCGGGCCGCGACCACTAAGGCGAGGGCTAGTTTCTCTAGCTGGCTGTAGCGAGTTTCTGCGTCTAGCATGGATTTGCTGACGTAGTATATGGGATGCTGCCTTCTTTCCTCCTCCCTTACGAGGACTGCGCTAACTGCGTGTAAAGCAGTAGGGTTTCCCCTTCTAGAGGTTTGGACAGGAGTGGTGGAGTAGTGAGATAGGCCTTGAGGTCGGATAGTGCGGTTTCGCACTTCTCTGTCCATTGAAAGTCCTTAGGGTTCTTTAGTGTTTCGAAAAAGGCATGGGACTTGTCAGAAAGCCTGGAGATGAATCTGCTGAGGGCTTCCATTCTTCCCGTAAGTTTTTGAATCTCTTTGACGTTCCGTGGGGGAGGAATCGCCTGGATGGCCCTTATCTGCTCCAGATTTGCTTCTATGCCCCTGTGGGTGACTATGTATCCCAGGAATTTCCCGGAGCTTACTCCAAAGGAGCATTTAAAGGGGTTGAGCTTCATATTGTATTTCCTCAGGGTGGTGAAAGCTTGCTGGAGATGTGAGATATGGTCCTCTGAGTCGAGAGATTTCACCAGCATGTCGTCGATGTAAACTTCAATGGTTTGGCCTATCTGATCGGCAAACATCGTGTTGACCAACCTCTGATAGGTGCATCCAGCATTCTTCAGACCAAATGGCATGACCTTGTAGCAGTAGATGCCCCTAGAAGTCATAAAGGACGTCTTTTCTTGGTCGTCGGGATGCATCAGGATTTGATTGTATCCCGAGAAGGCATCCATGAAGCTCATTAGTTGGTGCCCAGCGGTGGCATCCACTAGCTTGTCTATATGAGGCAAGGGGAATGGATCCTTTGGGCAGGACTTGTTGAGGTCCGTGAAATCGATGCAGACCCTCCATTTTCCGTTTTTCTTTTTCACCACCACCACATTGGCGAGCCAGTCGGGATATTGCACTTCTCTTATGAACCCTGCGTCGAGCAGGTTCTTGACCTCTTCGTTAATGATCTCATCCCTTTCGGGAGCGAACTTCCTTCTTTTGTCTAACAGGAGGATGCTCAGGATTCACTTGGAGCTGATGCATGATGACGCTGGGGTCGATTCCGGGCATGTCTTCGTGGGACCATGCGAAGCAATCGGAGTTAGATCTCTGGAAATCGATCAGCCTCCGCCTCAGATCTTTAGGCAGCTTGGAGCCTATCTTGAGATTCCGCTCCGGGTTTCCTTCTATCAGGGGGACTTCGTCCATGTCTTCAACCTCGGGTTCTTCGGCATGAGGAACGAGAGGCTGCTTCAGTAATTGCTATAAAGCTTGGGTCCTTCCCTTCAGGGTAGTTTGATAGCAGGACCTAGAGTTTTCTTGATCCCCTCTAATGACCTTCACGCCCCAAGGGGTAGGAAATTTTACCAATTGGTGGAGGGTTGATGGTACGGCTCCCATGTCGTGGATCCAGGGCCTCCCTAGTATTACGTTGTGAGACGACAGACAGTCGACGACCAAGAACTTGGTGGTTTGGTTTATTCCCTCGGTGTAGACTGGGAGACAGACTTCTCCCTCGGTTTGCTTCACCTCTCCGCTAAATCCCACGAGCGGGACCGCTTTCCTTGTTAATGTTTTAGGGTCTAGCCCTAGATCCATATAGGCCGAGTGGAAGATAATGTTGCTGGAGCTACCATTGTCCACCAATATTCGTTTAACCAGGCAGTTGGCTATAACAAGCGAGATAACGAGGGCGTCGTGATGGGGAGCAAGGACTTGTTCCTGCTCCCTCGCAGTAAAGCTGATTTCATCCGTTCCCAAGAGTGGGCGCTTGGGAGTATCGATCTCTTGACCGTTCCTAGCATTGCGAGTGCTTCGTTTGGCTGCAGCGCTGCTGATCCCGCTTACTTCTGATCCTCCGGAGATGACGTGGATCACTCGTTCTTGTGATAGGGGTAGCGCAGGGACCGCTTCATTGGGGAGAGCAGGGCCCTCTCTGTTAAGGAGATCCTTGGCCTTATCCGAAAGGAATTCCCTTAGGTAACCCTTCTTGAGAAGCTCGGCTACTTCCAATCTTAAGGCAACACAATCCTCCGTGGTATGGCCGTGATCGTTGTGGAACCCACACCATCTTTTAGGGTCCCGGGTAGCGTCAGGGGACCTCATTTTAGGTGGCCACTTGACTTGTGGACCCATCTGCCTCAGGACTCCAATGAGCTCCGGTTTGGATATCGCTAGGTGGGAAATGCTGGGCCAAGTCGAAACCATCATTCCTTCGGACCGAGGTAAGGGGCGATGTTGGTATCTGCCCCTGCTCTGATTGGTGGATTCCCGGGAAGGTCGGGATCGGATGGTTTCCTCACGCTCGTCTTTCGATGGTTTGGAGGACTTCTGATCGTACTTGGAGGAAACCTTGGCCCTGCTCACGACGTCTTCTTCCCACCTTACTTGGGCCCAGGCACGGGATAGTACATCCGCCATGTCTCCACATCTGTACTTGGTTAGCTCCTTGTAGAGCTCTCCCTCCGGGAGTAGGCCCTTCTTGAAGGCTGAGATTTCTGTATCGGCGTTACACTCGGGTATGGAGACCTTCTCTTGGTTGAAACGAGCTATGTAGGAGCGTAGGGATTCGTTTCTGTATTGTTGGATCTCGTAGAGGTCATCTGATCTCTTCTCCAGGTGGCGGCTACTAGCGAACTGTTCGACGAACTTGTCGCTGAGGGCGGCGAAGGATGCTATGGACCCCGTGGGGAGGTTGATGTACCATTGGAGGGCAGGACCGGTTAGAGTTGACCCGAAGCCCTTGCATATGGTGGCTTCCCTTGCGTCTTTTGGAATAGCCACGGCTACCATGCGTTGCTTGTACTGGGCGATGTGGTTGTCGGGATCCCCATTTCCTTCGTACATCTTGATGCTCGGGAAAGAGAACTTTCGAGGCATCTCGATCGAAGCAATTTCCTTCACGAAAGGCGTGTCGGAGTACGACCTTGGATCACTTCTGCGGATGGGGGGAGCTACTCCGGGAAGCCTTTCCACCATTGATTGGATGGTGCCGAATTTTTCGGATACCACCTTTTTTAGGTAAGCGGCTAAAGCTGGATCCGAGATCTCGGGATGATCAGGTGAGTACTCTTCGTCCTCTGTATCAGATTCGTCTTCTTCTTCTTCTTGGGTTATGTCTCGAACGTTTTCTCGACCGCCGGGTTCGTCTCCGGGCTGCTGAGGTGTTTCCTCGTCGTCGTGCGGGGTGTTGAGTGAAGCCATAGGTCGAACTTTGGTTCTAAACTGTTTTCGTTTGTTCCCTACTGCCCTGAGGGATTGATTTTCTCGTCAAAGAGCGATGTTCTCGGCTTCCATGGCGTCTAGCTTTTCGGCGCTTTGCTGGAGTTGCTTGGAGTGTTCTCCAAGTTTTTCTTTTAGGTATTGAACTTCCTGGACGAGTTCCAGACCTGCAAGTGCGGTTTCCTGAGCCTTGTGAAGGTCGGTAATTTGACTCTGAAGGGTTTTGAATCGGCTCAGAAGCTCCTTCTCCTTCGGGGTCAGATTGGCTTGATTGGACTCGTCTTCCAATGCCATCGTCACGTAGTTGAGTTACTCCCCTCCTTCTAGCGCCAAACTGTTATGATATTTTTGTGTAGGGTCGTTTTAGTACTACGGAACATTGGAAGACTATCAAGTTTTATGTTTATGTATGTGTTTTGAGAAGAGAAATTGAGGCAAAGAGATGTATTATTGAGTGTGTTTGGCGTTACAACGTATTGGGTGTATAAACCCTAGTTTTCTAACCTAACTCTATAATCTCTAAGCCCCAAAGTGTCGATCCCTTGTTCTAGGGTTTGGGTTCCCCTTTTATAGTTGATGTAAGTCGGTCAATCTTGGGCGGCTTCTCTAATATTCGGGAATATATTAGTTTCCCCTTGATTTGGGAAACTTCCATATTCATGCGGAGGATTGGTTCCTTGGTCCTCACGGCAAGGGCTGGGCCTTGGTTCCTCGATACAGGGACTGGACCCTGGGTACTTGTCGAATGGAGATCGGGCCCTGGTGCCACCTGGTGGAAATGGGTCCTTTAAGTTGAGGAGGGACCCTGGGTCCTTTCCAAACGAGGGCCCGGAAGTTGAGGCCCCTTCGGAGGCTGGAGAAAACTCTAGCCTAGGATATTTTTTCCCAACAGAAGGTCCTTCTCAGGACCCTATCTACGATGCCTATCCCCTTGAGAAGCCGCACAAATATTGGAAGAGCTCCACGATGGGGAATGCGGTTCATATTCCAGTGGACGAAGCTTGGTTCTCAGAGCAAGGAGGGCCGGTTATTATTGGCCCACTATGGCGAAGCACTCCCTCAAAAAGGCTAAAACCTGTAGCCAATGCAAGAAACACGCCCCAATCTCAAACTTACCACCAGAGAACTTGAAATCCCTAAGCTCCCCTTGGCCCTTTCGCAAATGGGGCATGGACATCGTGGAGAAATTCCCAATGGCGCCGGGGCAAAAGGTTTTCCTCCTAGTAATGACCGATTACTTCACGAAGTGGGTAGAAGCCAAAGCCTTGGCAAAAATCACGGATCTCCAGATCAGAGCACCTCAGGAGATTGTCACCGACAATGGACCCCAATTTACCAGCAACGACTTCCAAGACTTCTGCAAAGAATGAGATATCAAACTCTCATACTCAGCACTGAGACACCCCCAGTCGAACGGACAAGCAGAGTCAACCAACAAAACGGTGGTGAACATGCTCAAAAAGCGCTTGGAGAAGGCTCATGGGCGATGGGTAGAAGAGTTACACGGAGTTCTCTAGCCCTATCGGACAACTCCGAAGACAGCTACCCAAGAAACCCCTTTCTCACTCGTTTATGGCACCGAATCAGCAATACCAACCGAGGTGCATGTTAAGACCACGATCTCCAACATCCTAACTCCCAAGGAGAACGATGAGCTGATGTACCTAAGCCTAGACCCACTAGACGAGAAAAGAGAAGCAGCCCGCCTGAGGAACGCATCATACCAAATGAAAGTAAAGGTGAGATCCAGAACCTTCCAAGAAGGAGACTGGGTCCTAAGGCGAGTCTGTAATCATACGAAAGATAGATCAGCCGGAAAACTCGCCCCCGGATGGGAGGGGTCCTATCAGGTAATAGGGGTGCAAGGGGCAGGAGCCTATAAGCTGCAAGACAGCACAGGTGTGGGAACCGATATTCGCACTGTCGATTTTAATGAATAAAAAACGGAGGAAAGCCAAGTTAACCCGACTTTCCTTGAAGGTCCGGATTCTCTGCGACAGCCAATGACAAGTGACCGAACAAGTGCGGAAAATATAGAAAGATAACAAAAGACGAAAATCGTACAAAAAGGGTTTTGTTAAGAGTTGGGACTGGACCTTGAAAAAGGCTGCCTACGTACCCCTTTCGAGGATCAAGTCGGATGTAATTCAATTGGAAAGATTTGAACAGGAGATCGAACTGCCTGGCAGAGTTCGTCTAGTACGAGCGTTTGTCATAGAAACGGACGTGTCGAGAATAACGCCTAGGGTTTCTATGTGCGGAACTCTGAGTAAAAGGATTGTTAGTTTCTTCCGAAGGAACAGAAGTCTCCGGACAAGATGAAGGTAGAACGAGAGGCGGCCAGACGCCCTAGGTCATGCCTTGCTAGTCTAACCACCTAAGTTCTAAGTTCCCTCAGTCTAAAATCTCGAATCTGCTCTCTTCCTTTCCTTCTCTCCCAAAGCTCCTTTCTATACTCCTTCTTATGACGGTCTATTCTCCTTTTGGGCCGCGAAGCGGGCTTTTTCCATTTTCGTCGGCCTTCATGTTTATCGGGAAACTTGACATTTATCTTCGGGAAACTTGACATTTATCCTTCTGGAAATTTAGCATTTATCTTGTTATGTAAAGATAAACGTAAATCATCGTATCTATCTCAAATAATCGTAAGCGGACTGTCCGATCGCGTTTGGTCCCTTTCGGGCCGTCTCTAGGACTTTCGTTGTTTCCTACGATTTCTTCGGAAGATCTTCAATCCTTCGTAGAGTTGAGATGAGTGGTGTCTTAAGATAACCATCATTGTTTCGTACGAATAATTTGAGATCTTCCTTCCCGTTGATATCTTACGAGTTTCCGAAGTGTTTCCGGCGATCTTAGTTTGGAGTAAGAACGGGAGTTTTGTACGCGGAATCTCAATGATTCGTTCTGCGAAAACTTGGGAAAGACGCAAAGTACAGACTTCTGACGGCCGGGGCCTAGAACTTATGCACGGAAGCTTGTCGTCCGACGACCCGATCCAGCACGGGGCTAGCCGCCCGGCGGCCATGGCCAGCCGGGGCGCTAGCCGGCGTCGGCTACGGCCAGCACGGGGGCTAGCCGCCGGTGGCTACGGCCAGCACAGGGGCTAGCCGCCCGGCGGCCACGGCCAGCACGAGCGGTAGCCGCCGGCAGCTACGGCCAGCACGGGGGATAGCCGCCCGGCGTCCACAGCCAGCACAGGCGCTAGCCGCCGGCGGCTACGGCCAGCACGGGGGCTAGCCGCCCGGCGGCTAGGACCAGTACATGCGTCTCGACGAGGGAATCGATGTGATATCTTGACCGTTTTCTGGGTCCTCACGGTTTGAGAGAACAAGCTCTTTGAAGTTTCCCGGTGGCTACAGCCAACGCGGGTGCTAGCCGCCCGGCGGCCTTGACCAACGAGGGCGCTATTCGCCGGCGGCCAGGATTAACACATGCGTCTCGGCGAGGGCTTCGATTTGATATCTTGCTTGTTTTCTAGGTCTTCACGGTTGGAGAGAACGGGCTCTTTGAAGTTTCAAGGCGGATTCCTTCTCGTTCGGCCTGTCAAAACTTAGATTACTTCTCGTTTCTTCCGTATACTTTCGTATGGTCGTGTCATATCAGCTACGGACCTAATGTCTCTCGGTTCTTCTTGATTGTATCATCGAAGTTTTACGACTAAATCTGAGTTGGTTTTCTCGTAAAGTTTATCGTGTAAAACAAGAACGATCGACTTTAACATAGGTTTCTTAAGCTATACGACTTGTTTTCCTTTCGACGCTTGTTTTATGGAAAGTCCGCACACGTTAAATATTTTTAGCCGTTGATTTCGAGATAACTGTTTTTGACCCCAACAGTTAGCCCCCCAGCCTGTAAGACGCGGATACGATCTTGCGGGCGGAAGATTATGAGTTGAAAATCAAAATTTTTGGCTAAGAGTATTTCATTGCAGAAATCCACATCACCTTTGACTGGCGATCTTGAACATGACGTCGGGAAGACTGTGAGTTCGTTGCTCAATGTGAAGAAAGAGAAGAACATATGTCCTCGAAAGTCCGTCGTCTTCAACAGAAGATTCAGATTCTCGAGGAGACAGGGACTCGCAACTTCGACTCGATTCTTGCTGGTATGAAATCCGTGTGCACCCTTGTCCTGGATTCGGAGGGTTCGGAGGACCAGGACCACGCAGTCAAGGATCGCGAAGCCGGCGCATATGAGACATGCAACGGTGGTGCGACCAATGGAGGCGACGGTGAAACCGTTCCTACTTTGGGTGAGTTTTGAGGATGAAGGTGATGCTCCGGGGAGCGTCTAGGTTTATCAATCCCTTTAGGGATTTTTATTTGTATTGTGTT
Source organism: Hirschfeldia incana (assembly GCA_026261945.1). Taxonomy (NCBI): domain Eukaryota; kingdom Viridiplantae; phylum Streptophyta; class Magnoliopsida; order Brassicales; family Brassicaceae; genus Hirschfeldia; species Hirschfeldia incana. The sequence goes on from JABCMI010000056.1 coordinate 939,317, forward strand.
TCGGCCGTTTAAGAGGCGATGATGTGTATTTGCGGGACTGGCTGTTGGTGGCTTCGAATCCCGGCCTTTTTCAGGGGATCTGTTGAACTCTGTGGCTTAATCTTTATAATTAGAACTTTTGTCTATCGAAGTTAGAGGGACAGGGTGTGAGTTGTCGTCTCATTCCTGCCTCCCTGATGATCACCGTATCCGTCGTTTGTACAAAGCGAGATTTTCCGGCGGTTTACGATTTACGCGAAAATTCGTGGAAACGTACATACTTAAGTGAAGAGACAATTTTTGGGATCTCGCGTCGTTGACGCTATGCCTATGAGATGTTAAGATACCAGCAAGGCTGGATTTAGGGCAAGACCTAGGTTTACTCTCAGACTGAGGCTGTGCGATGACAAATCGGCTTTTGTTTTGCCTGTTCGTGATTTTAACCTGACTTGTACCGTTTTAAAATCCGCGAAGTGGTATCGGCTTATATGATTTGTCTGGGCACGAATCGAGCTACTTCCTTTACGTAGTGCTGAACCAAATTTAGATTTTTTGTATAGCGTGCTATGGGATCCTTGTCGGATGTAAGAGAGCCTACACTTAGGTGGCTTGTCTGTTTAGGACGTTAGAGTTCATTTGTTGTGATCAGCAACAACGATATGATGCTGTTTAGAAGGCGTATGAAGGTTTTAATCGAAAAACGAATGTTCAGGCACGAAGCGACGTCTCGCAGTGCTTTGAAGTTTGTTTTTCTTATGCCATAAAGGACTATGGGCTTTTTAGAAATCGCGGAATGTTTCCGGGCAGTAGTTTATGATTTATTTGGTGGATACTGGATCCATTGTTGAGGCCGTTTAGCAATTGGCGAGTTTGTTTGCGAAGAGTTTCGAAAATTCGGTTTCTTCAAAAAACGTGGGATTATACAAGCATACACATTTCAAATGTGTACGAGTTAATTTTCCCTTGTTCCGCATTTCAAATGTTCGCGGGCTTGGAGATGTTTTGCGAATGTCCGTAGTCAGAAACTGTTGTTTCAGTTTGGACGTGCAAGTTATAAAATTTTGATCAAGGAATTAAGACCAGGGGTCGCGTATATTTGACCCAGGGAGAAGCGTCTACCTTCGTTTTGCTTCGCGAAGTGTTGGCCTTCCGGGATTTTAAGGACGACTCGTATAACTCTTGGAGCTTACGAGTGTTTATTTTCATGCTTTGTTTACGGGGCGTATAGAACTTAATCAGTCGATGTAAAGTTCAAATTTTTCCGTTAACCGTACGGCTGTTAGGACTGATTTTATTACGAGAAATTTATCGCATGATTTCCGCTTTTGGGCTATGCGACAGAGTTGCTCGCGTAATGGTCACTTGGCGTTTTATGACAAATCGTGGATTATCGTTTGGCCCTTAAGTGATTGGAGCGGCGATCGTTCAGCTGTTTTGTCTTGGCGTGAAGGCTGTGTTCAGCCGTTTAACCAAGGAGTTGGTAAACAATCAGACCGCGATCCTTTCGCATTAAGGTCATATTGGTTCACGATTGTCCTTAATGGTGATGCCGAATTCAGGTCCGGGCTTTATGGAAAGACGTAGTTGGCCGAGAGCCGAATAGAGTTCGTCGAGATAGACATGCCAATCAAAGCAGAGTTTTCCGAGTTATGGGTAATGGCTTTTTGAAACGATTTTCCACTTTAGGTTTCAGTTATACGATAGATGCTTTGTATAAAGTTTCCTTTGGTCGAATGAAAATTGTTTCATTTTATCCGAGGAAATAAAGTTTAAGGAATCGACGAAGAACACGTTCGGATTCAGTTTTGGGTTATTTCCCGCTTGGACGTAATTTTCCGTATTGCGATGTCGTTTTGCATGAGACCGATCTTGGTTTTCCTTATGCTGTTTTTGTGTAACATGTTCTTGTTATACGAAAGTAATGGATGACCGGTTTCATGAAGATAGAAAATCGCAGATAGTCAAAGTAGCCTTGTTTCCGTGGTTTACACGGGAAATGTTTCCGCTTTGATTTTGTTTTTTTGGGGAAAGTTGTTTCGGGTTACTCATGAAGTTTTACCGAAGGTTATTTCGTTAATTTTGTAGCTCACCGTCGTGCCATTAGTCTCACGGAAGCGGAAAGAGTAGGCCAAGGATGAGCGGCGATCGTTTCTCGGTTTTTCGAGACATTAGATCGGTTTGCGCGTTCTGCCTAGACAGTCAAGGAACAATAGAACGAAGCTGGAAGAAATGCCTAAGACTTAGCTTGCTAGACTATCCACCTAGGTTCTAAGTTCCCTAAATTTTACGGCAGTTTACAAGACGTTCCCATTCCTTTCCAACGAAAAATTAAAACCTTGATAAAATTTTCGGACGTACCTTAGTCTCATTGATTACTCGAGATTGCCTCATGTCCGTTCCTCTTTGTCTTCTAACGTTTCATTGTCAAAGGTCTTCGAAAAGTCTGACACTGAATCCAGAATCGATTTTTGATGAAACCCGAAGGAACAGTGCAAAATCGTTGCAGAATCGTTGAAGCAAATGGAAGAGAAGTAGGCGAAACTCGAAGAAGGCTAAGGTGGGTAGACAAGTGAAAACGAATGGCAAGATGTCACTTGAGTGGGGCTTCTTGTTTCGTCAAGCTATGAGAGAACTGGTCAGGTCAAGAAGCTTACGATCTTGTTATACTTCACGAATGATGTTTTGTAAAATATTGCCGAGCTTTTATTTAACGAGAGTTGTTCAACAAAATGTTGTCGAGTTAATTTTACGGAAATTGTTTCGTAAAATTAGTTTGGATAGTCGTTGGGTCAATCTTTACGAGGATTGGCCGTGCTTGAAGAATGTTTTGTTGCCCGGCGACCAGCGCAGCACGGGCGCGTTAGCCGCCCGGCACCTAGAGGCAGAACGGGCGTGCTAGCCGCCCGGCGCCTAGGGACAGCACGGGCGTGCTAGCCGCCCGACGCCTAGGGACAGCACGGGCGTGCTAGCCGCCCGGCGCCTAGGGACAGCACGGGCGTGCTAGCCGCCCGGCGCCTAGGGACAGCACGGGCGTGCTAACCGCCCGGCGCCTAGGGACAGCACGGGCGTGCTAGCCGCCCGGCGCCTAAGGACAGCACGGGCGTGCTAGCCGCCCGGCGCCTAGGGACAGCACGGGCGTGCTAGCCGCCCGGCGCCTAGGGACAGCACGGGCGTGCTAGCCGCCCGGCACTTAGGGACAGCACGGGCGTGCTAGCCGCCCGGCGCCTAGGGACAGCACGGGCGTGCTAGCCGCCCGGGACTGTGCTTCCTCGCGGGACCTGCCTGTTTTTTCTCGGTTTTTTTAATGGTTTCTCGATCGACACTTAGTCTCTCGAGGTTTCTTTAATTGTTTTTCCGAGACTTTTGGACATCGATTTCATCCTGATCCCAGCAAGGGAATTGTTTCTTAGAACGTTGTTGACCTTTTATTTTACGAGAGTTATTTCACAAAATGTTGTCGAGTTAATTTTACGGAAACTGTTTTGTAAAATGTTGTCGAGTTTAATCATGCAAAAGCTGTCTCGTGAAATATTTTCGAGAATTTATTTTACGAAAGGTGTTCCGTAAAATGTTATCGAATTTTTGCATTAGAAACGCTGATTGGTAAACCCGATCAGTCGTGCTTTCTGTTTCATGAGTAATATGGGATTTCTCCTCGATTTCCAGGAGAACAAGTCTTGCTTTTCTGGTAATTTCTCAAACTCGGTAATTAGACCGTAATATCAGTCTTGGGCTCGATCCTACTCTAAAATCGTATGTGGGCCGTTTAGCCGCGATTCGCGTCCCTTTTGGACCGTCTTGGGACTTAGACGTTTTTACAATTTTTCTTTAGCCGCGATTCGGGTCCCTAAGGCGTATCTTCAAGACTTAAGGGTCCAAAGACCTAAGGGTCCCAAGACCTAAGGGTCCAAAGAACCTCAAGGTTCCTAAGACCTCAAGGTTCAATGGGTAGAACTCCCGGGTTCGAAGTTACGCCTCAGGGCCTAGGTCTTCGATCTAATCAAAATCCTCGGGTCCAAAAGAAGGCTTCAGAATCCAGATTCTAGACGATGACTCCCCATAAGGGTTATGGTCGGCCTTCGGCCCATAACCCCAAACCACAAATCAAAGATCAAGCAGACCTGAAGTTCTGATATCTACGGGAGATGAAATGGATGCATAAAGAGAATAGATAGAAGACTTCGAAGGGCCATAAGTCTTAACAAAGGCATGAAGGCCTAAGTCTGAAAATAAAGCCCCTAAGGGGCAAAAACACAACAAAAGCCCATCGGGCTCAAAAGTTCAAACAAGAAATAGAGAAGAGAAGAGTTCAGGCTTCAGGGGCAGCAGCTGGATCACCCACGGAAGCATGAGGATCCATCTCAGCAGTTTCCTTCACGGGGATAAGCGGTTCATCATCATACGAAGGAGGAGGCAACCCACGAAGTTTAGCCTCAGACTCCTTCACCAGCTTGTAGCGTTCGAACTCCACCACGAAATCCCACTTATCAGTCTGTGATATACCATGATTTTGACCCACTTTTACCCATGGTATATTAACGGTTTTACATATATTTACTATGAAATAGGGTCTATTTAGAGTATTTACAGGTTCAGGTACGTTTTGGAGAAATATGGTGTTTTTGGTGTCTTTTGGAGCCTTTAAGTGCAGAATCGCGCAGACGCGTCAGATGTTTAGATATGGATGGAGACCTTCCCACGGTGCGATTGAGCTGATATTTGGACACAAGATAGATCATTGAGTTAGCTTTCCAATGCCACCGGTTTGAGGTCAATCCGACGGTTAGATCAGAAGTTATGCCCGTTTTACTGAAGAGTGGTCAGTCTGCCTCGCGAGAGAAGGCTGTCGAGAAGATGAACGTATATCGATCGATGGGAAATCACCCATATCGATCGATATGAATGTCAGGACGTGGGATTACTATGTTTCATGACCGCCAGAAGCCCTAATGCAACCCAAATTACCATAATACCCTTTGACGACCAGAAACCTTATTTTATGTTATTTCTAAGCCATTGTTGACGGCTACGCTTTCTAGACTTTCTCTTTGATTCATTGTTCTCTTAGGAGAGAAGGGAGGAACTCCTATCAGAGTTCTCCTGGAACTCCATTGGATTTGGTTTTATACTATTTATGTTATTTCATCTATTCATCTATGATTTCTGTTACAAGTTTCATGTCTGAGTAGATCCACCTGTTAGGTTTAGGGTTCAGATAGGTTATCTGGGATTAGCCACAAATATAGAATTGCTAAGTTGTGGTATTCATCAATAGGATTGTTATTAATGCTTCTTTCTAGAGTCGCGAACTAGAACCTTCATCCTAGGGATTGTAGAGACCAGCGAGAGCTTGTAACTCACCCTGAATCCATCCTTTTGAGCTAGGGTTGATAAATACAGCGATAGCTGATTTAGTAAACCCTAGTTAACGTGTGTTCAACCCGTTCGTAAAGCTTGCTAGAAGCATATCGATCGATAATCCAATAGATTAATCGATCGATATTGTGAAAGGTGTATCGATCGATATTCCTATAGAATCATCGATCGACACTTTCTTGTGATCAATAACCGAGTGGTTGAGATCCAAGATCTAGATATTAGACTATCTATACAACGAAAGTTGTTAGATTTGTACTCCCAGTTGAGTTCTAATATATCTAGCAGCTTAGTAACCTATATCATTATAATCCTAATTTCCTGAATAGAAACCCTAGATCTAGCAACCATCCTTCCATAAAACAACTCTTTGCCAAGCTGAACAATTATATTGTTCAACTTGTTTACTGCTTCACCTGTTATTTACTGCTTTAAAACCTATTAGCCTAGCTTAATCATATAACTATTAGATCTATTAGGTTCCATAGCTCCCCGTGAATTCGATCCATAAGTACTACAACTGAACCTCTTATTTGAGAGAGTAAATCACTCCTTAGGGTAATTTGAGTGATATCAAATTTGGCACCGTTTCCGGGAAGCTTTGATCGCCATTAGATCTTGTTTAGTTAGATTTAATCTAGGTTCTGTTACTTTTCGAAAAAACTCATAAAATTTTTTCTTCTTTTTCAGGTACATACATCTCAGTACCAGGAAACTATGAAGAGAGGATTTTTAGGTCCTTCAAGTAAGGAGTCTGCTGGTTTATGCACGATCCGTAAGTCTAAGAGGGATATATCGTTCGACACCCTCCAAGCAGCATCGATCGATAGCATACACCAGAAATCGATCGATAAGGTACACCATCAATCGACCGATAAGCTACAAGAAGCGGTGATCGATAGAGCCAACCAACTGAAGAAAAACACTGTTCACCCGAACACTGTTCATCCGGCTACTATTCATCGCACTGTTCATCCGGCTACTATTCACCCGAAATCGATCGATACTGTTCATCCAGAATCAATCGATACTATTCATCGAGGTACTGTTCATCACAACTACAAAGGACAATTGATTAATGCTGAAGAAGCAATAATTCCTGATGTAATTGTTGTTGCTGAGATGAATACCTTAGTTCTATCAAGTCAATGGTATGATTGGGGAAGTTGTTGGGCCCAAATATAGCCCATTAGCTAACGACGGAGCCTGAATGAGTCCTGGGCTAAAGCCCATTGCGAATCAGCGACTTTAGCTGGAGCTCAGCACGGAGCCAAAGATAGGAAGCTGATCACAGTTTCCAGAGGCTACTTCTAAGAGGAGGCTAACACCATAAGTAGAAAGAGCGCAGGACCCGGTCAAACAGGAAGCTGTTGTGAGTTCCTTAACAGAAGGAGAAGATCTCGGAGATTAGTTACAAGTGATCGGAGGAAGGTTCGAAGCTATAAAAGAGGACCTCGAAGACCACAAGAAGGGGGATCTTTCCATTAGACATCGATTATATCTCTTTCAGATCTTGTAAACATTCTCAAACAATTCCTTTCATTTTCTCTGTAATCATTGTTATTCAAAATCATCAATAAAAAGCACTTATTCATCTTTAAAGCTCTTTACGGGATTCAGCCCACGAATTTCCTTGTACCTCCTTTTTGACCTAACCTAGAATCTTAGGGTGAAACCTTGTCTCTCACAATTGGCGCCGTCTGTGGGGACAATTAATCGAATCCCTTTCTCCAAAGCTTAAAGATGAATCCACTCGATGGAACCAATCCATCTAACCCCGATCAATCGAACCTGAGCAATAGCTCACCGAATCGCACTGCTTCGGGGGCAAATAACCCGAGAGCCCTCGTAGGGACCAACTCTGGGTCCTCAGCCCTCAATAACACATCGCATCAATCCGCTCTGAACCAAACGGAAGCTCAGCTTTCTGAGATCTGGCAGATGATGCTCCAGTTAGTGGACAAAGCTCAACAAACCGAGCGAACAGTGCAACAGCTGGCCGAACGGCAGCAACAATTCGAAGAGATAACCAGATCTCAATCCGCAACAACCCAACCGTCTGTCCACCAGGGAAGAGGGATCACGTTCCATGAACGAATAGCTGACCCATCCTTCCCTCGAGAGCGTCTGAATTTCTCCCTTGATAGTTCTGGAACAGACGGTCAGGAGCCTGCCTTCCAAACGCCTCGCGCTAAGACAGCTCCTGCGTTTGTCCCACCAATCATCAGCACCATGGGGAGCAACGTAGCGACAACGAGCTCCGCGCCCGATCGAAACACCGCTGGGAGCACACGATTGCCTCCACCGCCACGTCCTTCGGGATCTGGAGCAGGAACCAACATTCCGTCCGGGGGCAGAACATCAGCTCCGGTGTTTCAAACTAGGGTTTCAACCCCAAATACCGACGGACTTCAAAGAATGGATGCTGATCCTGCAACTATCCGCACTAATCTCGCTCGGAACCTAAGGGCGAATGAACGATCCGTTTCACCAACTAGCTGGGAAAACGATCGAGCTAGATTCCGCCAGGAACCTATGCGCCGAGTACCCGAGAATGATCCGAATGTCCTTCCCTTCGAAGGACCTGACGCGATTCGCAGATACATGGAGCGAACCCACGCAGATCTCCAAAAATTGGGAGCTCAAGTCCACAAAGCAACGAGTTCAGCTCCCGAAATCGAGAGCCTAATCAAGGAAACTCGTGGAACTCCGTTCACTGATAGAATTGCTAACTCTTACATAAGAGACACTCGAAAAATTAAAATTCCCGAGTACGATGGGAACGCAGACCCAAAGGCTTATTTAAGAGCCTTCCAGCTAGCTATCGTTAAAGCTCACTTCACGATGGAAGAATGCGATGCCGGATATTGCAGAACATTTGCGGAAAATTTGACCGGAACAGCTCTGGAATGGTTTTCCGGCCTCGAACCAAACTCTATAGATAGCTTTGATCAGCTAGCTAACGCCTTTATGAAACAATATTCAACCCACATCCTGAAACAAGCCTCTGAGGCCGATCTCTGGAAGATCAAACAAGGATTGGGAGACTCACTGCGAGTCTACATCGAGAAATTTAGGGCAGTAAGAACTAAACTCTCGAACCCTAACGATCAAGTAGCTATTGAAGCCCTTAGGAGAGGCCTCTGGTATCAATCGGGTTTCGAGGAGTTGACCCTAAATCCTCCTCCAACTATCGACGACGCCCTCCACAAGGCCTCTAGATACATTACTCTGGAAGAAGAAAGAGCGGTGTTAGATAAGCTCCACAGAAAATCCCAGAATCATCCGAAAGGCGAAGCCTCCGAGGGGAAGGGACCTCACAAAAGAGGAAGCTCCCGAAATAATCAGACTCAAGGGGAGCACTCTTATGTAATCGAGGACGATAAGGATGAAAAACCTGTTGCCGCAACAGCCAAAGCCCCCTGGTCCAAAGGCTACGATGAAAGCAAACATTGCTCTTACCACGATCGAAAGGGACACTCGACCGAAGAATGTTGGGACCTCCAACGACAGCTGGCTGCCAAATTTGCAGCCGGAGAAATCAAAGACGTGGACCTTAAAAAACCACCACCGTATCAAAAGAAAAATCCCCGGGACAACTCTCTGAAACGTGAGAGGTCACCTGAAAAAGAAACAGATTCACCACCTCCAGCTCCCAAAAAGAGAGTCGAGATGATCCTTGGAAAATTCCCCCAGGGGAAAAGCCTTCAAATCGAAGCCCTCTTGAGTAAAACACCTCCCCAATCGAGCCCTGGCTCAAGGGTCGATTACATCCTCGGAGGGTCCGATGTGTGTCGAGACTCCGTTAACTCCATTAAAAGTCACGTACGGAAGGCTGTGTCAAACACACAGCCTAAACCGACCAAACCCGAGTCCAACACCAAAATCTCCTTTTGGGAAAGCGAGACGTCAAGTCTTGACAGACCTCACGACGATGCCCTCGTCGTAACATTAAACATAGCAGGGTACGAGGTACCCAAGCTCATGATCGATACCGGAAGCTCCGTCGATCTCATTTTCTATAACGCATTAAAAGGAATGGAAATAGACGACTACGAAATCGTCGACCAGAAATCCAACCTCGTAGGTTTCTCCGGAGAAACAGCTACCTCATTGGGAACAATTAAACTTCCAATCATAGCTGGCGGAGTCATGAAAATGACCAACTTCATAGTTGTCGACAAACCATCCCCTTTCCATGCAATCCTCGGAAGACCCTGGATTCATAAGATGAAAGCAGTAGCTTCAACTTATCACCAATGCGTGAAATTTCCAACAACCGACGGAATAACCACCATTCACGGTAGCCAAAAGATTTCAAGGATCTGTTACTTGGGAGGATTTGAAATCATAAAAGAATCCCCCCAATAGCAATTACAGATCCAGGAGAGTCGCGAAATGCAACAAAATATCCGAGGTCCCCCTAAGAACCTCACCGAAAAAGTTAGCATCGACGACTCAAACCCTGAAAAACAGGTGAGTATCGGGTCAGAGCTACCTCCCGAAACCAAAAAAGAGCTCATCGAATTCTTAAAACAGAATGTCAAAACCTTCGCATGGTCTACTAGCGACATGAAGGGCATAGACCCAAACGTCACCGCCCACAAGCTCAATGTAGACACCACGTTCAAGCCGATCAAACAAAAGCGCCGTAAGCTAGGTCTCGAGAAAGCCCAAGCTGTCAACGACGAGGTCGACCGACTAACGAAAGCTGGGTCAATCCGAGAGGTCCAATACCCTGATTGGTTAGCAAACCCAGTCGTAGTAAAAAAGAAGAATGGGAAATGGAGGATCTGTGTAGATTTCACTGATTTAAACAAGGCCTGTCCTAAGGACAGCTTCCCATTACCTCACATCGATCGCTTGGTCGAAGCAACGGCTGGACACCAGCTCCTGTCATTTATGGACGCCTTCTCAGGATACAACCAGATTATGATGGATCCTGAAGATCAAGAAAAAACCGCATTTATAACCGAGCGCGGAACCTACTGTTACAAGGTTATGCCATTTGGCCTGAAAAACGCAGGAGCTACCTATCAAAGGCTAGTGAACAAGATGTTCGCTGGACAACTCGGAAAAACTATGGAAGTCTATATCGACGACATGTTGGTCAAGTCTTCGATCGCAGAGGACCACATCTCCCACCTTAGGGAATGCTTCGACATCCTCAACAAATACGACATGAAGCTAAATCCTGCTAAATGCACCTTTGGAGTACCCTCCGGCGAATTCCTAGGTTATCTAGTAACCGAAAGAGGCATCGAAGCCAACCCGAAACAAATAGCAACTTTCCTAGAAATGCCATCGCCTAAAACAACTAGAGAGGTACAAAGATTGACCGGACGAATCGCAGCATTAAATCGATTCATATCCAGGTCCACCGACAAGTGCCTCCCATTCTACAAACTTCTGAAGAATAATAAGAAGTTCCTATGGGACGAGAGGTGTGAAGAAGCCTTCAAACAGCTAAAAACCTATCTCTCGGAACCTCCGATACTATCTAAACCTGTAGTCGGAGAATCGCTATACCTGTACCTCGCCGTATCGACAGCCGCAGTCAGCGGAGTGCTGGTACGAGAAGAGCAAAACGAACAAAGACATGTTTACTACACTAGTAAAAGCCTACTAGACGCTGAGACGAGGTACCCGACCATGGAAAAACTAGCCTTGGCAGTTGTCACAGCTGCCAGGAAACTGCGACCTTACTTCCAATCACACTCAATTGTCGTAATAACATCACAACCATTACGAACAATCCTGCACAGCCCCAGCCAATCCGGACGATTAGCTAAATGGGCTATAGAACTCAGCGAGTACGATATCGAGTACAGACCTCGAGCAGCAGCGAAAGCTCAAGTCCTCGCCGATTTTGTCATCGAACTGGCATCCGAACGTTTAGACCAAGAAATAGAGGTCCCAAAATGGAGCCTGTACGTGGACGGAGCCTCGTCAAGGCAAGGCTCCGGCGTCGGTTTAAGACTAACCTCCTCTGCTGGAGAAACCATCGAACAATCCTATAGACTCGGGTTCAACGCTTCCAATAACGAGGCTGAGTACGAAGCACTAATCGCCGGCCTAAAGCTCGCCCTGAGCCTCGGAATCCGAGAATTGAATGCCTATACCGATTCTCAACTGGTAGCCAGCCAATTTCACGGGGAATACGAAACAAGAGACGAGAGAATGGGGGCATACCTCGAAGTTGTCTCAAACCTCACAAAGCAATTCGATAAGTTCGAGTTAACGAGGATCCCGCGAGGGGAAAACTCATCGGCAGACGCCCTCGCCGCGTTAGCTTCCACATCAGATCCCCTCGTGAAACGAATCATACCCGTGGAAGGAATCGAGAAACCAAGTATCGATATAGCCACCAAAGCCGAGTTGGGTAGCAAACCAAAGGAAGTCGAGGACAACATCCTTCCGCCGATAGCTACCCAAGTCTTCACGACATTCTGGTTCCCTAGAACCAAAACACGCAGCTATAGGAAAAACACCTTTGGGAAGGCAACGCAGAACTCAGAAAATAACGACCAAAGTGAAGGTATTAGCCAAAGCCCAAACTCCCCGGAGCCTAACTTAGCGAATACCTCCGGAGGCACCATCCAAACCTCGGAATCACTTGTCCTTAAAATACAGACAAGAAGCCGCGCAGCTCGTAAAAACGCAGAAAGAAACGCTACACGAACCACAGGGGACAACGAGGGAATTGGAGATATTCTTCAGAACCCAGACCCCTTGGGGCCTATTCCAACGAATATCCCCGGGGGCACCACGACACCAGGTCCCGCACAGGCACCTCCCTCCTCGCTTCACAGTAAAGTCGTAGGGAGAGAAGACTGGAGAATACCAATCATGGATTACATCCTGGAAGGAAAAATTCCACCCAATAAGTGGGAGGCTCGAAAACTCAAAGCTCTAGCAGCAAGATACTGTATAATCGAGTCAGCCCTCCACAAACGAAGTGTCTCCGGGCCTTACCTAAAGTGCGTTCACGGCATGGTAGCTATGAAACTTATGAAAGAAATGCATGATGGTTCCTGTGGAAACCATTCCGGAGGCAGAGCTCTAGCCATCCGAATTAAAAGACAAGGCTACTTCTGGCCTACAATCATCGCAGATTGCGAGGTCTACTCCTCATCCTGCGACAAATGCCAAAGGCACGCACCGATCATACATCAGCCTGCGGAAAAGCTGTCTAACATATCAGCCCCCTATCCATTCATGAGGTGGTCCATGGATATTGTAGGTCCACTAGTACCATCAGGCAAAGGAAAAAAATTACTAAACCTCCTGGTCCTAACCGATTACTTCACGAAATGGATCGAAGCTGAAGCCTTTCAACAAATTAACAGATTTAACGTTGAGGGATTTGTATGGAAAAATATCGTATGCAGACATGGCGTCCCATACGAAATAGTAACCGACAATGGAGGACAGTTCATATCCCACGACTTCAAAAGTTTCTGTGATAAATGGAACATCCGCCTCACCTTTTCATCACCTCGGCGACCTCAAGGTCATGGCCAGGCGGAGGCTGCTAATAAGTCGATTTTAGCAAACCTCAAGAAACGCCTAGGAGCCCAAAAGGAGCTCTGGTCAGAAAAATTACCCGAAGTACTATGGGCCTGCCGAACTACCCCACGTAAAGCTACAGACGAAACTCTCTTCTCTCTAGCTTACGGGATGGAAGCAGTCGTTCCAGCGGAAACTACCGCAGGTAGCCTTCGTCGGGAGCTCTGCACCTCGAACCTCGCAGCTAATAACCAGCTCCTAATGGATAGCCTCGACTTGATCGAAGAAAGACGAGACCAAGCCTTGCTTCGCATTCAGAATTATCAGCAAGCAATGGCACGACACTATAATTCTAAAGTAAGACCCCGACAATTCGCCGTAGGGGACCTAGTGCTTAGGAAAGTGTTCGAAGGAACAAAGGAACCAGGAGCTGGAAAGCTAGGAACCAACTGGGAAGGACCCTACCGAATTATCCATATAGTGCGACCCGGAGTCTACAAACTCCAGAAGGTACGAACCAGGGTACCTGAGATTCGATCGTGGAACGCCACTAATCTCAAGAGATACTATCATTAGGTACCCAAATCCTGAACTACGTTTGGCTTGATCCCTTGACTGGGTACGTAGGCAACTCCGTCATGAGTGCAGCCCCAATTTCTCCTCAACCCATCTTCTCATCCAAGCAAAGGGGACACGTGTTATCAAAAACACATAACCCAAAAAGAAAACGGTTGACGATTGAATAATTCAAAACATGTACCAGTCACCATATGACTATCAATAAAAGATGTTCCGTACCTATGCTCCAAAGATTACAGAACCTTCCAAGAAAACTCAAGTCTCTCCAAATCGAGACCTAACTACGAACATATCCAGGCACCCAAAGTCCTGGACCTAAGGTCTTAAAACCCTTAATAATCATCGAGGTCCTAAAACCCTCCGAAGAAACGTAGGTTCCCAAAAATCGGAACCTAATCTCATAAACGATTTTGAACACGTTCAGGTCCCTGAAAATCCTGAACTAAGGTCCTAAAACCCTTAACTAATTTCAAAGGTCTTGAAATCCTTGTCAAATCATAAGGTCCTAAAACCCTTAACTAATTTCAAAGGTCTTGAAATCCTTGTCAAATTCGTAAGGTCTTAAAACCCTCAACAAAATCATAAAGGTCTTAAAATCCGTATCAAGCTACTAAGGTCTGGAAACCCTTAACGAAATCCTAAGGTTTTAAAAAAAAAAACCACGAGATTTTGAATCCCTTCAAAGGAACTTGATTCCCCAAAACGAAACAGGCTCAGGTTCCGCGAAACCTGAAGCTAAATTAAGCTCGACTATAAGTCGATATCGTAACCAATGGTTGAAACAAAGGATGAAATCCGAAACAGCCAAGGTTAAAATTAAAACAAAGGTTTAAAAGCCTCCCCAGGCTATAAATCTTAAAACACACAAAGGTTTAGAAGCCCCCTCGGGCAATATATCCTAAGAGCAAGTAAAGGTTTAAAGGCCTCCTCAGGCTAATAAGTTTGGGAAAACAAGCAAAAGCCCCTTGGGCAAAACAGTCTTGAAAATAAAAGAGCATCAGCTCTTAAACTCCTTCGGTTCCGGGACCAGCGTCGGCTCCGGGACCAGCATTAACCTCCTTATCTTCCTCGACGGGACCTCCACCCTCGGTAGGAACCTCCGCATCGATTTCTTGATTAACATCTCCAGGGTTCGCTTCGACTGGAGCTAGTTCAGGAAACACCGAATCCAAGTTAGAACCATACTCGCCGGAAAATGTCGGATTAAACATATTAATCTCAAGAGTACCTGAGCTCTCAGAGAGTTGAGGGATGGGAAGCTTGCTGACCGAGAAGTCAGAAACCTGAGCCCTATCGCAAGCAGCAGCTGCGTCCGGGATCAAGGCCATAAGACGATTGTACTCCTCTTCGGCATCCTCCACCTCCTTAGTCAACAAAGCCTTCAAAAGCTCAGTGTTCGCCAGAAGCTCCTGGGCGTAGATCAGGGCGTCGGTTTCATCATTCTTTTTGACAAATTTCTCTTTCACCGAAGTCAGGATCTTGTTGTAAGCATCAGCTACCTCCCTCTTGCCTCTCCTAACGGCAAATTTGATCTCAGCTTCCTTATTCCTTTGACTGTTTTGAGACGAAGCAATCATCTCTTGAACCTGATGCTCGGCTATCTTACGAGCAGCCTCTAAGTCGTTGATCTTCCTGCCCTTCACCTGGATGTCAATAGCTTGGCTCTCGATTTTCCCCTGCTGAGTATCAGCCTTCAGTCCGAGCCTCTTGACCTCAGCTTGAAGCTCAGAAACCTGAGCACGAGCCTGGTCGAGCTCCGTCTTAGTAGCCTTGAACATATCAGTAGCCTGAGTCAACTCCGCAGCAGTAGGAGCACCACGCACGGTCTCCTCGAACTTTAGTTGAGCTCTGTTGATGGCTCCGACTAGCTATAAAAAATGTGTAAAAAAAAAAAATCTTTTAGGTCACGAAAAACCCAAACCTAAAAAGAGAAAATCGAGAAATACTTAAAGTTATATACCTGACCCAAGTGATGAGCTATCTCTACGTATTCGTCCTTGTTAGTCAAGCTGTTGAGAGAGGGCATAGAGCACCCCACCATCTTCAAATGCCTCAGAATGGTCGCTAAACCCCAAGAGTCGTCCAAGATTGACCCTGGCCTAGAGTGGGTGAAGCTCCAACCAACGGTTCCACCTCGCGAGGATGAGGAAGTAGACCTGGCGGGCCTATCTCCCGCCTCAGTCCGAGACCTCTTAGGTCTCGGAGGCTCAAGTTCAAGGGAACCTCCGGCAGCACGAGGATTATCTAGGGCTGGCGAGACCTCAGGGTGAGGAACTACATCTCGAGTTCCAGTCTCAACGGGACCAACGTCCGCGACAGGAGCTGAGGTTCCATCATCAAGGACCTCCTTCAGCGTGTTAATAAAAACACCTCCTTGAGATCTGTCGCTGCCCCGCGAAGCGCCGGCAACCGCAGTAGATCTGTTTCGATTACGGAAGGAAGGCCTCATCTTAAGAGCTGGAGTCTTTTCGGTCTCAAAAGTGCTAGCTCCGGTTGAAATCTCGACTACGTTGGGACCTTCGGAAACTGAACAAAATAACAAGAATCCTTTTAGTTACCTCTTAAAATAAAGATGAACATAACAAAGACACGAGACTACCTTCTAAGTCTTCAACAGGGATCGGGTCAGGAAGCTGGGCGTTGAATCGTTCCGGGAACCTGGCTGATCCAATGCGAGAAGACGTGAACAACGACCAAGCGTTGGAACTTTGATGTAACCTCCTAAAGAGAGCCCTGGACTGCTTATCAGAGAGCTTGGGAGGATCGTCGATACCTACATATAAAATCAAGATATCAGCAAGTAGCAATAATCAGAAAAGAGCAAAACAGGATCCTAAAAATCCTAACCAGATATCTCGGACCAAACGACCGAGAGAGCACGACCCATTGGGACAGTTGAGGGATCAATCTTAACAAAGAAGTACTTTTTCCTCCAATCATCATCACTACCCGAGGATTTAAAAAGACTAAATCCAGGGCGACAAGGAAGATAGTAAGTACTGCTACCACCCTCCTTAGTAGAGCTCTCTTTGATCGTGTAGAGACTCATTAACTCGGTTAAACCGACAACGATTCCCTCCTCTCTGGCCCTGGTAATAAATCCGTTTATTACCCGAATGACCGAGGGACAGAGCTGAGAGAGAGCTAACTGGTAATGATCTAAAAGATCCAGCAAGAGGTCCGGGAGCGGGAATCTGAGGTGGCACTTCGAGATATACTTCTTGTGGATGCAAAACCAGCCCTCGGGGGCAGATTCCGGAGTATCATCGGAGGAACAGGCCTTGGCTAACTCCTTTCGACCATGAGCCTGAACCATGAAGTTAACGACCTCTTGAATCGTCAACAGGGATGGCGAGTGAGACCCCAAAGAAGAACTCCCGCCGGAGCCATCCTTCTTCTTCATGCGCTTAGAGGCTCTTGTCGCGACTAAATCTTTCGCCTTCTTCGTCTCTCTTTTGGCTTTCTCGCCTATCTCTTGCTTGACCTTCAATAAGCGTTTGCTGGCAGGGGGAATTCCGATTTCACCAGAGCCTTCTTTCGGAGGGTCCATTAAACAGAGGGGTAAGGTTGAGAGGATTGAAAGGAGAAAAGAGGAGGATCGAAATAGTTCTAAAAGTTTCGAGGAATTCTAAGGGATTCGAAGAGGATCAATGGCGAAACAGAGAGATGAAAATAAAAAAAAAACTAACGCAGTAAAAATAAAGGAGTGGAGGAGAAGTTACCTTGGGAAACGAGTGGAGGCGTGGAGAATATGGAGCGAGGCAGTTAATGCCCATCACTTTATATCACGTCCCGTCTCGAGTCTCGGAGTAAATCATTCAAAAGCTTCCTTCATCCGAACCGTCGATTTTAAACAAAAGAAATCTAGACCGTCAAATTAAACGAATAATATCTTTAATCAGATATCCCGTAATCATGATCTCAACAGTAAAATCTAGGTCGGCGACTTAGGTTAAGCTTCCGAGTAAGAGAGATCTTATCTCAAAAGCTTGGGGGCAACTGTTGGGCCCAAATATAGCCCATTAGCTAACGACGGAGCCTGAATGAGTCCTGGGCTAAAGCCCATTGCGAATCAGCGACTTTAGCTGGAGCTCAGCACGGAGCCAAAGATAGGAAGCTGATCACAGCTTCCAGAAGCTACTTCTAAGAGGAGGCTAACACCATAAGTAGAAAGAGCGCAGGACCCGGTCAAACAGGAAGCTGTTGTGAGTTCCTTAACAGAAGGAGAAGATCTCGGAGATTAGTTACAAGTGATCGGATGAAGGTTCGAAGCTATAAAAGAGGACCTCGAAGACCACAAGAAGGGGGATCTTTCCATTAGACATCGATTATATCTCTTTCAGATCTTGTAAACATTCTCAAACAATTCCTTTCATTTTCTCTGTAATCATTGTTATTCAAAATCATCAATAAAAAGCACTTATTCATCTTTAAAGCTCTTTACGGGATTCAGCCCACGAATTTCCTTGTACCTCCTTTTTGACCTAACCTAGAATCTTAGGGTGAAACCTTGTCTCTCACAGAAGTGAGGATCCTTTCCATGGTCTTCCTTATGAAGATCCCAGAAACCACATCAAAGAGCTTGAGGGTCTTGTTTCAGAGCAGAATAAAAAATCTGGTGACCTCATACTCTGCAAGATTTTCCCTTATACTATCACTGGAGATGCGTTTAGCTGGTTCAGTAAGCTGCAGCCAAGATCTCTAACCTGTTGGGAGGACATAAAAGGCGCCTTCCTAGGTAATTTTTTTTAGCGAAGCTGTAGCAACTCGAAGTAGAAGGTATGATTATATGAAAGACAAGATAACTAAAGATTATGAGAAAGGAATAATAACTAGTCCTAGTCAGATTAGTATTAGCCAGATTATGGATTTTGTCTATAATGAGCAGAACGATTTTGAAACCCCTACAGCTAGTGTCAAGCAACCAGACATTCAGGTTCAACAGGCAGATGAGGGTACACAAAGGAACGAACTGAACAGTGAACAGCTAGTCAACCCTGATACGGTTGAGGATGATGAACATCATGGATTTGGAGAGACGGGCATAGTAGAAGAAGCTGATAATAGTGATCCGAGTTCAACATCGATCGATAGTGGTATCTTTGAATCGATCGATATCGGCACATCAGAAACGATCGATATTGAATCTTCACATCGATCGATACCTCTCGAAAACCCTGATGCTACTACTGTGAATTCAGAGAGTGGATGTAAGAGGGCACTTAGAGACCACAACGTGCCTGAAGATTTATATGCTGAAAGGTCTGCACTGCGTCGTTCACCATCCCAGAGTTCTGTCCCTGAGCTTCATCCTGCATATATCTCTTTTGTTGGTCGGAATCCCTTTCATGGTCTTCCTCATGAAGATGCCACTAACCACTTAGAGGCATTCAAAGATCTCTCATCAACCATTCAAAGCAATGGAGTTTCTGAAGATTACTACTTCTGCAAACTATTTCCACACTCTCTAGCTGGGGATGCAGGTCATTGGTTGAAGAAGTTACCACCAGCATCTCTCATTACTTGGAATGACATTAGAAATGCTTTTGTCAACCAGTTTCTCTATGAAACTGCAGCGAATCTTGAGATTGAGAGGAGATCTATGTTAGAATATATGGTGGAGGATGATGAACAATCTGAATCTGAAGAGCTGAGCAGAAAAGAACAAGCCGATATTAGTGATATGAGCTCAGCATCGATCGACACCCTTACCTCAACATCGATCGACCCTACAACCTCCACATCGACCGACACCATGACATCAGAATCGGTCGACATCAGCACCTCAGCATCGATCGACACTGACATTTGTCATCGATCGATCCCACTTGAAATCCCTGACAGTTCGAGTTGTCCTCAGGACACTGCAGACTCGACACAGCAGAGTATTGATGTATCAAGTTTTTATCCTTCTCCTGATGTAGAAAAAGAGATCTTCATGGAAGATATCTTGGAACAAGAAGATTTCTTAAAGTTGGAGGATGGAGAAAAGCTTGGAGAATTGGATTCAAGTAAAGAAGTTACTATGGAATACTTCTTGGAGCTGGAGGAATGGCTTGAGAATTTGGATCAGAATCTGGAGCAGAAGCCTGATGACGAACATAATGCTAAGAGGAAAAATTTAGAGACTTCGTCAAAGGCTAGCATCGATCGACACCAACCTGATGAGATCGATCGATACCCACCCAATGTCATCGATCGACAGTCGCCACATAACATTGATCTATATACACCCGACTGTATCGATCGACACCCACCCGATTGTATCGATCGACACCCATGTTTGGATGAACTACCAGGATACATAATTGAGATGGAACCGATTGAGGAGATAGAGCACGAGTCTAAAGCCTCACACTTTGCTGTCCCTAATCCTTAGAGACCACTTATTTGGATAGAAGAAACTGCTGGGTTTCACAAAGAAGTGAAGAGGATACATGATCCTATCAAGATTATGGTTCAAAGCGCGGTGTTTGAAGCTGAATCCCCTATTCCACCAGATAAAAGTGTGCATTCGAGTTCTTACATTGAAGCATTGGATGATCATCAGCAAGTAGCAGCTTCTCAGAGAGGGTTGAGACTTAGAGATGAAGTCAATAAAAACCTAGCAGAAGAAGCATCGATCGACACGGTTCAGACAATGTCGATCGACATGAGCACTCCACCATCGATCGACATCTACGGGATACCATCGATCGACATTTTCAATCCACCATCGATCGACACCACCACTGGTTCATCGATCGATACCAGACGAGAATCAGAGCAGAATGAGTATGAAGTGTGTGGAAATATTTTTGATGGAGATACCACCACGCATTCAGACAAGTCTGGGGGAAAGAAAATGATGAATTGGAGGAAGAGGAAAAGAACTATAAGAGGTTCTCAGTTATCATTGATTTCTCACTTCTCAGATGATTCCAGGAAATCCAAATTGAGATTTCACAAGTCTGTGAGAAAGAAGTGGAGAAATTGGAAGAAGCGGAAACGAACCAAAGAAAGTTCTCAGTTACTATTAACCCTTTACTTCTTAGATTGTTTCAGGAAATTCAGAGTGCGCAGTAGATGCTTCTCACATCCATTTGCAAAGCTTAGAGCACTCCTTATTGCTGAGATGATAGACAAAGGAAGAAGAGCTTATGGAGGAGGCTTTCACACAAGAATGATAAAGCTTCAAAGATTGGACATTGAGACTTGCTTTGGAGCATGTTCTCATTATCATCCGTACTAAATCAGATTTCCAAAGTCAAGCTAAATGACTATAACAAAGCGCTGAGTGGGAGGCAACCCACTGTTAGGTATGTTTTAAATTTGTTTTTATTTTCATTTATTACTGATATTTTATTTTTTAAAGATTTCAGGTTAAAAAAAAAAAGATGAACAGTAACGACGGTTCTGTAGCAACGCACTGTAGCACGACCATCGAGCGATACTGTAGAAACAACATCGGTCGATACTGTAGCATAAAAATCGATCGATACTGTAGCGGAGTCACTGTAGCTATGATGACTGTTCATAGTTACTGTAGCGGAGCACTGTAGCAGAATCACTGTTCATCGGAAAAAAAAAGATTACTTTGGTTAATTGATTTTATTAGTTATCTATTACTAACTTTTAGACTCTTAGTGTTTTATCTATGATAGGTTATAGGAGAAGATCCAAGGAAGAAGGGTTGATATACCGATATCGACCGATGGTTGCAAACATCGGTCGACAGAGCATCATTAGCATCGGTCGATCGCTACTTAAATGTGTTTATTGACAGAACATTAAGCGTATCGATCGCCACTTAACTGTGTTGGTCGACATTCATATCAACATCAGGTATAACGTTTTTCCTTGTTGAATATTGTCCTTATGATTTATTCTCCACTGATCTTAGACTGTTTAACATTGGTCCCAATGCTATTCAAGTCTGGGGGAAGTCGTACTAATATTATGATTTAGTTAGTTGTTTAGAATAGGGACCCGAGTAAACGATTGCTATGATAATCGACCGATTAGAACAAGTCGATATCGATCGACAGTACATCACTTGCATCGAACGATAGTAACTATTTTTCATCGTTCTACACTTAATCCGGTCAGGTATATCGTTCTAACTTGTTCAATTGAGTACTTATGATTTATTTACACCATAACTCCGACTGGATATACACTGGACACAGCGTTATCCAAGTCTGGGGGAGGTTCTACTAATATTTTGTTTTAGTTTTGAAAGAAAAAAAATATATATACAGATCCAAGTAGACGGTTGCTCAGCACATCGACCGATGAGACCATGTCGATATCGATCGACATCACTTCATAACCACAGATCGATTGTCTCTTCATTTTGTCGAATGTATGTTAGCAATCGACCGATGCGACCATGTCAGTATCACCCGACAGCACTTCATCAACATCGATCGATTGTAATTTCATTGTATCGATCGATACTGAGCATGTTATCGTTCTTACTTGTTAAATTTTGTACTTCTGCTTTATGATTTTCACCTTACCACCGACTGTGTTACACTGGGGACAGTGTAATTTAAGTCTGGGGGGATTACTAACGTTTATCTACTTTATGAGTCTTATTTAAAAATGTTTTTAAAAAGTTTTTATTGAGTCAAGAAGGGGATGATGATCTAATTTGATTTATTACCTGTCATCTAACCACTCTTTAGACCAGTTTTAGATTTACTGACTGCAGAAGTACTAAAGATACTAAAGTGGATCAACCTATCAACTATGTTTGCACTTGCTGAGAATGTTTGAAGGAACCAAAGATAATCACCAACCTAATTCAGCTCAACTTTGCTTGTCTTGGGGCTTGGTATACATGGGATCAGATTCTTCAAACAAGTCTGGAAGGTAAAGCCTTGTGTAGATTTATCACCTTCTCTCTCTCTATTTCGACCCTAGATATATAGGTAGAAAAAAAATTATTATTATTATAAAAAGATATATATATATATATATATAATAAAATAAAATAAAAAAGAAAAAAAAGAGAAAAAGAAAAAAAAATATATATATATATATATATGTTTTAAGTTAGGTGGAATCCGAACAGGACTTGGTGGCTACAATCATTAAGGCTTGCTTCATAAGGATTCCAACTAAAAGAATTT
The DNA here is from genome assembly GCA_026261945.1 of Hirschfeldia incana. Taxonomy (NCBI): domain Eukaryota; kingdom Viridiplantae; phylum Streptophyta; class Magnoliopsida; order Brassicales; family Brassicaceae; genus Hirschfeldia; species Hirschfeldia incana. Next base: position 961,876 of record JABCMI010000056.1, read on the forward strand.
GAACGGGACTTGGTAGCGGCAATCATCAAGGTTCGATTCATATGAATTCTTGGATATAGGTCAAAAAGAAGTGAACAGGACTTGGTGGCAACCACCATTAAGTTTTGATTCATGGAAGCCTGTCCAATCTTGGTCAATGATCTTGCAATGAAAGCAGACTTTGACTAAGAGAGAAGAAAGTAGAGAGAGAGGATAGGAACTAACTTTTACCTGCAGGTCCAGATACTTGTTTGAGAATCCTTGCATCTTGTGATCGATACTCCCAAGGTAAAGCCTACACTTTTATTTATGTTAAGAAATGAGATCAGTAGAGGGGATTGTCAGACAGGATCTGTTAAGTTGTTGACTAGGTGAATTTGGTTGCTATACTAGGATATTGTATAATGTGCTTCCAATGTTAGGATGTCTATGATTTGGTTTGCACTACTAGAGAGATGGTGACTAAGTTTTAAAATCTTTTTGAGTCCCTGCTGTTTTCAAACCTCTTTTAGAGAGACTGCCTGTTGGTTTTGCTTGAGGACAAGCAAAAGGGTAAGTCTGGGGGAGTTGATATACCATGATTTTGACCCACTTTTACCCATGGTATATTAGCGGTTTTACATATATTTATTATGAAATAGGATCTATTTAGAGTATTTACAGGTTCAGGTACGTTTTGGAGAAATATGGTGTTTTTGGTGTCTTTTGGAGCCTTTAAGTGCAGAATCGTGCAGACGCGTCAGATGTTTAGATATGGATGGAGACCTTCCCACGGTGCGATTGAGCTGATATTTGGACACAAGATAGATCATTGAGTTAGCTTTCCAATGCCACCGGTTTGAGGTCAATCCGACGGTTAGATCAGAAGTTATGCCCGTTTTACTGAAGAGTGGTCAGTCTGCCTCGCGAGAGAAGCCTGTCGAGAAGATGAACGTATATCGATCGATGGGAAATCACCCATATCGATCGATATGAATGTCAGGACGTGGGATTACTATGTTTCATGACCGTCAGAAGCTCTAATGCAACCCAAATTACCATAATACCCTTGGACGACCAGAAACCCTATTTTATGTTATTTCTAAGCCATTGTTGACGGTTACGCTTTCTAGACTTTCTCTTTGATTCATTGTTCTCTTAGGAGAGAAGGGAGGAACTCCTATCAGAGTCCTCCTGGAACTCCATTGGATTTGGTTTTATACTATTTATGTTATTTCATCTATTCATCTATGATTTCTGTTACAAGTTTCATGTCTGAGTAGATCCACCTGTTAGGTTTAGGGTTCAGATAGGTTATCTGGGATTAGCCCCAAATATAGAATTGCTAAGTTGTGGTATTCATCAATAGGATTGTTATTAATGCTTGTTTCTAGGGTCGCGAACTAGAACCTTGATCCTAGGGATTGTAGAGACCAGCGAGAGCTTGTAACTCACCCTGAATCCTTTTGAGCTAGGGTTGATAAATACAGCGATAGCTGATTTAGTAAACCCTAGTGAACGTGTGTTCAACCCGTTCGTAAAGCTTGCTAGAAGCATATCGATCGATAATCCAATAGATTAGTCGATCGATATTGTGAAAGGTGTATCGATCGATATTCCTATAGAATCATCGATCGACACTTTCTTGTGATCAATAACCGAGTGGTAGAGATCCAAGATCTAGATATTAGACTATCTATACAACGACAGTTGTTAGATATGTACTCCCAGTTGAGTTCTAATATATCTAGCAGCTTAGTAACCTATATCATTATAATCCTAATTACCTGAATAGAAACCCTAGATCTAGCAACCATCCTTCCATAAAACAACTCCTTGCCAAGCTGAACAATTATAATGTTCAACTTCTTTACTGCTTTACCTGTTATTTACTGCTTTAAAACCTATTAGCCTAGCTTAATCATATAACTATTAGATCTATTAGGTTCCATAGCTCCCCGTGAATTCGATCCCTAAGTACTACAACTGAACCTCTTATTTGAGAGAGTAAATCACTCCTTAGGGTAATTTGAGTGATATCAGTCTGTCCCTTTAGATAATCCCTCATCACTTTCCAGCGAGCTGTCATCTTGGCTCCGTTCACGGCCAGCGTCCTCTCATCTTCGAAGAGAGTCTTCTCATTCTTCAGCTCCTCCAGCTCTCCCCTCACCGCATTCAGCTTGGACGTCAACACGACATGCTCAGTAGCAGCACTCTCCTCCAGCTCCTGCGATTTCTTCAACCTAAGCCTTCAGAGCCTCAACTTCCTTAGAAGTATCTTCATTCACCATGTCCTTGAGGTGATGAACCTGAGACATCAGCTGCAGCAAATACAATACCACAGTCATCACAGTGCACTACGGAGCCAAAGCAATAACAGAAGCGCGTCAATATACCTGAAGGATATCGAGCTGGATAGAGTTAACGGCTTTGGGAAGGTCGTTGGCAGGAAGATTGCACACACTCCTCGGAAAGATCTTGGTTGAGAGATCATCCAACACCGGCTTCAGGTCAACACCAGAAATCGTAGGGATCGAAGAACGAGTTCTCCTCTTGGAGACGGTGGGAGCTGGAGTACTAGAACCTTTGCGCTTGAGGCTCCCTGTAATCTGAACATCGTCATCCCCTGAAACGACAACTTCCATGGGAGTCTTCTTAGCAGAAAGGTTCTCCCAAGCCTTCTTGAAAGCATCCATGGAACCGTCTCCTGAAGGTCCAAACATGTTTCCTACAATGAAAAGTCCGCAAAATCAACAACCAAACAACGAAGACAAAAGAAGACACTATGAGCTTACCCCAAATGCGGCAGCGACTATGAACCTCTCGACTAATAAGGGCAGTAATCTGACGACGCTCCACTGGAAGTCTGTACACCTTCTCAGCTACCTCCTTCCCTTTTGGTGTTGATGGGTACGACACATCTGCAAATGACAAGACAAACGAGTAAACATCAAAATCGGGCACAAACCGATATTAAGATAACCTACCCGCTACGTGCCAGACCGTCGCGAAGCCAGGGAGAGCTGCAAAAACAAATCTTTCTTCCCATTTGCCACTGAAAATCGGATGGCGCTTCCTTGCCTTCTTCTCAATCTCCAAGACCAAAGCATTCTTGCCACGAGGGCGAAGATAGTACTTCCCCTTCGACCCAGATAGGGTTATTATACAGTACAAATAGAGGACTTCGTTCAATCCTATCATTACACCCTCCAGCTTACCGAGATTCTGAATAGCGATTAACGTTCTCCAAGCCGTAAGTGTCAGTTGGCCTGGAGAAATGTCGAAGAAATCCGACAGCTTGGCAATCAACGAAGGGATCCGATCACGAAAGCCGGATTCAAAGTAGGCTTCGTAAATCGGAACCTCGTCCACCTGGAAATCCGAGATCCGCTCCGACGAGTCAGGGACCCGAATAACTAGGTCTTGAGGAAGTTCATACTTCTTCCTCCAAGCCCTAACATCATCCTCCATCACCGAAGAAGCTGAACCTAGCGACGAAGATCTCCCATCTCCGCCTTCAACAGAGGCTTCATCGACCTCAACGACCCGAGAATCTCTCGTGTCTACCATGGGGGAATGACAAGAAGAGGTTCTGTACCTATCGACAGGAGAAGGCTCTAGGGTTTTGCTAGGGGTTTTCCCGGACATTTCTACTTAATCGACCCTAAAACAAAGAAGGAAGAGAGAGGAATGACAGCTACCTGCCGAAAATTTCTTCGAAGAAAGGAGCCGCCGAGAGAGACGAATGATTTATGAAAGAAATGAAGAAAAATGAAGGGAAGGTTCGATCATATCAGGAGCAGCCCTAGTTCGAGAGACACGCTCCTCGATCATCTCGCCACACGCACGAATGAGCGCCAAACGGAGAAGCTGAAACGATAGTGGGCTTCCCCTAAAAAGCCCATCTCGTTCTCGATCACTTCTGCCCAAAGGCTCGAAGGTTCGATGTCTTTAGGGTGAACCACCCTCTCTAACCCACGAGCGATAGGCCCAAAATGATTCCACGTTTGGCCTAGGCTCCGAACCCTTCTCCTGCTTGAAGAAATGACACCAAGGACCAAGACTACACGTTATCCCTTGATCCCTACAAAGCAATCAAGGAATAAGGGGCAAACTGTTGTAGAAAAATATTCAAGGCTCCAAAAGGGCCTCGACTTCCGGGCCCTCGTTTAGAAGGGATCCAGGGTCCTTCCTCTACATAAAGGTCCAATCTATGTTAGGAAGCTCCAAGACTCAAATAAGGTCCAGGGTCCAGCCCCCCGAAGAGGAACCATGGCCTAGCCCCTGCCGATCGATACTGTAGCGGAGTCACTGTAGCTATGATGACTGTTCATAGTTACTGTAGCGGAGCACTGTAGCAGAATCACTGTTCATCGGAAAAAAAAAGATTACTTTGGTTAATTGATTTTATTAGTTATCTATTACTAACTTTTAGACTCTTAGTGTTTTATCTATGATAGGTTATAGGAGAAGATCCAAGGAAGAAGGGTTGATATACCGATATCGACCGATGGTTGCAAACATCGGTCGACAGAGCATCATTAGCATCGGTCGATCGCCACTTAAATGTGTTTATTGACAGAACATTAAGCGTATCGATCGCCACTTAACTGTGTTGGTCGACATTCATATCAACATCAGGTATAACGTTTTTCCTTGTTGAATATTGTCCTTATGATTTATTCTCCACTGATCTTAGACTGTTTAACATTGGTCCCAATGCTGTTCAAGTCTGGGGGAAGTCGTACTAATATTATGATTTAGTTAGTTGTTTAGAATAGGGACCCGAGTAAACGATTGCTATGATAATCGACCGATTAGAACAAGTCGATATCGATCGACAGTACATCACTTGCATCGAACGATAGTAACTATTTTTCATCGTTCTACACTTAATCCGGTCAGGTATATCGTTCTAACTTGTTCAATTGAGTACTTATGATTTATTTACACCATAACTCCGACTGGATATACACTGGACACAGCGTTATCCAAGTCTGGGGGAGGTTCTACTAATATTTTGTTTTAGTTTTGAAAGAAAAAAAATATATATACAGATCCAAGTAGACGGTTGCTCAGCACATCGACCGATGAGACCATGTCGATATCGATCGACATCACTTCATAACCACAGATCGATTGTCTCTTCATTTTGTCGAATGTATGTTAGCAATCGACCGATGCGACCATGTCAGTATCACCCGACAGCACTTCATCAACATCGATCGATTGTAATTTCATTGTATCGATCGATACTGAGCATGTTATCGTTCTTACTTGTTAAATTTTGTACTTCTGCTTTATGATTTTCACCTTACCACCGACTGTGTTACACTGGGGACAGTGTAATTTAAGTCTGGGGGGATTACTAACGTTTATCTACTTTATGAGTCTTATTTAAAAATGTTTTTTTTAAGTTTTTATTGAGTCAAGAAGGGGATGATGATCTAATTTGATTTATTACCTGTCATCTAACCACTCTTTAGACCAGTTTTAGATTTACTGACTGCAGAAGTACTAAAGATACTAAAGTGGATCAACCTATCAACTATGTTTGCACTTGCTGAGAATGTTTGAAGGAACCAAAGATAATCACCAACCTAATTCAGCTCAACTTTGCTTGTCTTGGGGCTTGGTATACATGGGATCAGATTCTTCAAACAAGTCTGGAAGGTAAAGCCTTGTGTAGATTTATCACCTTCTCTCTCTCTATTTCGACCCTAGATATATAGGTAGAAAAAAAAATTATTATTATTATAAAAAGATATATATATATATATATATATATATATATATATATATATATATATATATATATATATATATATATATATATATATTTTTTTTTTTTTCTTTTTCTCTTTTTTTTCTTTTTTATTTTATTTTATTATATATATATATATATATATATATATATATATATATATATAATAAAATAAAATAAAAAAGAAAAAAAAGAGAAAAAGAAAAAAAAAAAAAAATATATATATATATATATATATATATATGTTTTAAGTTAGGTGGAATCCGAACAGGACTTGGTGGCTACAACCATTAAGGCTTGCTTCATAAGGATTCCAACTAAAAGAATTTGAACGGGACTTGGTGGCGGCAATCATCAAGGTTCGATTCATATGAATTCTTGGATATAGGTCAAAAAGAAGTGAACAGGACTTGGTGGCAACCACCATTAAGTTTTGATTCATGGAAGCCTGTCCAATCTTGGTCAATGATCCTGCAATGAAAGCAGACTTTGACTAAGAGAGAAGAAAGTAGAGAGAGAGGATAGGAACTAACTTTTACCTGCAGGTCCAGATACTTGTTTGAGAATCCTTGCATCTTGTGATCGATACTCCCAAGGTAAAGCCTACACTTTTATTTATGTTAAGAAATGAGATCAGTAGAGGGGATTGTCAGACAGGATCTGTTAAGTTGTTGACTAGGTGAATTTGGTTGCTATACTAGGATATTGTATAATGTGCTTCCAATGTTAGGATGTCTATGATTTGGTTTGCACTACTAGAGAGATGGTGACTAAGTTTTAAAATCTTTTTGAGTCCCTGCTGTTTTCAAACCTCTTTTAGAGAGACTGCCTGTTGGTTTTGCTTGAGGACAAGCAAAAGGGTAAGTCTGGGGGAGTTGATATACCATGATTTTGACCCACTTTTACCCATGGTATATTAGCGGTTTTACATATATTTATTATGAAATAGGATCTATTTAGAGTATTTACAGGTTCAGGTACGTTTTGGAGAAATATGGTGTTTTTGGTGTCTTTTGGAGCCTTTAAGTGCAGAATCGTGCAGACGCGTCAGATGTTTAGATATGGATGGAGACCTTCCCACGGTGCGATTGAGCTGATATTTGGACACAATATAGATCATTGAGTTAGCTTTCCAATGCCACCGGTTTGAGGTCAATCCGACGGTTAGATCAGAAGTTATGCCCGTTTTACTGAAGAGTGGTCAGTCTGCCTCGCGAGAGAAGGCTGTCGAGAAGATGAACGTATATCGATCGATGGGAAATCACCCATATCGATCGATATGAATGTCAGGACGTGGGATTACTATGTTTCATGACCGTCAGAAGCTCTAATGCAACCCAAATTACCATAATACCCTTGGACGACCAGAAACCCTATTTTATGTTATTTCTAAGCCATTGTTGACGGCTACGCTTTCTAGACTTTCTCTTTGATTCATTGTTCTCTTAGGAGAGAAGGGAGGAACTCCTATCAGAGTCCTCCTGGAACTCCATTGGATTTGGTTTTATACTATTTATGTTATTTCATCTATTCATCTATGATTTCTGTTACAAGTTTCATGTCTGAGTAGATCCACCTGTTAGGTTTAGGGTTCAGATAGGTTATCTGGGATTAGCCCCAAATATAGAATTGCTAAGTTGTGGTATTCGTCAATAGGATTGTTATTAATGCTTGTTTCTAGGGTCGCGAACTAGAACCTTGATCCTAGGGATTGTAGAGACCAGCGAGAGCTTGTAACTCACCCTGAATCCTTTTGAGCTAGGGTTGATAAATACAGCGATAGCTGATTTAGTAAACCCTAGTGAACGTGTGTTCAACCCGTTCGTAAAGCTTGCTAGAAGCATATCGATCGATAATCCAATAGATTAGTCGATCGATATTGTGAAAGGTGTATCGATCGATATTCCTATAGAATCATCGATCGACACTTTCTTGTGATCAATAACCGAGTGGTAGAGATCCAAGATCTAGATATTAGACTATCTATACAACGACAGTTGTTAGATATGTACTCCCAGTTGAGTTCTAATATATCTAGCAGCTTAGTAACCTATATCATTATAATCCTAATTACCTGAATAGAAACCCTAGATCTAGCAACCATCCTTCCATAAAACAACTCCTTGCCAAGCTGAACAATTATAATGTTCAACTTCTTTACTGCTTTACCTGTTATTTACTGCTTTAAAACCTATTAGCCTAGCTTAATCATATAACTATTAGATCTATTAGGTTCCATAGCTCCCCGTGAATTCGATCCCTAAGTACTACAACTGAACCTCTTATTTGAGAGAGTAAATCACTCCTTAGGGTAATTTGAGTGATATCAGTATGTCCCTTTAGATAATCCCTCATCACTTTCCAGCGAGCTGTCATCTTGGCTCCGTTCACGGCCAGCGTCCTCTCATCCTCGAAGAGAGTCTTCTCATTCTTCAGCTCCTCCAGCTCTCCCCTCACCGCATTCAGCTTGGACGTCAACACGACATGCTCAGTAGCAGCACCCTCCTCCAGCTCCTGCGATTTCTTCAACCTAAGCCTTCAAAGCCTCAACTTCCTTAGAAGTATCTTCATTCACCATGTCCTTGAGGTGATGAACCTGAGACATCAGCTGCAGCAAATACAATACCACAGTCATCACAGTGCACTACGGAGCCAAAGCAATAACAGAAACGCGTCAATATACCTGAAGGAGATCGAGCTGGATAGAGTTAACGGCTTTGGGAAGGTCGTTGGCAGGAAGATTGCACACACTCCTCGGAAAGATCTTGGTTGAGAGATCATCCAACACCGGCTTCAGGTCAACACCAGAAATCGTAGGGATCGAAGAACGAGTTCTCCTCTTGGAGACGGTGGGAGCTGGAGTACTAGAACCTTTGCGCTTGAGGCTCCCTGTAATCTGAACATCGTCATCCCCTGAAACGACAACTTCCATGGGAGTCTTCTTAGCAGAAAGGTTCTCCCAAGCCTTCTTGAAAGCATCCATGGAACCGTCTCCTGAAGGTCCAAACATGTTTCCTACAATGAAAAGTCCGCAAAATCAACAACCAAACAACGAAGACAAAAGAAGACACTATGAGCTTACCCCAAATGCGGCAGCGACTATGAACCTCTCGACTAATAAGGGCAGTAATCTGACGACGCTCCACTGGAAGTCTGTACACCTTCTCAGCTACCTCCTTCCCTTTTGGTGTTGATGGGTACGACACATCTGCAAATGACAAGACAAACGAGTAAACATCAAAATCGGGCACAAACCGATATTAAGATAACCTACCCGCTACGTGCCAGACCGTCGCGAAGCCAGGGAGAGCTGCAAAAACAAATCTTTCTTCCCATTTGCCACTGAAAATCGGATGGCGCTTCCTTGCCTTCTTCTCAATCTCCAAGACCAAAGCATTCTTGCCACGAGGGCGAAGATAGTACTTCCCCTTCGACCCAGATAGGGTTATTATACAGTACGAATAGAGGACTTCGTTCAATCCTATCATTACACCCTCCAGCTTACCGAGATTCTGAATAGCAATTAACGTTCTCCAAGCCGTAAGTGTCAGTTGGCCTGGAGAAATGTCGAAGAAATCCGACAGCTTGGCAATCAACGAAGGGATCCGATCACGAAAGCCGGATTCAAAGTAGGCTTCGTAGATCGGAACCTCGTCCACCTGGAAATCCGAGATCCGCTCCGACGAGTCAGGGACCCGAATAACTAGGTCTTGAGGAAGTTCATACTTCTTCCTCCAAGCCCTAACATCATCCTCCATCACCGAAGAAGCTGGACCTAGCGACGAAGATCTCCCATCTCCGCCTTCAACAGAGGCTTCATCGACCTCAACGACCCGAGAATCTCTCGTGTCTACCATGGGGGAATGACAAGAAGAGGTTCTGTACCTATCGACAGGAGAAGGCTCTAGGGTTTTGCTAGGGGTTTTCCCGGACATTTCTACTTAATCGACCCTAAAACAAAGAAGGAAGAGAGAGGAATGACAGCTACCTGCCGAAAATTTCTTCGAAGAAAGGAGCCGCCGAGAGAGACGAATGATTTATGAAAGAAATGAAGAAAAATGAAGGAAAGGTTCGATCATATCAGGAGCAGCCCTAGTTCGAGAGACACGCTCCTCGATCATCTCGCCACACGCACGAATGAGCGCCAAACGGAGAAGCTGAAACGATAGTGGGCTTCCCCTAAAAAGCCCATCTCGTTCTCGATCACTTCTGCCCAAAGGCTCGAAGGTTCGATGTCTTCAGGGTGAACCACCCTCTCTAACCCACGAGCGATAGGCCCAAAATGATTCCACGTTTGGCCTAGGCTCCGAACCCTTCTCCTGCTTGAAGAAATGACACCAAGGACCAAGACTACACGTTATCCCTTGATCCCTACAAAGCAATCAAGGAATAAGGGGCAAACTGTTGTAGAAAAATATTCAAGGCTCCAAAAGGGCCTCGACTTCCAGGCCCTCGTTTAGAAGGGATCCAGGGTCCTTCCTCTACATAAAGGTCCAATCTATGTTAGGAAGCTCCAAGACTCAAATAAGGTCCAGGGTCCAGCCCCCCGAAGAGGAACCATGGCCTAGCCCCTGCCGAGAAGAACCAAGGTCCGACCCCTCGCAACATTATGGAAGTTTTTCAGCTACGAGAAAACTTCTATTTTTCGGATATGGAAGAGTTCGCCCTATCTTACGCTGTCTTGTATCAACTATAAAAGGGGAACCCAAACCCTAGAACAAGGTATCGACATTCAGAGGCTTAGAGATTAGAGAGTTAGGCTAGAAAACTAGGGTTTATACACCCATAACGTTGTAACGCTAAAGATACTCAATAATACATCTCTTTGCCTCGATTTCTCTTCTCAAAACACATAAAAATCCTTACCTAATCTATTAGTCCTCCTGTGTTCCGTAGTACTAAAACGACCCTACACAAAAATACCATAACACCAACAACGAAGCCGAATACGAAGCCCTGATAGCAGGTCTGGCGTTAGCTAGAGAAATATGAGTGGAGGACATTGTTGGGGTCAAAAACGGTTATCTCGAAATCAACGGCTAAGTCTATTTGTCATACGAAAAACCCTCCGAAAAACAAACACAAACACCCGTAAACCGAAGGAACCGAGCAGCCGACCCCGATCTTGGTCGTAGCCGCCGGCGACTAACGCCCGTGCTGGCCGTGGCCGCCGGGCGGCTAGCCCCTGTGCTGGCCGTAGCCGGCGGCGTCTAGCGCCCGTGCCGGCCGTGGCCGCCGGGCGGCTAGCCCCCGCGCTGGCCCTGGCCGGCGGCGGCTAGCGCCCGTGCTGGCCGTGGCCGCCGGGCGGCTAGCCCCCGTGCTGGCCGTGGCCGCCGGGCGGCTAGCCCCCGTGCTGGCCGTGGCCGCCGGCGGCTAGCGCCCGTGCAGGCCGTGGCCGCCGGGTGGCTAGCCCCAGTGCTGGCCGTGGCCGCCGGCGGCTAGTGCCCGTGCTGGCCATGGCCGCCGGGCGGCTAGCCCCCGTGCTGGCCGTAGCCGCCGGTGGCTAGCGCCCGTGCTGGCCGTGGCCGCCGGGCGGCTAGCCCCTGTGCTGGCCATGGTCGCCGGGCGGCTAGCCCTGTGCTGGCTCGGGTCTTCGGGCGACAATCTTCCGTGCACAAGTCCCAGGCCCCGGCCGTCAGAAGTCTGTAGTTTGAGTCTTCTCCAAGTCCTCGCAGAACGAATAGTTGAGATTCCGCGTACGAAACTCCTGTTCTTACTCCAAACTAAGACCGTCGGAAACACTTCGAAAACTCATAAGATATCAACGAGAAGAAAGATCTTAAATTGTTCATACAAAACGATGATGGTTTTCTAAGACACCACACATCTCAACTCTACGAAAGATTCAAGATCTTCCGAAAAAATCGTAGAAAACAATGGAGGTCCTGGAAACGGCCCGAAAGGGACCAAACGCGATCGGACAGTCCGCCTACGATTATCTAACATATATACGACGATTTACGTTTATCTTTACACGACAAGATAAATGTTAAATTTCCAGAAGGATAAATGTTAAGTTTCCCGAAGATAAATGTCAAGTTTCCCGATACATGAAGGCCGACGAAAATGGAAAAAAGCCCGCTTTTCGGCCCAGAAAGAGAATAGACCGTCATAAGAAGGAGTATATAAAGGAGCTTTAGGAGAAGAGGAAAGGAGAGCGAAAATCATTGAGAGAGAGAGCAAATCCGAAATCTAGGGATTTAGAGAATTCCTGCTAGCTTAGGAAACTTAGGACTTAGGAGGTTAGACTAGCGGAGCAAGACTTAGAACATTTGTCTCCTTTATTTCCGTCGTTTTCCTCTTCAGCGTATCTCTACTTCCCGTTTTCGGAAGAATATTGTATTCAACTAATCATTAATTTAATAAAACGCCTTAGTGCAATTTTTCCACTACGTTGCTTTATTTTATCAATTTCGTTTGGTTGTCGCAGAGAATCCAAGCCTTCAGGGAAAACTAGGTTTACTTAGTTTTCCTCCGATTTATTTAACTAAAATCGACAGTGCGAATATCGGTTCCCACAGTTTGGCGCTAGAAGGAGGGGGGGTCGGATTCCCTTACTCAAAAACCTACGATTGGTAACAACAGCATGGCCACATCACCTGTCCGCAACATCGTGTCATTCGGGGACAGAGCAACGGCTGGTCAAGCCAAACCTCACGACGAGCTCCTCGTTATCAGACTTACGATCCAGGACATCGACGTAGCAAGAATATTGGTCGACACCGGATGCACGAAAATATTATATATAAAAACACTCTCGAGAGGATGGGAATCAACCTAAGCACAATCACGGACGACCCCAATCCAATAATCTGACTCTCAGGAAACATCACAATGACCCTCGGCTCAGTCGACCTCTCGGTCAGAGCCGGGAGCGTCACGAAGAGGGTGGGATTTTTGGTTGTCGACGGTCCAGCAGCATATAACGCGATCGTCGGAACTCTGTGGTTAAACTCCATGCAAGCAATCCCCTCGACTTTCCATCTGTGCCTCAAATTTCTGACCCTCCTCGGAGTTGAAACAATACAAGGAGATCGTAAAGCACCGCAAGTCTGCTTGGCCGCTGGGTTAAAACGAAAAAACTCTGAGCCCGAAACTAACCTGAAAAAGCAAGCGACCCACGAATAAGCATCGCAGAACCTTCCAGAAATCTTCTGGCAATCGCGAAGAGCTGAAGCCCTAGAAGGGAAACGTGAGCCCACTTGCGAACCAGTAATTTCGGTCTGCCTCGACGAGACTAACCCAGAGCGGTGCGTGGAGATTGGAGCCAATCTCCGCGATCCGTTGAAAGCAGGACTCATCGCATGTCTCAAGAAGAACCTTAACACGTTCGCTTGGGCTGCGGAAGATATGCTGGGAATCGACATCAACATAACCTGTCCCGAACTCAACATCGATCCAACTCATAAACCCGTAAAACAAAAGAGGCGAAAAATGGAAAATACGACTTGTTCGGACAGGCTGAAACCATAAACAAAACCGTCCTGGACGGATTGAAAAAACGCTTGGAAACCAAAAAGGGACGATGGGCAGAAGAACTCGAAGGGGTCCTTTAGTCTCATCAAACCACTCCAAGACGAGCAACGGGAGAAACTGTGTTCTCTCTCGTTTACGGAGCAGAATGCATGATTCCGGCGTAAGTAGAATTCCCCGGCGTACGGGGGAGATTCCTTCCCGAGCGAGAAGACCTGAAAAATGCCATGCTGCTGGATAATCTTGACCTCATCAACGAGCGTCGCGACCAAGCCCTCATCCGGATTCAAAATTACCAGCAGGCCGCCGCAAAATACTACAACGCGAACGTACGTCATCGTAGATTCAAAGAGGGTGATCTGATCTTGCGAAAAGTCTTCCAAAACATTGCTGAACGAAACGCAGGAAAACTAGGGGCAAACTGGGAAGGACCATACAAAATCATGAAAGTCGTCCGACCAGGTTCGTATCAAATCGCAAACATGCAAGACGTAAAAATCCCAAGAACTTGGAATGCGATGCATCATAAGAAATACTACCACTAGAACGTAAACGTGGACAACAGAACTACGAGATGGCTTGATCCTCGAAAGAGGTACATAGGCAACTCGCCAACCGGTGGGTTCAGCTATCCCCCCCCCCCCCGATTTAAACGGGGGGGGGGGAGTGGGGTGCGTACACTCGTACGCTCACACAATTTTTGAAAAAAACCGAACTTTCAAAAACTTTCCACAACCAATTCGCCTAACGGCCTTAACAATGGATCCAGTATCCACCAAACAAACCATAAACTATCGCCCAGAAACATTCTGTGATTTCTAAAAGCCCATAATCCTTTATGGCATAAGAAAAACAAACTTCAAAGCACTGCGAGACGTCGCTTCGTGCCCGAACATCCGTTTTTCGATTAAAACCGTCATACGCCTTCTAAACGGCATCATATCGTTGTTGCTGATCACAAAAAACGAACTCTAACGTCCTAAACAGACAAGCCACCTAAGGGTAGGCTCTTTTACAAAGGATCCCATAGCGCGCTATACAAAAAAATCCAAATTTGGTTCAGCACTTCGTAAAGGAAGTAGCTCGATTCGTGCCCAGACAGATCATATAAGCCGATACCACTACGCAGATTTTAACACGGTACGAGTCAGGTTAAAATCACGAACAAGCAAAACGAAAGCCGACTTGTCATCATCTTTGTCTGAAAGTAAACCTAGGTCTTGCCCTAAACCCAGCCTTGCTGGTATCTTAACATCTCATAGGCATAGCGTCAACAACGCGAGATCCCAAAACTTGTCTCTTCGCTCAAATCTTACGTTTCTACGGACTTTCGTGTCAATCGTAAACCGCAGAAAGATCTCGCTTTGAGCAAACTATGGATACGGTGATCATCAGGGACGCAGGGATGAGACGACAACTCACACCCTGCCCCTCTAACTTCGACAAACAGAAGTTCTAAACGCAAAATATTTTATAAACGCATACCGCGAGTTCAATACAATGCCCTAAAAAGGGCAGGGATTCAAAGCCACCAACGGCCAGTCCCGAAATCATACATAATGACCAACCAACGGCCGAAATACGATCAAAATAAAAATCCCCTCAGGGATTGATCAACCTAGGCGTCCACCGGAACACCATCTTCATTCTCCGACTCACCCGAAGCAGGAACAGCCTCGCCATCGCCCTCGCCGGCCTCCTCACCGCCCTTGTCCGCAACGACTCCAGAATCCTGAACCTCTGGAACTTCTGAACTCGGAACCAGGGTACCCGAGGATGACGGGCCGGAAATCTCCGTCGTAGTGCAAGCTCCCATCTCTTCAAAGCGCTGAATCCGCCTCTTAAGACGTCGAACTTCCGAGAACTTTCTCTTCTTCTCCTCCTTTGCCTTGAGCAGCGAGCTCACAGTCTTTCCCAGATCACGCTCGAGATCGCTGATCCTGGCTTCGAGCGTCGACGTCTGGGCAGCATGAGTGCTCTCGATCGATTGAAGCATAGTCTCAGTGCGCTTCAAAGCTTCCCGCGACGAATCCATCTCCTTGGACAAATGTCTGATCACCAGTCCGCAATGCTCAAGCATCCCGTCGATCAACGACACAAACTGATCACACAAGAGAAGGTGAGAATCAAGGAGTCAACAAAAGAAAGGGGGTTTCACGAAATACCTTGGAGCGATGTTGCGATAGTTTCGCCGAAACCTCGCCTTCCTCACCCTTAGTACACCTCTTTCTCTTCGCTGATCCGGCAGCCCCAGCTCTTGATCGTCCCTTCGATAGCGGAGCAGCGTTGGACGCGGGAAGTCCCAGTCCCAAGATGATCTCCCTCTTCTTTTCTGGAGGAGGAGGCATGACTTCCACCGCATCCTCCGAAAACACTATCGGCGCGAAAGGGGAGCCCTCGGGGCGAGCCTGGACATCGGGTGCTTGCTCCGAACGACAATTTCTCCAGCAGGCAAAGGGACATCGGATCCAGGGGCTGGAATCGTAGAGATCGGGACTGGAGTAACAGCGGGTCCAAGAACCAGAACTGCGGAGTCCGGAGTTAAAGCGACATCGGATCCAAGAGTTGGAGCCACAGAAGTCGGAACGGAAGTAGCACTAGGACCTGCCACGCTAGACTCCATCTCGGCACGGCGTCGCTCCATCTTGTCCAGAAAAGAACTGAACCCCTCAACGAATGTCTGCGTAAGGGCAGGAGTATCCTGTGCCGGCGAGGCTTGGTTAGCTTCACTCATTTCAACATCGGAATCTTTCTTTTCATCTAGAGAGGAAGCCATATTTTCTGAAAATTGAGAAGAGAAGAGTGAGTGATAAATGAGAGGGGGATGGAGTACTACTTATAAGGAATCAAAGGTGGTGGAGTTTTTCGGAATAAAATATTCATAGCCAAAAATTTCGATTTTCAAACTTAAGATCTTCCGCGCGCAAAATCGCTCCCGCATCTTACACGCTGGGGGGCTAACTGTTGGGGTCAAAAACGGTTATCTCGAAATCAACGGCTAAGTCTATTTGTCATACGAAAAACCCTCCGAAAAACAAACACGAACACCCGTAAACCGAATGAACCGAGCAGCCGACCCCGATCTTGGCCGTATACGCCGGGCTGCTAGCCCCCGTGCTGGCCGTAGCCGCCGGCGACTAGCGTCCGTGCTGGCCGTGGCCGCCGGGCGGCTAGCCCTCGTGCTGGCCGTAGCCGCCGCCGGCTAGCGCCCGTGCCGGCCGTGGCCATCGGGCGGCTAGCCCCCGCACTGGCCGTGGCCGCCGGCGGCTAGCGCCCGTGCTTGCCGTGGCCACGGGCGGCTAGCCCCAGCGCTGGCCGTGGCCGCCGGCGGCTAGCGCCCGTGCTTGCCGTGGCTGCCGGTCGGCTAGCCCCCGTGCTGGCTGTGGCCGCCGGCGGCTAGCGCCTGTGCGGGCCGTGGCCGCCGGGCGGCTAGCCACCATGCTGGCCGTAGCCGCCGGCGGCTAGCGCCCGTGCTGGCCGTGGCCGCCGGGCGGCTAGCCCCCGTGCTGGCCGGAGCCGCCGGCGGCTAGCGCCAGTGCTGGCCATGGCCGTCGTGCGGCTAGCCCCGTGCTGGCTCGGGTCTTCGGGCGACAATCTTCCGTGCACAAGTCCCAGGCCCCGGCCGTCAGAAGTCTGTACTTTGAGTCTTTCCCAAGTCTTTGTGGAACGAATCGTTGAGATTCCGCGTACGAAACTCTCGTTCTTACTCCAAACTAAGACCGTCGGAAATACTTCAGAAACTCATAAGATATCAACGGGAGGAAAGATCTTAAATTGTTCATACGAAACGATGATGGTTATCTAAGACACCACACATCTCAACTCTACGAAGGATTCAAGATCTTCCGAAGAAATCGTAGAAAACAACAGAGGTCCTGGAAACGGCCCGAAAGGGACCAAACGCGATCGGACAGTCCGCCTACAATTATCTAAGATATATATGACAATTTACGTTTATCTTTACATGACAAGATAAATGTTAAATTTCCAGAAAGATAAATGTCAATTTTCCCGAAGATAAATTTCAAGTTTCCCGATAAACATGACGGCCGACGAAAATGGAAAAAAACCCGCTTTGCGGCCCAGAAGGAGAATAGACCGTCATAAGAAGGAGTATATAAAGGAGCTTTGGGAGAGGAGGAAAGGAGAGCGAAAATCATTGAGAGAGAGAGCAAATCCGAAATCTAGGGATTTAGAGAATCCTTGCTAGCTTAGGGAACTTAGGACTTAGGAGGTTAGACTACCGGAGCAAGACTTAGAACGTTTGTCTCCTTTATTTTCGTCGTTTTCCTCTTCAGCGTATCTCTACTTCCCGTTTTCGGAAGAATATTGTATTCAACTTATCATCTATTTAATAAAACGTCTTAGTGCAATTTCTCCGATACATTGCTTTATTCTATCAATTTCGTTTGGTTGTCGCAGAGAATCCGAGCCTTCAGGGAAAACTATGTTTACTTAGTTTTCCTCCGATTTATTTAACTAAAATCGACAGTGCCAATTTTGGTTCCCACAGACATCCAGGTCTTTAGCGACTCACAGCTCATCATCAGCTAAGTCCAAAGAGATTACCAAGCAAAGGACCCAAGCATGATAAGATACCTATCGGTAGCCAAACGTCTGACTGACCAATTCGAAAACTGCAAACTTACTCACATCCCTAAGGAACAAAACTCCCAAGCCGATGCTCTAGCTAACCTAGGTTCCGCCTTGGAAACCAAGGAGCACATGAGTATTCCCTTGTTGGTCCTACAATGGCCTGCAACCGAGAAAGAGGCAGAACCAGAGGAAGTAGCAGTAGTAGACGAAGGGGAAACTTGGATGACTCCCATCACCAACTACCTAAAGAACGACATCTTACCCGAAAATCGAGATGAAAGCCGCAAGATCAAGAGACAAGCAGCCAGATACTGCATCTCAGAAGGAAAGCTATATAGGAGATCCTTCTCAGGACCCTACCTACGATGTCTAACCCCTAGAGAAGCCGCACGAATACTAGAAGAGCTCCATGAAGGGGAATGTGGTTCCCATTCCAGTGGACGAAGTCTGGTACTCAGAGCGACGAGGGCCGGCTACTAATGGCCAACCATGGCAAAGGATTCCCTCAAACAGGCTAAGACATGCAACCAATGCCAGAAACACGCTCCAATCTCCAACTTACCACCAGAGAACCTCAAATCCTTAAGCTCCCCTTGGCCTTTTCGCAAATGGGGCATGGATATCGTGGGGAAATTTCCTATGGAGCCGGGGCAAAAGGTCTTTCTCCTAGTAATGACCGACTACTTTACGAAATGAGCAGAAGCCAAAGCCTTGGCAAAAATCACAGATCTCCAGATCAGAAAATTCATCTGGACGAACATAATCACCCGCTTCGGAGCACCCCAAGAGATTGTTACCGACAATGGACCCCAATTTACCAGCAACGACTTCCAGGACTTCTGCAAAGAATGGGACATCAAACTCTCATATTCAGCACCACGACATCCCCAATCGAACGGACAGGCGGAATCAACCAACAAAATGGTGGTAAACATGCTCAAAAAGCGAAAAAAGAGAAGCAGCCCGCCTTAGGAACGCATCGTACCAAATAAAAGTAGCCAAGAGTTACAACAAGAAGGTGAGATCCAGAACCTTCCAACAAGGAGACTGGGTCCTAAGGCGAGTCTGCAACCACACAAGAGACAAATCAGGTAATAGGGGTGCAAGGGGCAGGAGCCTATAAACTGTAAGACAGTAAAGGCAAGGTCCAACCCAACTGCTGGAACGCCTTGCACCTCAAATTCTACCATCTCTAAAAGCAAGATCTTCGGATCAAGCTTTATATATACTACTATACTATATGTTTAAGTATTTTGGTTTTCCTACTCCTATGTATAACGAGAACGTCTTCGAACTAGGCTTAAAAAATACACTTGGTTTCGACTAAAAGGAGTTAAGGGAATACCAATATACTTAAAGGGGCATACTAGCTGGATCAGGACCTTAGGGACCTCAGATCTTAGTTAGCCCCCTAGCTTGTGAGGCTACTCACCTAAGGTGCAGACAGATATGGAAGGGGTCTGATCAGCGCTGTACCGATGTCTGCACAACAGAGCCCCGCGTAAAGGCCTACAGCCAAGAGTAATGCGGGGACCACATACTAAATGCTACCCAAACCCTTGTTAAAAATGCTATGAGCTAAACACACACAGGGGGCATAACGTACACGGCCAAGTACTGTAATCAGATTCTGGCGGCTGATATGCAGGGAGCAAAGTGCAAAAAACTGGTTAAGCACAAACAATTTAATACCTATCCAGACGTGGATGGTAGTGTGTCTGGGTTGAAGTCGCCTTGCGGGGGGCCCACCCCAGACCACATTAAGTCTGAGAGTGACCTTTCTGCAGAAAGGTAGAGTGCAGCATTGAGACTTTCGAGAATGGCATATACCTACAGGTAGTACAATGCGATTTCTCAATTTAGATCGAGAGTGGCGCGCCTCCTGGCAGCAGAGTGCGATCAAAAAGACTCCCCAAAAGCATAAAAAGCCCAAAGACCTTAGGGTCCAAAGACCTCCGGGTCCAAAGAACCTCAGTGTTCCATAAGACCTAAGGGTCCAAAGACCTCCGGGTCCAAAGAACCTCAGGGTTCCATAAGACCTCATGGTCACAAGACCTCTGGGTCCGAAGAACCTCAGGATTCCAAAGATCTAAGGGTCCAAAGACCTCCGGGTCCAAAGAACCTCAGGGTTCCAAAAGACCTCAAGGTCCAAGACCTCAGGGTCCAAAAAGTCCCAGGGTCCCACAAAGACATCAGGATCCGAGGAACCCCAAGATTCTGTAAGATCTTAAGATCCGCATCCTCCGGGTCAAGAACCTCAGGGTTCACAACGACCTAGGGTCTCGAATCTCTAAGGATTCGATGTTGCTATCACGGTCTAGAATCTTCAGGCTCGAAATGATTCTAGGTTCCTTGGAACCTTCGGGTCCACCGAAACCAATAGGCCTTTAAGGAATCTCCGGATTCTTAAAGATCACCTAAAAAATCAAAGATTTTTGAGTCTAAAAGACCTTCGGGATCAAAGACTTCAAAAGTCCTGATACCAACCTCAGAGAACTACCAAAGATCCCAGGATCCAAAGGTCTTGAGCTAATCATTAACAGGATCCAGGTGACGAATTCAAAACAGGGACTAACCCCTCCTTTTGAATCACCCCATCATCTTGTAAAGCGACCACAAATCGAAAGCTGCATAGCCACAAACATTCCTATCAAGTGGCGATCTCGGTGCGAGATACAAGCTCGAGAAACAAAAGGTGGAAAAGAGGCAAAAAAGCAATGGGTATTATTAGCTATTAAGGGTTCTTATTCGAAATGAAGAAAGCCATCAAAAATCCAAAAGAAAGACAACGACATAAAGCAAGAAAAACATAAGTATTGCAAGTTGATTAAAGATTCGGGTCCCGACGGAAAGGAGGAAAGGCGCCAAGTCCACCTTCATTGCTCGCCAAATTCCGGATAAGAGGTCCCCATCGACCGGATCCTCCGTAAGACCTACGCTGGTCGACATCCCTTTCCGACCATTCTCTCACGAGGTCCCAACGAGCTTGCTCCCGAGCCCTTTGCACGGTGAGAGCCTGGTTGGAGATCACTTCTCGAAGCTGCCTTCGAAGAAAAAGGATCTCCTCACGCGGGGGAACACACCGACCTAAACTGGGAAACCCGTTTCTCCTAACATCCCTCAGAGCCAAATGAGCCGCAGTTGAAGGGATAGAAAGAGACGAAGCACGAGATGTCCTCCTCTTAGGCCTAACCCTGCAATATTCCTCATACACTGACAATATTGAAGCCGTAGGGATCCCGTCTAGAAAATCAATACGTCACCAAGTTACGACTATGCCATCAGAAAGAAAGAAAAAGCGAGAAAGAACTCCATTACCCCAAATACGGCTATGACGCAAAGATATTGGATGCATCAGGAACAAAATCCAACGAAAGCGCCTATGAATACCTTGCGCCAACTTCGCCAAAGTCTCACCAGCCTGAAAAACAGGTCGAGCCACGTTTGCGAAAGCTCAAGAAAAATTAATAAACAAGATATTTGTGTCTGGGGAGATGGAAATAACTTACCCACTGGACACCAGAAGCAAGGATCGCCTTCAATCTTCATGAACACATACCTTCTATCCCAAGAATCGTTCGTAGGAAAACTACCCAAATACCCCGAGGAGGCTCATCTACCAAAGGCTCACCGTCACGGGACCATATCTGATAGAAGCCTTTCTTGCTCAATAAGGGAACAAAAGAGTAAGAGTATAGAACCTCAGGCAATCCAAAGGGAATGCTGTGAAGCTCTCCCAACACCTGAATGGCCATCAAAGTACGCCATTTAGCGGGCGTAAGCTGCGAAGGGGAACACCCGAAGTATGATGCCACCTCCGCAATCAAAGAAGGGATGCCACCCCTGAAACCGGCCTTTAGATAAGCCTCAAAAATTTCTATCTCGCCCCTTCCACCATCAGGAGCTCGTTCAAACTCTCCCGCGCACCTTATTCCCATTGTATCAGGAAGGGAATACCTACAACGGATCTCAGTCAGATCATCTTTCCCAATATTCGACTTCGGACCATCTTCGTCTTCACCCAAGGCATCGAAGGAACGAAAGTGACGTGGGCGAATAGGAGCCATGGGAGTCCTTCTGTCATCCACCTTCGAGACCACGCTCGGGGTCAAAATTGGGGAGTCAAAGGGATTACCAAATAAGCGTCGGGGCCTAACGTGTCCCCCAACACCATAAGCTAGAGATGATCCCATGAAAGCAGGGTCGTTCGACATTGGCTCAGTGTAAAGAAAAATAAGAAAGCCCTAGGTTTATGCCATCCAAGGGTATTGGGGTATCCGAAAATATACCCGGAATAATTTTCCGTTTTTCTGTCATACAAATGGAAAGAAGAAAAGAAGACGGAAAAAAAGACAACTAGGAAATCAGCCGTAAATCCTCATTCGGAAAATTTCCAAAAATCATCGTCGGATATTCAGCCGACCAAGCACCTTCACAACCAGGCTTCGATCTTAAGGCCCATTCCGACCAAACCATTACGCTCTGAACCTCAGGCTACAACAAGACTTCGGCCCTTCTCCTGCTTGAAGAAAGATTACCAAGGTCCAAGATCACATGTTATCCCTTGATTCCCACGAAGCAATCAAGGAATAAGGGGCAAACTGTTGGGGAAAAATATCCAAGGCTAAAGATTTCTCCAGCCTCCGAAGGGGCCTTGATTTCCAGACCCTTCGCTTAAGAAGGATCCATGGTCCAACCTCTTCTCAAAGGTCCAATCTCTGCTAGGAGGCTCCAGGATTCAGCCTCTATTAAATAGGTTCCAGGGTCCAGTCCCCACTAAGAGGTACCAGGGCCTAGCCCTTGTCGGAAGGAACCAGGGTCCGACCCTCCGCAACAATATGGAAGTTTCCCAAATCATGGGGAAACTAATATATTCGCGAATATTATGAAGTTTGCCCTATCTTAGCCGACATACATCAACTATAAAAGGGGAGCCCAAACCCTAGAACAAGGGATCGACATTCAGAGGCTTAGAGATTAGAGAGTTAGGCTAGAAAACTAGGGTTCATACACCTAAAACTTTGTAAACGCTTAAGATACTCAATAATACATCTCTTTGCCTCGATTTCTCTTCAAAACACACATAAATTCGTACCTATTCACTAGCCTTCTTGTGTTCCGTAGTACTTAAACGACACTACACAAAAATACCATAACAGTAATCGCGGAGGTCGCGAATGTCCGAGCTTTCCTCAGCGGTTTTCTGAGCTACGTTTGGTGCGAGTAATCTCGGTTTGCTTTTCAGCCAGCTCTTCATGTTTGATCCAGTAGAGGTTTTCTTCCTCTTCCGTCATGGGTTTAACGAATGGGGAACTTTCCCGGGCTGATTGGCATCTGGTTCTTCTCGGGTGGACGTCGGCGTCTGGTTCGGAGTCGTCGATGGGCTCCAAATCGATGTACTCAACTTCATCCGCTTCGCCGTCTTTTTTGGATGGCAAGGGATCTTTCGAATTGCTTCCGTCGGAAGGGGCGTTTTCGCTAGGGTTTTGTCCGGACGGACGTTCCTGTGAAGTTTTGGTCCTGTCGTGCGGGGTTGCAAACTCGAGTCTTCTTCCGCGGAGCTTCGTAGCTCCGTGCGGGAGGACTGTGCGGGTTCTTACTGTTAAGGTCTGAACAAGTTTGGTCAAGGTTCGCACGATTATCCTGCTTTTCCGACCGTTTCTCGTAGGCGGAGAGCATCTTTTTGAACTCGTCAAGCGTTGCGGCGTTAGCAGGTGCGTTGGCCACGGATACATCCGCTGCTGGAGTGTTGAAAGCATCCTTGTTTGCTCCGTTGAGAGGAGTCTGCAAGTCCGTAGTATCGTCGACAGTCATATCTGATCGAGCGTTTTGCTGGTTACGAGTAAGATTGATCTGTACCCCCCCCCCCCTCATTCTAGCGCCAAACTGTGGGAACCAAAATTCGCACCGTCAATATTTCGTATAAATTAGGAAAGTATGAAAACCCTAATTTCTCTGAGGTCCCAGATATCTGAGAAACCATACGTCAAGTAATCAGAATACGAGAATTTAGACGAGAAGAATAAGAAATCGTAAAAAAGAGCAAAAGGGGTTTATTCCGAATCTGCGTATGAGCGTTACAACAAGGTAAGAGCGCTTCGGCTACAAGAGCTGTTGGCGAGATTCCTAGTCTAATACCTGAAGGCGGCTAAATCTAATTGAGTAGCAGCTCGAATTATCTAGAAAATAGAAGATTTCCTAAAAAATGCTCTAAGTGCTAGTTTGCTCTCAAAAAAGTCTCTATATGCCTCTCGCTCTTGAGCTCCTTATATACTCCCTCCTAGGTCGGTTTATGCCTTCCTCTTTTTCCCTAAAGCCGTCATAGTCCGAAAAATGGAGATATTTCATTTTTTCCGATCTTCATGATTATCTGTGGAAACTTTCCATTTATATGGGATTTTAAGAAATCAGACCCTTTGAGCCTTCATTTGGTTTGAGAATTTTGTTTACGATTTCTGCGAAAAAGTTAATTTTCCGCGGTTTTATCGTAAACCAAGATGATGATTCAAGTTGTTGGACAAAACAAGAAATGGTTAGCCGTGGCTTGCGGAAAATTTTTACAAGGATAGCTGAGAATGCATAGTTTTACGTCGTATCGTCGTTTCGGAAGACTTCGGACGTTTGCGGAAAATAGTTGATAGTTCGTATGCTCGGTCGCTATAGCAACTGATCTCTGTTTTGTGATACGATCGCTATAGCAACTGAGCTCTTGTTCGCGACCAAATCGCCATCGCGATCAGGTTTGTTCCGTGGGTTTAGAACCGTTGCCCGAGTGCCTAAGATCCATGATACGATGCTTATGACGTTGTTAATTCTAAGAAATCGCAGTTTCTTAATAAAAAGCGATCTTAAGAAATCGTATTCTTAAGGAATCATATTATTGAAAAATTGTTATCTCAAGAATCGTCGTTTTGATTCTTTAAGAAATATTTTTCTGTAAACTTTCGTATAAATTTTACTTTCCGAGATCGTAAAATCTTTTGAATATTTTTTCAACGGAAATTTAGACGCCAACTTTGTCGTGTCCGATTTTGACCCCAACAGTCATCTCGCCACGCGCATGAGTGGGCGCCAAACAAAAAAGCTGAACCGATGGTGGGCCTTCTCTATAGAGCCCATTCCGCTCATAGCAATCTCACATAAAGGCCCGAAAGTCCAACACTTTCGAATGGGACTGTCCCTCCTTATCCGTCGATGGAAAAATGACCAAGGTCTGAGACCTTCATAAGGGGCGACAAATGACTTCTGACCCTGTCATAAGCTAAAACAAGACTTCAGCCGTTCTCCAGCTTGAAGAAAAACTACCAGAGTCCAAGATCACACATTATCCCTTGATTCCCACGAAGCAATCAAGGAATAAGGGGCAAACTGTTGGGGAATATCCAAGGCCTAAGTTTTCTCCAGCCTCCGAATGGGCCCTTGATTTCAAGACCTCTCTCCAAAGAAGGGTCCAGGGTCCGACCCCTCGAAATAAAATGGAAGTTTTCCAGCCATTGGAAAACTTCTATTTCTACGATTATGGAAGAGTTTGCCCTACTTCAACCGACATCTAACTACTATAAAAGGGGACCCCAAGCCCTAGAACACGGGATCGACTTTCAGAGGCTTAGAGATTAAAGCTTAGGCGACTAGAACTAGGGTTTATACACCAAACATTGTAGTCCCGAACAAAGCATTCAATAATACATCTCTTTGCCTCGATTTCTCTTCTAAATATACAAGTCTTCATGTGTTCCATAGTATTAAAACGACCCTACACAAAAATGCCATAACAATATTCATTTTCATGATGAACCCTAATGCTTATTCTAGAGTAGGTAACTAGAATATGATCTTGGAAGTGATTTAACTCATAAATCATTATCCTGAAATCATTGTGCATAAGTTAATATCCTCTAGGGATAGTCGAGAGCCGGTTTATGATCTTGGTGGACATATATTCAACTCGATCTGAAGCTATATCGATCAATACTCTTATAGGGTAATCGATCGACGGCAACCCATATCGATCGATATCACTGTCAAAACATCGATCGATATCGTCAGCAGTCAGATCAGTGGACGGGTCTAATACGTGAAAGCTATTAGATTTATTCAAGAGTTGAAGTTCTGTAATATCATGCAAGCAACTTATTAAAACATCTATAGCATTATAATCCTAATTTTCTGAATAGTAACCTTGAATTTAAATACTTTCTCTTATTACTTAAAACCTAAACCAATTTCCTTAAGCAACTTACTATTGCTCACAACTGCAATTTGCTTTTAAACTTAATCAACCTAGCATAATCTCTAAGGATTACATCTTTTGTGTTTATTAGCTCCTTGTGGATTCGATCCCTAAGTACTGCAATTGAACCTCTTATTTGAGAGAGTAATTCACTCTTTAGGGTAATTTAAGTGATATCAGTCTCATTGGAAAACAAGTCATAAGAGTCTTAACTCCAAGACGAACTACGAATGGCTTGATCCTTTTTGACAAAGGGTACGTAGGCATCTTTCATCAAGCACAACCTCAATCTTATAATTAAGATTCCACTCTCTTTAGAGTGAACATACAACTTTCAATGGACATTTTCAACCATTAATTTCCCCTAACTTGCCTGACTTATCTTATCGCACGCAAGAACCTAACATCTATGATCCACGGTTCTAACGGACTTGGGGCGGGCTAACTATTGAGGTCAAAAACGGTCACGACGAAATTAACGTTCGAAAATATTTCTCGAAAAAGATAATTCTCGTAAAAATTACTTAAACTAAATCAGACAAGCTCCAATGGTTCGAGCATCGATCCACTCGATGATGGTCGAGTGGACATCGTAACTTGTTGTTGGGATCAAAATCAGACACGACAAAGTTAACATCCAAATGTCCGTAGAAATCAGCATAAGATTTTCACATTCTCGAAAAAGGAAATTTTTATGAAGAACTTACGGTAGAATCTTGTTTTAAAGAACTTGAACAACGTTGAGAATAGAAGAACAATTTCTTAAAACAACGACACAATGCTACCATTGATCCGAACGTCCGTAAAGAAAATCATAAGCATCGTGTCGATATGACAATCACAGATGCTCGGACGATGGGTTCTCAAAACAAAGGTTTCGGTCCGCAGCAAAAACTCGGTCACTATGGCGACTGAGCCACATACAAAAGCTCGGCTGCTACAGTTATCAAACCGCGAAACAAAGCTCGGTCTCTACAGCGACCAAGCTGCGAGCTAAAGCTGCATGGGTTCTATTGACATTTCTGAAGGGTTGGGTGGTGGTCGGAGTGCATTGACTTGGTCATTATCGATAGGTGGTAACTGCACTCGGTATGTGAAAGGAGTCCGTCGATCGATGTCGGGTGATGGGGGTCGATCGATCGTGGCATCTCTCTGTCGATTGTTCGAGTGCTTCTGGAAGGCTTAGACTGCTTCCGAATTGCATTAAGTCATGCGGCGTCTATCTTTGGCAGTTGCACTCGGCGATGGGATACTGTATATCGAGCGACTGCTATTGGGGTGTGTCGGTCGATATTGGTGGCGTTATGTCGAATCATTGTGTCGATCGATGGAAGATGTAGGTTTGTCGACTTCGATAGGGGTGGGCGGATGTGGGTGTCGAGCTGCGAACTCTTCGTGTGTCATAATATTGACGGCATTGCACTCGTAAGGAGTGTCCTCCAGGTCCATCGATCAATGCTCGTCAAAGTTTATCGATCACTTTGCTTTAGGTGATATCGATCGATGTCTATCAGATGATGTCGATCGATAGGTACTTGATCTGAATCCCATTAAACTCTCAACTTTGAAATCTTGCAGCTTCTCATGCTTCATCACTTGCCAAAAAATCATCATCCAGGATGGCATTCACGTGGTAGTTAGTGGCAATCTCTCATAATCCCCTTGTTAAAGCTTCTTGCTTCTTTACCGCTTCTCCTGTCTGAATCACCTGAATTTCCAACTTCTTCACATGCGTGCTCGAAGCATCAAACTTGGTGTTTAGGTTGGTGTAGACGGAGTTAATCTTTCCATTGAAATCCACTTGAAGTTTCTGCTGACTCTCAAGAACTCTGTCAAGCATGTCTTCTAGTTTATTTTCTTGGCTGGGTGGGGGTGGATTTGTGTAGAATGAGTTTACATAACTCATGTTGTTGAGGATGTTGCTGCTGTAGTGGTTGGTATTAGGCTTCTGTGAACTCTGGTTGAAGTTGCTTCTTTTTCCTGAGAAGTTTATGTATCCTCTTTGGTTTCCTGTTTTCTGAAATCCAGTTCCACGGATCCAGTTCACATCTTCTTCTGTGTATTCCTATCCATCTACATTGTTTGCATCCTCTACTGAGCAAATATGCTTGTTTAGCAGCTTCTGAACATTATCCAGTTGTGTTTGCACTTCATTAATATGTTCCTTCCCAAAGAATGCTGCAAATCTTGCTTTCACAATATTCTTTGTGTTGTTGCTGGAAGCCAAGTTATCTATTAGTTTCACATCATCTTCCGGATTCCTTATAGAGAAGTTACCTTCACTAGCTGTATCCAGGGCCATCTGATACTTCAAAGCGATGCCTCTGTAGAAAGTGCAAAGTAGTTGCACTTTGTTGAATCTGTGGTGTAGGCAATCATGCTGGTAGGACTTGAATCTGATCCATGTATCCTTAAATGATTCTCCAATTTCCTGGGTGAATTTAGCAAATTTTCTCCTCCAGTCTTCAGCGCGTGCTTCATCAAAGAAATTACGCATGAAAGTGTTTTTGATGTCGCTTCAAGTTGTAAGAAAACCTGGTGGTAACTGCTTGAGCCACTGCAAAGCTTCTCCATATAAAGAGTATTTGAAAAGCTTGCAGAGAAGGTAGTCCTCAGTGACTCCGTTGGATTTTATGGCGGTTATGAGATCCTCAAACCTCTCCAGATGGTCCATAGGATGCTCATTGGACAGCCCACAGAAGGGTATCTGTCCCACAAGTGTGTAGTAATGCAGCTTTAGCTCGAAATCTACTCTCTGGATAGCAGGAGGGCAGATGGCTGATCTGTTGGTGTAGAACTGATCTGGACGGTTGTAGTCAGCCAACGTTCTAACTCGAGTAGCCTCTTCTACAGGTTGAATGTCTTCTGTAAGTGCACCTTCTTGCACATGAATGATTTTTCTTTGAGCATTCAGTTTCTGAACCTACTGAATTACACATGTGACCATCTTGATCACACAGATCTCCACTCTCGTCGGCAGTGAGAATAATCGGTGCTACCATATCTCGCAGTTGAGTATCGATCGATATAGGATTTAGAGTATCGATCAATGTCGGATGAGCGGCATCGGTCGACGGTGGAGTAGTGTCGAGCGATGGTGAGACGCGAGTATCATTCGAAGAAGAAGGTATCTCGGTCGACTGTGGTAAGTGAGTATTGGTCGACGAACGGTTGTTGATGTCGATCGATGCGGAACGTAGGTTTTTGCGGATCGTACGTTCCAAGCTACCATGATCTTCTAAGTACAAAAAAATGATTGTCCTTGTACCTTCTAGTACTGCAGTGCATGTACCTGTAAAAGACAAGAAATTTTTTTTGTCAGAAGATGGATTTAAAATAAAAAGCAAGTAACCTAGACCTAATCATATTAAATCTAATGGCGATCAAAGTTCCCCGGCAACGGTGCCAAATTTAATATCACTCAAATTACCCTAAGAAGTGAATTACTCTCTCAAATAAGAGATTCAGTTGTAGTACTTAGAGATCAAATTCACAGAGAGCTAGGGAACACAAAAGATGTATCCTGAGGATTATGCTAGGTTGAATATGACTAAAAGTAAATTGCAGGTTTGTGAGCAATGGTAAGTTGCTCGATTGAATTGGTTTGGGTTTTAAGAAATAAAAAAAGGTAGTTAGATTCAAGGTTGCTATTCAGATGATCAGGATTATAAATGCTATAGATGTCTAACAAGTTGCATGCATGATATTAAAGAGCTTAAACTCTTAGATGAGTCTATTAGCTTTCGTGTTTTAGACTCGTCTATTGATCTGATGCCGACAATATCAATTGATGTTTGGACAGCGATATGGATTGATATATATATGTTGTCGATCGATTACTCTATAGCAGTATCGATCGACATAGCTTAGATCGAGTTGATATGAATTCTCACCAAGATCATAGACCAGTTCTCACGTATCCCTAGAGGATCTTAGCTTATGCAAGATGATGTCAGGATAATGATTAACGAGTTAATGCAATTCCAAGTTCATATTCTACTTAGCTACTCTAGACTAAGCATTAGGGTTCATCATGATAATGAATATCACAACTTAACAATCTGTAATTAGGACTAATCCCTCATAACTATTTGAACCCCAAATCTAACAAATGAATCAACTCATACATGGCTAAACGATTCATAGCAATAAGGTAATAATATAAATTCATAAAGATTAGAAGACTTTGAACAAACAAGTTCTTTAAGATAACAATCTCTTTGTATCTTTTTTCTAGATCTAGAATTCTATAACCTTTGCAAGTAGTTGAAAAGAACTTTGAATAATGCAAAAAACGGTGATTGTAAAAGCTTGCGGTGATTCCTGTTTCACAAAGATTATCAAAAGGTGATTGTAAAAGAGGTACTTGTGAAAGAGGTAAAAAACGGTGGAAAGAGGATTTTTTGCCAAAACACATAAGCATAACTATAAATATGAGTTCATTAGGTTAAAAACTCGTCATGGGCTATCTTGTAATTTTGAGATGTATTGGGCTTCAAGTCGTTTGAGTCCAACTAGTCTTCTTACGCGTTTGATATCGATCGATAGTATTATGCATACATCGATCGATTGGTTATCTCGATTCGTCATCATCTAAGGATGCATTGTCGATCGATAGCATAGAGTGTGCATCGATCGATGTTGATCTCTGAATATTGACCTCTTGTCTGATCTTGATAGTAATCTCAGGTGAACTCTTCTTTAAGTTCCAAAAGAGCACCTAAAACATCACTTTACTCCAAAATGCTCTTGAGTCTGAAAACATACTTAATAGACTCCAAAATATATATTTATATAATAAAAGCATCTTTATACCATGGGTAAAAGTGGGTCAAAACCATGGTATATCACTTATTGAAGCTCAAAAGTCTTATCGAGGCTGGTTCAAATTTGATAAAAGATTTCTCGAAATAAGGGGCATTACAAGCATGCAGAAAATCGCTTAGTGGATTGAAGAAAATGGCTAATGTAAATTCAAAAGACAGAATCCAACAAGCTGAGTTTGATGTACAAAGAGAGCAATCCTCAAATCTGCCTTCGGTTTAGCATATTAACTTCATGAAAAGGAATTGGTCAGAGCTTACAGAGACTAGGAGACATACATGTGGCAATAGAGAGAAAATAAATGGCTACAGGGTGGTGACAGGAATACAATATTTTTTCACAATTCGGTTAAAATGGCTCGGGATAGAAATATTATAGATAAACTCGTCGATGAAGAAGAGGTTGAAGTGTTCTCCGAGCCTGCTAAGGGTAAAGTGGCAGTGGAATTGTTCTCAAACTTATTCAATCATCGAATCCAGCACCTTTTGGTACTAGGTTCCGAGGTATGAGGCCAAGAGTCTTAGAAACAATGAATCATCATCTAACAAAACATGTACTGGCCTCTAAGATCAAAGAAGCAATGTTCACTATTAATCCCACCAAAGCTCTGGGGCCCGACGGTATGTCTGCTCTATTCTTTCAAAAGTTCTGGAATATGATTGAGCAACAAATCATTTAGGAGGTCCAATTTTTCTTCAACTCTGGAGTGTCACGAAAAGAGTGGGACTACACACATCTTTGTTTAATCATCTCAATGATTATGGTGCAGAGACTAAAGCCATGGATGCATGAACTTATATCCCCAACACAATCAGCTTTCATCTCTGAGAGGATTATATAAAATAATATAACAATATCACATGAGGTCATTCACTCTCTGGGATCTCAAGAACCGTTTGCTTCAGAAAATATGATGGTCAAGACAGTGTAGAATGGAGTTACTTGAGAGCTCTGCTTGAAGCTATGGGATTTGATATCAAATGGATCAACTGGCTTATGATGTGTGTATCTTCGGTCACGTGCTCTGTTCTCATAAATGATCAACCTCATGGTCTAACTACACCTCAGAGGGGACTAAGACAAGGAGGCCCTTTGTCTCGCTTTCTTTTTGTTCGATGTGCTGAAGGATTGACCCATCTCTTGCATAAAGCCGAAGAAGAGGGAACCATTGAGGGGATAAAGTTTAGCACGAGTGGTCCATCTGTTAGTTACCTATTTTTTGTAGATGACTACTTGTTTATGTGCAAGGCAAATGAAGATCAGAGTCAATCCAGTCAAATCTTCCATCACTTTTGGAAAGAAGATCAAGGAGGAAGAGAAAGCAATAGTGAAGCGCAGATTGGGTATTGAAGCAGGGGGTGGAAATGCAAAATATCTTGGATTGCTAAAAAGTTTTAAGGGATCAAAGGTACATGTATTCTCATATCTTAAAGAAAGGCTGAGCATGAAGATATCTGGTTGGCATGCGAGGACTTTATCTCATGGAGGAAAATAAGTGATGATAAAGTCTGTTGCTTATGCCTTACCAGCATCATCTATGTCATGTTATAAGCTACCGAAAACAGTTTGTAATAATTTGACGAGCGTGATAGCAAGTTTCTGGTGGAGCTCAATTGTACATAAAAGGAAAATTCATTGGCTCAGTTGGGATAAGATGTGTTTGCCTAAGGAGAAAGGCGGCATGAGATTTAAATATCTGTAGTGGTTAAATCAAGCATTGCTAGCAAAAAAAGCATGGAGATTGATACATCGTGGAGAAAGTTTAATGGAAAGGTGCTTAAAGGAAAGTACTTTGAAGAGGAAGATTTTGTTACAGCTCCCTTGAGTCTGAAACCTTCTTATGCATGGAGGAGTATCTTACATGGAAGGGATCTCTTGGTGAAAGGACTCAAGCATTCTGTTGGCACTGGGGAGAGTATTCATGTATGGTTTGAACCATGGATAGAAGATGAAGAGGGGATATGCAGGCCACCATATAGAAAACAAAGAGTTTTTGATGTTAATCTTCGGGTGTTTGTTGATATACAGTCTCGGAGATGGGTCAAGAGAATCATAACTGATATCTTTGTTCCAAGTGATGTAAAGATCCTACAGCAGAACCAACCATCGGTGACTGAAGCAGATTCCTGGATATGCAAACTGATATACCATGATTTTGACCCACTTTTACACATGGTATATAAGCGCTTTTACATATATTTACTACGAAATAGGGTCTATTTAGAGTATTTACAGGTTCAGGTACGTTCTGGAGAAATATGGTTTTTTTTGGTGTCTTTTGGAGCCTTTAAGTGCAGAATCGCGCAAACGCGTCAGATGTTTAGATATGGATAGAGACCTTTCCACGGTGCGACTGAGCTGATTATGCCATCGGTTTGAGGTCAATCCGACGGTTAGATCAGGAGTTATTCCCATTTTACTGAAGAGTGGTCAGTCTGTCTCGCGAGAGAAGGCTGTCGAGAAGATGAATGTATATCGATCGATGGGAAATCACCCATATCGATCGATATGAATGTCAGGGCGTGGACTAACTATGTTTCATGACCGCCAGAAGCCTTAAAGCAACCCAAATTACCATAATACCCTTGGACGACCATAAACCCTATTTATGTTATTCTAAGCTATTGTTGACGGCTACGCTCTTTACGCTTTCTTTACACTTTCTTTGATCCATTGTTCTCTTAGGAGAGAAGGGAGGAACTCCTATCAGAGTCCTCCTAGAACTCCATTGGATTTGGTTTTATATTATTTATGTTATCTCATCTATTCATCTATGATTTCTGTTACAAGTTTCATGTCTGAGTAGATCCACCTGTTAGGTTTAGGGTTCAGATAGGTTATCGGGGATTACCCCCAAATATAGAATTGCTAAGTTGTGATATTCATCAAATAGGATTGTTATTAATGCTTGTCTCTAGAGTCGCGAACTAGAACCTTGATCCTAGGGATTGTAGAGACTAGCGAGAGCTTGTAACTCACCCTGAATCCATCCTTTTGAGATAGGGTTGATAAATACAGCGATAGCTGATTTAATAAACCCTAATGAACGTGTGTTAAACTCGTTCGTAAAGCTTGCTAGAAGCATATCGATCGATAATCCAATAGATTAATCGATCGATATTGTGAAAGGTGTATCGATCGATATTCCTATAGAATCATCGATCGACACTTTCTTGTGATCAATAACCGAGTGGCTGAGATCCAAGATCTAGATATTAGACTATCTATACAACGACAATTGTTAGATTTGTACTCCTAGTTGAGTTCTAATATATCTAGCAGCTTAGTAACCTATATCATTATAATCCTAATTACCTGAATAGAAACCCTAAATCTAGCAACCATCCTTCCATCAAACAACTCCTTGCCAAGCTGAACAATTGTTCATCTTGTTTACTGTTTTGCTATATTTATTTACTGCATTAAACCTATTAGCCTAGCTTAATCATATAACTATTAGATCTATTAGGTTCCATAGCTCCCCGTGAATTTGATCCCTAAGTACTACAACTGAACCTCTTATTTGAGAGAGCAAATCACTCCTTAGGGTAATTTGAGTGATATCAAATTTGGCGCCGTTGCCGGGGAGCTTTGATCGCCATTAGATCTTGTTTAGTTAGATTTAGTCTAGGTTTTGTTACTGTTCGTAAAAACTCATAAAATTTTTTCTTCTTTTTCAGGTACATACATCTCAGTACCAGGAACAATGAAGAGAGGATTTCTAGGTCTTTCAAGGAAGGAGCCTGCTGGTTTATGCACGATCCGTAAGTCTAAGAGGGATGTATCGTTCGACATCCTCCAAGCAGAATCGATCGATAACGTACACCAGAAATCGATCGATAAGGTATACCATCAATCGAGCGATAAACTACAAGAAGCGGTGATCGATAGAGCCAACCAACCGAAGAAAAACACTGTTCATCCGAACACTATTCATCTGGCTACTGTTCATCGCACTGTTCATCCGTCTACTATTCACCCGAAATCGATCGATACTGTTCATCCAGAATCGATCGATACTGTTCATCGAGATACTGTTCATCACGGTACTATTCACCGAAATACTATTCATCCAGGTACTTTTCATCCTGACACTATTCATCACGATAATTGTCATTATGTATCGGAAAAAACTGTTCGTTCCAGATGGATCGATATTATTCATCCGACATCGATCGACACTATTCATCACCCGTCGATCGATACTGTTCATCGCGGAACTGTTCACGGTACTATTCACGCCACTGTTCATCCCATATCGATCGACACTGCTCATCACCAGTCGATGGATACTGTTCATCCCGTATCGACTGATACTGTTCATCACGACACTGTTCACCGAAACACTGTTCATCGCACTGTTCATAGCGACACTGTTCATCCTACTGTTCATCGCGACGCTGTTCATCCGACGGACGACGACACTTGTGTGGAGTCAGAGGAGGACGAAGAACACATATTTGAGATGGATAAGAAGAGTATCTGGCGAGACAAAGAAGGTCGTCCTCGCAACTACAAAGGACAACTGATTAATGCTGAAGAAGCAATAATTCCTGATGTAATTGTTGTTGCTAAGATGAATGACTATCTTTTTTGCCGAAAATGGTATGATGCAGTAATGGATGACTATCATTTCTATGGTCTTCCTCACGAAGATCCAAGAAATCACATCGCAGAGCTTGAAGATCTAGTATCAAGAAGCGGGCCGAACTATGATTACAACATGATGTTGTGCAAGATATTCCCCTATTCACTATGTGAAGCTGCTTTTAGCTGGTTCAGTCAGCTGCAACCAAGATCTCTAACCAGTTGGGAGAACATCAAAGACGCCTTCATGGGTAAATTTTTCAGTGAAGATTTTGAAACTTTTCGAAGAAGGCATGCTTACAAATTAAAAAGGGCGTCTGGCGATGAGAAGAGAGGAATAACGACTAGCATAGATCAGATTGTTGATTTTATCTACAACAAGCAGAATGAAGATTTTGAAACTCCTACAGCTAGTGTCAAGCAACCAGGCATTCAAGTTCAACAGGCAGATGAGGGTACAGAGAGGAACGAACAGAACAGTGAACAGCTAGTCAACCCTGATACGGTTGAGGATGATGAATATCATGGATTTGGAGAGACGAGCAAAGTAGAAGAAGCTGATAAGAGTGATCCGACTTCAACATCGATCGATATTGGTATCTCAGAATCGATCGATATTGGCACATCAGAGACAATCGATATTTTAAATCTTCACATCGATCGATATCTCTCGAAAATCCTGATTCTACTACTGTGAATTCAGAGGATGAACTAAACAGAGGATAGCTGGTCAACCATGGTACAGTCCAGGAAGATGAACAGTCTAAATCTGGAGAACTGAGCAGAGTAGAAGAAACCGATATTAGTGACATGAGCTCAGCATCGTTCGACGCCAACACCTCCACATCGATCGACACTGGTACTTTAGCATCGAGCGACAGTAAGATTGCAGCATCGATCATCAACACCACCTCATCGTCTCTCGACATCAGCACCTCAGCATCGATCGACACAGACTTTTGTCATTGATCGATACCACTAGAAATCCCTGAAAGTACGAGTTGTCCTCCGGACACTGCAAACTTGACACAGAAGAGCACCAATGTATCAAGTTGTTCTCCTTCCCCAGATGTAGAAAAATAGATCTTTTTGGAAGATATCTTGGAGCAAGAATTCTTAAAGTTGGAGGATAAAGAAAAGCTTGGAGATTTGGATTCAAGTAAAGAAGTTAATATGGAAGACTTCTTAGAACATGAGGAATGGCTTGAGGATATGGATCAGAATTTGGAGCAGAAGCTTGATGATGAACAGAATACAGAGAGGAAAGATTTGGAGACTTCGTCAAAAGCTAGCATCGATCGACACCAACCTGATGAGATCGATCGATACCCAACATATGTCATCGATCGACAGTCGCCATACAACATTGATCTACATACACCGACTGCATCGATCGACACCCACATGATTGTATCGATCGACACCCATGTTTGGATGAACTACCAGGATACATAGTTGAGATGGAACCGATTGAGGAGATAGTGCACGAGTTTGAAACCTCACACTTTGCTGTCCCTAAACATCAGAGACCATCTATATGGACAGAAGAAACTGCTGAGTTTCACAAAAGAGTGAAGAGGATACATGATCCTATGAAGATAATGGTTCCATGTGCGGTGTTTGAAGCTGAATCTCCTATTCCACCAGATAAAAGTGTGCATTCGAGTTCTTACATTGAAGCATTGGATGATCATCAGCACGTAGCAGCTTCTCAGAGAGGGTTGGGACTTAGAGATGAAGTCAATAAAACCCTGGCAGAAGAAGCATCGATCGACACGGTTCAGACAATGTCGATCGACATGAGCACTCCACCATCGATCGACATCTACCGGATACCATCGATCGACATCTTCAATCCACCATCGATCGACACCACCACTGGTTCATCGATCGATACCAGACGAGAATCAGAGGAGAATGAGTATGAAGTGTGTGGAAATATTTTTGATGGAGATACCACCACGCGTTCAGACAAGTCTGGGGGAAAGAAGATGATGAATTGGAGGAAGAGGAAAAGAACTAAAAGGGGTTCCCAATTGTCACTGATTCCTCACTTCTCAGATGATGCCAGGAAATCCAAAGTGAGATTTCACAAGTCTGTGAGAAAGAAGTGGAGAAATTGGAAGAAGCGGAAACGAACCAATGGAGGTTTTCAGTTACCATTAACTCTTTATTTCTCAGATTTTTTCAGGAAATCCAGAGTGCGCAATAGATGCTTCTCACATCTGTTTGCAAAGCTTAAAGCACTCCTTATTGCTGAGATGATAGACAAAGGAAGAAGAGTTTATGGAGGAGGCTTTCACACAAGAATGATAAAGCTTCAAAGATTGGACATTGAGACTTGTTTTGGAGCATGTTTTCATTCTCATCCGGACTAAATCAGATCTCCAAAGTCAAGCTAAATGACTATAACAAAGCGCTGAGTGGGAGGCAACCCACTGTTAGGTATGTTTTTAATTTGATTTATTTTCCTATGTTACTGACTTAAGTGTTTTTATTAAAGTTGCAGGTAAAAAAAAAAAGATGAATAGTAACGACGGTACTGTAGCAACACACTGTAGACGACCATCGAGCAACACTGTAGAAACAACATCGGTCGATACTGTAGCATAAAAATCGATCGATACTGTAGCGGAGTCACTGTAGCTACGGCTACTGTTCAGAGTTACTGTAGCTGCAACACTATTCAAAGCTACAGTAGCAGGATCACTGTTCATCGAAAAAAGATTGCTTTAGTTAATTGGTTTTATTAGTTATTTATAACTAATTTTTAGACTTTTAGTATTTTATCTATGTTAGGTTATAAGAGAAGATCCAAGGAAGAAGGGTTGATATACCAAGAATCGACGATGACTACGTAGCATCGGTCGACAGAGCTTCATTAGCATCGGTCGATCGCCACTTAACTGTGTTTATCGACAGAGCATCAAGACTATCGATCGCCACTTAACTGTGTTGGTCGACATTCATATCAACGTCAGGTATAAAGTTTCTCCTTGTTAAATATTGTCCTTATGATTTATTCTCCACCAATCTTAGACTGTATAACATTGATCACAATGTTATTCAAGTCTAGGGGAGGTCGTACTAATATTATGATTTAGTTAGTTGTTTAGAATAGGGATCCAAGTAGACGATTACCATGATAATCGACCGATTATAACAAGTCGATATCAATCGACAGTACATCACGTGCATCGACCGATGGTAACTATTTTTCATCGTTTTACACTTAATCCGGTCAGGTATATCGTTATAACTTGTTAAATTGAGTACTTATGATTTATTTATACCATAACTCCGACTGGATATACACTGGTCACAGCGTTATCCAAGTCTGGGGGAGGTTCTACTAATATTTTGTTTTAGTTTTGAAAGAAAAAGAAAAAGAAAAAAAAAAACAGATCCAAGTAGACGGTTGCTCAGCACATCGATCGATGAGACCATGTCGATATCGATCGACATCACTTCAGATCCACGATCGATTGTCCCTTCATTGTGTCGAATGACCTCTCTAGCCATCGACCGATGCGTCCACGTCGATATCACTCGACAACACTTCATCAACATCGATCGATTGTAACTTCATTATATCGATCGACACTGAGCAGCTTATCGTTCTTACTTGTTAAATTTCATACTTCTGCTTTATGATTTTCACTTTACCACTGACTGTGTTACACTGGGGACAGTGTAATTTAAGTCTGGAGGGATTACTAATGTTTATCTACTTTATGAGTCTTATTTAAAAATGTTTTCAAAAAGTTTTTATTGAGTCAAGAATGGGATAATGATCTAATTCAATTTATTACTTGTCATCTAACCACTCTTTAGACCAGTCATAGATTTACTGACTGCAGAAGTACTAGAGATACTAAAGTGGATCAACCTGTCAACTATGTTTGCACTTGCTGAGAACGTTTGAAGGAACCAAAGCTGATCTCCAACCTAATTGAGCTCAACTTTGCTTGTCTTGGGGCTTGGTATACAAGGGATCGGAATCCTCATGCAAGTCTGGAAGGTAATAGTCTGTGTGCTTCTGATTCCCTTCCTTCTCTCTCTTAGGCATCCTAAGGAAAGAAAGAATAAATTTGTATAAAGATGTGATATGATTTCTTGAGGAGTAGAGGGGTAGGAGTGATTCCTGCGACCCCATTATTCTACTTTAAAAGAATGATCAAAGCGAGGGGTAGGATTGATTCCTGCGACCCCATTATTCGTTTATTCGAAAGATATGTGTTACTAAGTCAATGAGATGATACAAAGATAGCCTTTGTGGCAATCAGTGTTCATTAAAATTTGAAACTATGAGGAACCAGTGAAGAGAGATAAAAAGAGGGAAGAAAGGAATCAGAGAAGACTGCATGTGTATTCAGAAACTTGCTTGAGTTGAGTCCATGTGTTCCTTGATCGATACTCCCAAGGTAAAGCCTACACTTTTATTTATGTTAAGAAATGAGATCAGTAGAGGGGATTGTCAGACAGGATTTGTTAAGTTGTTGACTAGGGGAATTTGGTTGCTATACTAGGATATTGTATAATGTGCTTCTAATGTTAGGATGTCTATGATTTGGTTTGCACTACTAGAGAGATGTTGACCGAGTTTTTAAAATCTTTTTGAGTCCTGCTGTTTTCAAACCTCTTTCAGAGAGACTGCCTGTTGGTTTTGCTTGAGGACAAGTAAAAGGGTAAGTCTGGGGGAGTTGATATACCATGATTTTGACCCACTTTTACCCATGGTATATAAGCGCTTTTACATATATTTACTACGAAATAGGGTCTATTTAGAGTATTTACAGGTTCAGGTACGTTCTGGAGAAATATGGTATTTTTGGTGTCTTTTGGAGCCTTTAAGTGCAGAATCGCGCAGACGCGTCAGATGTTTAGATATGGATGGAGCCCTTCCCACGGTGCGATTGAGCTGATATTTGGACACAAGATATACCTTTGAGTTAGCTTTCCAATGCCACCGGTTTGAGGTCAATCCGACGGTTAGATCAGGAGTTATTCCCATTTTAGTGAAGAGTGGTCAGTCTGTCTCGCGAGAGAAGGCTGTCGAGAAGATGAATGTATATCGATCGATGGGAAATCACCCATATCGATCGATATGAATGTCAGGACGTGGACTAACTATGTTTCATGACGGCCAGAAGCCCTAAAGCAATCCAAATTACCATAATACCCTTGGACGACCATAAATCCTATTTATGTTATTCTAAGCCATTGTTGACGGCTACGCTCTTTACGCTTTCTTTACACTTTCTTTGATCAATTGTTCTCTTAGGAGAGAAGGGAGGAACTCCTATCAGAGTCCTCCTGGAACTTCATTGGATTTGGTTTTATATTGTTTATGTTATCTCATCTATTCATCTATGATTTCTGTTACAAGTTTCATGTCTGAGTAGATCCACCTGTTAGGTTTAGGGTTCAGATAGGTTATCTGGGATTACCCCCAAATATATAATTGCTAAGTTGTGATATTCATCAAATATGATTGTTATTAATGCTTGTCTCTAGTGTCGCGAACTAGAACCTTGATCCTAGGGATTGTTGAGACTAGCGAGAGCTTGTAACTCACCATGAATCCATCCTTTTGAGCTAGGGTTAATAAATACAGCGATAGCTGATTTAGTAAACCCTAGTGAACGTGTGTTCAACCCGTTCGTAAAGCTTGCTAGAAGCATATAGATCGATAATCCAATAGATTAATCGATCGATATTGTGAAAGGTGTATCGATCGATATTCCTATAGAATCATCGATCGACATTTTCTTGTGATCAATAACCGAGTGGTTGAGATCCAAGATCTAGATATTAGACTATCTATACAACGACAGTTGTTAGATTTCTACTCCCAGTTGAGTTCTAATATATCTAGCAACTTAGTAACCTATATCATTATAATCCTAATTACCTGAATAGAAACCCTAAATCTAGCAACCATCCTTCCATCAAACAACTCCTTGCCAAGCTGAACAATTATATTTTTCATCTTGTTTACTGTTTTGCTATATTTATTTACTGCATTGAACCTATTAGCCTAGCTTAATCATATAACTATTAGATCTATTAGGTTTCATAGCTCCCCGTGAATTCGATCCCTAAGTACTACAATTGAACCTCTTATTTGAGAGAGTAAATCACTCTTTAAGGTAATTTGAGTGATATCAGAAACACACACGGGATGGTGTCTATTCGGTGATAACAAAATATGACTTGCCTTTCTCTATGCAACACCAAGAGATGATTGCTGATCACACGATACAACCATCTTTAAATCACCATCAAAAATCAAGGTTTTCATCTGGAAGGCTTTGTCGGGAGCAATTGCAATAAATGACTGTCTGGCCACAAGAGGAATGAAGTGTGACAAGGTGTGTCAGATATGTGGCATGGAAGGAGAGTCCATCATCCATGTTTTTTTCTCGTGTATGCTAGCAAGAAAAATCTGGGCTTTATCGGGTTTTTCTTCTCCACAAGGAGGGTTTGATGAAAAATCAGTTTACGCTAACATGAGTTACTTTCTTTCGGTTTGGAAAGATAAGCAGTGGGAGCAAGAGAAAACGAGAATTTTTCCCTGGACACTACAGTATCTGTGGAAGAATAGGAACTCCTTGCTGTTTGAAGAATTCCTAAATGAACGGGAACAAGTTTATGAAAAAGCAAAGGAAGAAGCTATGTTATGGTATTAAGCGCAGAAACTAAATAGGGTCTTTGAAGGTAGTGAAAGTAATGATTCAAATCTGAGGATTGTGGGTTGGAAGAAGCCGTCAGGAGGATTTGTCAAGTGTAATATTGTAATGGAATGGTCCAAAAAATGCAGAGTTTGGGGGCATCATGGGTCCTAAGAGATTTGATCGAAGTTGTTCTACTTCATAGCCGGCGTTCTTTTGGATCGGTAGGGTCAAAAGACGAGGCTTATTTTTTGTGTATGGTATGGGTTTTGGAAAGTATGTTAAGCCATGGATGTTTGAGAGTTCACTTTGGATTTGAAAAAGGAATTCTGGTTAATGCTATCAATAGACCAAAGGCTTGGCCTTCTTTCAGATTCAAAGTGAAGGAAATCAAACTGTTCCTTCGCAATTTTTTGGATTGGCATGTTTACTTTGAACCTTTGCTGCCAATTGGGGAGCCCGTTTGATGATCGCTCAAAGTGTGATGACAGGAATCGCTTTCAGTCATATGTTGCTTCAGGCCAACCAAGATGGCTTCAGCTGTTTCATAATGAAGCTTGCATAGTTTGATGGTTAGAGGGTTGGATGGTCTGAATTTTTTGGTGTTGTATCAGGAGAGGAGATTGTAATAGCTCTCCTTGGTTGTAATGCTTTACGTATATATAAATGAAACTTTCAGTGTAAAAAAAGTCTTAGAGAAGCTAGCTAGACGAGCAATTCTAGTATAAATATATTACAAGAAAAGTAGATAAAGTGAAAGCCATCCTAGAAGTGGCTAAAGTAAAACATTAGTACTTCTTTAGCTTTACATTACCAGTCTAATCAACATGAGCTTATTTAAAAAAAAAAAAAAAATAATCAACATGAGCTTATTTCAGATTAACTTACGTCACAGACTAACAAAAAATATAGACGAAATGTACTAAATAAACTGACCCAGATAAAACGACATACACGTTTATTCTCCTAAAGACTAAAAAAGAAAAATTCTCCATTGGTTTTTCTTCCACTTTGTTAACCGAATGTGGAATAAATCATTTAGGTTGATAACTATTTTTTTTTTTCGATCTTTAGTCTTCCCATTGTAACAAGAAAAGCAAACACCTCCAAATTATATAAACACGCGTTCTTTGCTCCTTACACCAATCCCAGCAACGGAGTTTGGATATCCGACCCGACCCAACTCGTCCCATCGAAATCTTCATCTTCTTTCACAACCTCTACGTGGTGTTTTTTTTTTTTTTGGTTTTTAATTTTAAGATAATGTGTTATTGAAGTAGTTTAGGCGGAGTAGAGAGAGCTATGGAATATATAGAGAGGCCACTAAAGTGGTAACTAAGTTTACCGAGAGAGAGAGAGAGGGAGAGATCAGAGAGGTGACAAGAAAAGAAGAGTGGAATCCCACACTACAGAAGATGACAAGACAAAGCTGAGTTTACTTGTTTTCCTTCTCTTGTCTTCTTCTTTCACTCGGTTTGCCTTCAACCTATCACTCTCACTTATCACATTTTCTTTTGAATGGAGAGAAAAAAAAAGATAATGATTAAAAAAGAGTCGAACAGTTA
The DNA here is from genome assembly GCA_026261945.1 of Hirschfeldia incana. NCBI lineage: Eukaryota > Viridiplantae > Streptophyta > Magnoliopsida > Brassicales > Brassicaceae > Hirschfeldia > Hirschfeldia incana. The sequence continues at coordinate 1,005,547 of JABCMI010000056.1, forward strand.
CGTGTTTGTACATATATATATCGTTCCTATTCGTAGTGCTCAAGTATAGAGCATGATACTGCAAAGCATATTTGTACGATTTTGCCAGATTTGACAATTCTAAGTTTGAAACTTTTTTGCATTCTTCTTTTTTTTCTCTCTGTTTTTCCCTCCCTTACAAAACAGATAAAAAATGAGATAATTAAGTTTGTAGGTGTAAAAATTTAAATTATGAGTAGTTTGACTAATAATTCACTAATGCTTCAATACCAAAAGATCCAAATTTTAAATTTCAAAGAGGGAAATATAAAAAAAATTAAAAACGTACAAGAATTATGCAACAACATGTAATATTTCTCAAACATAATCATCCAGCATTATAAAAAAAGAGAGTGATAATAAAACATAAAATCTCAAATAAACGTAAACTAAAGTACTTCACATGAACTAGCTAGATATCAATCTTAATTTATTTCAGAAGAAATTACACAGTCTGTTTTCTTTGGTATGACACACACACACACACACACACACACACACACACACACACACACACACATATATATATGTTGCTAGTTCACGTGGATTACTTTGGTTTACGTCTGTATGAGATTTTATGAATATCATGTTGACAAAAATAAAATAATAAAATCATCATTTTAATAAGTGTAGTGAAATTTAAAATTATATAAAAGTTTAATTGCAGACATTATAAAATAATATTCTTATTTTGCTCTTATTTTTTGCACCTTTATTCCATATTCCTTTCTTTCTTATCATTTGATTCAACTATGGAACTAACATTGTCCATAGTTATAAATGTTATTGTATCAACAAAATCTTCACTTAAATTTTCAAAATATAAAAATGCATAAACGCATAACCTTTAACATTTATAATTATATGTAGTTATAATATGAATTGTTAAATATGAAAATATATGCATAATTACATGCAGTTAACCTTGAAGATTTATAATTGGGTTGGACACGTAAGATTTTTTCTACAATAATTCAAAATCGAATTGAATCGGATTGGCTTGTCTTGTCTAACACCACTAGATATGAATCAAGAATGAACACATCTCAAGTAATTGTCGGATCTCGGATCTCGGATCATGCGTTTGTCTAATCCCTTTCACTAAGTGTAGATGATGTGGGACATAAGAACTTAAACTAAGCACTTGTGTCTTTTCTCCTTTATTTTCTATTCGGTTGAATGCCTACATGTTTCATAAGACGACGCATAAACTAATATATAATAATATACGGATAGGTGGCGATGCCTCACCCTCACGCAGCTGTTACACATTGATGCTTGAACTGGTCGGGTTAGGAGTACCATTGTTTTTACCAGAATTATGTCTTTGCCTTTTGACTGAACTATTACTGGTATTGGTACTTGTAAAGGCTTTAATATGGACAATGAAGTGTATGAAATTTACGACAGTTACAAGTTATGTTTGCAACAGATTGTTCGCAATCGGTGAAGATGGTGATGCAAGTTATCTGGATGATATTAAAAGTTTACAAGAAAATTTTCAGAATTCACAGATCATTCATATGCCTATGACGGAGAATTTAAAGGTGGATAGTCTAGCACATAGTGCTAGAAAACAACCGTCTTTCGTCGTTCACATGGATGCGGAATTCCCAGTTTGGTTTACTGAGTGTATATGAATCTTTTTATGTTGATGATATAAAAGAAAAAAAAACTGAACAATTATTGGTGAAATTAAAATAAATATTCTAGTATTATTATTCCCATCCTTTGATGACATTTATTATTTACTCATCCGTCGAAAATAAAGTGATATACGGTATTCGATATAATTATAGCTATTTTCTCAAAAAAAAATGATTGTAGCCATTCACTAAACAACTATTATACGTAGTAAGCTGGGCATTTTACCCGGACCCGAATACCCGACCCGAAACCAACCGAAAAAATCCGGTCCGAATAGGAACTGACCCGATGAAATTACCCTATCGGGTCCTGTTGCAGAGGATCCGCGGATCTTGGACCCGACCCAGCCCGAACTCGAAATCCGACGGATACCCGAATTAATAAATATTAATGAAATAAAATGCACTGAAAGAGAATCAACGCCAGGTTATTTGTTTATAGAGTAAGGAGGTCAATCACTAGAAAACATCGAATTGTTGTTATATGTTGTATAGTTTAATATATATACCCACTTTAATATTATAGATCACACATTTTGAATAAATAAATATTTTCAGATATTTGTTTTTATATTTTTAGATATTTTTTAGGTCGAACCCGAACCGAACCCGACCTGAAACCTAACCGAAACCAAACCAATCAATTCTAATTACCAGAATGGATCTAACAATCTAAGATCCGATCCCACCCGAACCCGAAACAACCGAAACCGAAATTTTTAAATTACTCGATCGGGTCCTAACCTCTAGTACCCGAAAGATCTGGATCCGAGACTACCCGACCCAAACCCGACCCGTGTATCCGAATGCCCATGCCTAATACGTACACAACTGTGAACTCTATCAATCACAGAAGTGGTACATCCATATATATAGAAGTACTACATGTAAAAGTATATTTTGTAGTATTTTTGGTGAATATTTTATTATCAGAAGACAGAAGCAAGGTGATGCAAATCTGATAATATGAAGCTTTGCTCTCTGTTGCCTCATCAAACACGTGCACGTCCATATATAGGAAAAAGGGACAATTCCGCACTAATACATTTGAGCTCAACCTCCAACAAATATATACAAAGTGTCTAGACACCATGAAACTCTGTCGGAAACCTATGCGCAAAAGATACTTATAATTGTATAAAATAATATGGTTTATACGTGACTAAGACCATAATGTTTTGTATGTGTGGGTGTATGTAAAATAAGACATACCAAACATATATTAATCCTATATATAAAAGATGAACAGCGAAACGAAAGATTAAGTGGCAAGGTAAACATCAACAATGTTGGGGTCAAAATTGGTCAAGACGAAATCTATATGCGAAAATCTCGGAGAGACAATAACAATCATTAGATAAGCCTCGAGAGACAAAGTGTCGATCGAGAAACCTCGAAGAAAATGTCAAGTTCGAGATCGATCATCTCGAGATAAACGACTAAGAATATTTGTCGCACGAGAAAAATCCTTCGGAAAACGAAAACACGTGCAAGCAGAAAGCACCAAGCAGCCGGCCCCGCGCTAGCGCCCGTGCTGGCCGTGACCGCCGGGCGGCTAGCGCCGGCCCAGGCCGCCGGGCGGCTAGCGTCCGTACTGGCCGTGGCCGCCGGGCGGCTAGCGCCGGTCCAGGCCGCCGGGCGGCTAGCGTCCGTGCTGGTCCTGGTCGCCGGGCGGCTAGCCCCGCGCTGGTTCGGGTCGTTGGGCGGCTAGTCTTCGTGTGTAAGTCTTAGGCCCCGGGCTGCTAGAAATCCATGCTTTGCGACTTTCCGAGGTCACGCGAACAAAATTCCTTTTCCTGCTCCAAACCAAGATCGTCGGAATGATTTCGGAAAACTCGTAAGATATCAACGGACAGGCAGATCTTAAATTCGTCATATAAAACGATGGTGGTTATCCGATTACACCATTCATCTCGACTCTACGAAGAATGGAAGATCTTCCGAAGAACTCGATATCGCAACAGGTTTATCCTTTCGAGGAAATCGAAAGAAACCAAACACGATCGGGCGGCCCATTTACGATTTCCCAAAGATGGATATGACGGTTTATGATTATCTTCACATAACAAGATAAATGTTAAAATTCCGAAAGGATAAATGTCAAGTTTCCCGATAAACACGAAGGCCGACGAAAAGGGAAAAAGCCCAGCTCGCGACAGACTCAGCCCATCAGAAATAGACCGTCATATGGGGAGTATATAAGCAAGCTAGGAGCAGAGGAAAGGGGATCCGAAATCAGAAGAAAGAAGCTACTCTCCAGAGCGAATTAGAACTTAGGCTTTATTTCCTTTTTAGCGAGCTGTGACTCAACTAGGTTAGATCTAGGTTTTTGAGACTAGCGCCGATCGACAGCTCTTGCAGCCGAGATCTCGACCTTTTGTTCAAACGCTCCGCGCGAACTCGGGAATAGGATTCTTTTCGCTCTACTTTTTTTTACGCATTTATTTTAGACTCGCCCTTCTTGACTTTGTCGTGTGTGGCCCAGCAGATAATCTGGGATCTTCAGGGAAAGTCGGGTTAACTTGGCTTTCCTCCGTCTTTATTCATTAAAATCGACGGTGTTAATTTCGGTTCCCACAGTTTAGCACTAGAAGGAGAGGGATACACGAATTTATCTTTCTCGCAACTACGCACGCCCAGTTAAGCATGTCTGCTACCGCGGAAAAAGACAAGCAAACGCACGACGGAGCAACTGCCGATGCCACGCTGAGAAGACTCCTGCTGGAAACGCATCAACGGTCACTGCCGAGGCAAACACCGCGATGCTTGACCAGATGAAAGAACTGTTCGCCACTGCTCTGAAACGGTCGGAAGAACAAGAGAAACTAATGGCTTCACTCGCTAAACAGGTCGATACCTTTACAGTGAAAAGCAAGCTCCCGTGCGGAACCACCAAGGTTAGGCGCGTCAGAAGGCTCGATTTCGAAACTTCCGGAGATCAAGAAAAAGATGCCACGAGAGCTTCGCCGGAACTCATCCCTGATGACAACACCCCGACGGGGCAGAAAAAGACGACGATAAACTTCCACCCCCCGCAAGGGAGAATGAAGATGGCGACGTCGAAAGAATCGACCTGGACATTAGCGATCAATCTGATCCGCTCGACGAAGACACCGACGTCCACCACAGAAAGACCCGAAGTCAGTCCGCTCGACCAGCGGCAACCTTCAAAAAACCCATGACGAAAGAGGAAGAGGACCTCTACTGGACGGAGCAAGAGAGGCTGGCCGAATACCAGACTCGGGCCTATTGCAGCCAGCGTAGACAAAGAAGCGCAGGCGGCGCCGATGAGATCCACAACTTGCGCGAATACATCGCAAAGATTGCGGCCGAGGTGAAAGCGGTGAAATAGCAAATTCACCACGCGACCAGCACCGCTCCCGAGATCGACCTGCTTCTCAAAGAATCGAGAAAAACTATGTTCACTTCTCGGATCACGGAAGCACGAGTCTTGGATCCCGGGAAAATAAAGCTTCCCACCTACGACGGAGCCACTGACCCAAAGGCGCATCTGCAATCCTTCCAGATTGCGATGGCGAGGTCAAAACTTCCAGAGCGGGAGAAGGACGTCGGCTGCTGCCTTCTCTTCGTCGAGAATCTCAGAGGTGCTGCGCTTGAATGGTTCTCACACTTGAAGAGGAACTCCATCGGGAGTTTTCGTCAGCTTGCTTCAGCTTTTCTGAAGCAATTTTCCATATTCATGGACAGGGAAACTTCTGACGTAGACCTTTGGAGTCTAATTCAAAAGGAAGACGGACCGCTCCACGACTACATAAGGAGGTTCAAACTCGTGATGTCCAGGGTAACGGGCCTCAGCGACAGGGTCGCCATTGACGCCCTAAGAAAGAATCTCTGGTACAAATCGAAATTCCGAAAGTGGATTTCTTTGGAAAGGCCACGCACCATCCTGGACACTCTCCACAAGGCAACATATTTCATCATCATGGAAGAAGAGATGAAAGTCCTAGCACAAAAGCACGGATCGCAGAAGACGTCCGGCAAAAAGAAACCCTCTCGTAATGACAAGTATGTCCACCACGAGGGGGAAGACGTCCAAGGCAAACATAACTACGCCATCAATTCCGAACAAGGAAGGACTGCCGGAAACAATTGGACGCGGAACTCGTACAAGGACAATTCCAGCTGCGAGTTCCACCAAACGAGAGGTCACTCCACCGCCAACTGCAAAGTCCTTGGCGATAGACTCGTTGCAAAGCTTCTCGCTGGTGAACTAGCAACGGTCAGGAGTATAAAAGACCGACGGAGCCGTCCCCGAGAATAACGCTCCTGGAACTCAGTCAGGCGAGAAACGCGGACGAATACAAGATGACGAAGGAAACAACAACAATCGCCAAAGGGTGAACATGATCATCGGAGGATCACACTTCTATCGGGACTCAGTTTCGTCAATCAAAGCCTACGGACGGAAGGCCGAAACAAGCCCCGGATGGTGTCCGGAAGACGACGTTCCTAATCATACGATCGTCTTCGAAGACCAAGACACGATCAGTCTCGATAAACCCCATTACGATCCTCTGGTCATCGACTTGGTGATCCAGGATCTCAAAGTTGGTCGCATCCTCATCGACACGGGAAGCACGGTCAACATCATGTTCCGTGACACCCTACAGAGGATGAACATCCCCCTCGGAGAAGTCATCCCAGAGCCAAGACCGTTGACCAGATTTTCGAGCTTCCATGACCCTCGGAAAGATCAGACTCCCAGTCATGGCTAAGGAGGTCACGAAAATCGTCGAGTTCGCGGTAGTGGACAACCCGGCCATCTATAACGCCATAATGAGAACTCCTTGGATAAACGCCATGAAGGCAGTCCCGTCCACTTACCATCTCGGCGTCAAATTCCCAACACCGACCGGAACAGCAGTGATCTGGGGAAGCCAAAAGCAGTCGCGACTCTGCTTCCTGGCCGAGCATAAATTGCGCAGCAATCGGAACGCCCCAACGGCTAACCCGAAAAGAACTAAGAGACCTCTGAGTATCTCCGAGAACTCAGCAAGAGACGATTCAGATTCGTCCAAACAGGCCATGACTCAGGACGACGAAAAAACCCTCGAGTCCATCGCCGAAAAAATGGACGATCCAACTCCCAACAAGACCACCGACTTAGCTGAAACAGTCGAGGCATCGGCACTCGGGGAGTAGTAACGTCCGCAGTAAAAAATAGAACTATGAAATGGCTTGATCCTCGAAAGAAGTACGTAGGCAACTCGTCGAAGACTCGACGAGTTCAGCTATCCCCCTCATCAAAAAGGGGGAGGGGGAGGTGGGAACAAACATCCTTGAACTCCCGCAAAAAAATATTTTTTACATGTACTCTACATTCTTAAAACATTTTTATAAAGTCTTTCATTCAAATGCTTACTCAACGCATAAACATTACGGAAAACGAAAATCATATCTCTAAGGAACGCGAGACGACGCTGATTCCGAAAGATCTTAATTCTCTATCCTCCTCCAAAACAGTCCATCCGCAACTCTAACAACTTTACTAATTAAACAGTCCATCCGCGACTCTAAACCTTCATCAAACAGTCCATCCGCGACTTTAAAATTTGTATCCGTCGATTGGCGCCGACAGAAAAACACAGAAACGTTTCACCTAATCAAATTTACAGTCCGGCTTTTAACAAAGTCCTCTTACATCCGACAAGGATATCATAGCGCGCTATACAGGAAATCCAAATTTTGGTTAGCACTTCGTAAAGGAAGTAGCTCGATTCGTATCCAGACAAATCATATAAGTCGATAAGCACTTCGCAGATTTTAAGACGGTACGAGTTAGGTTGAAATCGCAAACAGGCAAAACGAAAGCCGATTCGTCATCGCACAGCCTCAGTCCGAAAATAGACCTAGGTCTTGTCCTAAACCCAGCCTTGCTGGTATCTAAAACATCTCATAGGCATAGTATCCAGAATATGAGATCCCAAAACATGCCTCTTATCGCTTACAACCTAACGTTCACTACAAAGTAACCTACGGACCAAGCGACGAATAAAAAGCTTGGATACGAAGTGACTACTCGTATTCGAACCCTCTACACTTAACGAAAGTATAAATCAAAGTGCAAAGCAAAATTCGTAAAATGTTCATACATAAATCACCTCCCTGCTGCAGCGATTCAAAGCTACCAACGGCCAATCACAAACCATAGTCAAAGTTGTAACAACCGGACAAAGATATTCCAAACGAGGAGTTGGGTTGGTCGACCTCTTCGCCCCCATCGCCGACGTTCACACCTGCGCTAGCATCCGCCGTATCTTCCGAAACCTGGATGGGGTCCCATAGCTCGCGGATCCTTCCTTCGATCGGAGGAACCAGGGATTCGGCGTTAGCACACACTCCCATTGAACCATCCATCTCGGCGAGTTCGCTGGAAAGAGAGAAATCCTCACGCTGCACTTTGTGAAGAGTACCAACCGAACCTCGACACTCGCGGAAGTCGCCCACAAAATCTTGAGCTTCCTTATACTTCTCAAACTCAGTAGAGAAGATTTCGGCCCTTCGTTTCAACTCAGCGGCGGCCCTTCTCCTCCCTCTCCTTTCCGCACGGACGAGGGCTCGAGGCTAGGTCTCGGCTTGCCGGCGTTTTTGCTCCTCCACCTCCATCCGGTACTTGGCGAATTCTCTCTCGGTTTCCTCCGCCTTAAAATGAGCTAGCCGCGCCGTACGGAAACTTCCGTCGATTGACGCGCTCCACACTCTCACAGCCTGTAAAAATTAGAGGTCAAAGAAAAGAAGAGTATACGCAATATGATCGAAGCTTCGGAAACAAACATCGTTGACCAAACGGGCACCCTCTGCGGTTACTTGATCCCTCGCCTAGTTGTCCAAAGACTCGTCACAAGTGATCGAAGGAGGGAGTTCGTCAAAGAAATCGGCCGGGGGAGGATTCACGCTAGGAACACCTTGATTTCCCTCGGTAGAGTCAGGATAGTTTCCCGGCGGCGAGTCATTTCCTGGCGAGGTCTCAGAAGCAACCCCTTTACCTTTCCGAGACCTCTGCCTCGGAGGAAAGAAGATAAAGGACCCGTCATTGACGCATGGTTGCGTCTCGCCCTGCGACCGATGAAGCGCGATCGCCTCCCAAAATCCGCTCGAGAGTAAAAGAGTTCCAGGAAGAGGGCCTTCTCGCAAAAAATTCCCTCTTAACCCAAAGATCAGAAGGGATGTGCGCGAGACACCTGTTCACTGCACAATCAATGAAAAATATGTTCGGTACTCACCTTTTTTTTAAAAAAAAAGACGCTTGTCAACGCGACCCTTACCGCGGCGATATAACCAAACCGTCGCAAACAGATGGAGAAATCTTTCCTCGACAGATTCTCCATATATCCTCACAAAAAAGAAGCGGTCGACGTAATCCTTGGCGTGCGAGGTAACTCCTTGGATTATCGAAAAACCAGTCCTCGCTTTCAACGAGTATAATCCATTGATGCTCGTCGCCCTGGAGTTCCACATTCCTTCAAAGTCAGCAGGACTGAGAGTCATCCCCAACTCGTAACTCAGGATCACAACGCCAAGCCAGCTTTCAAAGGCAGACACATTCAGTTGGCTGATTGAGATCCCGAAACGGTCCAGTGCCTGAACAATGATTCCGGGAATAGGGAACCACAGTCGGCACTGCGTCAAGAACGCCTCGTAGATGGTAAAGTAACCTTGCGGAGGATTCTCTGCGCTCTCGTCCCCATAGGGAATGCGGAACACTACTCCCTCTGAAACCTGGTAGTGTTCTCGAAGAGTTGCAAGGTACTCGGACGATACCTCGCTTGGTGAGCCGGGTTCCCTACGCACCCTCGGAGGTCGCCTCGGGACCGAAATTACAGGAAGAGGAGCATCGAAGCCAAAAACAGCGTCACAATACGCGCTCTTGTTGACCTCATCAACCTCGGGTTTTGGGACCTCCTCCTCGGCAGGGAAGTTATCCGAAGATGAGTGAGTTCGAGATTGCCTCCTAGAAGATCTTGATCTTGAAGACATCTTTTCTTGAGAAAGAGAGAGAATTTTCAAGAGAAAGATTTTGTTCAAAGTAGAAAGATTCTTGGATGAAGTGAGAATGATAAAAAAAATCACATTCAATCTTTATAGGAAAGATTTTTACTACTCATCCCGACCTTCGACACGATTGCGTCTCCATACTTTCCTCACAAACCATACCGCAAGCTAGGACCTACGAACTCTACGGCTCCTAGCTAGCTGGGGGGGATAACTGTTAAGGTCAAAATCGGTGAAGACAAAATCTCGGAGAGACAAAAAAAATCATTAGAGAAGCCTCGAGAGACAAATTGTCGATCGAGAAACCTCGGAGAAAATGTCAAGTTCGAGATCGATCATCTCGAGATCAACGACTAAGAATATTTGTCGCACGAGAAAAACCCTTCAGAAAACAAAAACACGCGCAAGCCAAGAGCACCAAGCAGTCGGCCCCGCGCTGGCCATGGCTGCCGGTTGCATAACCCCCGCGCTGGCCGTGGCCGCCGGGCGGCTAGCCCCGCGCTGGCCGTGGCCGCCGGGCGGCTAGCCCTGGCCCAGGCCGCCGGGCGGCTAGCGCCCGTGCTGGCCGTGGCCGCCGGGCGGCCAGCCCCCGTCCAGGCCGCCGGGCGGCTAGCCTCGGCCCAGGCCGCCGGGCGGCTAGCCCTGGCCTAGGCCGCCGGGCGGCTAGCGTCAGTGCTGGCCGTGGCCGCCGGGCGGGTAGCGCCTGTGCTGGCCGTGGCCGCTGGGCGGCTAGCACAGGCGCTACCCGCTGGGCGGCTAGCGCCGGCCCAGGCCGCCGGGCAGCTACCGCCTGTGATGGCCGTGGCAGCCGGACGGCTAACGCCGGCCCAGGCCCCCGGGCGGCTAGCGCCCGTGCTGGTCCTGGTCGCCGGGCGGCTAGCCCCGCGCTGGTTTGGGTCGTTGGGCGGCTAGTCTTCGTGCGTAATTCCTAGGCCCCGGGCTGCTAGAAATCCATGCTTTGCGACTTTCCGAGGTCCCGCGAACAAAATTCCTTTTCCTGCTCCAAACCAAGATCGTCAGAATGATTTCGGAAAACTCGTAAGATATCAACGGGCAGGCAGATCTTAAATTCGTCATATAAAACGATGGTGGTTATCCGATTACACCATTCATCTCGACTCTACCAAGAATGGAAGATCTTCCGAAGAACTCGATATCGCAACAGCAGTATCCTTTCGGGGAAATCGAAAGAAACCAAACACGATCGGACGGCCCATTTACGATTTCCCAAAGATGGATATGATGGTTTATGATTGTCATCGCATAACAAGATAAATGTTAAAATTCTGAAAAGATAAATGTCAAGTTTCCCGATAAACAAGAAGGCCGACGAAAATGGAAAAAGCTCAGCTTGCGACAGACTCAGCCCATCAGAAATAGACCGTCATATGGGGAGTATATAAGCAAGCTAGGAGCAGAGGAAAGGGGATCCGAAATCAGAAGAAAGAAGCTACTCTCCAGAGCGAATTAGAACTTAGGCTTTATTTCCTTTTAGTCGAGTTGTGACTCAACTAGGTTAGATCTAGGTTTTTGAGACTAGCGCCGATCGACAGCTCTTGCAGCCGAGATCTCGACCTTTTGTTCAAACGCTCCGCGCGAATTCGGGAATAAGATTCTTTTCGCTCTACTTGTTTTTACGCATTTATTTTAGACTCGCCCTTCTTGACTTTGCCGTGTGTGGCCCAGCAGATAATCCGGGATCTTCAGGGAAAGTCGGGTTAACTTGGCTTTCCTCCGTCTTTATTCATTAAAATCGATGGTGTGAATTTCGATTCCCACAAACAATAAAGATACTGAAATGTTTATAAGAGATAGCAATACCAAAAAACGATGAACTGGTCTGTAATAGAACTAACAACTAACAAGATTGGTTAAAAGGAAGACATGACATGCTACTATTTTTATACAAATTTAACAATAAATATGCAGATTTATATAAAACATGTAATTGGTAAAGTCAAATGGGAAATCAAATTCGGGTAATATGATTAATTTTATTATAAAAAAATCTATTTATACAAACTAGAAGATAATCCTCACATTGTGAAGTGTGGGGGCCTCATCTTGTGTCACATCCCGGCCTGCCGGTATGTTATTTTTATTAATTTGGACCAAAGCTCATAAAGTATTTTCTATTAATTTTGGCCCGCGTAATAAACCCTAGGATTTCCTTCTCATTTTCTTATAAAAAGGAATCTCCTCCTTCTCTTCTCTTCCATTTAGAAACCAAAGCGAAGCTCTGCAAATTTTTAGAGAGAGTCGAAAACCCTAGCCGTCATGGTTTCTCTTTTTCTCTTCCGTCTCGGTCTCTCTCGCTGGTGTCCCTCTCTCTCTCTCTCGTTGATGTTCGTCATTTGCTGAAGGCCGGAGCCAAGCCATCGGAGATCCATATCAAGCCAATCTCTCTCCGTTGTCTGGATCTTCTTTACCTTCTTTCTAGATCTGGTCACTGGTGAGGTAATGAACCTAGTTCTTGTTTTCTTCATCTTTTTCTTTTCTTTTATCTTGGATCTCTCATCCCGGGTTGTTCGGTGGTAGCACCAATCTTTTCTGTTGTAGATCTAGTTCATGGGAAGCCGTGATCTTCAGATCTGCTTCTTCCCCCTTTTCCATTCTCAGATCTATGGCTAAGGTAAGGACTGATGTGATCTCTTTTCCTTCTTTCATTATTGCTTCATAGTAGGAGTTTCTATATAAACCATTTATACTTGTGTGTTATCTATAAGCATACACATATTTGTTTGTTAAATGAACTGTATCATATATCTATATCCCTATATATTGTATTGTAATGTTTGAACATCTAGATCTACTTATAGGTTGCTAAATTGAATATGGATGTATGCCATTTGAGGATTGTATGTAATGATTGTCTGTAATGATCAGGGTTATGATATATTTATGTGGGTGATGTATATGTGGGTAGTGTATATGAGTTAGAGAAAGGTTTAAGGCCGGTGTAACGTGGTGGAAGGACGTATATATATGTCTCGGGCGTTACATCGTTTCCTGTTGGATCATGTGGCAATCGACTGAGTTGGAATGATTCATTATAACGTTAGAAATCGGGATGCCGTGGAGGCAACGTTAGAAATTGGGATGCCGTGGAGGCAACGTTAGAAATCGGGATGCCGTGGAGGCAACGTTTGTATGTTATGACACTGTTCACGTAGCATAGCGGGATGTCATAAAGACAACGTGATGTGGCGTGAACGTGTGAAGGTGGTGGCGGATCAAGCGTGAACCGGTGTCGGTAACTTGATTGCGTGAAAGCGTGAGAAGCGTGATGTCGTGGAGACAACGTGTTATGAAAGTTCTCACGCGACAAAATGATGAACGCGGGTACCGTCGAGGTGGTGTGGTCTCATTGTTGGCACCCTCGGGGCTTATCCTCAATTCTTGGTAGAATGCTATTGTTTTGGTAGAGCTTTTGTTATGTTGTGTGGTGAATGTCGGGTGATGATTTCAGGGCTCCTAGAGCTTCCCTCACTGAGCTTTTGTCGAAATGCTCACCCCTTTTTCTTCCCTTTTTATTTCAGGTTCGGCTCATATTGGTGGGTTTTTGTCAAAGACGTCCTGGGATCCTAAAGACACATTGTTTCGGCCATGCGGCTGGAGACAAGTGTCATGATATCGCCGACCATTTCAGCTCTGCTGGGTCGGGGTGTCACAAGTGGTATCAGAGCCCAGGAAAGACTCTCTAGTCCTAACCTAGAGGGTCAGTCACGACTCAAACCAATATGAATCGAACAAGTTCCTAATCTCCAATTTATTGGTTGAGTTTTTCCCGGTCCGTTCGGAATTCGGGGCGAATTCCCAGTTAGGTGGGGTAGAGTTGTCACATCCCGGTCCGCCGATATGTTATTTTTATTAATTTGGACCAAACCCATCAAGTATTTTCTGTTAATATTGGCCAGCGTAGTAAACCCTAGTGTTTCCTCCTCATTTTCTTATAAAAAGGAGTCTCCTCCTTCTCTTCTCTTCCACTTAGAAACCAGAGCGAAGCTCTGCAGATTTCTAGAGAGATTCGAAAACCCTAGCCGTCAAGGTTTCTCCTTTTCTCTTCCGTCTCGGTCTCTCTTGCCTGCGTCCCTCTCTCTCTCTCTCCTTGATGTTCGTCATTTGCTGAAGGCTGGAGCCAAGCCATCGGAGATCCCTATCAAGCCGATCTCTCTCCGTTGTCTAGATCTTTGTTACCTTCTTTGTAGATCTGGTCACTGGTGAGGTAATGAACCTAGTTTTCGTTTTCTTCATCTCTTTCTTTTCTTTTATCTTGGATCTCTCATCCTGGGTTGTTCGGTGGTAGCACCAATCTTTTCTGTTGTAGATCTGGTTCATGGGAAGCCGTGATCTTCAGATCTGCTACTTCCCCCCTTTTCCATTTTCAGATCTATGGCTAAGGTGAGGACTGATGTGATCTCTTTTTCCTTCTTTCATTATTGCTTCATAGTAGGAGTTTCTATCTAAACCATTTATACTTGTGTGTTATCTGTAAGCATACACATATTTGTTTGTTAAATGAACTGTATCATATATCTATATCCCTATATATTGTATTGTAATGTGTGTACATCTAGATCTACTTATAGGTTGCTAAATTGAATATGGATGTATGACATTTGAGGATTGTATGTAATGATTGTCTGTAATGATTGGGGTTGTGATATATTTATGTGGGTGATGTATATGTGGGTAGTGTATATGAGTTAGAGAAAGGCTTAAGGCCGGTGTAACGTGGTGGAATGACGTATATGTATGTCTCGGGTGTTACATCGTTTCTTGTTGGATCATGTGGCAATCGACTGAGTTGGAATGATTCATTATAATGTTAGAAATCGGGATGCCGTGGAGGCAACGTTAGAAATTGGGATGCCGTGAAGGCAGCGTTAGAAATCGGGATGCCATGGAGGCAACATTTGTATGTTAAGACACTGTTCACGTAGCACAGCGGGATGTCATGAAGACAACGTGATGTGGCGTGAACGTGTGAAGGTGGTGGCGGATCAAGCGTGAACCGGTGTCGGTAACTTGATTGCGTGAAAGCGTGAGAAGCGTGATGTCGTGGAGACAATGTGTTATGAAACTTCTCACGCGACAACATGAGGAACGCGGGTACCGATCGAGGTGGCGTGGTCTCATTGTTGGCACCCTCGGGGCTTATCCTCATTTCTTGGTAGAATGTTATTGTTTTACTGAATGTTCTAGGTAGAGCTTTTGTTATGTTGTGTGGTGAATGTCGGGTGATGATTTTGGAGCTCCTAGAGCTTTACTCACTGAGCTTTTATCGAAATTCTCACCCCTTTTTTCTCTTTTTATTTCCGGTTCGGCTCATATTGGTGGGTTTTTGTCAAAGACGTCCTGGGATCCTAAAGACACATTGTTTCGGCCATGCGGCTGGAGACAAGTGTCATGATATCGCCGACCATTTCAGCTCTGCTGGGTGGGGGTGTCACATCTAGGTTCTACGTATTAAAGTTCTAAACTTTCTATATCTATATATAGATTTATATATTGTATATGCGTATGTAGTTGTGAGGTTCACTATTTTGTAGAGAACCCATCTTAAAAGTTTTTAAATAAGAGGTTAAAGAACTTTTATAATGAGATTTTTCACAAAATAATAGACCTCACAAGTACATACATATATACAATATATACATATATGGAAATTTTAGAACTTTAATGATAGAATCTCCATCGGAAGTGGTCTAAGTAGCTTTATATAGGCTTCGAATGGTAACTGTGGTTTAAGCGGTGCGGGACAAGCAGTTCAACTGCGGTGCGGTTCTAAAATTATAAAAACATATAGTCTATAGATATATGATATATGTAAAAAAAATTGTTACTGTTAACTGCGGTGCGGGACAGGACGTACGTCACCATTCAGAACCATAATAGCAAGCCATTTGCGAACAGAAAGTGGGGTCCAATTGTAAGTTGAAGAGTGAAGCAAGTTCACGTGACTAACGTCACGAACTCATTGAATATTTGCATGAAAACACGTTCTTAAGCTCTCTCTTCACTAAAGGTGGGCATGGAATAGATACCAGAGTTTTAAAGATATTCGTGATCCGATCCGTTTTCTACGAATATACAAATATTTGAATTTTTGTCGGATATTCGATTTGATCCGTAAAAAAATATAAATTAAAAATAAAATAAAATAAAAAAAAAAGAAAATCTGATATTAAATAGTAATATTTCATTACAATTTTTATAAAGACATTTACACATTTTCAAAAATTTTGATAACTAAATAATTAATTTATTGAATAAAAACATTATAAAACTTATATAGAGATACTAAAGTACATATATTGTATAATTTTATAAACAGGTGTATATATATATATATATATAACGGATCGGATCAGATATTTATTTCTAAAAATATTAGTATTTGTGATTTGTTTTGTCTTTGACGGATATTGAATTTTAGTATTTGTTTTGATTTGTTAAATTACGGATATTCAGATTTTTCGAATCGAATGAAAACGGATAATGGATCGAATCAAAATTTACGGATATTTTACCCACGCTATTCTTCATTCGATTCCAACTCTTCTTTTGTCATCCACTAACTTGTCATTTCTTAACTTTTCCAGTGTGGTTCGGTTGTCTCAGTTAGTTAACATTATCTTCATTATTTATTTTTTTTATATAAATGACTGTTCCATAACTTTTTCATATAGTTTATACAAGTCAATTTCAAGCCACAATTTATTTTATAACTAAAATCTAACACTACAAAAACCATGTATTGTATCAGATAAATAGTATCAGAAAAATAAATAATACTATTTTAAATTATCTATTAACAAATGATGCAAACTGTGTTTTTATAACATCAGTTATAATAAATGATGCTTTATTAATTTATCTAGCATCACTTCAAGAAACTGATTGAAATATATATATTCAGTTACATCATTTTTTTTCAAAAATTGATATTAAATATGAGTTTACATGTTTTAAATAACTGACACACCTACAAATTTGTGTTAATGTCACTTATAAAAGTGATACAAAGTTAACATCATTAAACAAACAAAACAATTCTTACATCAATAAGAAAATGTTACAAACAAACATCATTTAGCTAAAAATAATGTGTAGTTCATCAATTTACGTCAAAATTATGTTAAAATATTCAATCTAATAACATCATTAAACAAACAAAGTCTTTATTTTTTCATTGATAATAGTATTTGACTTCATTTAATAGTTACTATATATATACATAAGCATTTTTAAAATATATATGATTTAAATAACTTCCAGCGTGAAAAGCTTTTTTAAAAGTATTTAACTGAATTGATATTTTTAATTGGCAAACTACAACTGCCAATAAATTGTATTTTGGTATTGTATTATCTCATTTTCAATTTCCTGAAGAATGATATAAAGCCATGTATGATGTCGCTACAGTAAAGATATATGTCATGATTATTTTTCTCAAAGATATATGGCATGTATAAGCAGCATACTAAACTTTTATGTTTGGTCATGCATGTATATTGTTTGTAAATTCCATTTATTTCATTATAGTTTTTATTGGTTTTATTTGTTGAAGATCTATTTTATACATTTTTCTTCACCACAATCATTCTTATATATGTATATTAAAAAATGACATGACACTAAAAAATTGACATGACATTATAAAATATTGATATGTCCTCCC
The DNA here is from genome assembly GCA_026261945.1 of Hirschfeldia incana. NCBI lineage: Eukaryota > Viridiplantae > Streptophyta > Magnoliopsida > Brassicales > Brassicaceae > Hirschfeldia > Hirschfeldia incana. The sequence goes on from JABCMI010000056.1 coordinate 1,022,908, forward strand.
ACTTATTGTGACATGTAAAATTCCTTCTAAATCTATACATATTTTTAGATTATTAAAATATATTAATAACTAATGTATCACTAGTAAAGTAATAATATATATATATATATATGTATATATATCACAATAATAAAAATAAACTGAATAAGATTACAAATGTAATCTTTATATCCACTTATATATTATATTTGTATAATTAAAATTGTAAATGTACACCACCAAATGCAAAATAAAAGTAGTATAACACTAATAAAAAAATGATAGTTTTTTTTTCACTGATAAAAAATAAATAGTTAAATGCTTAAATGTTTATTTTAATTTTCTATTCATTAGGTTAATTAAAAAATTGATTTCTCAGTTTAACATATTTTAACAACAAATAAAATCTCAAATCTATTAAAATTTATAATTATATATAAATAAGTATATATATTCAAAACTAGATGATAATATATATATAGTACTTATTTAAAGCAAAAATCATTAAAATATAATATAATATAATTAAAAATATTTTTATAAAATTAATTTTCATTTAATTAAATTTAAATAATCCAAATTATAAAATTTAATATAAGAATTATAAAATAGTTAACTTTACTAAAAATTTAATAAACCAAATTAAAATAGTTAAACTAAATCAAAAGAAATAAAATTTCAAAATAGATATAATATTTTTTTCAGACTACAGAAGTTAAAATAAAAATGATAAATTTGAAATATGAATTAAAATTTTCTTTTGAAACAAAAGATATTTTATTTAAAATTATTATTTCAGGCACGAAAACTCTTAATAAACTTTTAACTATAATAAGTTCAAGTTAATGGGTTAAAAGTAGTTGTGTCCATTTTAGGATGAATATCATGTGCACTCAAGGTTTCTAATTTATTCCCAACTTTGTTTAAATAATTATATATAATTTATGCATACGAAATAGAAAAAAAAATTGAGATAAAGTAACTAAATTACTGGGTTAAAATTTATACTTAGTAACTAATAAACATATCATTTAAAAAAAACCTGCAAATTATCCAAATTATCAAATATATCTATCCAGAACTAATTATGTATTTTTCGAACTTTTCATGTTCTATTCACTTTAGAATGGTATTCAGTACATGAATTATCGATAATTGAGGTATTAAATCCATCCAGAATGAATACTCATTTTTTTTTTAACAATCTTATCAATTTAGTTTTGCAACATGAGTTAATATACAAATTGAGCCACGTATATATAAATATGGTCAATAATTACAAAATATTCGTAACAATAATGACAAAGAGACAAAATAAAAACGAACTCTAAACAGTGATATATAGTAACAGACCAGTAGCTTATCTGTTTATAACTTTAGCTTTAATAATTAGCTCCAACTGGTTGTATTAGCCCTACAAACTGTCCGTTTCATATCTTGTCCACAAAACAATACATATTATACTTTTCTTGTCTTCCAAAATCACTTATTCAAACTGATTACATCTCTATATTATGCAATTAAATGATAGGTGTGCATGGTATCATTTATGTATATTATTGCTCTACATAACAGTCAGATATACATTAGTTACTTAGAAGCATGTGTGTGTGTTAAGATTGTTGTGTATGTTGTGATAGACTAAAATGCGGGTGGCCCAAACATGCAGGTATAATGAGGTTACATTTTCATCCTACAAGCTCAAGACAATTTTAGACTAACTTTGTAAAATAGGATTCTGGGATACACAAATAAGACTAGTCCAATCTGCTATATAATCCTCATGAACTGGTGTGCCAGTGCAACAACTTTGGTGTCATATATGTTTGATACCATTGTTACCTTCCAAGAGATGGGATCAAGGGCGGATCCAGCACACTACTCAGTATGGGGCACATATTATAAAACATATTTAGATTAGGGATATTTGTATAAATTTAATTTAATTGTTAAAGGAATTTTTAAAAAAATAGGCAATTACCATGCTTTATGTTAAGTTGGGATTGCCCTTGAATAGGGTGCAGAACTTTGCTATGTTATAAAAATAAAGTGCCTTCTGTTTTATTCCCACATTACTAACGTGAAAAATATTTTTGTAATATACTTGTTTGTGGTATATGTGGAAACGTTTTAAGTAATTGATTTAGCTATTTATATTACTGGAGTGCATTTATCTTTTCGGTTATACATCCCCAAAAAAATTCTAGATTTAAGCATATAATTGAACTGGAATAGTGAAAAAATGAATGACTTATCAGAAGTGATTCACGATATCGTGTAATTGAGGCAAAATCACGAAAAATGTCACACATAGACCTGGATTCGGGGGTCAACCACCCGCTCAGTTCATTTTTTGACTTAATGTTTTGATCCACATGACCAATGAATATTGCAAAATTAATTCTGGAATTTTGATACACAACCCTTTTCACGTAACCCATTTTTATATATATATATACTAGGATCGGTCCGGGCTACGCCCGGGATGTTAACCAATAAAAATCCATTGTTCAACATCATCTTCATTTACTAATCCGCATGCAATGTACACAGACTTGAATTAAAATAGAGTCACTATTTTTATCTACCCTAAAAAAGTCATTTAGGTCCATTTTATTAGGATTCATATAATGACCATTTCATTTCCTAACCATATCATTTACAAACAAATCAATTAAACACATTTATCTCTATCTTATCTAATCAAACACGTGCATCAAGGTCTTTTATATAATTACAGTTAACTTAATAATAATCCAATTGTATCATGGATTACATGAAGATGAGAATAAGTGCATCTTACTTACACGTTAAAGAGTAAGGAGATTTTTTTAAATCTCAACCTATTTAGGGTTTAATTATTTTTCCCTCCATCAGAAGCTTATTCAAGCTTTTGTTTCGCTCGGCAATGTAAAAGACGACTCTCTTACTTTTTAATGTTGGTTTACTTGGTTTGATATCTCAATCCAAATTTTACAAATCAAAACAAAAGAATTAATATGGTTAGTCCACTTCAAATCGATATATTTCTGAAAAGGAATATTTAAATGAATATTCTATTTTTAAAACACTCGAAATTAAGTACATTTGATCCGTGATATTTTAGTTTGTTACCAAGATATATCATAACAATTCCAAGATCTGTTTAAATTTCAAACGGGCCTTGAAATTATGTACTTTTATTATCCACTAATATTTTTGTATCATCCATTATTTTAACAACTGAAAATCTGTTATGAAAACTATCTTTTCATTGAAGTTTTGGGGAGGAAGAATAATCTTTAAGTACCATAATTATTACGTGAAGAGAAACTTATTTTCATAACAATATAAATATATATTTTCATTTTCTCAAAAAATATATATTCTTTCATAACTTGATTTTATGTTCAAATTTTTTTTTGTTAAATAAAAATAGTCCGCACGAACGTGCGGGTTCAACTCTAGTCTATTATATTAAAACATAAGTCACGACTTCTAATTCATGTGTGATATTTAAAAAAATGGACCTTTACTAGAACTAACATCTAACACATTTAAGATATTTAAATGTATTTAATAAAACTAATAATATCTATAATCTTTCAACTGCTTTAATCATAATATCTTTTGATATCTTTTCATTTAATATATATATATATATACATTAAAATTTTCGAAAAAATGTTTAAAAAGATTTTAACAAGATCTTAATATTCAAAAGTTATATGGAAATATCATCACAAATTTTCATAATTAGTTTCAAAATACAAAATAAATTAATATAGTTAGTTATCGTTTAAAAAATAAAAAATAAATATTCTATCATATTTTTATCTATTATATAATCATAATAAATCATATTAAAAATTATTATGTTCATCTAAATATTTTAAATTTCTTAATTTTCAAAAAGTTTATGTTTTACATTTTTTATCAAACAAATTCTATCATAATTTATCTATTTTATAATTATAATCAATCATGTTAAAATAGAATTATAATGTTGAACTAAATATAATAAAATTATATTAAATTGATAAATTTATAAATTTTATTTGTAAGTATAAAATATTTATGTTAAAAATAAAATATGATGACAGAACATCTTAACATTACGAGACTATATTATACATTTATAAAATTAACATATTTAGACTTTTGTATATATATATAATATATTATGTATAATGAATAAACGTAAAAAATGTTTTTCATGCTCATGTTAATTTGCTTAATAGCTAAATTCAAATACAATAAGATCAATGTATAATAATAAGCATCAAATACATGTGACTCTTCTAAACAATTAATTATCTACAACATGTAAACAATAAATTATCATACTTGAAATGGAATATAAACATTTAAATATATGATTAAAATTAAATATGTATATCACTAATGATCTAAAATAAATATATACGCATATAAAACTAAAACTAACACCCGCACGATTGTGCGGGTCGAGATTTAGTTATGAACTTAAATGCGAAGATAAATATTTAGAAATCAGGAAGCATAAACAAGACAACACAAAAACAAAACCTTTTTTTTGTTAGTAGGAAACATAGTAAAAATTAAGAAAGTCATATTACGAACACACATTCAACATTTCAAGGAAACAGTGATGAAAAACTGATTCCCTGGATTCGTAAAAGGAAATGTTTCAAATTAGTTACAACTTACAAGGATGTTCATTCCTCAAGTTTTGATCTAAAACAACAACCCTCTTTTGTCCGATTAACATATTGAAATCCATTGTTCAACATCATCTTCATTTACCAATAATATGGTCATAAAATTTACTACAATTTTATCATTTAAAATTCTAATTACCTCATTGTAAGGACCATCCCAAAGCTGTTCAGCCTTACAACCAACAACTTTTTCAGCTTCAGTGCCAAGAAACAGGAACTTGGTTTTGTTGTCGCTGTCTTTAACCAGCAGATGGAGTTTGAACCTACATAGAACAAAAAAAAATTAAAACAGATATATAATATGACAGTTTATGATACGATCTGAAAAAATGATTACTTTGGTTCGGCATTCGACACATTTTTATGACATGTATCACAACGCCAGACTGGTGGATCTAAATTGGCCAAAACGATATCAGGTCTGATCATTGACACCTTTCTGGTGCATTTGCAACATGCAAAATAAAACCATGACCAATCCATGTCATAACCATACACGGTAGCAGTAACTCTGCACTTTTCACTCTGTACAAACACAAAATAAGTAAGTACACAATCGCAACATAGTTAATATAAGTTTATACACGGTAGCGATAACTTTTTTGCCAATTTTGTAAACAAAACCTCTGTTGCTTGTAACATTTCGGCAAGGGTTTTCACTGGATAAGTCAACCATATTTGTCTCTGGGTTTGAGCCATTTTTCGCGTCTTTTTTAAGAGTGAAGTGTATGAAAAGATATTTTCAAACAGCTGATGTTTTATAGTGATTTGGTAGTAAATTTAGGTCAAATATTTCCGGTTAGGATATTCCTATTATCAATATAGTATTGATAATAACAATATTAAAGAGTTCGTAGAAGCTGTTAAATGAAGTTAAGATATGAAATATAATTATATATATTTTATTCATTTTAAAAAGATAGAAAATTAAACAAAAATGCTTATTATAAGATTCGTAGGAGATTCAAATTTTATTTAGATTTTTAAAATATAATGTTTACGAAAATAATATATTTTAGTTATATAAGGATTTTTTTAAACATAAATCTAAAACTTATAGGTTTATTTATTTTTAAAAATGTATAATTATTAACAACTAATAATTTTGATACAAAAATTATAAAAAAAAATAAATATAAAATTCGCCGGATATTCAAATTTTATTTAACTTTGACAAAATATTACGATAACGGCAATATTATATTTTATTTTAGTTTGTGTATAGAGTAAAATTTTATATAATTAAGAACTCCGCCATATTAGTTTTACAACAATATAGACTTTCTTATTTGTGGTGGAGTAGCCGTGGATTGTCCAACTTTATACAACCTTTTTATACGCGATCTTGATATTGCTATAGGTTTTGTGAGTTATCATTATACATTTATTAAAAATATACAATATAATATATAAACCTACAATTCATCAAACCAAGTTATAGATAAAACGAAAATAAATAGTCTAACATTTGAAAGGTTGAAACAATAACCAATAAAACAAAACTAAAACTGAGAAATTTTTGTTTGAAAGAAAAAAAAAACAACTGAAGTTAAATGCATTCATAAAACATGATGCTAGACTTATTTTAGAAAACACAAGCACAACTGAGACAAATCGTGATTTCTTTCCTTCTACTTCAAGTCATCCTTCTCACGTTTTATGAACTTGGTGCATTGCTTCTTGGTAGTGGAATTAATATCAGGCAGCACATCAATTACCTCCTTTCGCTTAGATGATGGAGTAGACTCACCGATGGATGTATCTTTGCTCGAATTTTCACTCTCAGCAAAAACCTGACAGGAAAACGTATCTGAGAAAAATAGGATATAAAAGTATATATATTTAAAATATATTTTACTTTTTCCGAAGATTTAGCCGAAGACATGGTGATAATGTCTTCATCTCCTTCTGGATCTTCAGGTTCACAGGAATCAACTTCAGCTGCTTCATCCTCTATTTTAGAAAATTCTTCAAGAGTCCACACCTTTGATATTTTATAAGTGTCAGCACGATAAGAAACATTATCCTTACTAATCTGAACCCCAAAGTGAAAGGTTTTCCCAACAGCGTTTGTTATTTCTTCTGGGAGCATCTCTGGATCCTCCATCTTTAAAAAAATATAAAATATTTTGTCATCTCTTATATAAAAAATTGTGCATATATTTAATATAACACTCACGTCAGAACATTTTAAAACCAAGTTACCTCATTGTATGATCCATCCCAAAGTTGCTTAGCCTTACAACCAACAACTTTTTGAGCTTCACTGTCGAGAAGCATCATCTTGGTTTTGTTGTTGTTGTCTTTAACCAACAAATGGAGTTTAAACCTACATGAGAATTTCAAAAGTTATCTGCAAATTTATATAATGAATGGCTGTTTATTCTTAACGGTAGATATTAATAAAGGGATTACTTTGGTTCGACATTTGATACATTTCCATGACATGTATCACAACGCCACAGTGGTGTACTTGAATTGGTCAAAACGTTTTGACGTCTGATCCTTGACACTTTTTTTGTGCATTTGGAACATCCAAAATAAAACCAAGCCCAATCCGTGTCATTACCATAAATGGTAGCGGTAACTCTGCACTTTTCAATCTGTTGAAAAAATCAATAATTAGAACAGAAACGAAACTTTAAAAAATGATAAGAATGAAAATAGACCTCTGTTGCATGTGCAATTTCGGCTACAGTTTTAACTGGATAAGTCAGCCACACTTCTCTCTTGCGCACAGATTTCTTCTTATTCACCACAATTCCACTTGTTGTCATGGACATATCATCTTGCGACAACCTTCAATATAAGCACATGATAAAATACATATTGTTCCAAATTTTATATCTACTCTATTAAAACGAAAGCATTCATAGAAACTTACAACTCCATATACTCATCAGATTCGGGAATGATTGGATTAATTTGCAGATCAGATGACTCAAAGGAATTAGTGACTTGTAACTCTCCTATATAACAATATATATACCACAAAGTTAGTATAATAAATTAACGTAAACAAATATATAAATAGACAACATATCAAATAACCTCGATAAGATGTTATCTTTGCAAAACGGATCAAACACAATATGATCTGTTTATCTGCATCTTGTAGTGACAGATGAATTTTCTCAGCAAATCGTCCCCAAAGACAACATAGAATTCTCTGGTCACTATAAAATTATAAAAGAGCACGTCATATAGTGAGTGTTATTAAAAAAGTTTATAAATAGAAATAAAATAAACCTTTTGTCTCTTAGGTAGAATTCAATTTTTTTCCTTTCTTCACCACTCACTTGAACGGTCTGCAATTCACCAGCATCAACAACTTGTCCAAATACATCTGAAAAAACAGTTGAGTATATATAAATATCTAATGAATATTTTTACAACAAATATATAAACTAATATATAGGTACCAATAAGGAAATCAGGCTCTAAATCTCCATTGTTGATAGTCTTAAAAGATGTCAAAGATAAAAACGGATTATCTATTTTCACATCTGAGGAGGTGATTGATGTGTCATTGGTTATGACAACTCTGAACGCATGAGCTGTTGGTCTATAATGCCCTCTTGCAGGAGATACATTGAAAGTATCAATGACCCTCCATTCATTAATAGGAAGATCTCGTTGCACTTTAGAAACAAAGCCATGTTTGCAAGAAGCCTGTATCTTAGCACCCTACAAAGAAAACATAAGCAAATTACTAATATTTATAGCCAATTGGTAAGTATAATAACTATGAAAAAATTTAGATACTCACAGTTTCATCAGCAAGTATCATTTCCAAGGATTCCCCACCAAACTTAGATTGTTGTTTCCATGAATGAATTGCTTTTACATGAACTCGCCATTCTGTTTTCCAGGGTTTGATATCATTAATGAAGTTTTTAGCTTTTGGAGGCATAGTGTAAACAATAGATAGATGTGAAATGAATAATATGATTGTGTTATAAACGATGGGTATATATAGCGTTCGTGGTTAAGAATATTTTAAGGGATGAAATACGAAAGTGATAGAATATTCCCTGAAGTTGTTGAAGTAGTTATGGAATATTATCTGTGATTTGTATTTATCTTAGTAATTCATTTATAGATTTCGTATATATTCATTTCAAAAATTTCCTTTTAAATATATAAATTTGTTAGGTATGATTTTGTAGATATCACAACAATATAATTTTCTTATTCAAAAAACAAACAACGATATAATTTTTTTCTTATGATATCAGCACGATTTTATTTCCTGTGATATTTGATTAATAAAACATCTAACCGTTTTTTATTGTTTACCTTGCAGATCGGTTCGATGTTAAACGAACAAATCTAAAATGCAATACGGTTTTCATCTACCGTTTTAATTGTTTCCCTTGCATTTCGGTTAGACTCTAAATTATAAAAGGAGGGTTAGCATAAGGAAGTTAGATATACACGCTAGTAATATATATTTTTTAAGACTACTTATATATGGTACAACTAAGACTACTTTTAAGTAGATAAAAAAAAGTGTCTCTATTTTAATAGAGTAGATATACTAGGATCGGTCCGGGCTACGCCCGGGATGTTAATTATTTGTTATTTCGGTCTGCACTGAAAGATGGAAGACTTGGCTGATATAATATTATTTAATTCCTGGTAGATTTTACCGCTAGAGTATTTTAAGGTATATAACACATTAATGTTGCATTTTTAATAATAAGACATGTTAGTTGGTATGTAATTTGTGAGTATGCTCAATTGTAAAATTAAAGATGACTGGGCTTGCAATTAAAATCTTGATGTACGGTTCGATCTTTTTTTTACAGCTTTTGTTGCCTTGGGACCTCAGGTGGATTTGAAGTATCGAGGACATGAGAGTGTAAAATATACATGGACATGTATATCATTTCAATGAGTATTAAGAAGCTATGATTTATTTCTTTTTTCTTTTTTTTTAGAACTTGCGATTGTTAACTTTTTTGGTGAGTTTAATTACTGGAGTCAGAAGCATGTAGTATCAAATTTTGGTAATATATATTTTAAAAATGTGTGGGATTGTTAATTCTCATTTTGGTTGGACCTTGTAAGAATGGACGTGAAGTTTGTTTTGAGATTGCTGTATTACTCCGACATTTAAATTTATTAGCTCGACAATTTCTTTTAATTTGCAAGGGTAAGTGAGGAGTACTAACTTGGGAGTTAATCTAAAGATGTAGTTATTAGAATAATTTTGGCAAGTTGACGGAAATCATGATCTAATCCATGGTCTGCAAAACAACAGTTGGAAGACAACATTTGATGCAGTAATAATAAAGAATAATACTGGACTGGTATTTAGTATCATTTGAGAATGTCAGTATTGTGTTTCGCCAGCTGATCTATAGTTCTTAAGAATTTGCTGATGTGTTCCCAGTTTCAGCGGAAACAGCGTTCCCAGTTTCAGCGGAAACAGCCTATAGTAATGGATAGAAACACATGAGAATATATGTGTTTTGGATAGGTAAGCAAACCTACTGAATCTGGATGTTTAATGCATGAACAACCAAATACGTTACTTGTAAATGTAACTCTCCCCTGCAATAGTCTCCTTGTCGAAGTAGATATGTGTCCCTGATGTGGCATTCAAGAACAGACGGCCTTCAAAATTAAGATCTGGTGGGTGCTCCAAGAAGCAGTAAGGTCATAATTTTCCTCAGAGAGTAGACGATCAAAACACACAGAATAAGTCACAGAGCTAGCGGCCGAATATATCAGTGTTAAGAACATGAAAAAGTACCTCATATAATATTTGAGTTTATACTGGCTGCAACAACAACTCTTGGATCCATAGATATCACTGTGAAAGAATAAACAAAATTTGAAATGGTGAACGTGTATTTTAATGTATTATGTCAAGAAATTACCTAACCATTTTTAATGGCTGCCATGACCCAGTCTTTGCCTAGGGCAGTGTCAGTTGCAGGATTACTTGGGAGGTGGGTAGTGTTGGCTACGCCTAGCAGGTCACTATGATATGCGAAATCGGAATCATTTAGGAATTTGGGTAACCGGTTTGGTTATGCCATCTGAAGCGGTGGACTCACTGAATCGTCATTGAGTCGGGAAGTCAGAAGTTCTCATCGCATCGAATGACATCAAAACAGCTTAGGGAGTACATCTAACCTGCCTTGAGATTGTTGAGAAGGGGTTTACTGTCGCCTGAAAACACATGATTGAAATAATCATATCAACAAACGGATTTAAAGACAAATCCCTGAAAACACATGTTTGACTAATATCTGGATATAAAAGTTTGATAAATATGAATTACAACGCAAATTTAGAATGAAACGAAGATGATTATGATTTCTTTTTGAACGCTATACCTTAGAATCGATGAGTATCATGTCTATTCACATCAGCTCTTCCGCGTTTATGTTAAAACCTGAGGAGTCTCACCTCCACTATGGAAGAACAGCGGACAGTCGGCTAGAAGGACGTTTGAGGAAGCCATTAAACAAACAAATAAGTGTCAACTGTTTTTAAGAATTGAGAGAATGATTTTCATGAGATGAGAACGAACCTTTTTATAAGTGGATAAACACCGACTGTAAGAGATAGAAGAAGCATTGAATGATTGATAGCGCAATGATGGTTCTTAATGGCGATGATTCGATGAAGTGGGTGAATCCGTAACGTTTTAGAGGAGAAGAATGTAACACGAACAGACGTGAAAGTATATCGCCGAAGAGATTCCTAAGGTAGATTTTTCTCACAAAACCTAAAGAAATTCCATCAATGGCGATAATCTGAATATTGATGGTTTAGGCTCACAAAGAACCATTGATGAGGTGGAAAGAGTGAAGAAGACGATTAAAACCTAGGTCTCATCGTCACCAAAACTGTTCAACTTTTTGAGTTGGGCTATAGTTTAATAACAATACAAAATAAAACAAATATTAAAGTCCATGTAAAATCAATGAAAGGCCCATATTCAGTCGATGAAAACATAACGAAACTCGTGTCGTTCTCTCCTCTCTCCTATTAATGACGTGGCAGCCTCACAAGAAAGATAACACTACTTTATATATAAAGATATATTAATTGAGAAGTCCCTGAAAGTGACATCTGTTTACATATCAGTCATACATGCAGTTTGAGAATTTTTTTTATAATTTTATTGTTCAATGAATTTTAGTTTTCATTTATTTTAATCAAATCTAAAAAGGCAATCCTAGAACCAATTACTGTTAGTTGCCAAACTATTTATACATTCTTATGCATAATCATTTATAGTATTTAATAGTAGCAACTATGGAAATTATATATACTACTTCATCATTGCTTTTTTTCTCTAACAGTCTATTTATAAATTATATGATTATGTTGCTAAAAAGTAGTTAATAAAAATAATATACTAGCTACATTTTCTATTATAAACAGTTGTTAAAAGCTTTATTCTTCTATATAAGTAATAATATTCATATATAAAAAAAATAATTCTAATAAAAAAATATTATAAAAACTATTATTGCATCATAGCGGTTTATAAATTATTTAAATTAGTTTAAAAAAATCTGTGATGATTAATGTATATTTTGTAAAAAAAATAAAGTCATTGATATTGAATCATCTATAATGGTTTCTAAAACACATATAATATTTTATAAGTATATAAATATTTGGTAATCATTTTTAATGTATCAAATCATCAATAATGATTATTATATCACTAATCGGAGTTTATAAATCATGATTTATAGATCCAGAAAAATTGTTATAAAGGTTTATAAAACCATTTGCAAGGAAGAATTTCTCATCTATGACAAAAAAGGAAGAATTTCTCATCATTAATAGGAGTTTAGAAATTTTTTATGAAGGTTAACAACTGGTATGTAAATTATTTAAAATTATTAAATGATTTAATAAATTATAAAATATTTTCTAAATTTTATATAAAATTTAAAATCACAGATAAGGTTAACAGGTTTGTAATTATTTTAAATTTAAAAATCGATTTAATAATTTTATCATATATTCTTGTAAATACTTATCGATGGTTTTTAATTTTCAATTAATATATAGGACTATTTTATAAAATTCATAAATCATTTTAATTTAACAAATTATTCTTCATAGATAAATTATTTTCTTGAGTTGTAAAACTACTTATTAGAATTTATGAAACAGTTTATAAGGAATTTAAATATATGAGAAATAAGTCATATAATATAAAATTATAAATACTTTATTAGTTATTTATAATTGTATAATTTCCTTTCGAAGAGGTTATAAAAATGTTATCAAATCAAAATCAATTGCAAAAAATATTTTCTTCACAAGCTCATCATTTTCAAATCTTTTTTTATAGAAAGGCTAATGCATCAGTCATAAAACAATCCAAAGAATATTATGAATAAAAGTATATTCTTAAATTTTTGATTTTTTTTATATTTTTTACCTTTTTATTAAATTAATAGAATTAATATATATAGTTATGTTTCATGTTAATAACTTTTTTATATATTAGTGCCAAGTGTGAGTCTATTTTTGAATTTACTAATTTTTATTGACAAAAATTTGGATATACAAACCAATTAAACTATATAAATGTTCTAACGATAATGTTACAAAAAATTTAATAAAATATTTTTTGTCAAAGATGTAAGAAATCTAATGAAATACTATGTAAATCCTATTTAAGAATTTAAAAAGTATTCATAAATAAAACAAATTATTAAAAAATTATCTATCAAAAATTCACATTCATTTTTAAAAATATAAAATATATTATTGCAGGTTTAAGACATAAAATATTTTATATTAAAATTTTAAAATTATTTGTACCCGCAAATTTGCAGGCAACCACCTAGTATTAATTATACATTGATTATTTATATCTATAAATTAAACTTGTGTCCCTCCTTAGAGCTTTTGGTGATACTGTCACCCTCTCATTCGTTGCATTTAAAAACGGGCTTGGGCTTTATCAATTGTTGCATTTTTGATTGGCCCAAATGTTGAAGAGTTTGTATCCACGTGTTGTCTAAAGCTTAAGAGGCCCAATCTATCTTCTTCTTGCCTTTCTTTTTCAGATTTTAATGGTACTACGTACAACTCAGAGTAAATTGTCGCTTAGTACATATTGTCAAGGAATATTGTTATTACCATATTATGTACATAGCAAATATATGATTGATTCTCTGTAATTACTATAGCTAGGAAACCCTATGATCCTCCTCTGTAGATATTACAAACACTTTGTACATGAATAATATATCATTGCATTTCTACATGGTGTCAGAGCAAGACTCTCTAAACCTAAAACTCTCCTAAAGCCGTTGCCCTCCCCACCTTTCTCTCTCTCGTTTTTTTCACCCTTATTTCTCTCTTTCAATCCCTTCAATGGCTCAAAACGGCAACCAAACCCCAGCTGTAGCAACCCTTACTGATACTTTGCCCATCAGCTCCTCCACCCTTCTCAACATCAACATGACTAATGTCACCAAACTTTCATCCTCCAACTATCTCATGTGGAGCAGACAGGTTGATGACCTTGTCGATGGGTATGACCTCGCTTCTCACCTCGATGGATCTTTACCAAAACCCTCCCCAACACTCACTGTCTACGATGCCATCACTGCCAATCCGGTACACACTCTCTGGAAGTGCCAAGATAAGATTCACTACAGCGCTTTACTTGGCTCCATTGCTGTCACCATCCAACCAATTCTCTCCAAAGCAACAACCGCGGCAGAGATTTGGGACACACTGTCATCTACCTACGTATAACCGAGCAGAGGCCATGTCAAACAACTTCTCAATCAGTTGAAAGCGTGTTCCAAAGGAACACACACCGTCGACGAGTAGGTTCAAGGCTTAACCACACGTTTTGACGAACTTGCAATACTTGAGAAGGTCATCGATCATGAGGATCAAATTGACCAAACAAAAAGTCGCGACACGCCTCCCTCAATCACTGAACTCCAAGAGATACTCATCAACCATGAGGCAAAAATACAAACCTCCACGCAGACCTCCCCTGCTCCGTCTCTTCACATCACTGCGAATTACTCCAGCAGTCGCAACTCTGATCAAAACTGCAACAAAGCGTACACTAAAGGAAACCAGAGGCCAAACAGACATGGAACCAGAACCGCAACACTGATCAAAACCGTGGTTCTTGCCCATAACTCGGTCGGTGCCAATTGTGCAACACGCAAGGTCATTCCGCAAGACGATGCCCTCAATTTCAGATGTCGTCATCTCCATACCAAGGAATCCTCCCTACGCCTCAAACTCCAACAGGCAACTGGAATCCAAGAGCCAATGTCGCAACAATCTCCACTGCCCCCTGGATTCTCGACTCCGGCGCCACCCACCATATCACCTCCAATCTCGCCAACCTCGCGATGCACCAACATTACCATGGTGGCGAGGAGGTTATCATAAGCAACGACTATGCTCTTCCAATCACCAAAACGGGTTCAATTTCACTTCCCTCCTCCTTTAAACCCCTCTCTCTCACAAATGTCTTATACATACCAGATAATCATAAGAATCTAGTATATGTATACAGACTTTGCAATACTAATCTTGTTTCTGTCGAATTTTTTCCGGCTTTGTTTCAGGTGAAGGATCTAAGCTCGGGGGTCCCGTTACTCCAAGTTCGTACCAGGGAAGATATCTACGAGTTGCCAATAGACAACTCAGTCACTGCTTACTTTGCTACCCCTACAATTAAAGCGTCGGTTACTAGTTGGCACTCAAGGCTGGGTCATCCCTCCCTACTTATCCTCAAAACTATTATCTCCTAATTTTCTTTACCGTTGTCTGATTCCTTATCTAACCCTTTGTCTTGCATTGATTGTTATTCCAATAAAAGTCATAAACTTTCTTTTGCTTAAAGTTCAATTTTTTTCTTCCCAACCCCTCCAATATCTCTTCACCGATCTCTGGATATACCATATACCTTCAATCGACAATTTCAAATACTACCTATTCATTGTCAATCACTTCACCAGATACACTTGATTCTACCCTCTCAAACTAATATCCGATGTTAAAGAAACCTTCATCTGATTCAAAGCCCTGACCGAAAAAGTTCAAAACCCGGATCACAACTCTCTTCTCTAACAATGGCGGGGAGTTCATTGCTCTCCGTGACTTTCTTGCCACTTCAGGCATTACACACCTCACCTCCCCTCCCCACACCCCTGAACTTAACGGCCTCGCTGAACTTCGTCACATGCACATCGTAGAGACTGGTCTCTCCCTTCTCCACCACACAAACCTTCCAAACACATACTGGTCCTACGCCTTTTCCACCACCTATACCTCATCAACTACCTTCCAACTCCAATCATAAACCACTCCTCTCCTTATACCAAACTCTTCTCCATAGAACCAAACTACAGCAAGCTTAAAATATTTGGTTGCTTATATTTTCCATGGCCAAGACCATACCGAACACACAAAAAATTGAAACCCGATCCAGCCCATGTATCTTCCTAGGTTATTCCCTCACACAGAGCGCATATATATGTCTTGAACCCGTCTCAGGTCATATCTATGTCTCACGGCATGTTCAATTTGATGAAAACCAGTTCCCTTACACTATCCTGAACACCCCATAGCCACCTCCCTCAGCTCAAACCCAGTCTTGGACGCCAACTGCAATTTTCATACCAACCTCTCCACCACTCGTAGAGAACTCTGCGGCGTCCCTAGGCTCGGATCCATCACCATCCACTTCTATGACAGAAACACCTGACGAGGAGCAGCAATCACCACAACCAGAAGTTGATCAACCTCCGGCCTCATATCACAGTCCACAAGTCTCTGCATCATCTTCCTCCACAAATGATGACACTGTGAGTCTGTGACTAACACTGCTATCGGTCAACCAGAAACTGCGCCACAGAAACAACCTCTACCCCCACAAGAAGCAGTCAGCAATCATCCTATGCGCACTTGTACAAAACAAGGTATCCAGAAGCCTAACACCCGTTATGGGCTCTTGGCTGCTGCTTCGTTTCCCACAGAACCGCAGACAGTGATACAAGCACTAGCTGATGAGGTCTGGCGAAACTCCATGTCTGAAGAATTCAATGCTCAAATAGGACATGAACGTCTCTCGAACCACCTTCACCTCATCAAAATGTTGTAGGTACGAAATGGATTCATAAATACAAATATGCCGCTGACGGTTCTGTTCTCAGGCCCAAATCCAGGCTCGTCTCGAAGGGCTACACACAACGCAAAAGAGTAGACTATTCTGAGACGTTTAACCCAGTTATCAAATCATCCACAATACATCTCATTCTCGATGTGGCTGTAACAAGGGACTGGCCGATCAAACAGCTTGACGTAAACAATGTGTTTCTCCTAGGAACTCTAATTTAAGAGGTGTTCATCACATAACCAAAAGGCTCCGTTGATGTCAATCATCCTGACTACATATGTATACTTCACAAACAGTTGTACGGCCTCAAACAAGCGCGCAGTACGCAATTATCTCCTCTCTCTTGGATATGTCAACTCGCTCGCTGATGCGTCGCTATTCATCCTCAAGACTGGTTCCACTCTCACATATGTGCTTGTCCATGTTGACGATATTATCTTCACATGCAACAACCAAAACCTTCTAAAACAAACCTTTGGATGCCTTCGCCACTAGGTTCTCAATTAAAGATTTGAAGATCTCCACTACTTTCTGGGCCTTGAAGTTCTTCGCACATCATCGGGCCTACATCTCGCAGAACGCCGTTGCATCCTTGATCTGCTTTGGAAGTGTAATATGCAGGATACAAAGCCGGTCACTACTCCGATGGCAACATCCCCAAAGCTGTTGATCAACTTAGGCATAATACTCTCCGATGCTAAGGACTACCGAGCCAACGTAGGTAGCCTGCAATACTTATCCTTCACACGTCTGGATATCTCTTACGCTGTGAAGCGATTGTCTCAGTACATGCACTGACCAACTGACGAGCATTGGCAGGCTGTGAAAAGACTTCCCCGCTACCTTGCTGGTACCTCCTCTCACAGAATCTTCTTTCACAAATCAAACTCCAACACACTACCCGCCTTCTCTAATGCCGATTGGGCAGGAGACCAAGATGGTTATGTCTCCACCAAAGCCTACATCATTTACTTGGGCAAAAACCCAATTTCTTGGTCCTCAAGAAAACAACAAGGTGCGGCGCGCTCATCCACCGAAGCCGAGTATCGGGCAGTCGCCAACAACTCAGCTGAAATACACTGGCTATGTTCTCTTATTGGTGAGCTTGGCATTCATATATCCTCTCCTCCGACCATCTAATGCGACAACGTCTGCGCCACCTACCTTTGTGCAAACCCGGTTTTTCACTCAAGGATGAAGCACCTCGCTCTCGACTATCACTTCATACACAACCAGGTCGCAGCAGGTCAACTTCGCGTCTCTCATGTTTCCAGCAAGGATCAGTTTGTAGATGCTTTAACCAAGCATCTCTCTCGTGCTCCATTCTCTACACTTTCTTCCAAGATTGGAGTCTCCAAGAACCCTCCATCTTGAGGGGGGGGGGATGTCAAGGAATATCGTTATTACCATATTATGTACATAGCAAATATATGATTGAGAATTATAGCTAGGAAATCCTACGATCCTCCTCCGAATATATTACAAACACTCTGTACATGAATAAGATATCTTTGCATCTCTACACATACATGTGTGAAGAAAGTGGCTACCGTGTATTATAATACTGAAAGAATAAACAAACTACAATATAGTAAGTGTCTTTAACGAAATAAAGTAAACGCTGTTTCTATTTTGTTGTTCAAAATACCTCTACGCATATGTTCAAAGCAACGGGATCAACTTTAGAAATAAAATTTTAATTCGATTATTATATTTGATGAATACAGACAATTAGCGATTGAAAGAAAATTAAGCTAAGCCTTCTGTAAAAAAAAAAACAGTTGAGCCATATCAGTAGAGTAAGAACCACACTGTCAAAAATGTTTTTCTTTTATAAAGATGATATTTGTAAATAATTTTTTTCTTTCTTTCTAAAATGTGATTGAGATATGTATAACCAACAATTTAAAAATTTAAAATCTTACTTCATTTTTTTTAAAAAACCCGAAAACTGTATTTGGTGTATTACTAAACACATATTATGGTTTACAAATTTATGGCATATAAAATTTAAAATGTTATAGAAAGGATACATTAAAATTCTGAATGGGGTGATATGTTTCTTCAAACGTAATATGCAAATATTACTTTACAATAGTTGTATGTCCAGTCGTAATTGAAATAAATTATTCATCTACCATAACAATTCACATGGATCATTTATCTCCAACATAATTTTTTTTTAAACACATTCATTTAATTAAGGGAAGGTTAGAGAGGTGCATTAAAGTCATTCTCATCTACCACAGTTTCAATTACAAGCAAGGAGTTCTTTGCTAATAAATCAGCAACATAGTTTTTCTCTCTAGGAATCCAAGCAAAAGAAAAAAAATTCAAAACCAAAAGCGAGAGATACGATATCTGCAACCAGACTCAACAATTCTGCAATGGTTATCTCGGCGTTGATACACTTTATAAGTTGGGCAGAGTCTGCCTTAAAGCGAAGGGACCTTAACTCCAGTCTCCTGCAAGTTCGAACAGCTTCTCGCATCACAAGACTCTCCGCCATCAATGGGGAGGCCACATACCGACGTCGTTCTTGGAACTCTTGGTTCTGTCTGGCGAAAGTAATGCCCATCCTAAACCTGCAACATTGATAGTCGAGTTCCAAGCTGCATCTGATCTACAACCAAAACATTTGATGGTCCTGAGTTGTTAATGTTTGTGGTTTTCCTAGCAACAGAAACCTTTGTTTTGCTGTCGGCGATCCATTCTCGGGCCAACAAAATGGCGGTTGAAAGCGTTTCAGCAAGGGAGGCTGAGAAACCTTCAAAGACAAACTTATTTATAGCTTTTCACAGCATCCACATTATCCATAAAGCTAGGGGGCTAGAGGAGATTCCTGACGGTGGTAGACACGGAAGTTTGCAGAGTGAGTGCCAGTCAGCCATTAAATATATTGTTTCTCTAATATCTCTTTCCGTTGCGAAAGGTGTAAGTGACCACACTTTTTGGGTAAACGGGCATTGAAAAATTATATGAATGATAGATTCATTAGCTCCACATCTTTTGCATTTAGGATCGACATCTATATGACGCTCTAGGAATCGTTCTCCCACTGGTATTTCTCTCTTTAGTAGTCTCCATGCAAAGTGCTTGACTTTAGGGGGGCAATTTATATTCCACAAATTCTGCTTCCAGTTGAAATCCGGTTCCGGGATCTCATCATTCATTGCCTCCTTCATAGCTGTGTAGTAGCCAGATTTTGAAGAGTACTCTCCCGTTTTAGTACCCAACCAGACAAGCTTGTCCGGAGCCCCGTTTAACCTCGGTTGGATACATATGATCTGTTCTTCATACTCAGGGAGTAATCGATGTATGACGCTCCGGTCCCAGACTTGCAATCCAGAAATCATCAGGTCAGAGACGAGAAACTCTTTAGACTGCTCTATAGCAGGGCCCATAGGGCTTTCTTGTTTGCGAAGATTTAACCAATGGGTGCGCCAAACATTGATGGATTGACCATCTCCCACTATCCACCCTAGGTTCTGTCGAAGGAGATCACGTCCGATAAGGACACAGCGCCATCCATGCGAGATTGAGGATGTCGCTTCTACCCGGAGAATGTTACAATCAGAGAAATATTTTCCTTTTAGAACCTGACCTAGCAGACAGTTCGGGTTGTTGAGCAGTCGCCAGCTTGCTTTTGCAAGTAATGCGTCATTGAATTTGAGGAAGTCTTTCACCCCAAGACCACCTAATGCCTTGGGTTTTGCCATTCGATCCCATGATATCCATGCCATTTTCTTAGTTCCGTCTTTGTTATCCCACGAGAACCT
The DNA here is from genome assembly GCA_026261945.1 of Hirschfeldia incana. Lineage (NCBI taxonomy): Eukaryota > Viridiplantae > Streptophyta > Magnoliopsida > Brassicales > Brassicaceae > Hirschfeldia > Hirschfeldia incana. The sequence goes on from JABCMI010000056.1 coordinate 1,043,493, forward strand.
TGTGATGATCGACTGTATGCGCTTAACGAGGGACCCAGGGAGATTGAAATAAGTCATTGAGTAGGACGGAGTTGCCGATAGCATGCTTTGCAGCATCACCAATTTCCCAGCAGATGAAAGAAATCTAGTCGACCACCCCTTTACTTTTTGCTGAATACGGTCGAGTACAGAAGCAAACATGTCCCATTTTCGGTGACCGAACTGTTCCGGGAGCCCAAGATATTTTCCTACTCCTCCTTCCCTTTGAATGCATAAGGATGTCTTGATCGAGTCTTTTAATGCTGCTGGTGTCCGGCGGGAGAAGGTAACAGCAGAATTTTCTGCATTAATAGCTTGATCAGAAGCTTCCCCGTACTGAGTAAGAATAGTATTGAGAGTCGCACAGTTTCCCTCATTGGAGCTTAGGAAAAACATTGTATCATCTGCGAAGAGTAGGTAGTTGATCCGGGGACAGCCCCTCGCAACTTGAATCCCTTGGATTAGACCTTCCTCTTGAGCTCTGTTAAATAATCCCGAGAGAACTTCACTACGAATGATGAAAATATAGGGAGAGAGGGGATCGCCTTGGAGAATGCCTCGACTCAGTGCTACCTTTTTTTTGGCAAGGCGTTAATGAGGAAGGAGTATGAGACAGATGAAATACATTATATTATCAAGCAGATTAGCGATCGGTGGAATCCCACCCTAGCTAGAACCAACGCAATAAAATCTCATTCAAGCCGATCATAAGCCTTGCTCATATCGGTCTTGACAGCCATAGCACATCTTTGCTCCGCTTGTGAAGTCTTTAAGTAATGCAAGACCTCATGGGTAATGAGTACGTTATCTCCTATAGCTCGGCCCGGAACAAAAGTGGATTGATTTTCTGAGATAATCTTTCCCATCATCGGTTGCAAACGTCGGGTGATGAGTTTGGAGTACATCTTGTAGTAGACGTTGCACAGGGCTAGAGGGCGATAATCTGACACTCGTTGAGGGTTTGAGATCTTAGGGATGAGCCGGATGTTTGTGTCGGTTATCTCCTCCGGTTATGGTTCACCTCGGAAAAAGTCTCGGACCTCTGCAACTATGTCTGGCCTAATCCGATCCGAGTGTGTGTGAAAGAAGCCAGCAGAGAAACCATCTGGCCCGGGGGCTTTATCCGCATTGATGGAGAAAGCAGCTTCTTTGATCTCTGCTGGTAACGGGATGCTGATGAGAGAGGCGTTGTCATCAGTTGAGATGATGGGTTGGAGGGCCCTGTTCACCGTCGCAGCTCTTTCACCCGGACTTGTGGTGAAAAGTTTATCAAAGTAACTGCCTATCACCTTCACGATCTCGTCCTCTTTATGGACCATCTGGCCATCTTCGTTTTCCAGAACAGAGAAGGCTTTTGCTCTTTTCCTAGACTTTGTTATAGCATGAAAATATCCGGTGTTGCGATCTCCGATTTCCAACCAGAGAAGGCGACTACGCTGTTTCCAGTACTCCTTTTCAGTCAGATATGCAGCGTTTAATTGGGTTGAGATGCTTTGGATTAGCACTATGTCTTCCGTCGGCTTTGAGAGGGTAGCATTAAGCTTTTTTTTCTTATGTTCAATAAGTATCTGGTTGTTCCTTTTGTTGAGTTTTGTTCAAGTAGGAGATTGCACTCCTGGTACTGGCCAGCTTCATTAACTGATGCATAGGAGTTCTCTGTCCATGATGTTTCAACCACCTTCCTTGCCTCTTTATTGTGGGAACCGAAATTCACACCGTCAAATATTACTAAGTAAAAACGTAGGAAAACTAAGTTGACCTAGTTTTCCCCGAGGATCCCGGCTATCTACTGGGCCACGCACGACAAAGTTAAGACATGCTAAGTTGAGAATAAATGCATAAAATAAAGAGAGCAAAAAAGAAAGAATTTTATTTCCGAATTCGCGGAGAGCGTTGGAACAATAGGTCGAGATCGCGGCCGTAAGAGCTGTTGATCGTCGCTAGTCTTAAAACCCTAGATCTAACCTAATTGGGTCACAGCTCGCTAAAAAGGAAATAAACGCCTAAGTTCTAAATTGCTCTGAAAGTAGTTTGCCTTCTGATTTTCGGATCCCCCTTCCTCTGCTCCTAGACTTGCTTATATACTCCCATATGACGGTCTATTCCTGACGGGCCGCCGCGAGCTGGGCTTTTTCCATTTTCGTCGACTTTCGTATATATCGGGAAAGTTGACATTTATCTTTTTGGAAACTTGATGTTTATCTTTCGGAAGTTTGACATTTATCATGTTTAGGAAGATAATCGCAAGCTGTCGTATCTATTTTTTAGAAAATCGTAAAATGGTTATCCGATCATGTTTGGTCGCCTTTGGGCCGTATCTCAGACTTCCGCTATTTTTTACGATTTCTTTGAGAGAACGCTCCTACTCGGATATTGGATCTTTCGGAAGATCTTCGACTCTTTTCTGAGGCGAATGGTGTTTTTAGATAACCATCGCCGTTTTCTACGAAGTTTTTCCATCCGTCGATGTCTTACGGGTTTTCCGAAGGCTAGGAGTAGGAAAAGGAGTTTGGTTTGCGGGATTCCAGAAAGTCGCAAAACTTGGATTTATGGCGGTTTGAGAGCCTGGAACTTACGCACGAAGACTAGCCGTCCGATAACTCGAGCCAGCATGACGCTAGGCGCCCGGCGCCTAGAGGCAGCACGGGCGCTAGGCGCCCGGAGCCTAGAGGCAGCACGGGCGCTAGGGGCCCGGCGCCTAGAGGCAGCACGGGCGCTAGGCGCCCGGCGCCTAGAGGCAGCACGGGCGCTAGGCGCCCGACGCCTAGAGGCAGCGCTAGGCGCCCGGCGCCTAGAGGCAGCACGGGCGCTAGGCGCCCGGCGCCTAGAGGCAGCGCTAGGCGCCCGGCGCCTAGAGGCAGCACGGGCGCTAGGCGCCCGGCGCGTAGAGGAAACGCGGACGCTAGGCGCCCGGTGCCTAGAGGCGGCACGGGCGCTAGGCGCCCGGCGCCTAGAGGCAAAACGGACGCTAGGCGCCCGGCGTCTAGAGGCAGCACGGGCGCTAGGCACCCGGCGCCTAGAGGCAGCCCAGGGCCAGCATGACGCTAGGCGCCCGGTGCCTAGAGGCAGCGCCTAGAGGCAGCGCTGGGCGCCCGGCGCCTAGAGGCAGCACGGGCGCTAGGCGCCCGGCGCCTAGAGGCAGCGCTAGGCGCCCGGCTCCTAGAGGCAGCTCGGGCCCTAGGCGCTCGGCGCCTAGAGGCAGCACGGGCGCTAGGCGCCCGGCGCCTAGAGGCAGCACGGGCGCTAGGCGTCCGGCGCCTAGAGGCAACGCTAGGCGCCCGGCGCCTAGAGGCAGCACGGGCGCTAGGCGCCCGGTGCCTAGAGGCAACGGGGACGCTAGGCGCCCGGCGCCAAAAGGCGGCACGGGCGCTAGGCGTCCGGCGCCTAGAGGCAACATGAACGCTAGGCGCCCGGCGCCTAGAGGCAGCACGGGCGCTAGGCGCCCGGCGCCTAGAGGCAGCACGGGCGCTAGGCGCCCGGCGCCTAGAGGCAGCACGGGTGCTAGGCGCCCGGCGCCTAGAGGCAGCCCAGGGTCAGTTGTTTGTTTCTTTCGGTTCGTGCGAGTTTTTTGCGTTCTTTTAACTTTCCGGAGATTTTTATTGTGTAGAGAATGTTTCTAATCGTTGATTTCGGAATGACTTTAACATTTTCCCGAGTTTTCTAGATTGAAACTTAGTCTCTTAAAGCTTCTCTAATGTCTTTCGTGTTTCGTCTAAACTTTTCGGACATCGATTTCGTCTTGACCGATTTTGACCCCAACAGTTAGCCCCCCTAGCTAGCTAGGAGCCGTAGGAGTCGTACGTCCTAGCTTGCTGTATGGTTCGTGAGGAAAGTATGGAGACGAAATCGTGTCGAAGGTCGGGGTAAATAGTTAAATACATGCCTATAAAGACTTGTGAATTCTTTACCATTCTTATTTCACCCAAGAATCTTAAGCCCATCTCTCCCTTGCAAATTGTCTCTCTACTTTTAAGAAAAGAATGACTTCAAGATCAAAATCCTCGAGGAGACAGTCTCGCTCTTCTTCGGATAGTTTCCACGCCGAGGAGTGTGAGAGACAAGATTTCACTTCTTAGATTTTAGGTTAGGTCAAGAGATGTAATGGGAATCGTGGGCTGAATCCCGTAAATAAGCTTAAGGATCAAAGATGATTTTATTGATGAGTTGAAAAGATGATGAATACAAAGAATATATTTTAAGATGATTACAAAAGAATACGTAATGCTTTTTGTCTAGTCTAAAAGTTGGTCACCGGAGAAGGTCCCCTTGTTTTTGATCTTCCCCGTCTTTATATAGTCTAGGTCTCGTCGATAGCTCCTTAACCGATCTCCGAGATATACGGCTTCAGTTACATACTTGCTCCAGGTTCCTCTTGACCGAGTCTTCTCGAAGTATCAGCTCCCTTCATATTGTGACCTCTATTACGACGACTTCCAGGTCCGGCCTTTAGTTCAGCTTCCTGCTCTCATTAATGCGATGGGCTTTATGTGGCCCACTTGGCAGCTCACGTTTTACCGGTACCTCACCTGAGGGTCATATTCGGGTCCAACAGTTGCCCCCAGCTTCCGAATAAAATCTTTTGTCTCGGAAGCTAGAATCCAGCTACCGACCTTATCTTTTTGTTAAGGTAATGATTAGATCTTATCCCATTTAGATTCGACCTACTTGATCTGACGGTCTTTATTCTATTTGGCGACATCTACGGCTCAGATGGAGAGGATTTGAAATGACTTTTCCGAATCTCAAGAGGTGATGGGATATAAAGCTGTAAGCATTAACTGCTACGCCTCCCACTTTCTCCACGCCTCTGCTCAGTTTTCAAGGTAACTTCTCTCCTCCCTCTTTATTTTACTGCGATTTTTTTTTTTTTATCTTCTTCGTTACTTTTCTCTGCGAATTCTCTCCCAAACTTTGCAATCGATTTTCTTCTTGATCTCCCATACCATGAACCCTCCGAAAGAAGGTTCCGGTGAGTCCGGGATACCTCCCTCTGCCTCTGGAGCTAAACTACTGAAAGTTAAGCAAGAAGTCGGGGCCAAGATGAAGGGGAAGAAGAAAGCCAGGGAGACGGTAGCAACCAGGGTCTCCAAGCGGAAGAAGAAGGATGATTCGAGTGGGAGTAGCCCACACTCGCCGTCGTTGCTGAATAGTCAAGACGTAGTCAACCTGATGACTCAAGCTCTTGGTTCGAAAGAGCTTGGCCGTGCCTGTAGCTCCGACGAGACCCCTGAGACCGTTCCGGAGGGTTGGTTATGTTGTCACGAGAAATTTATCTCCAAGTCTCACTTGAGATTTCCTCTCCCGACCTTACTACTTGATCTACTCGACCATTATCGACTAGCCCTCTCTCAACTCTGTCCCTCGATTATCCGTGTGATTAACGGCTTCATCACTAGGTCCAAAGAGGAAGGGGTTAGCGTTGGTCTTACCGAGCTCATGAGCATCTTCTCTTTGAAGGAGAGTGCTTCTAAAGAGGGCGGTACCGGGACTTATTACCTCTCTAGTCGTCCCAATCACGTGATCTTTAGGTTCTCTAGTAGCAATGATGACTGGAGAAAGAAGTACTTTTATGTTAAAGTTGATCCTTTGACGGTTCCCGTTGGTCGGAACCTTAGGGTCACTTGGACTAACCCATCTGGTTAGGAATTCTAGGAGTATCCTTTTTCCTGTTTTGTTTATTTACGGTTGATTAACCTTTTTTGGTTCTGATTTTTTCTTTTGCAGAGATTGAAGATCCTCCGAAGCTTTCTACCAAGCTTACCAAAGCTTTATACCGCAAGTTGCATCAGACTCCTTGTACCTGGCCTGCTTATACCACATCTCGAATAGGTGCAGCCAGGTTCCCTGACGTCTACAACCCCTCTTTTCAAGATCCCATTCCTGCTGAGAACCTTGAGAGTAAGTTCAAGCTTGAACCTTTTCATAAATAATTTTGTCGTTTTTGAAGTTTTCCATTCTCATAAGAACTTCCGTTGTTCCAGTTTCCGCAGGGGACTCAGTTGTATCAATCTCAACCGGTGCTAGTGCTTCAGGTACCGAAAAGACTAAGTCAGGTGACATGACTCTCAGGCCATCATTTCGTTCTAGGGGTAACCCCTCGAAGGCTGCCAGTATCTCCCGTGGGGGAGACAAGAGTCAAGGGGGATCTTTTCTTGATTCGGTGAAGGATGTCTTGGATGATGGAGTATCCAAACCTGTTGCTGAAGCTACTCCCACCGATTTCGTAGCTCAGGATGCTGCTCCTCTCCCTGAGGTCCAGGTGCCGGAGGCTGATTACCAGGCTCCGAGAGGTACTTCTGAGGTTGAGCCGTCGAGGCATAAAAGGCCTAGGACCGACCAAGCTGGAGATCCCGCTCGATCATCCTCCTCGTCTTCCAGAGGAGGAACTGTGGGGTGGAGTTTTACCCATTCGAAGCCGGGGTCGATCTTGGATGACCCTTGGGGTTTGGGTGCGATACTAAGGCATCTAAAGAGGGTAGGATGTCCCCTTCCAGCGCTCAAGGACCTGACAAACCGAGATGAGTATCTCGACATTGCTCACTGCATGGGTCAGGTATACGATCTCCACCTGTTCTTTGTTTATACTTTTTCTTTTAAAGATAATAATATTCGTACATTTTCGATGTTGTTGCAGTTGGCAGGGGCTGTTAACAGAGCCCAGCTCAAGTTCGAGAATGCTTTGCACGATGCCCCCAATGCTGGTGAGCTTGCTGAGGTGACTGAGATGGTTAAGGCAGCCAAGGCCGATCTCGATCAGGCCCGGGTTCGAATTTCTGAACTCGAAGCTGAAGTGACGAGACTAGGCTTGAAGGCTGATGCTCAGCAAGGACAGATCGAAAGTCAAGGGCTTGATATCCAGGTGAAGAGTAGGAGGATCAATGACTTGGATTCTGCCCGAAGGATAGCTGAGCATCAAGTTCGTGAGCTCATTGCCTCATCCCAAGATAGCCAGAAGAACAAGGAGGCTGAAGTTAAGCTGGCAGTCAGGGAAGGGAAGAAAGAGGTTGCGGAGGCTTATGGCAAGATCCTAGCCTGTGTTCAAGAGAAGTTCGCTAAGAAGAAGGAAGAGGTCAGTGCTTTGGTTTACGCTCAGGAGCTCCAAGCTAACGTTGACCTCTTGAAGGATATGTTGAACAACAAGATCCAGAGCGTTGAAGAGGAGTACAGCCAGCTGGTGGCTTTGTTGCCGGGGGCGACGACTGCGTATGAGAAGGCTCAAGTGTCTGACTTTTTAGTCAGCAAGCTTCCTCTTCCCCAGATCTCGGACAGCTCAGGTACTTTCGAGATTAATCTGTTTAATCCGTCCTTTTCTGGGGAGTATGGTTCTAACTTGAGTTTGATGGCTCCTGACGTAGTTCCGGTCGAAGCAGTTCAAGGAGGCGACGTCAACGTGGCTGGAGGAGAGGTTCCCACTGGCGATGGTGAACCGGTCCAAGAGGATCAGGAAGGTTGAGAGCTGAAGCTCTGTTGATTTTATGTTTTATGTTTTATAAGACTTTCCGTTTTGTCTTTGTTTAAGTTCTACGACTTTAATGCCTGAGGAGGCCTTTAAACCTTTATCCATGTTTAAGATTTTAGTAGCCTGGGGAGGCTTTTAAACCTTTTATCGTATTTACGACTTGTTTCGTTTCAAGCTTTTGAGCTTAATCATGCTTTACTTAGACATAGTGATTGTCAGTCTCGGATGAGTTGTATATTGAATCGAATTAGGACCTTTAGTCTTGATTTGTTGTAAACGTTCTAGCTTAGTTAGCATTCGGTCATGAGGACCTTGGAGAGAAGTCCTCGACATTATTTCGGAAAAGCTGGGGACCTGAGTCCGATTTGAAAGTTCTGAGACCTGGCATCCAGGTCCGTTGGGACCTGAGTTAGACTCGTAAGGACCTGAGTTAGTTCGAAGGATTTTGAGACCTTTAGAATGTAGTGGATGAAACTGAGAAATTTTGAGATTTTGTTGATTCTTTAGGATTTTAAGACCTTTTGATTGTTGTTAAGGATTTTGAGACCTTATCGATTTGTCAAGGATTTTAAGACCTTGGTTGTTGTTAAGGATTTTGAGACCTTATTGATTTGTTAAGGTTTTTAAGACCTTAGCTTATGTTAAGGATTTTAAGACCTTTGTGGATGTTAAGGATTTTAAGACCTTTTGAGTGTTAAGGATTTTAAGACCTTAGATCCAGGTTTTCAGGGACCTGAATGTGTTCGAGATAACCGAGCTTAGGTCACGGTTTAGCGGGACCTGAATTTTCTTGGAGGGTTTCAAGACCTTTGATGCTTATGGAACTGGATTAATTGTTTTATTAATATCAGATATCAGAGAATACATGATTTAGATTCCACACAATAACTGTTTTCACGCTATGTGTTCTTGGTGACATATGTTCCCCTTGCTCAGGTGAGGAGATTGGTGAAAAGAGGTTGGGGCTGCACTCATGTCGGAGTTGCCTACGTACCCAGTCAAGGGATCAAGCCAAACGTAGTTCAGGGGATTTGGGTACCTAATGATAATATCTTTTGAGATTCGTGGCGTTCCACGATCGGATTTCAGGTACCCCGGTTCGTACCTTCTGGAGTTTATAGACTCCGGGTCGTACTATGTGGATAATTTGGTAGGATCCTTCCCAGTTGGTTCCTAACTTTCCAACTCCTGGTTCTTTAGTTCCTTCGAACACCTTTCTAAGCACCAGGTCACCTACAGTGAACTGCCGGGGCCTTACTTTGGAATTATAGTGCGGAGCCATTGCTTGCTGGTAATTTTGAATGCGGAGCAAAGCTTGGTCTCGTCTTTCCTCGATTAAGTCGAGGCTGTCCATCAGGAGCTGGTTGTTAGCTGCGGGGTTTGAGGTGCAGAGCTCCCGTCGGAGGCTGCCTGCGGTGGTTTCTGCTGGGACGACAGCTTCCATCCCGTAAGCTAAGGAGAAAGGAGTTTCCTCTGTAGCTTTTCGTGGGTGGTTCTGCAAGCCCATAGTACTTCGGGTAGTTTTTCTGACCAGAGCTCCTTCTGAGCTCCTAGGCGTTTCTTGAGGTTTGCTAAGATCGACTTGTTAGCAGCCTCCGCCTGGCCGTTACCTTGAGGTCGCCGAGGTGATGAAAATGTGAGGCGGATGTTCCACTTATCGCAGAACTTTCTGAAATCGTGGGATATGAATTGTCCTCCGTTGTCGGTTACGATTTCGTATGGGACACCGTGCCTACATACAATGTTCTTCCAAACAAATCCTTCGACCTCAAATCTGTTTATTTGTTGGAAAGCTTCAGCTTCGATCCATTTCGTGAAGTAATCGGTTAGGACGAGGAGGTTTAGTAATTTCTTTCCTTTCCCTGAAGGTACTAATGGACCTACGATATCCATGGACCACCTCATGAACAGGTAGGGAGCTGATATGTTAGATAGCTTTTCCGCTGGTTGGTGTATGATCGGTGCATGCCTTTGGCATTTGTCACATGATGAGGAGTAGACCTCACAATCCGCGATAATAGTAGGCCAGAAGTAGTCTTGTCTTTTAATTCGGATAGCTAGAGCTCTGCCCCCGGAATGGTTTCCGCAGGAACCGTCGTGCATTTCCTTCATGAGTTTCATAGCTACCAGACCATGAACGCATTTTAGGTAAGGTCCGGAGACACTTTGTTTGTGGAGGGCTGACTTGATTATGCAATATCTTGCTGCTAAGGCTTTGAGTTTTCGAGCCTCCCATTTATTGGGTGGGATTTTTCCCTCGAGGATGTAATCCATGATCGGTATCCTCCAGTCTTCTCTTCCTACAACTTTGTTGTGAAGAGAGGAGGGAGGTTCCTGTTCGGGACCTGGTGTAGTGGTGCCCCCGGGGATATTCGTTGGGGTCGGTTCTAGATTCTGAGGAATATCTCCAGTTTCCTCGTTGTCCCCTGTGGTTTGTGTTGCTTTTGTAAGAGCTGCGCGGCTTCTTGTTTGTACTTTTAGGACGAGTGGTTCCGAGGTTTGGATGGTGCCCCCGGGGGTATTCGTTGAGTTAGGCTCAGGGGAGCTCGAACTTCGGTGAATACCCTCACTTTGGTTATGGCCCTCTAAGTTTTTTGTTGCATTGTCAGGGGTGTATTTTCTGAAGCTGCGTGCTCTGGTTCTAGGGAACCAGAATGTCGTGAAAACTTGGGTAGCTTCCGTGGGAGGGTTGTTATCCTCAACTTTTGCTTTTGATTTGTTATCTAGCTCAGCTTTGGTAGCTATGTCGATACTCGGCTTTTCGATTCCTTCCACGAGTATGGTTCGTTTTACGAGAGGGTCGGATGTGGAGGCTAGCGCGGCGAGCGCGTCTGCTGAAGAGTTCTCTCCTCGTGGGATTCTCGTTAGCTCGAACTTATCGAACTGTTTTGTCAGGCCTAGGACTACTTCGAGGTATGCCCCCATTCTTTCGTCTCTCGTTTCGTATTCTCCGTGAAACTGGCTAGCTACCAGCTGTGAGTCACAGTAGGCGCTCAGCTCTCGGATTCCGAGGCTTAGGGCTAGTTTTAAGCCGGCGATTAGTGCTTCATACTCGGCTTCGTTGTTGGAAGCGTTAAATCCAAGTCTGTAGGATTGTTCGATGGTTTCTCCAGCTGAGGAGGTTAATCTTAGACCGACGCCGGAGCCTTGTTTTGACGAGGCTCCGTCCACGTATAGGCTCCATTTTGGGACCTCTATTTCTTGGTCTAAATGTTCGGACGCTAGCTCAATAACGAAGTCGGCAAGGACCTGAGCTTTTGCTGCTGCTCGAGGTCTGTATTCGATCGTATTCGCTAAGCTCTATAGCCCATTTAGCTAATCGTCCGGATTGGCTAGGACTATGCAAAATCGTTCGCAATGGCTGTGAGGTCATTACGATGATTGAATGTGATTGGAAATATGGTCGTAGCTTCCTAGCAGCTGTCACGACTGCTAGGGCTAGTTTTTCCATGGTAGGGTACCTTGTCTCAGCGTCTATTAGGCTTTTACTAGTATAATAGACAGGTCTCTGTTCGTTTTGTTCTTCTCGTACTAGCACCCCGCTGACTGCAGCTGCCGATATGGCGAGGTACAAATACAGTGGTTCACCTACTACAGGTTTGGACAGTATCGGAGGTTCCGAGAGGTAGGCTTTCAGCTGTTTAAAGGCTTCTTCGCACTTTTCATCTCACAGGAACTTCTTATTGTTTTTCAGGAGTTTATAAAATGGAAGGCACTTGTCGGTGGACCTGGATATGAATCGATTTAATGCTGCGATTCGTCCGGTCAATCTTTGTACCTCTCTGGTCGTTTTAGGTGACGGCATTTCTAGGAATGTCGCTATCTGTTTTGGGTTGGCTTCGATGCCTCTTTCGGTTACGAGGTAACCTAGGAATTCGCCGGAGGGTACTCCGAAGGTACATTTAGCTGGGTTTAGCTTCATGTCGTATTTATTGAGGATGTCGAAGCATTCCCTTAGGTGGGAGATATGGTCCTCTCCCATTGAAGATTTGACTAACATGTCGTCGATGTAGACTTCCATGGTTTTTCCAAGTTGTCCAGCGAACATTTTGTTTACTAACCTTTGAAAGGTAGCTCCCGCGTTTTTCAAACCAAATGGCATGACCTTGTAACAATAGGTTCCTCGTTCGGTTATGAACGCAGTTTTTTCTTGATCCTCAGGCTCCATCATAATCTGGTTATATCCTGAAAAGGCATCCATAAAGGACAGGAGCTGGTGACTAGCCGTTGCTTCGACCAAACGATCGATGTGAGGTAACGGGAAGCTGTCTTTAGGACAGGCCTTGTTTAGATCGGTGAAGTCTACGCAGATTCTCCATTTCCCGTTCTTCTTTTTTACTACCACTGGGTTGGCTAACCAATCGGGGTATTGAACTTCTCGGATTGACCCGGCTTTCGTTAGTCGATCGACCTCGTCGTTAACAGCTTGGGCTTTTTCGAGACCTAGCTTACGACGCTTTTGTTTGATCGGTTTGAAGGTGGGATCTACATTGAGCTTATGTGTGGTGACGTTGGTGTCTATGCCTTTCATGTCACTGGTGGTCCATGCGAAGGTTTTGACATTCTGTTTTAGGAATTCGATGAGCTCCTTTTTGGTTTCGAGAGGCAGCTCAGATCCGATGCTTACCTGTTTTTCAGGGTTCGAGTCGTCAATGCTAACTTTTTCGGTGAGGTTCTTGGGAGGACCTCGGATATTTTGTTGCATTTCGCGACTCTCCTGGACCTGTAATTGCTATTGGGGGGAATCTTTTATGATCTCGAATCCTCCCAGGTAACAGATCCTTGAAATCTTTTGGCTACCATGTACGGTAACTATCCCGTCGATTGCTGGAAACTTCACGCATTGGTGATAAGTTGAAGCTACTGCTTTCATCTTGTGAATCCAAGGTCTTCCGAGGATTGCGTGGAAGGGAGACGGTTTGTCATTTTCATGACTCCGCCAGCTATGACTGGGAGCTTGATGGTTCCCAAGGAGGTAGCTGTTTCTCCTGAGAAGCCTACGAGGTTGGATTTCTGGTCGACGATTTCGCAATAATCTATTTCCATTCCCTTTAATGCGTTATAGAAAATGAGATCGACGGAGCTTCCGGTGTCGATCATGAGCTTAGGTACCTCGTAGTCTGCTATATTTAACGTTACGACGAGGGCATCGTCGTGAGGACTGTCGAGGTTTGATGTCTCACTCTCCCAAAAAGAGATTTTAGTGTTGGACTCAGGTTTGGTCGGTTTAGACTGAGTATTGGACACAGCTTTCCGTACGTGACTTTTAATAGAGTTAACGGAATCTTGACATACGTCGGACCCTCCAAGGATGTAATCGACCCTTGAGTCAGGGCTCGATTGGGGAGGTGTTTTACTCAGGAGGGCTTCTATTTGAAGGCTTTTTCCTTGGGGGAATTTTCCAAGGACCATATCGACTCTTTTCTTGGGAGCTGGAGGTGGTGAGTCTGTTTCTTTTTCGGGTGATCTCTCGCGTTTTGGGGAGTTATCCCGGGGACCTCTTTTCTGGTAAGGCTGTGTCTTTTTGAGGTCCACGTCTTTTATTTCTCCGGCTGCGAATTTAGCAGCCAATTGACGTTGGAGGTCCCAACATTCTTCGGTTGAGTGTCCCTTTCGATCGTGGTAAGAGCAGTGTTTGCTTTCATCGTAGCCTTTGGACCAGGGGGCTTTATCAGTCGGGGCAACAAGTTTTTCGTCTTTGTCGTCCTCGATTACATAAGAATGCTCTCCCTGAGTCTGGTTGTTTTGGGAGCTTCCTCTTTTATGAGGTCCCTTCCCGTCGGAGGCTTCGCCTTTCGGATGATTCTGAGGTTTTCGGTGGAGCTTGTCTAATGCTGCTGTTTCCTCTTCCAGGGTGATGTATCTAGAGGCCCTATGAAGGGCGTCATCGATAGTTGGGGGAGGATTTAGCGTTAGCTCCGAGAAGAAGCCTGATTTGTACCAGAGACCTCTCCTAAGGGCCTCGATGGCTACTTGATCGTTAGGGTTCGAGAGTTTGGTTCTTACTGCCCTGAATTTGTCAATGTAGACTCGCAGTGAGTCTCCCAATCCTTGTCTGATCTTCCAGAGATCAGCCTCAGATGCTTGTTTCAGGATGTGGGTTGAATATTGTTTCATGAAGGCGTTAGCCAACTGATCAAAGCTGTCTATAGAGTTTGGTTCGAGGCCAGAGAACCACTCGAGAGCTGTTCCGATCAGGTTTTCAGCAAATGTTCTGCAATATCCTGCATCACATTTTTCTTTTGTGAAGTGAGCTTTAACGATGGCTAATCGGAAGGCTCTTAGATAAGCTTTCGGATCTGCGTTCCCATCGTATTCGGGAATCTTAATTTTTCGAGTGTCTCTTATGTAAGAGTTGGCAATTCTATCGGTGAACGGAGTCCCACGAGTCTCCTCAATTAAACTCTCGATTTCAGGAGCTGAGCTAGTCGCTTTGTGAACTTGAGCTCCCAATTTCTGGAGAGCGGCGTGGGTTCGCTCCATGTATCTACGAATTGCGTCAGGTCCCTCGAAGGGAAGGACATTTTGGTCATTATCGGATACTCGGGGAACAGGTTCCTGGCGGAACCTGGTTCGATCGTTTTCCCAGTTAGCTGGCGAAACAGGTCGCTCATTGGTTCTCAGGTTCCGAGCAAGGTTAGTGCGGAGGAATACAGGATCAGCATCCGTCCTTTGATATTCCTCGGTATTTGGGGTTGAAACCCTAGCTTGAAGCACCGAAGCTGATGTTCTGCCCCCGGACGGTATGTTGGTTCCTGCTCTAGACTCGGAAGGAGGTGGCGGTGGAGGTAAACGGGCGCTCCCTCCAATGTTTCGGTTAGGTATGGAGCTAGTTGTAGCTACATTGCTCCCCATGGTGCTGGTGACAGGTGGGGTAAACGTAGGAGCTGTCCTAGCGCGAGGCGTTTGGAAAGCAGGTTCCTGACCATCTGCTCTAGGGCTATCGGGGGAGAAGTTCAGACGCTCTCGAGGGAAGGAGGGGTCAGCTAATCGTTCATGGAACGTGATCCCTCTTCCCTGGTGGACGGACGGTTGGGTTGTTGCGGATTGAGATCTGGTTATCTCTTCGAACTGTTGCTGCCGTTCGGCTAGCTGTTGCACCGTTCGCTCGGTTTCTTGAGCTTTGTCCACTAGCTGGAGCATCATCCGCCGGATCTCAGAAAGCTGAGCTTCCGTTTGGTTCGGAGCGGATTGATGCGATGGGTTATTGAGGGCTGAGGACCCAGAGTTGGTCCCTCCGGAGGCTCTCGGGTTATTTGCCCCCGGAGCAGTGCGATTTGGTGAGCTATTGCTCAGGTTTGATTGATCGGGGTTAGATGGATTAGTTCCATCAAGTGGATTCATCCTTAAGCTTTGGAGAAAGGGATTCGATTAAAGGTCCCCACAGACGGCGCCAATTGTGAGAGACAAGATTTCACTTCTTAGATTTTAGGTTAGGTCAAGAGATGTAATGGGAATCGTGGGCTGAATCCCGTAAATAAGCTTAAGGATCAAAGATGATTTTATTGATGAGTTGAAAAGATGATGAATACAAAGAATATATTTTAAGATGATTACAAAAGAATACGTAATGCTTTTTGTCTAGTCTAAAAGTTGGTCACTGGAGAAGGTCCCCTTGTTTTTGATCTTCCCCGTCTTTATATAGTCTAGGTCTCGTCGATAGCTCCTTAACCGATCTCCAAGATATACGGCTTCAGTTACGTACTTGCTCCAGGTTCCTCTTGACCGAGTCTTCTCGAAGTATCAGCTCCCTTCATATCGTGACCTCTATTACGACGACTTCCAGGTCCGGCCTTTAGTTCAGCTTCCAGCTCTCATTAATGCGATGGGCTTTATGTGGCCCACTTGGCAGCTCACGTTTTACAGGTACCTCACCTGAGGGTCATATTCGGGTCCAACAAGGAGGACGTTCCGAAGCCCGAGGTTTCAGAGATTGACAGAAGCGCGTATTGTGATGCCGTCTTTGGTTCTGATCCCCCTCTTCTCGTGATTCCGATTCGCCGGCGACCTGTGAAGGCGCGTGTGGAAACTGATTCGCCGAGCGATGTGTCCCCCGAGTATCTCGGAATTCGTCGAGAGTTTTATGATGTTCCGATGGGAGTCGTGTTTCGCATTTCCCGTGGGAATGAGAGTTCAGAGCGCCCTCCGGAGGGTTACTTTACTTGTCACGAGGCATTCCTGACGCAATGTCGACTATGGTTCCCGATCCCTGGGGTCATTGTTCAGGCTCTCGACTGTTTCGGAATCTCAATCAGCCAGTTGAACGTTCCGGCTTTAGAAAGTTGGCTTGGCGTTGTTATTCTGAGTTACGAGTTAGGAATGGATCTTAGCCCTTCGGACTTCGAAGGGTTGTGGATTTCCAAGACTGTGAGCACCAACGGAATATATGCCATGAAATCGAGGACCGATTTTTCTGTAATTCGTGGACTTACCTCACATGCTAAGGATTTCGTCGATCGTTTCTTTTTTGTAAGGATAGATGGAGAGTCTGTCGAGGAAGGCTTTCTTCATCTATTCCCGACGGAGTGGGTGTACCGACGTGGTAAGATCATCGTACTCTTTTTTTCTTTTTTTCTTTAGAATCCGAAAGGCTAGCTCTGAACGCATACATATTTTTTATTGTTCAGAGAACAGGTGGCTTACGCATGTTCCTTCCGATCTTTCCATCAAGAGAGACATATTTAGGTCAAGGGTCTGTTCCTGGAATTCTTTCGATCTTGACCGGATTCGAAAGGCGGTCGCGCTTCACCGATCGCGAGGTAGCAGGCGACCTATCGTTAATGATGGTTCCTTTGTATTTGCTCCTCCGAGGCGGAGGGGGAAATCATCGAAGGGCAAAGGGATTGCTTTCGAGGCCTCGTCGGGGAATGACGAGCCGTCGAGATATGATCGTGACTTTGTCGCAGAAAATGGGGGTGTTCCCGGTCCGAACCCTCCCCCAAGTGACTTCTTTGATGAGCTCCCTCCGGCATTTACCTGTGACGAGTCTTTGGACAACGCGGAGAGGGATAAGGTGACCGCGGAGGGTGCTCGTTTGGTCAACGAGGTTTGTTTCTGAAACTCGAGCAAATCCCCCCATTCTTTTTTTTATTTGACCTTGACTTCTTTGCAGGCCGTGAGAGTATGGAACGCATCGATCGATGGAAGTTTCCGCACAGCTCGATTGGCCCGCTTCAACGCGGAGGAGACTGAAAGAGAGTTTGCCAAGTATCGGTTAGAGGTAGAGGAGCAAAACCGCCGGCAGACCGAGGTCCAGGCTCGAGCCCTCGTCCGTGCAGAATGGAGAGGGCGGAGAAGAGCTGCCGCCGAATTGAACCGAAGGGCAGAAATCTTCTCTACCGAATTCGAGGCGTACAAAGAGGCTCAGGACTTTGTAGGCGATTTTCGCGAGTGTCGTGGTTCGGTCGGTACTCTTCACAAGATGCAGCGTGAGGGTTTCTCACTTTCCAGCGAACTCGCCGCGATGGACGGCTCGATGAGAATATGTGCTAACGCCGAATCCTCTGTTCCTCCGATCGAGGGGAGAATTCGAGAGCTGTGGAACCCTATTCCAGTCTCGGAAGATACAACGGATGCGGGTGCGGATGCGAACGCAGGCGAGGAGGGTGAAGAGGTCGACCAGCCCAACTCCTCGTATGGAATATATTTAACCGATTGTCTTGCATTTGATTATAATTTGTGATGAGCCAAGTGGGGCTGTTTGTATATGTTGCGATCCTTAGGAGGTCGCGTGACTTTGTGTTTCTCGGGATTGGCCGTTGGTGGCCTTTGAATCCCTATTATGAATGCTTTTATGAATTCTGCGTTTTGATTTATACTTTCGTCAAGTGTAGAGGGTTTGAATACGCGTAGTCACTTTGTATTCAAGCTCTTTTTTTGTCGCTTAACCTGTAGGTTACTTTGTAGCGAACGTTAGGTTCGTAAGCGATAAGAGGCAAATTTTGGAATCTCGTATTCTGGATACTTATGCCTATGAGATGTTTTAGATACCAGCGAGGCTGGGTTTAGGGCAAGACCTAGGTCTAGTTTCGGACTAAAGCTATGCGATGACAAATCGGCTTTTCATTTTGCTTGTTCGCGATTTCGACCTGACTCGTACCGTTTTAGAATCCGTGAAATGCTTATCGGCTTGTATGATTCGTTTGGGTACGAGTCGAGCTACTTCCTTTACAAAGAGCTAACCAAAATTTGGATTTCTTGTATAGCGCGCTATGATATCCTTGTCGGATGCAAGAGGACTTCGTTGGAAGCCAGACTACGAATTTGATTGAGTGAAACGTTTCTATGTTTTTCCGACGGGGGCAATCGACGGAATGGGATTTTTAGAGTCGCGGAAAGACTATTTGATAGAGTTTTTTGGAGGAGAATAGAGAATCGAAACTGGTCAGGAACTTGCGACGTCTCGCATTCCTTAAAGATACGATTTTCGTTTTCCTTAATGTTTGTGCGTTGGATAAGCGTTCGAATTTAAGACTTTATAAAAAGTTTCAAGAACGTAGAATACATGTAAATAATATTTTTGCGGGAGTACGAGAGTATTCGTTCCCATCTCCCCCCCCCCTTTTTGGTGAGGGGGATAGCTGAACTCGTCGGGTTTTGACGAGCTGCCTACGTACCTCTTGCGAGGATCAAGCCATCTCGTAGTTCTGTTTATATCGCGGATGCTATTACTCCACGATTTCCGGCGCCTCGACTGTCTTAGCTAAGTCGGTGGCCGCGTTGGGAGTTGGGTCATCCGTTCCGTCGGTGATGGACTCGAGGATTTTTTCATCATCCTGAGTCGTGGCCTTCTTGGACAAGTCTGAGTCGTCCTTTGCTGAGTTCTCGGAGATACTCGGATGCTTCTTAGTTTGCTTCGGGTTAGCCTCTGGGGCGTTCCGGTTGCTTCGCAATTTATGTTCAGCCAGGAAGCAGAGTCGCGACTGTTTTTGGCTTCCCCAGATTACTGCTGTTCCAGTTGGTGTCGGAAACTTGACGCTGAGATGGTAATTGGACGGGACTGCCTTCATGGCGTTTATCCAAGGAGTTCCCATTATGGCGTTATAGATGGCCGGGTTATCCACTACCGCGAACTCGACGATTTTCGTGACTTCTTTTGCCATGACTGGGAGCCTAATTTTTCCGAGGGTCATGGATGTGACGCCCGAGAATCCAGTCAACGGTCTTGGTTCTAGGACGACTTCTCCGAGGGGTATGTTCATCCTCTGGAGAGTGTCGTGGAACATGATGTTGACCGTGCTTCCTGTGTCGATGAGGATGCGGCCGACTTCGAGATCTTGAATCACCAAGTCGATGACTAGAGGATCGTAGTGGGGTTTATCGAGTCTGGCCGTGTCCTGTTCCTCGAAGACGATCGTGTGATTGGGAACGTCGTCTTTGGGCACCATCCGGGACTTGTTTCGGCCTTCCGTCCGTATGCTTTAATTGACGAAACGAAGTCCTGGTAGAAGTGCGATCCTCCGATGATCATGTTGATCCTCTGGCGATTGTTGTTTCCTTTGTCGTCTTGTCTTCGTCCGCGTTTTTCGCCCGACTGAGTTCCAGGAGCATTATTCTCGGGATTGGCTCCGTTGGTCTTTGACGGACGGTTAGAACCTAGGAGCAGGTCTTTCACGCTCCTGACCGTTGCTAGCTCGCTGGCAAGCAGCTTTGTAATGAGTCTAGCGCCGAGGACTTTGCAATTGGCGGTAGAGTGACCTTTCGTCTGATGGAACTCGCAGATGGAGTTGTCCTTGTACGAGTTCCGCGTCCAAGTGTTTCCGGCGGTCCTCCCTTGTTCGGAGTTGACGGCGTAGTTATGTTCGCCTTGGACATCTTCCCCCTCGTGATGGACGTACTTGTCGTTACGCGAGGTTTTCTTCTTGCCGGACGCTTTCTGCGGTCCGTGCTTTTGCGCCAGGACTTTCATCTCTTCTTCCATGATGATGAAATCCGTCGCCTTGTGGAGAGTGTCCTGGATGGTGCGTGGCCTCTCCAGAGAAATCCACTTTCGGAATTTCGACTTGTACCAGAGGTTTTTTTTTCAGGGCGTCGATGGCGACTCTGTCGCTGAGGCCTGTTACCCTGGACATTACGAGTTTGAACCTCCTTATGTAGTCGCGGAGCGGCTCGTCTTCCTTTTGAATCAGGCTCCAAAGGTCTACGTCGGAAGTTTCCCTGTCCATGAACATGGAAAACTGCTTCAGAAAGGCTGAAGCCAGCTGGCGGAAACTTCCGGTGGAGTTTCTTTTCAAGTGCGAGAACCACTCGAGCGCAGCACCTCTGAGGTTCTCGACAAATAGGAGACAGCAGCCGACGTCTTTTTCCCGCTCCGGAAGTTTAGACCTAGCCATTGCAATCTGAAAGGATTGCAGATGTGCCTTTGGGTCTGTGGTTCCGTCGTAGGTGGGAAGCTTTATTTTCTCGGGATCGGAGACTCGTGCGTCTGTGATTCGAGAAGTGAACGGAGTCTTCCTCGATTCTTCGAGGAGCAGGTCGATCTCGGGAGCAGTGCTGGTTGCGTGGTGAATCTGCGATTTTACCGCCTTCACCTCGGCTGCAGTCTTCACGATGTATTCGCGTAAATTGTGGATCTCATTGGCGCCGTTTGCGCTCCTTTGTCTACGTTGGCTGCGATAGGCCCGAGTCTGGTCTTCGGCTAGCCTCTCTTGCTTATACCAGTAGAGGTCTTCTTCCTCTTCTGTCATCGGTTTTTCAAAGGCTGCCGCCAGTCGAGCTGGCTGACTTCGGGTCCTTCTGTGGTGGACGTCGGCGTCTTCGTCGGATGGATCCGATTCATCGCTGATATCCAGGTTGATTCTTTCGACGTCGACTCCTTCGTTTTCCCTCGCGGGAGGTGGAAGGTTATCCGTCGTTTTCTTCTGCCCCGCCGGAGTGGTATCGTCAGGGATGAGTTCCGGGGATTCCCTTGGGGCATCTTTTTCTTTGTCTCCGGAAGTTCCGAAGTCAAGCCTCCTGACACGCCTCACCTTGGTGGATCCGCGCGGGAGTTTGCTTTTCGCTGTTAAGGTACTGACCTGTTTAGCGAGTGAAGCCATTAGTTTCTCTTGTTCTTCCGACCGTTTCTGGGCGGTGGCGAACAGTTCCTTCACCTGGTCCAGCATCGCGGTGTTTGCCTCGGCAGTGACCGTCGATACGTTTCCAGCGGGAGTCTTCTCAGCGTTGGCATCGGCGGCTGGTCCGTCGTGCGTTTGCTTGTCTTTTTCCGCGTTAGCAGACATGCTTAACTGGGCGTGCGTAGTTGCGAGAAAGATAATTCCGTGTATCCCCCTCCTTCTAGCGCCAAACTGTGGGAACCGAAATTCACACCGTCAAATATTACTAAGTAAAAACGTAAGAAAACTAAGTTGACCTAGTTTTTCCCGAGGATCCCGGCTATCTGCTGGGCCACGCACGACAAAGTTAAGACTGGCTAAGTTGAGAATAAATGCGTAAAATAAAGAGAGCAAAAAGAAAGAATTTTATTTCCGAATTTGCGGAGAGCGTTGGAACAATAGGTCGAGATCGCGGCCGTAAGAGCTGTCGATCGTCGCTAGTCTCAAAACCCTAGATCTAACCTAATTGAGTCGCAGCTCGCTAAAAAGGAAATAAACGCCTAAGTTCTAAATTGCTCTGAAAGTAGTTTGCCTTCTGATTTTCGGATCCCCCTTCCTCTGCTCCTAGACTTGCTTATATACTCCCATATGACGGTCTATTCCTGACGGGCCGCCACGAGCTGGGCTTTTTCCATTTTCGTCGACTTTCGTATTTATCGGGAAAGTTGACATTTATCTTTTTGGAAACTTGATGTTTATCTTATGGAAGTTTGACATTTATCTTGTTTAGGAAGATAATCGCAAACTGTCGTATCTATTTTTTAGAAAATCGTAAAATTGTTATCCGATCATGTTTGGTCGCCTTTGGGCCGTATCTCGGACTTCTGCTATTTTTTACGATTTCTTTGAGAGAACGCTCCTACTCGGATATTGGATCTTTCGGAAGATCTTCGACTCTTTTCTGAGGCGAATGGTGTTTTTAGATAACCATCGCCGTTTTCTACGAAGTTCTTCCATCCGTCGATGTCTTACGGGTTTTCCGGAGGCTAGGAGTAGGAAAAGGAGTTTGGTTTGCGGGATTCCAGAAAGTCGCAAAACTTGGATTTATGGCGGTTTGAGAGCCTGGAACTTACGCACGAAGACTAGCCGTCCGATAACTCGAGCCAGCATGACGCTAGGCGCCCGGCGCCTAGAGGCAGCACGGGCACTAGGCGCCCGGCGCCTAGAGGCAGCACGGGCGCTAGGTGCCCGGCGCCTAGAGGCAGCGCTAGGTGCCCGGCGCCTAGAGGCAGCACGGGCGCTAGGCGCCCGGCGCCTAGAGGCAACGGGGACGCTAGGCGCCCGGCGCCTAGAGGCAACGCGGGCGCCTAGAGGCAGCCCAGGGTCAGTTGTTCGTTTCTTTCGGTTCGTGCCAGTTTTTTGCGTTCTTTTAACTTTCCGGATATTTTTATTGTGTAGAGAATGTTTCTAATCTTTTATTTCGGAATGACTTTAACATTTTCCCGAGTTTTCTAGATTGAAACTTAGTCTATTAAAGCTTCTCTAACGTCTTTCGTGTTTCGTCCGAACTTTTCGGACATCGATTTCATCTTGACCGATTTTGACCCCAACATTCATTTTTACAAAATCTTCGGTCGTACCGAAATAGTCCTCGCCTCCTTTTCCCGCTCTTGTCAAATAGGGAGATCAAGGTTTGTGATCAGATCCCTCGAACCGAGGTACTCAGCTCGTGCAGACGAAAAACTTTCAGCCCAACGAGTGTTGGAGGCTGCTCTGTCAAGTCTACATCGAACTACATAGTCACCTCGCTTTCCCCTCCAAGATAGCGGATCACCGGTGTGCTGGAAGTCGAAAAAATCTCCCTCCGCGAAAATGGTTCTCAGATCGGCATAAGAACCCTCAGGCCTTTCTGTTCCTCCATCTTTCTCATCCCTGTAGAGTGTATCATTTAAATCTCCTGTTAGGAACCAAGCTTCATCTCGAGCTGCTGCTACTTGGAGAATACGATCCTACAATAATTTCCTCTGTTTCTTATCAGTATTTCCATTGACAAAAGAAGAATATAAATTTTCCCTTCAAACTCAATAACAGTGTTGATTACATTTGGATTAGAATCCAGTACTCGAAGGTTTACATCTTGTTTCCAGAGCAGACACAGTCCTCCCGCTCCATGGCCAGTTGGTGGGACAAAATGGTTACACTCGTAACGAAGATGCTCCAGCATATAAACTTGCATCAGTCGCATCCCACTATTTGAATACGAACCCATCAATAATACGAATAGCAGATCATACAAAAAAATCAGCAAAAAGAAATTATAAATTTAAATAACACAAATGTCAAATAATCTGCACGTAACGCAGACATAGAGATGGAAATTATGCTCTTCCGTCCCATCCCATCCCCCATCCCATCCCGTACCGCAGCGGGCTCGCCGTCTAGCGGGTCACGGTAGGCCTGTCCCACACGGACTGCGTTCTTCTGAATGGCTACCCAATCCCGCACCGCATAACTTATAGGCTTTTGCGGGACGCCTCTTTGAACTTCCTTCATGAATGTTAAAGTAGAAGAGTTGTGTAAGGGAGTTGAAGAAAGCTCAACAACATCAATCGCAACAACATCCAATGTCATCCCTCGTTGGTTTAATGGTTTTGAAGTAAGTGAAAACCATTTGGACAGTGAAATTCAATTCTTTCAAGTATACTTTTTGTTTGATTCTTTGTAAATCAACTTCTCTGCATAGCAGCAATAACTTAATATTAATGGTTTCTTCTTCTTATCCTCCTTCAAACTGTTAAACTTAGAGTATAAAGACAATATTCTACAGTAACTCAAACTCTCAATTCGAGCCGTTTAAAGAACAAGCAGTAGCTCTTTAACAACATCACTGTAACTAATTCTTTTTTTAAAAAAAAACACCACTTGACAATACTGAAAACAAAACCCATCAACTTAAACAAGAAAATCCTACATAGTAATAAATAATTTATAGTACTGAAAACAAAACCAAGCAGAAATGGAGACTTATGGTTGCGGGTTTTCAAAATCATGCGGGTTAACCCGTCCTGCATTTGGTCCATCCCGTTTTGAGTCCGTCCTGCATTCAGCCCATCCCATTTTGAAGCCGTCCCGCGAGGCCCACAATTTTGCGGACTTATCAAATGGAAGCCCAATACCGCTCTGCAGCAAGCCTTTACAGGCCATGCCCGCCGTCCAGGTCCTTGATTGCCATCCCTACGCGGAGATGCCACTGATTTTATTAAAATGTGTACTACTAAAACACAAGCCTTTTTTTTTAGACTCCCATGATTTTTAGTTGTAAATATAGCAATATCATTACCTAAAAATTTAATTAAAAAATATATAGACATTATTTGTAAATTACCAATCAAATATTTCCTATTATCATCACTTAATAAATGCTATAACAATAATGTCCTATTTATTAGGTGCTTTTAATTATGAATAACCATTCGACCTTATTAAACTTCATTTAGCATACTATACACATTTTATTATATATATATAGGAACTAGCACATCTATCTATCTATTTATATAAAGTTCACCATGTTCTCTCCTGGTGATGCCATGTTAGATTACAACTCAGAAAGTTGAAGCCCACACATGCGACACGTGTCAAGAAAGATAAAGCGCACTGTATCAATAACTTGATGCAACTTGGGCTTTGCTATCATGTTGAGTGATCTGGTGAATTGTCCAGACCGAAAGAGAAAGAGGGCGAAATCTCTCTAACCCTAAGACGGTTTCGGAGAAAACAGATCGACTTTCCCTTCGAGTGGCCGGAGACGATGACGTTTGAGCTCCATCTCATGTCTGAAACTGTCCATTTATGGCTTCGTCTTCAATCGAATTAATTCCCAATTCCCTCATCCGCGATTTATCTTTGAAGCGCTGATTATATCTCAGAGACGGTGTGTGTTCAATATAAATATGTGAGATTCTACCCCTTGAACTCATCCTCTCTTTGTAGTTCTTATATTTCCACTCATAGATTTCACTATGGTTAATTCCAGGGTTTTTTTTTCTCTGATTTGAAGCCCGGTTAGTGTTCGTCTGCCGTCTAGGCTCGGCTCCTGCGGCTCATGCTTACACCGTTCGGACTTACAAGCTACAAGCCTAAACTACTTAAGCATCACCTTTAGATATGTCGGCTTCGTATGTTCTTTTCGCTAACATGAAAACGAGACGTTACTCAAACTCAACACAGCTGAGGTGCGTCTTTAACACTCCTCTCAATGAGCAAGTATCTACTTTTTTTAATCCTTCACCTGTTTAACCTACATGTGTTTTGGGTTAGACTTATTTGTTCTTGATTATCCATTCCTAAGAGCTTTTGAACGGGTTGTTATTCAGGGCATCATTGAATGGTACTGGTCTAGAAGCAATGTTGTTCTTGGATGCTTTGAAATTTCAGATCTATTGGTGTTTGATTTTAACAGGGAAATTTAAAAAAAAATGTAGAAATTCAGATCGCATATAACATATACCCTGATTTTGATCAGTTGAGTGTTCCTATCTTTAAAAATGGATTTTTTCTTTTAAGATTGATAAGTGGAAGCTTGATCAAGAAAGCATGGCTTTTTTTCTGTCATGAAAATTGGTTTATCAATTCAACATAAAATTTCAAGCTTGATCGCTGTCACTAAAAATTCTTTAGAGTCTTCACCATCAATAATTTTATGCTTTTGCTTAAAGGGTTTGACTCTATTTCTTATATTTTGTCTCTGCTTTCGAGTTATCTAGGCAATGTTTCCTAAGTACTATTGAGCATCCATTATTATTATGATCTGAAATCAGGATCTTTCATTCTTTCATGACTGATGATACACTGTGTTCTGTAAACACAAAGAGTTAGAGAATTATCGAGCCACCCACATTTTCTGAGACACTCTGCTCCAATCTCGAAGAAGAAGAAAAACAACAACAAAAGAAGATGAAAAGGGTAAAACTAAGAAGAGGAAACACGAGTCTGATTGGAAAAGAGTTCAATCTCAAAATCGTGAAAGGCTTTTTGTGAAAGTTCCACAGTGGCAAATCAACAGCTTTATTACTCTTAGTTCGAGGCTGGTTGATGGAGAACTGGGAATGTGAAGAAAGATGCAGAGCTGATGGGAGTTGGTCCTCTATTGGTTGATGGAAAAGTAGGGAGTAAGGAGGAGTACTTGCTGATTTGTTCTTCACAATATTGGTATCTGTAATTATTTTTAGAGATGTTTTTGGAGCCATTGTCTAAAGATCGTTTTGTCTGTTTTGGTTGGAGTTGATTTGTTACAACAGTGAACAGTGGGTGGTTTTCTTATACAGAGCGATGGTGTTTTAAGCTTTGAGGAATGTTTAACTGATTTACATAAATAAATTAGTTTTTCATCGAAGAACATACATAGTGGGCCACAAAATTGATTTTAGAATAAATGTTTGACAAAAAATAAAAACAACTCACATCTATATACAAATAATTATCAAATAATAAAACTAATTTTATAATAATTCAAAGTATGAAGAAAAATATATATTCCAAAAACACATATTAGAGTGATTTACATGACTTGCATCTATGCATTCTAAGATTATTCCAAATCAAAATTCATCTCTGTTATATTATTCATGCATATAATAGAACAAGTTTATGAAGTAGTTTCTTCTTCGGTTAAAAAAGGGAATTTGCGCTAGATAGCAAAAATATACAAGTAAATTAGCTAAAAGGTAAAGGCATTGTGTATATTGAAGTAATACCGAAAGTGTCCCTCTTACTATAAGAAAAGTAAACCGAACTACCTGTTACACGCACAGAGAGAAATAATATTAATGCAAAGAATCTGTTGTCATTGTTGCACAGGGAGAGAGAGAGTGATAATAATGCAAAGAATCGAGAATGTTCAAATAATTATGTCTTTCATGCAAAATCCCAAAGAGGTTTGATGCAATTCATTTCTCAATATATCGTCTCTTTCTAATAGTAAATTACATTTCCTAGTTCGGTGTGCAAAAGGTTGCAAACCTCTCTTTCTGCCATTTCATATTTGCGATTCTGATTATACTTCTTTTTCCGCCATTTCATATTTGTTTCTTCATCCTTCATCTTTGCGATTCTGATTGTAATCTCTATGTTGTATATCTGTAGAAGCTAAAGACGGAGACGAAGTAAGGAAGATGCATGATTGCCATGTCTTCCACAAGCAGTGACTAGAGGGATGGTTTAATTATTGTTCACTTGATTTTGTATTTTCTTGTCGTTGCTTCAGTGTATTGGTATTATCACCGAGGTAAGAGCGATGTTGTCTACCTTAAGCTTTTTATTAAGGTAATACTATGGGTATCTATTACATCATTGTGTTTGTTCCATTAGTTGAATCTCCATGACTTGTTGTCTGAATAGTATGCCACAATGAATTAAGTTGGCAAATATACAAATCATACGGAGAACTGACATTAAGTTCGATGTTGTGATCTTTAGGAGACTTTTCATGACCAAAATCAACAAAGCCCCTCTTATGTGCTGGTTTGTATTTTATCTGTTTATCAGTTAATATATCCGTTTGTTCCCTAAACATAAAGTTATTTTTGTTGCTATCCAGTTGCTCAATGTGCAAGAAATTGTTTCTCGTTATTAGATTGTGTAAGGTATTTTTCAGTTATGATCTACTAAATAATTCCCCATATATGCTTCTTCTGTTTGTGCTGCAGTTAGGTAAATGAGTCACTGAAAAAAAATTCTTACTGTTTGTATGGGGTAAGAATGCTTGAGTTAAAAAGTGGAGCACGTAGACTGAGACATCGTAGACCTCAGGTGATTTAATAGGCATAAAAATATTGAGTTTCCTCTTCAATCTACAACAAGTAGAAGAGGTGGTGGTGGTGGTAGAGGAAGGGGAAACGCTGATCCTCCTAGACCCACTGGTGTAGCAAGTTATTGAATAAGTTTTCCGTTTATTGGATAAGTTATCCAGATATCCATTTAACATATGATGCAATGTAGAATTATGTTATTTGAGTTACGTACTGTTTGTATGGGGTAAGAATGCTTGAGTTACAAAGTGGAGCACGTAGACTGAGAGATCATAGACCTCAGGTGATTTAATAGGTATAAAAATATTGAGTTTCCTCTTCAGTCTACAACAAGTAGAAGAGGTGGTGGTGGTAGCGGAAGGGGAAACGCTGGTCCTCCTAGACCAACTGTTGCAGCAAGTTATTGAATAAGTTTTCCGTTTATTGGATAATTTATCCAGATATCCATTTAACATATGATGCAATGTAGAATTATGTTATTTGAGTTATGTACTGTATAATTATAGTATTCATTGATTTAAGTGTCTAAATCTAAAAATGACATGTAAGCTAATGTAATCATTCTTAGTTCTTTTATAAAGATTGTTATAATACGAGAAAGCATTTGTTTAAACATATACACTTACCAGCTCGCAGCAATATATAATTTTAGTTGAAGCCCATTATTAATTTAGTTAATCGGATATACAATATTTGTTGGTTATTTGGGTTGTAACCCGAATAGTTGTGATTTATATACTTGGATAATGATTGAATCGCGCACGAGGTCACTTTCCTTAGAGAGTATTTCGATCATATTCCAAACATTGGGTTACACGAAATCCCTTTGTAAGATAAGACAATCAAAGTCTCACTCTTGTTCTAGGTTAGGATACAAGAGAAACAAATAAAGCTTTAGTGCTTATATGTGTTTCTTCAAAGATCTTTAGTAATCTTTGAACAATGAATCTTTCATCTCTCTCTCTTACTAACTACTTTCTACTATTAGTTTATACTCTTGGTTTCTGATTTTTTCTATCTATATTTGCCAATGCCTACACCTCCTTATATAGAGAGTGAAAAGTTGCAACCAAGAGTTGCAATGGTTAAACCAAAGGTTGCAATGGTTAAACCAAAAGTTGCAATGGTTCATGAAGAGTTGCAATGGTTAATAACCAAAGATTGCAATTAATTAATATGGTTATTACTAAAGGTTGCAATCACCAATAGTTGCAATGTTTCATTTCTATAGTTGCAATTGTTCATACAAACAATTGCAATGGTTCACATGAAGCATTACATCTATTCACTTAAATATATAACATTTCTCCCCATTTAAGTGTAATCATAGATTCATTAAATAAATAATACATATATCAAACTCATGCATAAATGAAAATGTTACTAAGAATTGAATTTTCATTTTAGTGTATTACACATTCCAAATGTCCGAGAATCAGGATGTCATACGGATTGAATCGTTCAACCCATTTTGGGCACATGAAGATAATACACACATGTGTTTCCACACTACTCTAAATGTTTATACTTGACACTATTATAAGTCATGTGTACCTATCCATTCTTGAGCGCGTACAAAGCCAAGTCTCAGCTTATTGAAGCGGCATCACTTCATACTCATATAGGTAAATACTTTCACTCATGCACCTGCAAATGCACTTTTTCAAAGCATTTATTAAGAATAATATTTCAACATATTCCATTCTTGCAGGTCCAAGCACATATCTTGGGATGCTATTAAAATAATGTGCTTCAATCTTTAAGTGTAGGCTTTCCACATTGAATTCAGCCTCTAACGTCGTATTAGAGGGGAATTGGGTATCCCACCATTAAATATTTAAAATGGACTTTAAACCCATCCATTTAACCGAATTAATCACTAAGTCCCTAGCTAATCCTTTCGTCAAATGATCAGCTAAATTTTGTTGAGACCGAACAAACTCTATAGTAATCACCCCATGAGTGATCAGCTCACGTACTGCGCTATGTCTAACGCCCAGGTGTCTAGACTTACCATTATACACTTGGCTATAGGCCTTAGCCAAGGTAGCTTGACTATCACAATGGATATAAATTGGTGATACTGGTTTCGGCCACAATGGAATTTCGTACACTAAATTTCTTAGCCATTCTGCCTCTTTACCATCAGATGCTAACGCTACGAATTCTGACTCCATAGTCGATCTTGTAATGCAAGTTTGCTTTTTGGAAGCCCCTGAAATGGCACCTCCCCCAAGCAAAAACACCCAACCACTTGCAGAAGAATGATCTTCTATGTTGGTAATCCAACTTGCATCTGAATATCCTTCTAGCACTGAAGGAAATCCGACATATGTCAAACCATAATTAATGGTTCCTTTCAAATACTTGAGCACCCTTTTTAAGGCTTGCCAATGTTGAGTACTAGGATTACTAGTGTATCTACTCAACATTCCTACAGCGTAAGCTATATCTGGCCTAGTGTTCGTCATGGCATACATTAAGCAGCCAATCACTTGTGAATATTCGAGTTGTGATACTGCTTGTCCTATATTAGGCATAAGCTTTACACTCAGATCCATGGGAGTGCTCATTGGAGAACAATTCTCACAATTGAACTTCTTAAGAACTTTCTCAATGTAATGAGATTGTGTCAAAGATAGTCCTTCGTTTTCACGTTTAATTCTAATTCCAAGAATTACATCTGCCTCCCCCATGTCTTTCATTGCAAAATTTGATGACAAAAATGTTTTTGTAAGCTCTACTTGTCTAAGGTCAGTACCAAAGATCAACATGTCATCAACATACAAGCAAATGATTACTCCGCTTCCAGATTAATCAAATTTGCTATATAAACATTTATCCGCTTGGTTTAACTTGAACCCATTTGATAAAACAACCTCATCAAATCTTTGATGCCACTGCTTAGGTTCTTGCTTTAGCCCATACAATGATTTGATCAACTTACACACCTTATGCTCATTACCAGACATAATAAAACCTTCAGGTTGCTTCATATACACTTCTTCTTCCAAAATACCATTTAAGAACGATGTCTTAACATCCATTTGGTGAATCACAAGGTTCTTAATTGCTGCCAAAGCAATTAATAATCTTATAGAAGAGATCCTAGCAACTAGAGCATATGTATCGAATAATCAATACCTTCTTTTTGTTTAAAGCCTTGAATAACCAATCGTGCTTTAAACTTGTCGATTGTTCCATCAACTTTCATCTTCCTTTTGAAGATCCATTTGCAGCCTAAAGGCTTGCAACCAGGTGGGAGATCCGACAAGATCCAAATATTATTTCCCATGATAGAGTCCATCTCATCATTTATTGCTTCTTTCCAAAAGGCAACATCCTGAGAATTCATAGCTTCGCTATAAGTTCTTGGATCATTATCAATATGATAACAATATGAGTGTTGGAAACCAACCTAATCTCTTGATCCTTCAACTAAATATATTTGAAAATCAGGACCATATGATTTTTCAATCCTTCCTCGCTTGCTCCTACGGAGCATAGGTGACACATCAGGAGGCACAAAAGTTTTGTCTCCATCTCTTGATTCAATTACAGTGTGAACTGCGATTGAATCATTAGGTTCTATTACATAAAACCTATAATCTTTGGAATGCTCTGCATATCCAATAAAAGTGCAATCAATACTTTTTTCTCCCAAAGTTTTAATTTTGGGTTGGGATAGTCTTACAACAGCCCTACATTCCCAAACTCGAAGATAATTCAAGCTTGGTTTTCTCTTATACCAAAGTTCATAAGGGTAATTTTGTTCCTTTTGTTAAGAACTCTATTTAATAAATAGCAAGCCGTTAACATGGCTTCACCCCAAAATCTGTCACTTAATCCCGAGTAGGATAACATGGAATTAACCATTTCTTTTAGGATTCTATTTTTCCTTTCTGGTACACCATTTTAATGTGGTGTATACGGAGCTGTAGTTTCATGTATAATTCCTAGAGACTGGAAATATACAGGATCATAATACTCTCCACCTCTATCGGTGCGTAATTTCTTAATCAAACCACTTTGTTCCAATTCAACTTCGGTTTTATAAATCTTAAATTTTCTAGGGACTCATCTTTAGCATGTAATAAATATAGATAACATAAACGAGAATAGTCTTCTATGAAAGTGACAAAATACTTCTTGTTTCCTAAAGATGGTGTAGCATGCAAATCACATAGATCACTATGTATAAGTCCTAGCACTATGGAATTTCTTTCAATACTTTTAAATGGTTTCCTAATTATTTTGTTAACATGCAAGTACTACATTTGTTTCTAAATTTATGTCAAAAGTTGGAATTAACTCTTCTTTAGACATATTAATCATACGATTATAATGTACATGGCCTAATCTAGCATGCCACAAAGAACTATCATTTTTTCTAGAACTTGTCATATAAACAGAATTGACAACTTTATTAATATTAAGCATAAACATTTCATTACAATAATATCCAAATCCAACAAATACACACCACACTTTGATAAGATATACTTATCGGATTTATACACTTGTTTAAAACCACATTTATTTAAAACACTACCAGAGACTAAGTTTTTCCTAATTTCGGATACATGAAGTACATCCTTGAGATCAAGGGTTTTTCCAGAACTAAACTCTAACACCACTTTTCCACGACCTAGGATAGGGGCAGTTGGCTCGTTTCCCATATGAAGTAGAGATCCATCTTGAACATGCTCATATGTATTGAACCATTCACGATCCCTGCAAACATGTGTTGTTGCACCTGAGTCAATCCACCACGCCACTTCATCATCCTGCACATAAAATGCCTCATTAATCTTTGATACATAATTCTCTTTAAAATATGGTTTAAAGTCAGAGATTTGACCTTGATGAGTGGATGGACCTTGGTCCTTAGACCCTTGTCCCAAACGGTTTTGTCCCGTTTTATTCTATCCTTCTTTGCTCGGCAATCACGACTTAAGTGACCCGGCTTGTTACAATTCCAACAAATGCTTTTAAACCTTTTGTTAGATCCATTGTTAGTGTTGTTATTAGATGATCGTTTCCTCTTATTCTTAGAACTCACACCCTCCTCCATCATATTGATGGTAGAAGTACCAGCCTCATTATTTTTGGGTTTTTCTCCCTCTTGCGCCCTTAGAGATTCCTCTATGCGCAAATGGCTGCCAAGTTGTACAAGAGACAACTCTTCTTTTTTATGTTTTAACATGTGTTTAAAATCTTTCCATGAAGGTGGTATTTTATCGATGATACTCGATACTGAGATGGATTCATCCATCTTCATGTTGTGTTGCAAAAATTGACATAATATACGAAGCAATTCATTGAATTGCTCCATAACTGGCCTAGAATCAGACATCTTGTAATTATTAAAATTACTAACAAGGAACTTCTTACTAGAAGCATCCTCAGCCATGTACTTTGATTCTAACGCATCCCACAACTCTTTTGCGGATTCGGCATTCTGATAAACATCAAAGAGAGGATCTGACATACCGTTGAGAATATGACCACGGCATATGTAATCGTTGTTTTCCCATTTAAGTTGCTTCCTTGTCTCATCCTGAGACTCATTCTCAGCATCCTTCGGTACAGTAGGCATAGGCATGCTTAAAACATATACTACATTTAGATTTGTGAGGAGAAAGTGCATCTTCTTTTGTCATCTCCGGAAATATACTCCCTCAAACTTATCTAACTTTCCAAACTTAGATGTCATCTCTCGCACTGATACACCAGCCATAATTCACAGGAAAATAATCTTTAAGATTGTTGGTTATTTGGGTTGTAACCCGAATAGTTGTGAATTATATACTTGGATAATGATTGAATCGCGCACGAGGTCACTTTCCTTAAAGAGTATTTCGACCCTATTCCAAACCTTGGGTTACACGAAATCCCTTTGTAGGATAAGACAATCAAAGTCTCACTTTTTTTCTAGGTTAAGATACAAGAGAAACAAATAAAGCTTGAGTGCTTATATGTGTTTCTTCAAAGATCTTTAGTAATCTTTGAACAATGAATCTTTCTATCTCTCTCTCTTACTAACTATTTTCTACTATTAGTTTATACTCTTGGTTTCTGTTTTTTTTATATCTATATTTGCCAATGCCTACACCTCCTTATATAGAGAGTGAAGAGTTGCAACCAAGAGTTGCAATGGTTAAACCAAAGGTTGCAATGGTTAAACCAAAAGTTG
This sequence comes from Hirschfeldia incana, assembly GCA_026261945.1. Lineage (NCBI taxonomy): Eukaryota > Viridiplantae > Streptophyta > Magnoliopsida > Brassicales > Brassicaceae > Hirschfeldia > Hirschfeldia incana. Next base: position 1,077,009 of record JABCMI010000056.1, read on the forward strand.
CAATGGTTCATGAAGAGTTACAATGGTTAGTAAAGAGTTGCGATGGTTAACCACCAAAGGTTGCAATTAATTAATATGGTTATTACAAAAGGTTGCAATCACCAATAGTTGCAATGTTTCATTTCTATAGTTGCAACTGTTCATACAAACAATTGCAATGGTTCACATGAAACATTACATCTATTCACTTAAATATATAACAATTTTTATTTATCAGATAGGTGAGAGCCAAAGCTTAGTTGCCTAAATAACCCACCATTGAACGAGTTCTATTGACATAAGTTTTCGATGGAAAGATAGAATTACAGTTAACGAAAGCGGTTTTGACAACATCGGAAAGTATAAATCGAAATATCCGAAACTGAACATGAATCTATGTTACTATGGGGTGGACGATTCCCTACCAACGATTTCAATAAATATCTAACTTTAAAAAATATTTCCTCAAACCCCCAGTAAAATATCGGTAAACATTCATCTCTTCAATTATTATAACTATATCTGGTTTCAAAATCTAATTCATCAATCTTCAAAATGAAACAGGTTTCAGTTTCTACTTTACGCTTCTTTGTCGCTACGAATAATAATATTTTACTATCAATTTCGCCGGTTGCAGGTAATACGAATGTGTCATTTGGAGGATATAATTGACAAACCATGACAAAAATTCCTTGGTTCCGCAAATAATTAAAAAGAATGGATAAATCTGCAAATACCAGCAAGAATTTGTATATTCACCTAGATAGGCCTTAAAAAAAGTAACTTCTTTCTAGATTATTGCGTAATCAATTTTTTTCTAGAACTAATACGATATCAAAAACAATAGTCTGAAATATATATATATATATATATATATATATATTAGTGTTTCACAACTAATAAAGCTGGATCATTTATTTTCGCGATGGCATATTATCAATAAAAGTTGTCTAAAATTTAACACTATAATTTTAAAAGTTTAATAAGTATCCCATATTTTCATCATCTTATTGTTTTAAATCAAATTTATTGGTAAATTATTTAATAATTCCAGAATTTGTTTCTGATTTAAATTTTATTTTAGGTCTAACAAAACATTTGACATCAATCTAAAATAATATTTTAACACGTAAATGATAATATAATATCAAATACATAAATTTTAAAAAAAAAAAATCATAAGAAAAAAAAGATAATTTAAGATTTTTGAATTAAATATTATTTTACTTATTATCGAAACTATCATAATTATAGTAGAATAATTAAGATAATCATAATCTATAATAAGAATAACAAAATATACACAATAAAAATTAATATCACCTTAAATGTTAAGTAAGCTGGACATTTTGAAATACTTTTTTAAATGATAATATTTATATATTTTTTGGTTACTAACCCGTGGAGAGAGAGAGAGAGAGAGAGAGAGAGAGAGAGAGAGAGAGAGAGAGAGAGAGAGAGAGAGAGAGAGAGAGAGAGAGAGAGAGAGAGAGAGAGAGAGAGAGAGAGAGAGAGAGAGAGAGAGAGAGAGAGAGAGAGAGAGAGAGAGAGAGAGAGAGAGAGAGAGAGAGAGAGAGAGAGAGAGATAGAGAGAGAGATAGAGAGAGAGTAAAATTATGCTAATAGTAAAAATTAGTTGTTTAGTTAATTTTAAATTAAGAATATAGTATATCTCATGCATATATCTTGCGAATGTAAAACACAAACCACAAATCATATAAAAATTAATAATTTAGATCACTACTAAAGTATTTCCCATCCGTAGGACGGGTCGACTCTAAAACACAACTCATGGGGATGCGTAAGGAGGGAGTTTGTTCTTCATGCGGAAGTGGAGGCACTACGGTGGACGATGGAGAGCATGATTCTACATTCCTCGTGTCAGAACTTTGGAACAGATTCCAAGGATCTAATAGCGATGATAAAGGAACCTCAAGTTTGGCCAAGTTTCACAACTGAATTGTAGGCGATAAAGACGCTCCAGCTATGCTTTCCGGAGTTCAAGATTTATCACATCCCTAGAACTTAAAATGGAATATCTGATTCTTTAGCTAAGTCTGCTAGATCATTTCATAGGAATATATGCTACATTGGTTGTTCTATTCCGGTCTGGTTACCCAGACCACCTCAGGTTCTTTGAGTAATAGAATAGCCGTTCGATGTCAAAAAAAATACAAACAATAAATGATCCTACATACTATTGTCTTCATTCGGAAAACCAATCGAATCATGCATGTTAAAATGTTTTACTGAACAGTATTATATTTTTTTAAATATATTTTTTCTTCTTTTTTTTGGATAACAATGCTCTCTACTAAGAAACCGGTTCCGAAAGCCAAGCCGGAGGTGTGAAGTTAACATATAACAAAGCTGAAGGAGAAATCCTCGTACCACGTGCAAGCTTGTCCGCCATTGTATTTTGCGCTCTTGGAATATGTCATATTTTGAAATTAGGGAAGAAAATCTCACTGCGGCAAAACTCCTTCATGTATGTAGCAAAAACTGGTCATTCTTCAGATGAGGATATCATTTTCACCAATTGAAAACAATCCGTCGCAAACACCACTTCTGAGAACTGCAAGGTCTTCATGAATTATATTGACCATATTCGTGCTTCACATTCCGCATGCAAAGGTGATAGGCTTCTTCTTAAATTCATCACCCCCATCATGACATCTTCTGAATTCTTTGCTCGACAGAACCAACCTTGACCCGTAAAAATATCTCGCTCCATGCTCCATCAACAAAACAAACTCGAGTATCCTCTAGAGACTGCCAGTCTGTAATGGTGGGAACATGCTCATGATTTTTCTGCACCAATAATTGTGCCTCCCTCCAGAGGGTTCCTTTTATCTATGCTTTACGCAACATCTCTTGGGGATTTTCATTCCTCTTTCGATAAACTTTTTCATTCCTATTTTTCCATTTATACCACATAATCCAAGGAAAAAGATCAGTTTTGAATTCCTTCGGGACCCTCCAGGAACAAAAAATCGAGGCAAGTGTAAATCGATGAAGTTGGGAATATCCGTGGGGAAGGAATTCCTTATAAAGTTCATGTTTGTAATGCTGAGAGACATTCAAAGAGTACGTGATGTATAGTTTCCTCCTCCATACCGCATAAGCTACACCATAGATCACAATCTATTCCTCTTGTCCTAAATACTTTAGATACTGGTAAGATACAAGATAATACTTGCAAATGAAATGCCTTAATTTCGGCGAACACTTAATTTTTCATGCAAAAGCTAATAGTGGATTAACATTTGGGCCATAGACCTGTAATTTTGATCCCTTATCTGGATATGTTGATTCTGTTTGGAAACCTGATTTAACTATATATTTCTCAGATTTCGTAAACATCCATCCACCAGAATCTGCCCTCTGCGTCCCACTTACCGCCATACCACAAATGATTTTGACATCATCAGGATAAAAAAGTTCGTGGAGTGTGTCCACTTTCGAGAAATGATCAATCGGATCAATAAGATCCTCCACTTTGAGAGATTGATCTAAAATTTGTAACTGAGTATTTGGTATTGCTGACCTCGGGCGAAGAACATGGATCCATGGATCATTCCAAACTTTTAAATATTCACAAAACTTAATGATATACTATATATTTATTTTACTCATATACCCGAACTTTCTATAATGTTACCACCATGAAATGTTTCATATATATATATATATATACATATATAGCTATATGTATAACAGAATAAATTATGTTCAAATACAATAACCCCTTAAATAATAAAACTTTACAACCTTATAACATATCTCTACAACCTGTAAATTTCAATATATAGTATATAGTATTAAAATTTAATATCTTTAACAAATAATTTTGCCTCAGTTATAAATATTTTTTAATAACAGTAATTTATTATCTTTTGCAAAATATGTTTTGTCATTTGCTTACAAATATTCTTAAGAAATATTATTTTTAAAAGATATTAGATCCACAATATATATAAACTTCCATATTTTTCTACACAAAAGGAATATCAGACCTTCTATTTTTTTGGTAATATATTACTAAATTTTGTGATAGTATTCCAGACTAAACACAATTTCTTTTTATTCAAAATATGTTAAAACCATATTCATCTTAATTTATTTCTAATATGCAAAATAAAATTATGGAGAAATTATTTTAAATAATTTTATATTGTAGTCATATTAGTTACTTAATTTCATATATATGAATTCAGATATGTTTAGATTACAAAAATTACTCAGAATTAATATCAAAATTTTGTTATTGAATCCAATTATTTGAATACAAAATAAATATTTTATATAGCTATATGTTATGTTTATTTAAATTATAGTATTTAAAACAAATTAATTGCAGATTCAGTTAAGTTGCTTTGACAAGAACTATTCTAAGGTAGATATGAATGTAAATATGTTCGAATTTCCGGTATTTAATTCAGTGTTGCATTTTTTGTTTACTACATAACAGTTTTGAGAGGTTTAGGATAATTTCCCTAGGAGTAACAATATTCATGATAATTTCCCTGCTATGGAGATTTTACATTGAGGTACAGTTGTTTCTTGGGAATTTTTTACTAATTTCATATATATAACCAATATTATTTTGAGTAAATAGGTCGTATTTATGAAAATACGCGTGTTGTAGAAACTCTATATTTCCAATGATCTGAAGCTTCCTTGGTGGTCATAAACCTTCAAACAGATCCATAACATCTAGATTATTATTTTTTTAATAAATGATATTGTCCGGCGGCCGAAACCCCAGTCTATTATGTGGATCCCGGTGATGCTTATATTTTTTAATCTTCTGGTGGTCAACAAGAATCAAACTGCGGGTTAACGTATTGAGTTTTCTTAAGTACCACTAGACGAAGTCTGTAAGTTAATAGATGATTATTGTTACTAATCTTTATTCATTATTTAACATTAAATTTGGAAATATGTATACCAATATCCATAACTTCTAGATGATTATTTTTGCTAATCTTTATTCTCAGCAAGTGTTATCCGAAAAATGTACTCAAAAATAAACGAAAACAATTAAGAAATCATAAATTCTTGAGGCTTCAGAAATCGAACTGAACAAAAAAGTCACTAAACAAAACAATGAAACAAAAATTTAATAAGTGTTCACAATATCTCAACAGTTGTTACATATCAAAAACAGAAAAACTGAAACCAAATCGGAATCAAATCAAGAATCAAACTATCCAAAATACAGTTTATATACCTAAAATTATAAGTTATATATAGTTTTAAATTATCAATATTTAAAAAATACTACTTATAAACTGAACTACCCAAGAAACTGGTCACAGATTAAGTTCTAATTAAGACTTAAATTCCTTGTTCTAATCACATGGTACTTACATGATCAATAAATAAAACTAAAGAGTTTTCAGAAAATTAACGCACCACCTATTGCATAGAATGAGGTTCACATGCCGACTGAGTAGGCATGAGAAATCTATTAGCTGTAAAATGGTCGAATTGTTACAATTTTTGAAGCGCTGAGGATTTTCCTGAATGACTATAATTAGGTTAGCCAGGAAACTTGATCTTCGATTAGGTTAAGGAAATTAACCATCTTTAAAACCATCATCGTCTATAGGTTAAAATATGTTCTTTGTTTCTCTAAGAACATCTCTATTGTTTCTCTTAGAACATCTCTAGTGGTTGACTTCATTTTTATTTTCCAAAAGTTTATTTTCTTCAAAATGAAGCAAAATATGAAGTAACATTCACTCCAATGGTTTGCTTTATTTCTTTCGTGTAAAAAAATTTTTTAAGTATATTTCATTTCTACATTATCATTAATTACTAATTAAAAACTTTATACTTTTTCATATTTACTTATTTTACCAAAATAGTTTATTTTAACAATAATCCAGCACTATTATTATTTCATATAAATTAAGCATTATCATATAGTAAATTTATTACATAAAAATAAACAGATACAAAACATCATAATTTGTTTAAAAAACTGTATATATATATATATATATATATATATATATATACATTTTTTTCAACAACTGATTAACAATATTGTTAAGAAGTAAGAAATGAGCTTATTTATTTTTGATTTATGTCGAGTTAAATAGTTCTTAAATACAAATATGCATATGCCCTTTGATATAAATATATGATTAGATAAAAATCATAGTCAAAATTGTGAATTTAATTAGATATTATTAACTTATATAATTTAATTTGGAGAAATATAAGAATAAATACAAGTTAAGGTATGCATAATAAATTTTCAAATTTGAAGCAATACTGTTTATTGTTTCATTTGGAAATAAAAAGATAAAATGGAATTGGAACAAAACTTACTTTAAAATGAATTAAAAAATGAAAAATAAAAAATAAAATGGGGTTGGAGATGTTTTTTTTAACTCATCAACAACTTCATATTAACCAACATGAAGTACATGATTACACCACAAGAATTTAACCACATTTACAGACAAAGAATTCTAGTATCACTTAGCATCACTAGATTGGATCCTAAGCTACCCAAAAACAGACTTTGCTGTAATTCCAACTCATGAGAACAAACTCTTCCTAAGACCCAGAAAGAGTTGTCTCTTAACCACCTACTTTGACCACATTGAGCTGAATCAAAAAGACCTAAGATACTTAAACTAGTTACAATTACTGATCAAAGCTCAAGCCTTTGTCTCTACAAATACGAATGCAGCACACAGACAAAAGCATCAACCCCAGACGGTGGAATACGTAACTAGCTTCAGCTCCATCAAACCCCATGCTTCGCTCTTATAGCCTTTTTATTGGACCTTGTGAGACGAGAGCATTGTAGACGCTAGGTCATAATCACAGATCAAGATATCATAATAAGCACTTGGTATTAGTCTCCTATTGATCTGAAAGAAACACTAGACCAACACCTCAACACCTGACGGTGCGTCTCTTGACTAAACCCAACACCACTGGCCCCAAATGCTCCGCTCCTAAGCCGAAAACTGGACAGACCATCTGGAATGAAAGAGCGGACCTTGATAGCAGTTACAAGTCCAGAACACGAAGTCTTAGCTTCATGAAGTGTGGGGTTCATACCACCGGACACACCGGTGCTGGGAAGTACACAACTCCGCCACGCTTTTCCACCAAAGACTTCGCCTCCGATTGACAAGTCCGTTGATGAAGGTCCTCGTCGCACATTGCCTCCGGAAACCAGAGGTCAAGCCTCACTTCACAGACAGTTTACCTCACTCCTTGATATACCATGATTTTGACCCACTTTTACCTATGGTATATAAGCGGTTTTACATATATTTACTATGAAATAAGGTCTATTTAGAGTATTTACAGTTTCAGGTACGAATTGAAGAAATATAGTGTTTTTGGTGTCTTTTGGAGCCTTTAAGTGCAGAATCGCGCAGACGCGTCAGATGTTTAGATATGGATGGAGACTTTCCCACGGTGCGATTGAGCTGATATTTGGACACAAGATAGATCATTGAATTAGCTTTCCAATGCCACCAGTTTGAGGTCAATCCGACGGTTAGATCAGAAGTTATGCCCGTTTTACTGAAGAGTGGTCAGTCTGCCTCGCGAGAGAAGGCTGTCGAGAAGACGAATGTATATCGATCGATAGGAGATCACTCATATCGATCGATATGAATGTCAGTACGTGGGATGGCTATGTTTCATGACCGCCAGAAGCCCTAATGCAACCCAAATTTCCATAATACCCTTAGACGACCAGAAACACTATTTATGTTATTCTAAGCCATTGTTGACGGCTACGCTTTCTAGACTTTCTCTTTGATTCATTGTTCTCTTAGGAGAGAAGGGAGGAACTCCTATCAGAGTCCTCCTGGAAATCCATTGGATTTGGTTTTATATTATTTATGCAATTTCTATTCTATTCATCTATGATATTTGTGACTATCTTCATGTCTGAATAGATCCACCTGTTGGATTTAGGGTTCAGATAGGTTGTGGGATTAGCCCCAACTATAGATTGCTAAGTTGTGATATTCATTATCATGATGAACCCTAATGCTTGATTCTAGAGTCATGAACTAGAACCTTGAACATGATGGAATTAATTCATTAATCATCATCTTGATATCATCTTGTATAAGCTAAGATCCTCTAGGGATAAGCGAGAGCCGGTCTATGATCTTGGTGGGCACATATTCAACTTGATCTGAGCTATATTGATCGATACTCCTATAGAGTAATCGATAGACGGCAAACATATCGATCGATACAAGCTGTCAAAACATCGATCGATATTGTTGGCATCAGATCAATAGACGAGTCTTATAGCGAGTGCTACTAGACAACTCTAAGAGTTGAAGCTCTTTAATATCATGCATGCAACTTGTTAAGGCACCTATAGCATTATAATCCTGATTACCTGAATAGAAACCCTAGATCTAACAACCATCATTCCATCAAACAACTCCTTGCCAAGCTGAACAATTATATTGTTCATCTTGTTTACTGTTTTGCTATATTTATTTACTGCATTAAACCTATTAGCCTAGCTTAATCATATAACTATTAGATCTATTAGGTTTCATAGCTCCCCGTGAATTCGATCCCTAAGTACTACAATTGAACCTCTTATTTGAGAGAGTAAATCACGCCTTAGGGTAATTTGAGTGATATCAAATTTGGAGCCGTTGCCGGGGAGCTTTGATCGCCATTAGATCTTGTTTAGTTAGATTTAGTCTAGGTTTTGTTACTTTTCGAAAAAACTCATAAAATTTTTTCTTCTTTTTCAGGTACATACATCTCAGTACTAGGAAGCAATGAAGAGAGGATTTTTAGGTCCTTCAAGGAAGGAGCCTGCTGGTTTATGCCCGATCCGTAAGTCTAAGAGGGATGTATCGTTCGACACCCTCCAAGCAGCATCGATCGACAGCGTACACCAGAATTCGATCGATAAAGCACACCATCAATCGATCGATAAGCTACAAGAAGCGGTGATCGATAGAGCCAACCAACCGAAGAAAAACACTGTTCACCTAACAATGTTCATCCGGCTACTATTCATCACACTGTTCATCCGGCTACTATTCACCCGAAATCGATCGATACTGTTCATCCAGAATCGATCGATACTGTTCATCGAGGTACTGTTCATCACGGTACTATTCACCGGAATACTATTCATCCAGGTATTGTTCATCTTGATACTATTCATCACGATAATTGTTATTATGTATCGGAAAAAACTGTTAATTCCAGATGGATCGATAATATTCATCCGACATCGATCGACACTGTTCATCACCCGTCGATCGATACTGTTCATCGGTGTACTGTTCATCGTACTGTTCACCCGATGTCGGTCGACACTATTCATCCCATATCGTTTGACACTGTTCATCACCCGTCGATCGATACTATTCATCCCGCATCGATCGATACTGTTCATCGAACTATTCATCAAGACAATGTTCATCGTACTGTTCATCGCGGCACTATTCATCATACTGTTCATCCGACGGCCAACACCACTTGTGTGGAGGCAGAGAAAACCGAAGTGATTATTCTTAAAGCCGACGAGAATGAAATGTTACGTGACAAAGAAGGTCGCCCTCGCTGCAGAACTGGAAAATTTATTAATGGTGACGGTTGTGTAATCCCTGATGTGATTGCTATTGCTGAGTTGGACACCATTGAGCTGGACCGCCAATGGTATGATTGGGGACGTGAGCATCCTTTCAAAGGTCTTCCTTATAATGATCCGAGATATCTGATCAAGGAACTCGTGAAGTTAGCCTCAGCAAGCAAGCAAAATGAAGTTTCTGTAGACCACATTATCTGCAAGATCTTTCCCTATTGTTTGTTTAGAGATGCTTTTACCTGGTTCAGTCGGCTGCAGCCAAGATCTTTAACCAGCTGGGAGGACATCAAAATTGCCTTCCTCAACAAATTTCTCTATCAAGGAGTAGAAGAGCGACATAAGAAGCTTGACGAGATGACTAAAGCTAGTATAGAGGAATTTGATTCTCGATTTGGTCATGAGAGGAGGACTGTTTACATTGGGCCAAAGAAAGAATCTGAAACCCCTACAGCTAGTGTCAAGCAACCAGACATTCAGGTTCAACAGGCAGATGAGGGTACGCAGAGGAATGAACTGAACAGAGAACAACTAGTCAACCCTAATATGGTTGAGGATGATGAACATCATGGGTTTGGAGAGACGAGCATAGTAGAAGAAGCTGATAAGAGTGATCCGAGTTCAACATCAATCGATATTGGTATCTCAGAATCGATCGATATCGGCACATCAAAAACGATCGATATTGACTCTTCACATCGATCGACATCTCTCGAAAATCCTGATGCTACTACTGTGAATTCAAAGAATGGACGTCAGAGGGCACTTAGAGACTACAACGTGCCTGAAGATTTATATGCTGAAAGGTCTGCACTACGTCGTTCACCATCTCAGAGTTCTGTCCCTGAGCTTCATCTTGCATATATCTCTCTTTTTGGTCAGAACCCCTTTCATGGTCTTCCTCATGAAGATGCCACTAACCACTTAGAGGCATTCGAAGATCTCGCATCAACCATTAAAAGCAATGGAGTTTCTGAAGATTATTACTTCTGCAAACTATTTCCATACTCTCTTGTTGGGGATGCAGGTCATTGGTTGAAGAAGCTACCACCAGGATCTCTCACTATTTGGAAACACATTAGAAATTCTTTTGTCAACAAGTTTCTTTATGAAACTGCAGCCAATCTTGAGATTGAGATGACATCTATGCTGGAATATATGGTGGAGGACGATGAACAATCTGAATCTGAAGAGCTGAGCAAAAAAGAAGAAGTTGATATAAGTGACATGAGCTCAGCATCGATCGACACCCTTACCTCAACATCGATCGACCCTAAAACCCCCACATCGACCGACACCAAGTCATCAGAATCAGTCAACATTAGCACCTTAGCATCGATCGACACTGACATTTGTCATCGATCGATACCGCTTGAAATCCCTGACAGTTCGAGTTGTCCTCAGGACACTGCAACTCGACACAGCAGAGCATTGATGTATCAAGTTTTTATCCTTCTCCTGATGTATAAAAAGAGATCTTCATGGAAGATATCTTGGAACAAGAAGATTTCTTAAAGTTGGAGGATGGAGAAAAGCTTGGAGAATTGGATTCAAGTAAAGAAGTTACTATGGAATACTTCTTGGAGCTGGAGGAATGGCTTGAGAATTTGGATCAGAATCTGGAGCAGAAGCCTGATGACGAACATAATTCTAAGAGGAAAAATTTAGAGACTTCGTCAAAGGCTAGCATCGATCGACACCAACCTGATGAGATCGATCGATACCCACCCAATGTCATCGATCGACAGTCGCCACATAACATTGATCTATATACACCCGACTGTATCGATCGACACCCACCCGATTGTATCGATCGACACCCATGTTTGGATGAACTACCAGGATACATAGTTGAGATGAAACCGATTGAGGAGATAGAGCACGAGTCTGAAGCCTCACACTTTGCTGTCCCTAATCCTCAGAGACCATTTATTTGGACAGAAGAAACTGCTGGGTTTCACGAAGAAGTGAAGAGGATACATGATCCTGTCAAGATTATGGTTCCAAGCGCGGTGTTTGAAGCTGAATCCCCTATTCCACCAGATAAAAGTCCGCATCTGAGTTCTTACATTGAAATATTGGATGATCATCAGCACGTAGAAGCTTCTCAGAGAGGGTTGAGACTTAGAGATGAAGTCAATAAAACCCTAGAAGAAGAAGCATCGATCGACACGGTTCAGACAATGTCGATCGACATGAGCACTCCACCATCGATCGACATCTACCGGATACCATCGATCGACATCTTCAATCCACCATCGATCGACACCACCACTAGTTCATCGATCGATACCAGACGAGAATCAGAGCATAATGAGTATGAAGTGTGTGGAAATATTTTTGATGGAGATACCACCACGCGTTCAGACAAGTCTGGGGGAAAGAAGATGATGAATTGGAGGAAGAGGAAAAGAACTAAACGGGGTTCCCAATTGTCATTGATTCCTCACTTCTCAAATGATGCCAGGAAATCCAAAGTGAGATTTCAAAAGTCTGTGAGAAAGAAGTGGAGAAACTGGAAGAAGCGGAAACGAACCAAAGAAGGTTCTCAGTTACCATTTACTCTATACTTCTCAGATTTTATCAGGAAATCCAGAGTGCGCAGCAGATGCTTCTCACAGCCATTTGTAAAGCTTAGAGCACTACTTATTGCTGAGATGATAGACAAAGGAAGAAGAGTTTATGGAGGAGGCTTTCACACAAGAATGATAAAGCTTTAAAGATTGGACATTGAGACTTGTTTTGGAGCATGTTCACATTCTCATCCGGACTAAATCAGATTTCCAAAGTCAAGCTAAATGACTATAACAGAGCGCTGAGTGGGAGGCAACCCACTGTTAGGTATGTTTTCAATTTGATTTATCTTCTTATGTTACTGATTTAAGTTTTTATTGAGTTGCAGAAAAAAAAAAAGATGAACAGTAACGACGGAACTGTAGCAACGCACTGTAGCACGACAATCGAGCGATACTGTAGAAACAACATAGGTCGATACTGTAGCATAAAATCGATCGATACTGTATCGGAGTCACTGTAGCTACAATTACTGTTCATAGTTACTGTAGCTGAGCACTGTAGCATAATCACTGTTCATCGAGAAAAAAAAATTATTACTTTCGTTAATTGATTTTGTTAGTTATCTATTACTAACTTTTAGACTGTTAGTGTTTTATCTATGATAGGCTATAGGAAAAGATCCAAGGAAGAAGTGTTGATATACAAATATCGACTGATGACTGCGCAGCATCGATCGACAGAGCATCACTAGCACCGATCGATCGCCACTTAACTATGTTAATCGATAGAGCAAGAATATTGATCGTCACTTAACTGTGTTGTTCAACATTCACATCTTATTAAGGTATATTGTTTTTCCTTGTTAAATATTGTCTTTATGATTTATTCTCCCACCAATCTTAGGCTGTATGACATTGGTAACAGTGTTATTTAAGTTTAGGAGAGGTTCTACTAATATTATGTTTAAGTTAGCTATTTAGAATAGGGACCCGAGTAGACGATTGCCATGATAATCGACCGATTAGAGCATGTTGATATCGTTCGACAGTACATCACTTGCATCGACCGATGGTAACTCTTTTCCATCGATCGACATCCATTCCGGTCAGGTATATCGTTTTAACTTGTGTTACATTGAGTACTTGTGATTTATTTCCACCATAACTCTGACTGGATAACACCATTACAGTGTTATTTAAGTCTGGGGGAGGTTTTACTGATATTGTGTTTTAGTTTCGAAAAAAAAAAAAAAAAAAAAAAAAAAAAAAAAAAACAGATCCAAGTAGACGGTTGCTCAGCACATCGATCGATAAGACCATGTCGATATCGATCGACATCACTTCATATCCAGAGATCGATTGTCTCTTCATTGTGTCGAATGTATGTTAGCCATCGACCAATGCGACCATGTCGATATCACTCGACAACACTTCATCAACATCGATCGATTGTAACTTCAATGTATCGATCGATACTGAGCAGGTTATCGTTCTCACTTGTTAAATTTCGTACTTCTGCTTTATTATTTTTCTCTTACCACCGACTGTGTTACACTGGGGACAATGTAATTTAAGTCTGGGGGATTACTAACATTTATCTTCTTTATGAGTCTTATCTAAAAATATTTTCAAAAAGTTTTTATTGAGTCAAGAAGGGGATGATGATCTAATTCAATTTATTACTTGTCATCTAACCACTCTTTAGACCAATCTTAGATTTACTGACTGCAGAAGTACTAGAGATACTAAAGTGGATCAACCTATCAACTATGTTTGCACTTGCTGAGAATGTTTGAAGGAACCAAAGCTGATCTCCAACCTAATTGAGCTCAACTTTGCTTGTCTTGGGGCTTGGTATACATGGGATCAGATTCTTCAAACAAGTCTGGAAGGTAAAGCTTTGTGTAGATTTATCACCTTCTCTCTCTCTATTTCGACCCTAAATATATAGGTAGAAAAAAATATTATTATTATAAAAAGATATATATATAATAAAATAAAATAAAAAAAAAGAAAAAAAAAGAGAAAAAGAAAAGAAAAAATATATATATATATATATATATAGGTTTTAAGTTAGGTGGAATCCGAACAGGACTTGGTGGCTACAACCATTAAGGCTTGCTTCATAAGGATTCCAACTAAAAGAATTCGAATGGGACTTGGTGGCGGCAATCATCAAGGTTCGATTCATATGAATTCTTGGATATAGGTCAAAAAGAAGTGAACAGGACTTGGTGGCAACCACCATTAAGTTTTGATTCATGGAAGCCTGTCCAATCTTGGTCAATGATCCTGCAATGAAAGCAGACTTTGACTAAGAGAGAAATAAGTAGAGAGAGAAGATAGGAACTAACTTTTACCTGCAGGTCCAAATACTTGTTTGAGAATCCTTGCATCTTGTGATCGATACTCCCAAGGTAAAGCCTACACTTTTATTTATGTTAAGAAATGAGATCAGTAGAGGGGATTGTCAGACAGGATTTGTTAAGTTGTTGACTAGGGGAATTTGGTTGCTATACTAGGATATTGTATAATGTGCTTCTAATGTTAGGATGTTTATGATTTGGTTTGCACTACTAGAGAGATGATGACTGAGTTTTTAAAATCTTTTTGAGTCCCTGCTGTTTTCAAACCAATTTCAGAGAGACTGCCTGTTGGTTTTGCTTGAGGACAAGCAAAATAGTAAGTCTGGGGGAGTTGATATACCATGATTTTGACCCACTTTTACCCATGGTATATAAGCGGTTTTATATATATTTACTATGAAATATGGTCTATTTAGAGTATTTATAGGTTCAGGTACGAATTGGAGATATATGGTGTTTTTGGTGTCTTTTGGAGCCTTTAAGTGCAGAATCGCGCAGACGCGTCAGATGTTTAGATATAGATGGAGACTTTCCCACGGTGCGATTGAGATGATATTTGGACACAAGATAGATCTTTGAGTTAGCTTTCCAATGCCACCGGTTTGAGGTCAATCCGACGGTTAGATCAGAAATTATGCCCGTTTTACTGAAGAGTGGTCAGTCTGCCTCGCGAGAGAAGGCTGTCGAGAAGACGAATGTATATCGATCGATAGGAGATCACTCATATCGATCGATATGAATGTCATTACGTGGGATGGCTATGTTTCATGACCGCCAGAAGCCCTAATGCAACCCAAATTTCCATAATACCCTTAGACGACCAGAAACCCTATTTATGTTATTCTAAGCCATTGTTGACGGTTACGCTTTCTAGACTTTCTCTTTGATACATTGTTCTCTTAGGAGAGAAGGGAGGAACTCCTATCAGAGTCCTCCTGGAACTCCATTGGATTTGGTTTTATATTATTTATGCAATTTCTATTCTATTCATCTATGATATCTGTGACAATCTTCATGTCTGAATAGATCCACCTGTTGGATTTAGGGTTCAGATAGGTTGTGGGATTAGCCCCAACTATAGATTGCTAAGTTGTGATATTCATTATCATGATGAACCCTAATGCTTGATTCTTGAGTCATGAACTAGAACCTTGAACATGATGGCATTAATTCATTAATCATCATCTTGATATCATCTTGTATAAGCTAAGATCCTCTAGGGATAAGCGAGAGCCGGTCTATGATCTGGGTGGGCACATATTCAACTTGATCTGAGCTATATCGATCGATACTCTTATAGAGTAATCGATCGACGGCAAACATATCGATCGATACAAGCTGTCAAAACATCGATCGATATTGTCGGCATCAGATCAATAGACGAGTCTTATAGCGAGTGCTACTAGACAACTCTAAGAGTTGAAGCTCTTTAATATCATGCATGCAACTTGTTAAGGCACCTATAGCATTATAATCCTGATTACCTGAATAGAAACCCTAGATCTAACAACCATCATTCCATCAAACAACTTCTTGCCAAGCTGAACAATTATATTGTTCATCTTGTTTACTGTTTTGCTATATTTATTTACTGCATTAAACATATTAGCCTAGCTTAATCATATAACTATTAGATCTATTAGGTTCCATAGCTCCCCGTGAATTCGATCCCTAAGTACTACAATTGAACCTCTTATTTGAGAAAGTAAATCACTCCTTAGGGTAATTTGAGTGATATCACTCCTCCAACCATTACACCGCCGCTAGGGTAGGTAGATATGGTGTGGAGGAGACGTCTACTCCGTTCACACGCCACCATAACGAAGATTCCAGCATAGATCTCAAAAAAGGAAAACTTGATCTAACTGAAATCTTCAGTCCTAAAAGCCGACCCTCTCCGCCTATGTCCCCGATTAGTCTCGCCGTCTCTCCATAAAGAAGTCAGGGTCTGCCTCCATCAACCACAAAAGGAGATCCGAAGATTAACCTCGACAGCACAGAGATTCGAGCAAATCGACCTAGAAAAGTAACGGAAGAGGAGAGAGCAAAAAGAAAACAAGTTAAAGGGGGGAAGAGACGCTTCCTGCACCGGGGAGTGGCACCGGAGCAGAGAAAATTTACGCCGGAGTTTCTCAGAGAAAAAGGAGAGCGAGAAGAGAGAGAAGGGAGAAGGGAGACGGTTGGAGATGCTTTAGTATTGAGTTGTTACATGTTAGCAATTTCCAGGCTGAGAGCAACAACGTAGGCTCGTAAAATAGTACCAAACTTTAACATTAATAAAAGAACTATAGTGGGAACTGAAATATCCTAATGGAAAACGTATGTGCAGAAAGTTCGTTGGGCTTTGAATTGTTGTCATTTGATTGGGCTTTGTATTGTAAGCCCGACTAAACACTTGTCACGAGGGGATTGAAATATCCCAAGAGAAAGAACAATAAAAAAAAGAATGGGCCCTCCCTAAGTTTGTCTTCACCGTTGGATTTCATCTCGCGAACACAGAGAGATTAATATGAAAGACAACCCCCATGTGATTGTGAGAAACGAATCTAGAAATTCAAATTTCTCCACCATCAACGGCTCTTTCTCTCTCTCTCTCTCTCTCTCTCCTTCCCTTCTTCCTCGTTACTTTGCCTGAACACAGACTCTTCTCTTCTTTAGGGATTCAGAATCGGAGAATGAAACATTTCATGATGCCAAGAAACGCAGTCTTGCGAGACGTCGGAGAGCCGCAATCGCCGAACCCTAGCTCCTCTAAACCCAAGCCCCAGAGGAAGACCAGATCCGCCAAAGAGAATGCTCCTCCTCCAGATCTGAACTCGTTGCCGCCTGATTACAAGTCCTCTCCGGCGAAAATGAAGTGTCCGCTTCCTCCCCGTCCGCCGTCCGCTAATCCTCTCAAACGGAAGCTCATCGCCGAATCGGAGAACGGAGTAGCTGGCGGAGTTTCTGATTCTGGCGTGAAGGTAGTTTAAACTTCTATTTTTAGAAGGTCTTAGTTTCTTTTTGGCTTCTAATTGAGTGTGTGAAATGTCACTGTAGGTTATTGTCAGAGTGAAGCCTCCAAGCAAAGGTGAGGAAGAGGAGATGATAGTCAAGAAGATCTCCAGCGATGCCCTCACTATAAATGAACATACGTTCACTTTTGACTCTATTGCTGACCCTGAGTCAACACAGGTAAAAAAAAGCCTCTACTTTTCATTGATTTGACGTGTGTTGAAGTTATAGCGTCCTTATCGTGTTCTTTGCAGGATGAGATCTTTCAGCTTGTTGGAGCTCCTCTCGTAGAAAACTGTCTTGCTGGTTTTAACAGCTCTGTTTTTGCTTACGGACAGGTGATGATTATATATATTTTTTAATTGTGTTTCTTAACAGATGATTGTGATTTTGACTTCTGAATTTTGAACAGACTGGTAGTGGGAAGACGTATACCATGTGGGGTCCTGCAAACGGATTGCTTGAAGAGCACTTGAGTGGTGACCAAAGAGGTTTGACTCCACGTGTGTTTGAATTGCTCTTTGCCCGTATCAGTGAGGTGATGTTTTGTGTTGTTTACTTTCAGTCTGTTTCGTTTTGTGAAAGAGGTATCATGTCTTAAAGTTGATTTCTTTTGTTAGCAGGAGCAAGTGAAGCACGCTGATAGGCAGCTCAGTTACCAGTGCCGCTGTTCTTTTCTCGAGGTTCATTGAGTGGATGCTACATTCTTACTATACAACGAGTAAATAGAAGATATGTAAGCATGATACTGATGCTTCTCTTTTCTATCTTTCATTGCAGATATACAACGAGCAAATAACAGATCTTTTGGATCCGACCCAAAAGAATTTGATGGTAAAAGAAACTTGCCACTTTAAGTTGATTTACATTTTTAAGGGAAAAAAAAACCTGTGTTCATTGTTTTAAACTGAATCGTACCAGATTAGAGAAGATGTTAAGTCCGGTGTTTATGTTGAAGATCTGACTGAGGGAAAGGTCAAAAACTTACAGGATTTGTCACAGCTTCTGATTAAGGTTTGTTACACCCTCCCATTTGATGTTCCTCTTTGGAAATTAATCACTTTCTAATCTGAAAAATTTTGTTGAGTGATTCGTACGCATACCCTTGGAGTTTTATAAGCGTGATGTCGTTGTTAACTTATAAGAGTTGTGTGCTTTGTTATGAAAGACTGGTGACTGAACTTTAACTTTTCAGTTTTGTCACAATGCTATTGCTATGTAAATATAATGCCAAAAAGAAAATGAGTACAAAATATCTTTACATCGCCAAAGCTGTCAAAGTTTAGCATATATACGTCTGAGCTGTTTTGTTGTTCTGTATTATATTCCCAAAGTAATGTTTGCGTCTGAATCTGGTGCAGGGTTTGGCAAATAGAAGGACTGGTGCAACAAGTGTAAACGCAGAGAGTTCAAGGTCGCACTGTGTGTTTACCTGTGTTGTTGAATCCCACTGCAAGGTGAGCAGTTGTCCTTAATTACATTATTCATATTTGTTGGCGGTTCAAGGTTTTTATGAATAGGCAATGTGGCAGAGACCTTTACTAGTTTAGCAGTTATTTTGTTCATTGTATATATATATGTGTGTGTGTGTGAATCGATATCTAACAGTATTTTAATGTTACAGAATGCTTCAGATGGTCTAAGCAGCTTCAAAACAAGTAGAATAAATCTTGTTGACCTTGCTGGTTCCGAAAGACAAAAATCAACTGGTGCAGCAGGAGAACGTTTGAAGGAAGCTGGGAACATCAATCGATCACTTTCTCAACTTGGGTAAGATTAGAATAATATTGTTTATCTGGCTGCGTGTTAATTGTTCTGTTCCATGTAATATTGCACTTTGTTTAGGACTATCGTTGATGCTTTAGCATTTTTGAATCTGCGTTTTGATTACAAGGATTAAAACTAAGGAACACAAATTGGAATGGTGTATCTACTGACTTTGAAACTGAGAGCGTAGATAAATGTTAACAAACGAGTTTTTAATTGCAGGAATTTGATCAACATTCTGGCAGAAATTTCACAAACAGGGAAGCAAAGGCATATACCCTACAGAGATTCGAGGCTGACTTTTCTACTGCAAGAGTCTCTTGGTGGAAATGCAAAACTGGCTATGGTTTGTGCAGTTTCTCCCTCGCAAAGGTAACTTAAGTATCTGAATTTCACTTTAAAATTTAATATTAACCTCCACATTCGTGCAACTAAAATTGCAGTTTACATTGCAGTTGTAGAAGTGAAACTTTCAGCACTTTGAGATTTGCTCAGCGTGCAAAGGCAATACAGAACAAGGCAGTTGTCAATGAAGTAATGCAGGATGATGTAAACTTCTTGCGGGAAGTGATACGCCAGCTTAGGGTATGCATTCTTCTTATCACCTCATAAAATATATGCACAATGTAAATTAACTTCTAATGTAAACCATGCAGGAGGAACTGCAAAGGGTGAAGAAGAATGGAAACAACCCAACCAACCCAAATGCAGCTTATACCACGTCCTGGAATGCACGTAGAAGTATGAGTTTGTTAAGAAGCTTTGGCCTGAGTCATCCTAAGTCATTAGCACAAGGAGATGATGATGGGGATACTGAAATGGAAATAGATGAGGAGGCTGTTGAAAGACTTTGTGCTCAGATAGGCTTGCAGTCATCTCCAGCTGCCGAGGAGAACAATCAGGAGATGAGCAGAGCAGAGCAAATCAATTCATCCTTACAAATTGTGGCCCTGAAGGATGAAGATTTCAACAACTCCCACCTTAAATCATCTGATGGCCAACCTACAGGCAATCAATTTCCCGAGGATGCAGATGTTAACATGGAGGATGCAAGTTGCCAAACTGAGAACTACGGGGCAGTTACTATCGATAATGCGTCAACTGTGGTAGAAACTGGCATCACAACAAGCGTGCAAACTCTGGATCATGGTTCAAGCGTACAGTCTCCTTTGATTACGGATTCCCCTGGTTCTTGTATTAGTGAGACAAACCATGAAAATTCACCTAGCAAAGCGGAGAATGTTCCATCATGCCAAGACTTGGTTCCCGGAGCTCTTGTTTCTGTGATTGCAACAGAGGATACAGATCACTCCTCAGTAAATCCTGGGTCACCTTGCCTCAGCATAGAGCCAGTAAATGGTTCTCCTCTACTAATAACTCCCACTGAGAGCGTCTCTCCAAGGGTTAGAAATAGCAGGAAAAGCTTGAGGGCTACATTAATGTCCACTGCATCACAAAAAGAGATTGAGAGAGCAAACCAAGTGACTACAGAAACTGTGGGACCTTCGTCGGCTATGTCTTCAGAGGTATTGAACCTACCTAGAGCTTTGTCTACAGAGAAAAGTGGAGCTTTTCCTGTGCCAACCAACCAATTAGCGGCTAGCCTCCACAGAGGAATGAAAATTCTTGACTCTTATCGCCAGAGTACTGCTCAGAGACGATCAACATTTGGGTTTTCCTACAGAGCACTAGAATGCAAACCTTCAACAGTGTTAAGTAAGGCTGATGTAGGTGTGCAAACTTATCCTGAAGCTGATATAATTGCGGAAGAGAATTCGAAAGAAGTACTGTGCAGTAAATGCAAAAGCATAGCTGAATGTGATGCTCAAGAAACAAGTGACATTTCAAATCTTCAGTTAGTAACTGTTGACAACTCAGAAGTTTCAGAAAAATCCATTTTCCAAGTTCCAAAGGTAAGGATTACATTTACAATAGTTCTTCTTTCCGTTTTACGTTTTGTATGAAGTGTAACGATATAATGGGAGTCTTCTGCACCTGTACAGGCAGTGGAAAAGGTTCTAGCAGGGTCCATCAGAAGGGAAATGGCTCTGGAAGAGTTCTGCACTAAGCAAGCCTCTGAAATATCACAGCTTAATCGGCTGGTATGATCGTAGTTTATGTTCTGGTTTTGTTAGTTTCTCCACCTTCTACCTATCAAGAAGGGAACCTTTCTAATTGTCTCTTGAAAACTGAACAGGTGCAACAGTACAAACATGAGAGGGAGTGTAATGCCATTATAGGACAAACAAGAGAGGACAAGATTGTTCGTCTTGAAAGCCTCATGGACGGCGTGTTATCGAAAGATGATTTCCTCGATGAAGAATTTGCATCACTCATGCATGAGCATAAGGTAATATTTTGGAGGGTTTCATCATATCGAAAATTATTGAAGAGATGTTTCCTTACATATATAATGCTGCAGCTTCTGAAGGACATGTATGAGAACCACCCAGAAGTGTTGGAGACGAGGATTGAGTTGAAAAGAGCGCAAGAAGAGCTCGAAAGTTTCAAGAACTTCTACGGTGAAATGGGAGAAAGAGAAGTATTATTGGAAGAGATTCATGATTTGAAGGCACAGCTACAGTGCTACACTGACACTTCTCTTTCATCATCTCGGAAAAGAGGCTCTCTGCTTAAGCTGACACACACTTGTGACCCTAATCAAGCTCCACAACTTAATGCCATTCCTGAGTCAATGGACGAGAGTCCTGAGAAGACATTAGAACAGGAAAGAGTTCGTTGGACAGAAGCTGAGAGCAACTGGATCTCTCTAGCTGAGGAGTTAAGAACCGAGCTTGATACCAACAGGAAGCTGATGGAAAAGCAGAAACGCGAACTGGACACTGAGAAAAGATGTACAGAAGAGTTGACTGAAGCAATGCAGATGGCGATGCAAGGACATGCACGGATGATTGAGCAATACGCAGACCTGGAAGAGAAACATATACAGCTGCTTGCAAGGCACAGGAGGATCCGAGAAGGAATAGACGATGTTAAAAAGGCAGCAGCGAGAGCAGGAGTGAAGGGAGCAGAGTCCAGATTCATAAACGCACTTGCGGCGGAAATCTCAGCTTTGAAAGTGCAAAGAGAGAAAGAGGCACAATACTTCAGAGATGAGAACAAGAGTCTCCAGTCACAGCTAAGAGATACAGCTGAAGCTGTTGAAGCAGCAGGAGAGTTACTTGTTCGACTTAAGGAAGCTGAAGAAGGATTGAAAATTGCACAGGTACATACATTTCTACAACATTTTAATATAAATTCTATCATATGACTAATAGCCTAATGTTACTGGCTTGTGTATCAGCAGAAACGGGCAAGGGATGCAGAATGTGAAGCATCAGAAGCATATAAACAGATTGATAAGCTGCAGAAGAAGAAGAAACAAGAAACCGGAATCAGCACTCTTAGCCAACATGAACAACACATTGCAGACTCACACAATCACATAGAATCTTTGCAGGCTTCTTTTGATGGTGATGCTGTCGCTAAATATGATGAGCCAGTGGAACCATCAGGGAGTGCAAATGATCAGCAATGGAGGCAAGAGTTCGAGCCATTCTATGAGAAAGACGCAGAGTTGGCAAAGCTCGCCGAACCTTCTTGGTTCTCTGGGTATGACCGATGCAACATTTAGTTTCTTTTCCACAAATTGTTTCTTTTTTTTATTCTGTAATATGTATAGGGAAAAAACGACATTGTTATTTGTTTGGGTGTGTATCTGATCTGTTTCTGTGAGATACAGAACTAAACTTTGCAAACTCATTGTATTTCTTATATCTTATAAACTCATTTCACAGTTAACACCTCTGTTTTTTTTTTATTAATCTCCCAACAAGAAAGATGTCTTTGTAATAAGGTGGAGTTTGATGAATAGAACTTGAAAGATGTAAGCAGGAATAAAATCAGATTGAAGAATAGCGTGGTGACCCAAAACTGCATTAAACATGTGTTTGCTACGAATAAAATCTCAAATTAAGGAAAAAGAAAAAGATCATCTCTAGCAAGACACCAAAATATCGAATTTGGAGTAATTTCATTTCCAATAAAACACCAAAATTAACATCATCTCACCAAAATATGTTGTACGGTTACACCAAATCTTTAAAGTAGATATCTTACTATATTTCATTTAACAATATAGTTCAATTTGGCGTATGCATGAGGTGGTTTAGGTATTCGGTGTATACCTGAGGTGAGTACTGTTTTCATGTTGAAACTCATCTGGCGTCTGTTCTCTTGTTCCTCGTTTTTGTGGGGTGCATGGGTGCAGCATTATTTACTCCGGCGAGAAGTTTTTTGGGATGCCAAGGAATCTGGCCAGAGTTCTTGGGTATGGAGAAAGTTGTTAAGGCTAAAGCCTCTAGCGAAACAATTTATAAAAATGGAGATCAATGATGGTTCAGAGATTTTGGACAGATGTGTGGGCACCCAAGGGGCAGATTGATAGAGCTCACTGGCGAGATTGGAACTCAAAAACTTGGCATCAGGAGAGGAGCAAGGATTCGTGATAAACCTGGCATCTGATTCTTGAACATAAAGATGAGGTCCAATGGCACAAGTTGATATGGTTCCCTCATGGCATTCCCCGTTATTAGAGATGTCAATGGTGGGCTTGGACCGCAGGATAGGCCCGTTTAAACCTGTGGCGGGACAGGCTTGGGCCTAAGATTTGGTATCCCGCAATGTTGCGGGCCTTCGCGGGAAAGAACCTGTGCGGGATGGGCTTTTGCAGGACAGGCCCAAGCGGAACCGCGGTTAACCCTAAAGTCCCGCATCTTCTTTTTTTGTCATTTCATCCGCCACTTTAGAACAAAGGAGAGAGAGAGAGAGAGAGAGAGAGAGAGAGAGAGAGAGAGAGAGAGAGAGAGAGAGAGAGAGAGAGAGGGAGGGAGGGAGGGAGGGAGGGAGGGAGGGAGGGAGGGAGGGAGGGAGGGAGGGAGAGAGAGAGAGAGAGAGAGAGAGAGAGACAACCTGAGAATCTACTTCTTATAGTTTCTTCTTTTACAGCTCCAACAAGATCCACCATGTCAAGATTGGTCCTCTTCTGCGAACCACCACTTACTATTACCGTTGTGGTGGCCATGGTAAAGATTTTTCTTTCAGGACTCCTCCGTCCACTCTTCCGGTCGAGTTTGCCGTTGCTGGTAAGTAGCCCCTTCATTAAGTACTCTCTTTTCTTCACTTATCGCATTGTCATGTCATTTACTTATAATAGAAAGACTAAATTCATATAAGTTCAAGGCTACATCGAGATATAACTTTATATTTTTTTATTTTTTCGTGTACATTGTAACTTTACATTTTAAACATACTTTTGACAAAAATTGGTTTAGCTGCAAAAGTTCTTTGATAGGACAAACTTTAAAATTTTAATAAAAACTCAAAACCAACTGATAAAGTTGGTTTGTTAAACCATGTGTCACTAGCTCGGTAACTTAGTCCGAATGTTAAGTTTAGTTGTTTTTAAGACAATCAAATTTGAAGTAGTAACATAAATGACATTAGCCCACCGGAAATTTTCCACGTGTAAACCATATATATTTCAAACTTTATGTTTGTTACAAGATATTGCAAACCGTGAAAGAAGTTACTTGTATTCCACTTTTTATACATGTCCACAACTTCTTTTTTTTTGAAAAATACATGTCCACAACTTTCCCGTTGGAGTTTGAAGTAAACGCAAAAAATTCCAAACTTTAAAGTTATACATGTATCCACTTAGGTTCTATGTTTTATATGTGTATATGCTTCATGTTTTTTCAGAACTTAAGTGTGTAGTGAAGCAGCTTGAGGCGTCCTGGACCAGTCTGAAGCATCAAGAAGCGTCCTGGAAGCATCAGACTGCTTGTATCGGCATATGCCCGCGGGACATACCGCAAAGACCTGTGCATAAGGTGGAACGGGCTTGGGACGAGGTTTTGCAGTCCGCAGCCCGCGCGGGCCTGCTCCTTCATGACCCGCATATGGAAGAGCCTGCTGCGGTACGGGACATGACGGAACAGGACAACCTGTTTTACATCCCTACCCGTTATGCTTTCATCTCATAGCTGGCAGTAAGAGCCAGACTTGCAACGGGTCACTGCACCGCTCTATGGGGTCAGCTGCAGGTTTGCAGTTTCTGCGGTGAGCCAGACAAGACCGTGATCACCTATTTTTTGCGTGTCCATACAATTTAACGCTCTGGATTAAATTGGTGGGAAATCTCCTTGGCATTGATCCGGACCCTGACTGGAACTCTCATGCACCTGTTGACTGGGAAGTTTGATGTACACACTTCTATTTTGTTACGCTTGGTGCTACAAATTGCTATATATTTTATATGGCGTGAACAAAATGATAGGAGGCATAATGGCAGTCAGAAATCAGTGGACCTACTAGCTAGAGGGATTGATAAAACAGTGAGGAACAGGATCACTTCGCTAAAGTAAAACTTGAAGCCAAAACTCCATGGTTTGATGCAATGATGGTTCAGGGCACACTGATTTTTTTTTTTTTTTCTTGATTCTTAGTTTATTTTGTCAAGTAGCAGGTTCACCATATAAACTGGCTTAGTGTAAATATCATTCTTTTACAAGTTGATTAATAAATTTAACATTTATTAAAAAAAATAGTTCAATTACTATCACTACTATCAAATCTGTAATTAAACGTAAATATATTGTATATTGTATATTCATATTTTTAATTTATTTTCAATAATAAGTAAAAAAAATCAACATGCATTACTAGTGACTATAATTTATGTACAAATAATAAAAATATGAATGTGATAAAAATTATTTATCTATTAAAAATAATGAAAAAGTTAAAACTGAAAACATCAAAAATATTTTTATCAGTTTTGGTGTAAGTTTGATATAATAGTTTTACTTATCCATTACAAATAATAGAAAAATTAAAACTGAAAACATCAAAAAAATATAAAATATTACTTTTGGTGGAAAATTTGATATGACAAAAAACAATATAACACCAAAACATAAAATTTTGGGCAATTTCAACACTAAATTTGTTGTCATGGTTGGAGATGCTCTAAATTTTTTGATTTATCAGCAATATGAAAAATAGAACATTAATCCTTAAATTTTGAAGGAGAACCACCCTTAAGGGATGTTGCTCCAACACTAATGCTCAATTATTTTAAGTTGTCATTTTATATTTTATCAGTGATATTATTATTTTTGGTCAAAAATCCTTGATCATAACTAAATTTTTATAAAATTATATATAAGAAAATATTACAATAAAATATTCATATCTCATTATTACCTTTCTGTGTTGGTGTTTTCTGATGTGGCTTGCAACTGGCAATGTCAATACGGTGTTTTTAAAGGATGTGTGGGTTCCATATTTTCAAACTTCATTCTTATATTTCGATTCATGTTTTATTTAAGGACAAACAAAAATATAAGTATGGGAGAGTTGATAAACAGTGTTTTTGTCAGCTTCTAACGTTTGTTTTGAGTATTTTATTGAGTCATAGTTTGTGTTTTCGAGTCTTTGAATCCTTTAGCAAGTCTTTACATGTATTAGGTTGATTTGGGGCAGAAGGTGTTGAATTGGGTTCAAATGAACAACGAAAGATACAGAACTGTGAAAATGCGTCAAATTCTTAGCTTTGGATGAATATTTTCCCATGATACGATTTAGCTCAAATTTGGACAAGAAATAGAAAGCTGAATTAGCATTCCAATGCCACTGGTTTTGAGGTTGAGCAGACAGTTAGACTAAGAGTTATACACATTATTTTTGATAATTATGCAATCTTATATCAATTTTTCGTCAATTTTATCTAAATTAAGTTAATATATTAAACCAAAATAATTAGACAGAAAATATATCTAATTATAATTTCAAATAAAAAATACTTTTTATCTTATTTTTTGTTTAATAAGATCAAAGTTACATTAAAATACTGGTAAAAAATGATAAAATTACAGTATTAATGAAAAATTATTTTAAATATAATTAAAATTGAAAATTTTCTGGCTGCATATGGTGAAGGAAGGCACCTAGTATACATTGTCGGATTTGGTAATTCGAAGGTTTAAAACATTTTTCAAAAAGAGCTTAGTAAAATATATATTTAAAAAAAAATGAGGACATATAAGTATATTAAAAAATTCTAAAACCCTTAGAGGCCAAGGCCAATATTTTTTCACTGACCTATTCTGAGATCCAACCTTGTCTATAAGTAAGCCTCTTCATGATGTAAGCCTATACATAAGCATTTTAAAATTTAATTTCTTTCTTAAATAAATACAGCCTCATTATTTAACACAAAAAACAAATTTTATATTAAGGTCAACTTCATCCCATACATGTCTACATTAACATATTCTCTGATTAAACCACTAAAAGTATAGATATATTCTCTGATTTAGGTATTTTTCCAAGAACTGGTCAGAAATATCCCCCAATTATAAATGTAAACCAATGAGGTTTCATATGTATTATTAAAGTTGAAGTACATTTTAGAGATGTTTGGAAACAAGTTTAGTATTATAAATGAAAGTTGTTTGGAAACATGAATAGTAGTATTATATTAATTGTATTTCCATATTTCAGTTAGCTTAATAATTTTATTAATTATGTTACCTTAACGATAATACACAGCATTAATTATATTACCATAATAATAATAGTGCAAATATTTATTTATTAGTTAATCAATATAGATTTTGTGTCAGTTATAAAATTAAAAAAATGTAAATAACTAATCTCTATATATGGTTAAATGTTTGATTTAATAAAAAAATTATTTTAGTTTCAATCGGTGGAAAATAAAGTAACCAAATACATTATTCAAAGCCATATTTTATGAATAAAATAATAACTTAAATAAAAAAAAATAAAAATGAGTTACATTTATCGTCACTTAATTTTTCATTTAATATAATTATTTTACTACATAAATAATTTTTTATCAGTTTAAAAAATCAGTTAGGCATGAACATCTATACTATTAAAGTATACTACTTCTTATGAATATGACCATGACTTTTCCAATTAATTACAAATATTGTATTTACTTTTTGGTCAGCAGTATTTGCAACTAATAAAAAGTCATTATTTTGCAATTACATTAAAGAATATTTAATAATTCAGTTCTTAGCCTTTTTAAAAAAATTGTTTCTTAAATATTTACGAAATATATTTCCAAAAAATATTTCACGTTATTAATTATTTGAAAGCATTTATTAAATAAAACTTCAAAATAAAATCAAGTTGAAATAACAAATGATGAAATCAACAAAATCATAATACATGTCTGAATTATCTTAGCTTCTTAAGAAATAGTTTCATTTAAAATAAAAACTTTATCACATAAACTAAATTTAATAAAATTATAGTAAATGTTTTGAAACGCACAAATACATTTTTCAATACATAGAGTGTTAAAGATATAAAAAAAAATTATTTAAATTAAAAAATATCAGTGTAAAATAAGTTTAACTTCGGTTTCAATAAATAAAACCATATTACGGATTATAATTATCTAGAGTCTTTAAACATTCAGTCATATTTAAAATAAAAAAAATAAGTCATAAAAAGTTAAAATATATAATTTATCATAAATCATTAATTTTACTACGTAAAATAATTTTTCAAGCATAAAATATACCCACCCTTTTTAAAGGTGGGTTAAAATCTAGTGAATTCTTGAGAAATTGTCAAAATACCACAACTTAACTACCATTTTTCAAAAATACCCTCAATCAAAAATATATAAACATTTGAGTTTAGGTTTTAGTGATTAGTGTTTAGGGTTTAATATTAAAGGGTTTGGTATGGGTTTATATATGTTTTATAAATATTTTGAAAAATTAGTTTAGTGTTATTTTATCAAAAGTTTAGGGTATTTTTGAAAATGTTCATTTGTTGATGGTAAACATGAAAAATAATATCAGCAAAGTGGTATAAGTGAAATTTTCCCAGAATTCTTACAGTGACCAACATTGCCAAACTAATAGTAAGATACTCTGAAAGGTACAGCTATCCCCTGTAAATTATTCTTATTTGATGTCATACACGTTCGTAAACCAAGCCAAAAAACCAATCCTCTCTAAACCTTTTTTTTTCTTTTTCCAGTTCTCACTTCACCAAGATAGTCTAAATCACTTATATATTAATTGAACAACATTACAACTTTTAAGTGTAGTTACATGCCATCACCAAAATGAAATTCAGAATCTTTAAAAAAAAATATGTTGGTACAATTAAGTATATATTATACTTTTTATTAAATCAATCATAAAATAAATTAAACTGTACAATTACTTTTTTTTCCTTAGATAAAAGATACAGAATTATAATATATGACTAATATATATATATGATAATTAATGATTCTAATAATAAATATTTGCTAACAATTTAAAAGCTACGCAATTAAGAAATAAGATTAATATATATATATATATCCAACCAAACAGCTTCTCATTAGTCATGTATTTAATGATTCGTAGTTCAGTTATAAGCTATCGAATATTTTCTCAGTTTATTTATTAACACATCAAAAACTCAACTTAACACTTTTTATATTTGTTTTTTTTCTTACAAAGACATATAAACAAAGAAGAGTAGAAGGAATAATCAAGTTTTTGCCACCAGAAAAGTATTCAGATAAATTATAACTGTACGTAATACGAACGTAGTGTTAAGTTTATTGGTAATCGATCATTGGCTTCTACCAAAAGAAACAGATCAACTCGACAACAAGTCCACAACGCATTAATCAAATCCCTTCGGTGACATACGATTGTATTGTACCCTCGTCCCTTGCGTTACAAAACATTAATCAAAATCACAGATTCTATAGAAAAAGATGACACATCTCAAACAAATACAAGAACACATTATCATTTAAACGAGTTTCCAGATTTCTCATACAAGAACAAAATTCTTCGACTTAGCTCTTCGCAAATTGGCTTGTAATTATCAATCTTGTCCACTTGAAGATGCAAACTATAGAAGAGTCGTTCTCCCCGAGAACTTGAAGATGAAACGTCCACGAGAACAAACCCATCTTCTTTCTCAGCACATTATACATCGAAAAAATTATGATTCTTGCACGACGAGATTTGGACCATCACTTCATTGTCTCGAAGCTCGGTCGCAAACACGGTGGAGACATAACTAGAAGCCACCTTTGGCTGCGGCATAACGTTACGTTCTCTTTGACCCGATATTCGCACCAAGAGGTCTTCCTTCTTTTGTGTTAGCTTCTTCACTTGCTCTTTCAGCTTCAGAATGTACTGCATGCTCCGCGAAATCGTCTGAGGATTACTTAGCTAAAATATAAAGCAAAAAGAAAAATAAAGGGGTTGATCACATATATTATTCTTCTAAATAGTAACAAATCGAATAAGCAGACCTATTGTTAATTGGTTTTGATATGGAACATATTCATATGACATATCATCAGAGTGGCGCCCAGGGGCAGCCTGTGCGATGTGACGCCTGGCGCCCGGCGACAGCCCGCACGTCCTGGGGCTTGGCGCCCAGGCGGCAGGTCCCGTGCTTCGATGCCTAATGCCCGATACGCTTAATCGAGTCTTGATCTCTCTACATCCGTACATTCGTAAAGGTCTTGTCCTCCTTGCTACAAATCCAATATCTTTTGCTTCGTTCCGATCGGAGTTATCATCGAAGTTATACGAATAAAACTTAGAAGATTGTTTTTCGCGTAAAACATGTCGTGTAAAACGAGTACAATCAACTTAAACATCAATTCTCTATACTATACGATTCATCCTACACAAAGGATAGTCTACCCAAGGAATCGTATGAACGTCCAAAGGTCCAAAACGTGCATGCGGATCCACTTACGGTTTTACGGATTCAGGCCCAACAACAAGGCTATGACAGTTTATCCTATGCTTACAGAAATACGATAAATGTCTAGTTTCCAAGGATAAATGTAAATATTCGAGGATAATTATGAAGATCGTCGAGAAATGAAATATTCCCGAAAGGAGATATACTTGGACCTAAAGGCGAATTGGTAAAAGGGCCGCCGACCTATACATGTATATAAGGAGGGGAGGAGCAGTAGAAGAGATGGATCCGAAAATTGACAAACTTAGAGAGCAGATCCGAGATTTTAGAGAACTTAGAATTTAAGGGGTTAGACTAGCAAGGCAAGACCTATAACGTCTGGCCACCTCTCGTTCTATTTTCATCTTGTCTGCAGACTTCAGTTCCTTTCGGAAGAATCTAACAATCCTTTTACTTAGAGTTCCGCACATAGAAACCCTATGCATTATTCTCAACATGCCCGTTTCTATGACAAACGCTCGTACTAGACGAACTCCGCCAGGCAGTTTGATCTCTTGTTCAAATCTTTCTAACTGAACTACATCCGACTTGATCCTCGAACTGCCTGAATGAAGACGGCGGATCGAGGGAACAAAAGGGATCATGGACATCAAGAAACTTATAGGGGAGCTGGAGATGTGTCAGTCAACAAGTCTCGTAAGGAGGAACTAGGGGAAGTGACCAGCAAGGGGTCACAGGAGCCATTACAGACTTGGCAAAGCCACAGCAGAAGATGTTTCGTCCACAAGAGGACACAAGAGAGGAGGTGGAGATTTTGAATGCAGGGGAAGGGGTCACGATGCCTCCATCTCAATGTTTTCAAGATCAACTAGCTAAGACTCAGGCAAAGGGATCAGATGTTATCTCTGATCTGGTGGATATGGAAAAGGGGTTACAGCAACTTAAGGTCTTATCTGTAAACACCACTGGAATAGATAATGAAGAGGTGATGGAGTGGGAGGAAATCAGAGAGACGTGCCGGCCCAAGGGTTTGATTTAGATGCTGCGGATGCTCTCCCTGACCTGACGGAGGAGGAAATGGTGGCTACAAACCTGTTACTGAAGGAGAACGCATATATGAATGAAGGTGAGGCACTAAATGAGATTCCAGAGGAGACTGAGAACCTAGGAGGGGAAGAGGCTAAAAACAGGCTACAAAGAAACGACTTTTAAAGTCAACTTCAAGCACAGCAGCGAGTAATAAATTGCGCGCAGCTAATGCATTAGCCTCTCCTCGTAAAAGAGGTCCAACCAAGCTGAGCACTCACACTGGTGAGGGGAAGAATCAAGCGGAGAACAAGGACACGTCAAACTCTATCTCGGGCCACACTAAGCCATAACTTTATGGATCAAAGGTACTATGAAGAGTTTGTTTACGAACGGGATGGGGTATCTGTTCTGGTTTTATTTAGTGTTCAAAAGCTCTAGTGATTCTATGAGCATTGTTATTTCTGTTGAATGTAAGGGTGGTTGGAATTTGTTTCCTTCTAGCCTCGATCGATATGCTTTGTTAGCTCGGGTTTGAAAACGAGTTTGTTATGGAATAAAATTGATGGTTTTTATTATGGGATATGGTATCATTTGGATGGTGTATGAATTGGTTTTTATTTAGCTTTTTTGCTCCGAGTGATGCATTGGATAATTTTGGGTTTTTTTACTTAGACTGCTGAGGATTGTTTATTTTTGGTTTCACAGAGGCTTTCAAAGTGACAGTCTCTGGTTTTGGATATTTCATTTTATAGCAACGAACTCAACTGTTCGAAATATTGTTGATGCCTTAGATCAAATTTGTCTAATAATAAAAGCTTGCAAGGAGATCATGGTTGTGGTTTTAATAATATTTTTGAGGAATTATTGTTACTTTGGTGTTCAAGATTATTTGTTTATTTGGTTTCAGTTTATGTTGACGCCTTATCCATCACAGCTATGGCTTAAGCTTAATAAAATGACTAAACATGGATGGCCCTTTATTTGGTACATGTATTCTTTGGAGATCACAATGGTACTGGGTATGAATATACACTTTGTATTAATTTGTGTTTCGGATAAAGGATGGAATAAATTTGGGAGTTTGTTGTTTGGTTGGACTGAAGTTTATTGGTTATTTTCTGGTCAAGATTTACGAACGGTGTGCGACGGGAGGAAGTGTTTGGTCTCTTTAAACCTTCCACTACCTATGACATTAGGCAAAATTTACATCAGGTGGAGGGGACATGATTTACGGTCTTTTGGACACGATGTTGGGCCTGGGAGGCGGGGATCTCTGACCCAATTTCGGTACTGGTTATGGACAGCAATTGTAACAAAGAGAAGAGGCTTGTCGAAAACAGTGTATGTAAATGGCATTATGATGTTTTTTTAAACTAATAATGCCACAACTAAAATGCTGTAGGTTCCAATGGTCAATATTCTGGAGTCTAAAAACTTTTATTTATCACTATATGCGAGCAGGTTTGGGCCTGAGGAATAGAGATTTCCACTGGTTGAAACAATTTGATTTGGTTATCCTTAATTTTGTAACGGATCTCATTGCAGCAAAAAGGGCACTATGGTGTACAGGAGTTTTTTTTTATCTTTATAGCGTTTCTTCATACCCGTTTTTTAATGAGTATCCTCAGTTTTTTTTCTTATGAAGGTATTAAGTTGGAATTGTAGAGGTATGGAAAGCAAATGGACTATTAGTTATCTTCGGGAAATATGACATTACTACAAACCAGATTTTTCATTTTTATCAGAAATAAAACAAGATTTGGCTTTTTTGTTCAAGGATTTCAATCACATTTTGGGTATGATAATTTAATAACGGTGGATCCAAATTGATCGAGTGGAGGGTTGGCATTATATTATAATAATGAGTTCCAGGTTAACATCTTATACTCTAGTGCTAGAATGATAGATGTGGAGGCAGAGACACTGGGAAATAAATTTTTTATGACATTTGTATATGGGGATCTAGTCCAAAATTTAAGAGATCAAGTGTGGGAAAGATTAACAAGATATGGTATCTCAAGGACTGATCCATGGTTCATTATTGACGATCTCGATGAGATCACGGGAAACCATGAAAAAGAGGGGGGACCATTACGTAGTACTGATTCTTTTGTTTAGTTCAATAATATGATACGTAATAGTGGAATTTTGGAATTCCCGGCACGGGGAAATAAATTTTCTTGGCAAGGACGAAGAAAAGTTAATGGCAAGGCGACGATGATCCAGTGTCGCCTAGATCGAGCTTTGGCAAACGAGGAATGTCATACAATGTTTCCAAATTCACATACATAATATTTAAAAAATGGTTAGAAGATAAGATCGTTAAGCGCACAGAGCAGTTTCGTTTTGACAAGTGATGGATTGGAAGAGAGGGTTTTATGGAGTCTATTACCAGAGGTTGGACAAAGGAGATGAGGAATTCAGGGGGTACGAGGGGAGATGTCGTGTCAAGAATTATCAATTGCAGACACGAGATTTCTATCTGGAACAAAAATAATCTCTCATATGGTAAAGAGACAATTGCAGAGCTTCAAAAGGCATTGGAGGATGTCCAAACAGATGATAATAGATCGTAGGAGGATATGCTGGAGGTATCTAGAAAATTACAAGAAGCATACAAAGATGAAGAGGATTACTGGCAACAGAAAAAAGCCGAAATACATGGAGTACGGCAGGAGACCTTAGCATTAATTTTTTTCATGCTTTAGCAAAACAGCGGCGGACGCGCAATCGCATTGTGGGATTATATGATAATAATGGAAATTGGTAGTAGAGAAAAATGGAATTGAACAGATCACAGTGGGTTATTTTGATGAGCTCTTTAGTACTACGTTGCCTTCGGAATTTGATGAGTTCTTAGATGAGATTAACTCAACAAATGAATCAGCAACTTGTACAGCTTGCTACAGAGGAAGATGTGCGACAAGCACTATTTATGATGCATCCGGAAAAGACACCGGGACCAGATGGAATGACGACACTTTTTTACCAACACTCATGGCATATTATTAAACAGGATATTATGGAATTGGTCAATAATTTTTTGACCACAGGGAAGATGGACGAGCGTCTAAATATTACAAATATTTGTTTGATTCCCAAAACGGAGAGACCAACAAGGATGACAGAGCTTAGACCAATAAGTCTATGTAATGTAGGATATAAAATTATTTCAAAGGTTTTGTGCCAACAGATTAAGACTTGTCTTCCGGCTATGATATCAGAGACACAGTCGGCTTTTGTAGCTTGAAGATTGATTTCAGACAATATCCTTATTGCTCAGGAAATGTTTCATGGTTTAAGGACAAACAAGGCTTGCCAGAATAAATTTGTGGCTATTAAAATGGATATGAGCAAGGCTTATGACCGAGTGGAATGGAGTTTTATTCAGGTCTTACTTCAGAAAATGGGCTTTGAGTCTCACTGGATCCAAATGATGATGGAGTGTATTTTCTCGGTACAATATAGAGTCCTTTTAAATGGGCAACCACGTGGACATATAGTCCCGAATAGAGGGTTACGCTAGGGAGATCCATTATCCCCTTATCTATTCATTATGTGCACAGAAGCTTTAATAGCAAATATTAACGGTTGACATGAATAAAAGTGGCAAGGGCTTGTCCGTCAATATCTCACTTGCTCTTTGCATACGGTAGCATTTTCTTCTGTAGAGCGCAAAAAGAGGTGTCAGACCATTTTGGCAATTCTTAATGAGTACGAAAAGGTTTTGGGCCAACATATTAATTTTTAAAAATCATCAATTCAATTTGGACATACGATTGATGAGAATACTCGCCAGGAGCTTAGGGATATTTTGGGTATTCAAAACCAGGGAGGAATGGGAACATATTTAGGAATTCCAGAGAGTTTAGGTGGTTCAAAAGTTCAAGTCTTTGGATTTAATCGGGATCGTTTAAACAACAGAGTAAATGGATGGACTTTTAAATTCTTTACGAAAGGAGAAAATGAGTTAATCATCAAATCGGTGATAACGGCTCTACCCAACCATATTATGTCCTGCTATCGAATCCCGAAAACGGTGATGAAAAAGCTTACGAGCTCGGTATCCTAATTTTGGTGGAGTCATAGTGCTAACACAAAAGAATCACATTGGAAACTTGGGATAAGATTTGCTTACAAAAGGATAATGGAGGACTGGGGTTCACAGATATGACGGATGTTAACACAGCTATGCTTGGAAGGCAACTATGAAGATTTATAGAGAAACCAAATTCTATATTTTCTTGTGTTTTTAAAGGTCGGTATTTTAGGAATACTTCACCCTTAGAACCGGACAGATCATATTCGTCCTCCTATGGATGGCTAAGTATAATCTCTGCTAGATCTCTGGTTAGCAAATGACTAATCAAAAGGGTGGGATCAGAATCTTCTATATCAGTATGGAATGATACCTGGCTCCCATCCAATCGCCAGCAAAAAAAAAACAAAATGTTCTCTTACCGGATCTTACGGTCGAATCTCTCATTGATTGTTCGCCGTGTACTTGGAACTCATTCGCTTTACAGGAAATAATGGATCACGCGGATGTCAAGATTGTTGAAAGTATACCTTTGAGTAGGGTACAAACAGCATATCGGGATGGTTGGCACTTTACAAAGAATGAAAACTATATGGTTAAATCAGGATATCAAATAGAAAGAGCATATCCAGATCGAGGGAAAGGGGTAGTAGAGTTTGGCCCAACAGTTGCGGATCTTAAAGCATATTGTTGGAAAGTGCGTTGTCCACCAAAGATGAAGCACTTTCTGTGGCAGTTGTTGTCTGGATGTATAGCTGTTAAAAAAAAACTACAAGCCCGAGGTCTCAAAAGAGATGTTGGATGTGACAGATGTGGAGCATCCGAGAAATCCATTAATCATGTATTTTTTGAATGCCTTCCAGCAATCTATGTTTGGACTCTATCGAGGATCCCTTCACATCCGGATTATTTTCCAGGACAATGTCTATTTACGAATATGGATTACTTATTCTGGAGAATCAACCCTGCGATGGACGATCATCATTTTGCGTGGATACTTTGGTACATATGGAAAGGAAGAAATAATAAGGTTTTCAGTAATTTGGACATATATCCGAAGGATACCCTTAAACTGGCTATGACATAATAGGTACTTTGGTCAGATGCACAACAAGCTACAATACAGAAGAACCAGGTTTCAGCGGCATCGGAGGCTGTTTTACCAATTAGACCGGGAAGATGGTGTTTCACGGATGGATCTTAGAAATCGGAAGATACATTCTCCGAGCAGGGATGGTGTAGCACTTTAGAAGGATTTGAAGGGTTGTTGAGAGCTAGAAATACAAGGGCTAGTCAATCGTCTTTACATACGGAGGTGGAGGCACTTATATGGGCAATGGAATGCATGAGGAACTTAAGATAGTATAGTGTTACTTTTGCAACGGATTGTTCTCAAATGGTGAAGATGGTTTCGGAACCAGAAGAATGGCCGACTTTTGCAAATTACTTAGAGGACATCATGAGTCTCAAGAGAAGTTTTCACAGCTCAGAGATTATTCATATATCAAGGACGCAAAACAAGAAAGCGGATAGCTTAGCACGAGGTGTAAGGCAACAGACGTCGTTTATTGTCCATATGGATACAGAGAAACCAGATTGGTTTATAGAGTCGACATGAGTCTGTAATCTTGCCGACAAAAAAAAACAAATAAATAGAACATGGTATAAACAATAATAACATTAAGATATAGCTCTGTGTCTCTCCTCCTAGCTGTGTAGTGGTGTAAATAAAAAGTGGGAATGTGTCTAAGAGAGTAAAAAATTTCATTAAATTTAGTGTTTAATTTTTAGGAGGTGAATTTAAGTATAGGGCAATTTTAGGGGGAGTATATCCAATTAAGAATTCTAAGACATTTGATGTCATCTGATTTAAATGATTTTAGATCAATTATATAATTTAATCTGACTTTGTTAAATTAGTCTAGAATTTCTATCTAAAATGATAATTTTTTTTGTCAAACATAAAAATGATAAAATTATAATTGTTTTCATTTCAAATAAAAAAACACTATAAAATCACTAGAATGATCTTTAAAATAACATTTAAAAATATTTTCAATAATGGTGGATATCAGTGTTTCATGACATGACAAATTCTATAACTAGATTTTAACTAAGGGTCCGATTGGGGTTTTCACTTTGCTGGCTTTAGAGACTTTAATTTACTTCTATGTCTTTAAATTTTGTTTTTTACCAATCAGACTTAAGCTCTCTAAAGTTTGAAAAACTTCCTAAAAAATCTCAAAACCAAAATAACTAACTTTATTCTTAACGTGACTTGTTTTTTTCAAAGCCACAAATTTAGGCTTTAACAATTTCTAAAGCTATTTTAATTTTTTAAAAGCCAAAAATTTTAACAGCCAACCAAAAATTAAAAGCCACAACAGTAAAAGTCTTGAAAGTCATAAAAAATCGGACCCTATGTTTCTACGGTTCATGTTTGAATAACAAAATGAATGTATCATTTTAATATCAAACTTTCGGTTGAATACATCTCTTTAACTTTTTTGATTAATAAATACTTTTGATGTTAGTATTGTGACAAAATAAATATAATATCAATTATGACAAATATGAGTCTTCATATATAAGATGCATGTTTTCCACGACCGACATCAAAATAAAATTCATCGTAAAATCCAAATAACTATACGACGAAAATTTTTCATCGTAACTTTGTCACAAATTTAGGAAGAATGAACCAGTAAATTTATAAATCATTGTAAAACAGTTGTAATGGTACGATAAACTATTTTACAAGTAAGTAACGACGAACGAACATTATATATGAGATGGTAGATGAAAATGTATTCATATGTAACATACCAACTAATATTTGTCGTAAATTCATAGTAAAAATATTATTATTGTTAATCCGTAGTTACTTTCCAACCTACTAGGGATAAATATTTTTCATATATATATATATATATATTCTTATAAGGTGAACACACGAAAACACAAAAACACAAAAACTTCATGGAAAAAATAGCATCATCGGATGGCAGTATCTACTAGTTATGAAGTTAGATGTATATACACCGAGATTTTTCAGAAAGGTAACAAAATAATTTTTCATGGGTCAAGAGATATTCATGTACCAGTCTTATATCACCCAAATTATCCAAACGAGTAATTTACTCCCTCAAACAAGAGTTTCAGTTCTAGTTCTTAGGGATTGGATTTACAGGAAGCGTGGGCACACAAGAAACTCAAGCAGCTGCGATTATGCTAGGCAAGTAGATCATTAATGCAGTAAATCAAGCAAAGAAGTTTAACAAGGTAGTTGTTTAATAAATTGATGAGTTGTTTGATGGAATAATGGTTTGCTAGATCTAAGGTTCATGCAATCAGGATTATTAGTGACATATAATACTTAGGTTGCTAAATCCTAGAACTTGAATTCTAATGTAAAGATATCTAGCTTCCGCATGCGACTCTTATGTATTGACTAAGTCTAATATCTTATATTCCGCGTTTTGATATGGAACAACGGTCGATCGATGATATGGTAGGAGTGTCGATCGATGTTCTCCTAGGCAAGCGTTAGCGAGTTGATCGATAGGTTCACTAGCCTTGGCTAGATCAGTTTTCACGTTTCTATAGCAATCTTAGCTCAAGAGAATCTAATCTGGTGCAGAACCTACTGTCCTCGTTGTCCACAATCCTAGATTCAGTGTCATGGTTTGCAATTCTAGAACACTAGCATTACAAGAATTACATTGAAAGATTTCTATCACCTTAGCAATTCTATATTTTTGACTAATCCATTAAGAACCCTAATTAATCCTAAACCTAGCAGGTGGATTTATTTAGACATGAAATTTGTCACATAAATCATAGATGAATAGATATAAAACATAAAGCAATAATAAAACCAAAGGAGTTCTAAGAAAACTCTGAAAGAGTTTCTCTCTTCTCTCTAACCCGAAACTAAAAACAATGAATATAATAAAGTGTTGCCATCAACAATGGCTTAGAAAACACAAAAGTAGGGTCATAGGTTATCTATGGGTATTCTGATTAGTTATGGTAGCTTCTGGGCTTAAGTCGGTCTTGAAATATACTCGGCCCTCTTACTAGAATCACCTTAGATGGACACCAAGGGTGTGCCGTTGATCGACGTTCCTTCATCTCCTCGACAGCTTCGTCTCGAGAGGAAGTCTGACCACTTTTTAGTAAAACATGCATAACTTCTAATCTAAACGTTGGATCCATCCATATCTTTGCCAACACTCAACTGGCCGATATACTTACCACAACGCTTCTTCCAGATATTTTCCATTTTTTACTGAAACGTACAGTATGTTGTTGTCAAGTCTTTACCTCAAACAAGACATCTTGAGGATAGTGACTTAAGGGAGATGTACTATGAGGTATATACAAACATGTTGAACTTAAACAAAAACACATTTTTATGAGTTTCTTGTTATATGGGATGAACATCGGATCAGAGTTTCTGTTACTAAAATTTGGTGTCACCACAAGTTGTATCTGGCTAGAAAGCTTTGTCCAACTACATGCCGAGACTGAACCCAGCAAGTGAATCTGTTTCACAGAATATTCGATAATTTTGTTTACATACAATATCTATTTTTCTTTTAAAATAACTAGTAAGGAACACATGATAAATTCTATATGTTACAAAATTACCTTGCATGCATCTATATTTTGTATGATGATATCTTTATTTATTATAGGTTTAGTTGTAATAAAATTTAAAAATCATAGTATATAGATATAGTAATTGGATGGATATCTCAACACTTAAGATGCTCTTTTTTTTGTTGGGTTTATTGAGATATATGCAAGTTAAGATATACTACAATGCAGGTGCTCCAACACTACAAGGAAAACAAATCTTTGTCCAGTCATTAATTATTTTTATTAAATTTAAATGCTGAACATACTCATAGTAATCTTGATTTAAAGTACATTTTTCTAGGAAATACATAAAATATAGAATTTACAGAATTTTGAACCACAGACTCGATGGATCACGCAAAACATCCTTGTAAACTACTTGCATAGGTGAGCAACGAAGCTGCTATCACGTTAAATCCACATCAAGACATAGCAACAATCCATTACTTGTCTTAAACGAGAAAATGCACCTTTAATAGCTCATATTTTCCCCAGCTCAGAGTATTTAGTGCCAACTCCAAGCTTCACTGTTTCTCCAGAAACATTTGGAGGTTTGTCACACATTTATTGATCTAAAGAATGCATTCTTTGGTATAAAGGTCAATGGCTCGGATTAAGTGCATGGTTCCAATCGAAGTGTGGGTAAATTGCATGAGTGGTTATTGGCAACACAAAAGCTAGTGTGTGTGTGTGTGTGGAAGATTAGCTTTTTGCCTTGTAAACCGGGTGCTGCATATACCAAGGAGAGCCTAAGTCCAAATTAACTTTTATATTGTACTTAATTAGATTAAATGTAGGGTTAGTTTTGGGATTATGAAAAAAATTATACCAATAAGACAATTTCATGTTGGTTTTATACCAAGGGGACAACAACCTTGTTTTTTTTTTGTTCTCTTTTGGCAATTTTTTTCTTTTTAAAATTAGTCAAGGATACCTAAGTCCAAATCTGACCAAAAAGATATTTGTGGCAAAGAGACAATGTAGTTGTATTTTTAGTCCATTTTGGCAGTTTTTTCATATCCAAATTGCTAAAAACCTTATTATTTCATCCTTTCCATAAATACCATAAGATCCATGCAAAATTATGGTCATCCATTGCCGGAGAAAACCTCCAAAATAAATGATTCATGTTTGTAAAAAGTGACTGGGTGGGAAATATATCAGGGTTCTATGGAATTCTTGAGAGGGCCTAGACTTGAATTGCTGGTGGGAATCCAAAAACACATGTAATTTATGGATTCCTCAGGGTCACCACATCGTGCACAAATTGTATTTCCTTAAATTCCTCTTGCTCTTAATATTTTTCTTAAACGCACTACATCCAGATATCAGTTGCCAGAAGAAATGTTTCATATTAGGTGGGCAACGCACCTTCCAGCAGAAAGCTTTCAAAGTAGTGACCGAAGGACCATACTCTGGTATCATCTTTTCTCTATATGGGTATACTCGTTCGACTTGATATCCAGATGTAACCGTGTATCTCTAATTATTAGTGAAACGGCATCCTTCCCGATCTATTGCCAGTGCTCGACTTAAAGGTATACTCTCAATTATTTTCACATCCCGAGGATTCACCAGCGTCCGAATTACCAGTGATTGCCAGTGCATACCCCTTGTCTTTCTCCCTGATTCCCACCAGAAATCTGCCACTGCACTCGTTAACTTCATCGTTACTGTTTTTAGTATTGGAAAGCAGGACACCACGTGATTTGACAGAGCTGTTACCACAGATTTATATAAATGTTATCAGATTGAATCCAAATATATGTTTTGGAACCATGCACTTAAAGCCACACCAACTGTTTCACCCATCTTCCCTAACCAGATCATTTCTTCTTCCGGTTAGGAATATTGGTAATTGGATGGGTATCTCAACACTTAAGATGCTCTTTCATTTTTTTTGGTTATTGAAATACCCAAGTTGAGATATTCTACAATGGAGGTGCTCCAACCTACTACATGGAAAAACATCTTTGTCCAGTCATTAATTTTTATTATTTAATATTAGTGATGAACATGCTCACAGTAATCTTGATTAGAAGTACATTTTTTTCCAGAAAATATAGAATTTAAAGAATTTTGAACCACTGACTCGATGGATCACGCGAAACATCCTTTTGTCAAATACTTGCATGGGTGAACAATGATGCTGCTATCACATTAAATCCAAATTAGGACATTGTAACAAGCTATTACTTGTCTTACACGACAAAATGCACCTTAGTAGCTGAGATTTTCCCCAGCTTAGAGCACTTAGTGCCAGCTCCAAGCTTCATGTTTCTGCAGTAACATTTTGAGTTGTTACGCACATTTTACTGGTCCAAAGAAAGCATTCTTTGGTATTAAAGTTCAATGGCTCGGATTTAGTGCATGGTTCCAATCGAAGTGTAGTAAATTGCATGAGTGGTTATTGGCAATGCAGAGGCTAGTGTGTGTGTGTGTGTGTTGAAGAGAAGATTTTGTCTTGTTGCTATATATAATGTTATCAGATTGAATCCTAAAATATTTTGGAAAAAAAATTTTTTGCAGCTTTATTTTTTTATACAAAGATTGTCAAAATTTAGCTGAAATTCTTCATATTTGTCTAATTTTTTTAAAGTAACTGAAAATAATTATTAACAATTAAAATTAAGTTTTTAAAACTCTAAATTTGACAGTTAAAATTTTTGATTAATTAAATGTTACAAAAATAATAATGAATATTTTAAATAAAAAAAGTCAAAACTAAAAGTATTACCAAAAATATAGAAAACAGAACACAAAGCCATAATTTTGGATAATATTTTTTAGATCGGGTATGAATCTTCAGTTTTTTTCGAGTCTGGATATATTCTGATTGGTTCTTATTGAATCTTAAGTAGTTCTTTTTGGTTTCATTTCTTTTAGGCGTGTAGAGGAAATGTGGAAACATCTAAATACTTATAATTTTTCAGTTCGGCTTCGGGTTGATTATTTTCGAATCGATAAGCATTCGGAATAGGACCCAGATAAAATGCCAATGCCTGGTAAATCTTATAAGTGTACTCCATTTCTTTTGTTTCCTTCTGATATGGTTGTTCAAATTATGAAATCTTATTATAAAATTTTAGTGATGAATATGATCGACCGGGTTAAGAAGATTTTCTTCATAAT
Organism: Hirschfeldia incana; assembly: GCA_026261945.1. NCBI lineage: Eukaryota > Viridiplantae > Streptophyta > Magnoliopsida > Brassicales > Brassicaceae > Hirschfeldia > Hirschfeldia incana. Next base: position 1,120,869 of record JABCMI010000056.1, read on the forward strand.
AAAAATATAGAATATATATATATATATATATATATATATATATATATATATATATATATATATATATATATATATATATATATATATATATATATAATTTAAAGAACTTTAAACCACTGGCTTGCTGGATCACACGAAGCATCCTTGGTCAAACACTTGCAAGGGTTTGTGAAAATGCTGCTGTCACCTTCATCCACATCAAGACATAGCAACACACCCTTATTTGTCTTAAATGAAAAATGCATCTTAGTTGCCGAGATTTGTCCCAACTTAGTGCACTTAGTGCCAACTCCAAGCTTTACCTTTTCTCCAGCAACGTTTGGAGTTTTGATGCACATCTTATTGATCCAAAGAATACCTTCTTTGGAATTAAAGGTTGATGACTCCGATTTAGTGCATTGTTCTAGTCGAAGTGTGGGTACATTTCCTGCGTGGTTACTGGTGACGCATAAGCCAGTGTGTGGGTGGAAGAGAAGCTTTTTGTCTTGTAAACCGGGTCCTGCATATTATAAATGATGTCAGATTGAATCCTAAACTTATTGATTTATATATCGTAAACAAAAAAGAATTTGACCTCTAAATGGATGTTGAATTCCAGAGAGTTTCTGCAAATAAGTAGAGTTTCTGACGTTTTTCCAAGTAGCATCCAAGACACCATAAGTCTCAGCCATATGTTTTGTACCGGTTCTCAAATAATAATCTCCGGTTAATGCCTAAACCGCCCAATCCAAATCCTTCTCCGCGGTCCAAGCTACCAAACAATTCATATATCGGTTTCCGCTGATGTCAACACCTCTCTCGTCAGTCCCAAACTCACTCAAGATCAAAGGAAAGCCTCTGTCGAGCAAGAATCCTCCGTTATGTGTGACTTTCTCGATGATTTCGGCACATATATCGTTGGAGTTGTGTTTTACCCACGTGTCACCGCCGTCAGAGAAACTGTACCAATGTTGCTCGAAGACGAGTTTATCGGTGAAGCTGACATTGAAGAAGCGGTCACGAAGAAAAGAGAGGTTTGTATCAAAGTCAATGCCAGAGAGGATGACTAGTACATCAGGGTTTGCGGCGTGCACTGCTTCTGCTCCTTTTGGCATGAACCTTCACGTAAACCATTAACAATTAATTTAATATGCGTGTATGAACTTATTTTCTTATATACGTGTAAATTTTTGACAATCAAGGTGAACCCTAAATTATACGTACATAAATTTATGAGCTTTCAAATCAAATAGTGAATTGGTAACCAAAAATAAAATAAAACTTTAAAAAACTATAACAAATGAAAGAAAATAGTTAATACAGAAGGTGAATCCAAACATTTTCACTTGAATATGTGTCGACATATATTCTTATATATATATATATATATATTTAGCGATAATCATGAAGATATTTGTACGAGAAAATATGAATTTTTAATAAATTTCATGCTGTAAGTGCTTGGTTATATTCGAAATGAAACAACATTAATTAGTAATGATTTGAGATGTGTACCTAAACCATAGGTCAGGGTAGTCTCTAGTACCACGTGGCTCATTCCTAAGGCTCATGCCAATGACATTACTCACATTGCGGAAAAGAGTAGCCATCTTGCTCAAACCCTTGGCCCATACAACAGGATCAAAGTTAGGGTAGCCGAAGAAAGCGTCGAGGTCATTGTCGCTGCAACACCAGCCTGGATATGTTAAGTGGTTGTCAAGTATCACCATCAGCCCATTTTCCCCTAGGTTCGAAACCACTTCCTGATAACAAAATAAAGTTAAAACAAACATATGTTTATAAGACGATACATTATTTTGGAATAAGTACATTCTCTTTTGTTCTTTATATTTTGGTTAATTTTTGTTATTGGATCGACATATAGCATTAAAATGTTACCTGGAATGCATTGAATATGGGAAGGTTAAGGATTTTGGGGTTGTGAGTTTGAATCCCAAGAACATCATCAAACAATTTCAAACTTTCAAAAGACTGTTTAACCGTGATTTTAAGAGCCAATGTGTCATTTGTCATCAAATCAAGAGGCCAAGTAAGCCTAACGCAGTTAAATCCCATCGAGACAATCTTCTTGGAGATAAAGTCTAATGGTTGTTTGCTTAGTCCTTCAGCCACCGCTGGCTGGAGATGAGCTGGCCAGTTTACACAGGCTAGCTTTACCCTTTGCCCTTTCTCATCCACGATCCATCGAGATTTTGTGGAGAGTGAATAGCTTGTGATTAGATTTGGAATACAAGAAATGAATAGTAATAAGAGAGACAAATTGACGGTTCTCGCCATTTTGTTAGTGTGTGTTTCTCTGTTTGATTTTGATTATTTTGAATTTGAATTATAACTTATATAGCAAAGAAGTTGTTTTCTGGTTGTTGTCTTATACTTGTTTATGGTTATAGGTTAACTGTTTTCCAACCAAATAAACAATTAAGATAAAATATGTAATTAATTACTGTAACAAAAAAAAACAAAATCGACAGATCATGATGTTAAAAGATTCTAAGCTGTAAATTATAACAGAATTTTCAATAACTTACAAAACCTAAAAGACATAATACGTTACAGATAACAGTAAATTTAGGTGATGTGCTTGTTTTATTGTGTAAAAAAGAAAAGAAAATAACCACTCCTTTTGATATTGCAAGTCATTGTGTTATGTTATACCAAAAAGGTAATAACAAATTTAACGTAATACTTGTTAACAAAAAAATTTTAACATAAAAATACAACTATATTTTTGTATATCGGATAATTGAATTTGTTGAAATTGAGATCATAGTTTTCCCAAATATATTAAGACATAGATATGATCATTTATTAATACTGTTGCATATATGCTTTATATTATTCGTTGTAAGATGGATAAATAACTATGATTAAAACAATGAAACAATGTGTGTCAATTCCTAATGTGGAAAAATCAAGCTTCAGTGTCTTATATCTAATTTTTTTCCTACCATTGATGACGAACTAGTCTAAGAACTCAGCTACTGTTCCAGATAAAGCCACACCAACTGCTTCACCCATCTGCCCTAATCTGCACAAGCATCCATAGGCCGGCAACAAAAACCCTCGTTATTAGCAAAACTCTCCGGTACAACTCTCAGTGTTGTTTCATTGAAATGTGGGACATGACCTGTCAGTTGATCGTTTTCCACTGAGGACTAGAAGAGCCGCAGAAGTAACTCTAGCCCAGGAGGAATTTGATCAGTGAACTGGTTATGCTGAAACATAAGAATGTTCAGACAGTTAATATCTGATAAACTGGCTGGGATTTCACCAGAGAATTCATTGTAAGAGACATCAAGAGTTGTAAGAAGTATAACCCAAGGAGGCCATGTTGGATACCAAGCTCCAAAAAAGTTGTGCATAGAAAGATCCAGACCTACCAAATGAGCAGTGGCGAACCTACGTTGGCCAGGGAGGAGGCAGCTGCCCCACAATAATCTATAAATAAAGGTTTTATACTTAAGAAACAAAAAAATTTCCGTAGCAAAGTTGGTTTCAACTAAGAGTTTGCCCCTCCCTAGAACAGGGGTATTACCTCCCCCTTTATCACATTTTATTTATTTTATGCCCCACTAATTTTTTTTTCTAGATTTGCCACCGCAAATGAGTTAAATACATAACCAAAGAAAGGAATCTTCAGAGAAAACCTCAGAGATTACAGCTTAAGAATGCATTGGTAATATTTAGCAGATGGCGAGGCGACGCTAATCTTCATTTGAATATCACAATACAGTTTTCACTTTTCACTGTAGTTATTGCTTTTCTTCTGGTCTAGTTTGCCGGCCGTAAATATATAGTTTTGCTCACAGAAATAATCAGCAGAGATATTTATTGATAACATTTGAAGGTCTTGGATTGCTATTTACCTTGTCAAAAAAACATCTGAAGAAGGTTTTATTCAATACATGTTTTTACATTTAGTAGAAGAGGCCAACATCTTACTATATCTCTTACTTTCCAACCCATCAGTCCATCACCTTCAGTCTCTAAAGAGAAATTACATCCTCTGTTTGAGCTCGTGTTTTCGAAAATGATTCCCTCTAGTAAAATAGTCTGTAAATCATCATTGTCTGGTTATTAGTTAAACCGAGCCGAAAACAGAGAACAACATATAAGGAATTGGCTCGTTTCTAAAAGAAAATTACCTCCATATAGGATTTAAGGAAAGAAAGTGAATATGGAACATACCAGTTGCTGAACAAATCTGCTGCCCTAATGCGATCTTCATGTGGTGTAACCTTGGTCCTAAGGACAGCCCCGCTGCCGACATATTCTCCTCATTTATCAAAGGTCTCAAGAGTGGTAAATACTGTGTCCCTGAATAGTACTCAACAGTGTAATTAAACCCATAGCCGAAGACTAAGTTATGAAAGAGATCAAGACAGGAAGGGCTTACATTCTCTTTTAGGTATTCTTTGAATATACTGAGGTCATCCAAATAAGCTTTCTCATTTCTATCTCCTTGATTGTTTCCCTTGAGAAATAAGATAAATTAGAGCTTGATCTGCACGCATGTGCATGTATTTCTTTTACAATATATATAATTTTCTTAAAACATAATTATTTAATTGTTATATTTGCACAAATTTAGTTTATTTTTGAAACTATATATTGCCATACTGCATGGTGTTATGTAGTCAAACAAGTAATAGTTGGATCTATGCATTAATGTAACATCATGTCAGGTCAGATATATATTAACAGTTCTTTCGTATTTTATTATACGAATTAAAGGTATTATTAATTTTACAATGTTTTAGGTAAAATTTTAAATCAGTTAAAATATTATTATAAAAATAATGTGTAACCCTTTCAGAATTTATAAATGTTAGAAGTGCAATATCTGATAATATAAAAACAAAACTTGGATAATTAAAACATGTTTGACAGAACTCACAACACCAAGGTTGTTTTTGCAACTTTCAACAGGCATAATTTACTCACAGACACAGTATCCAATCATCTAAACTTCTAAAATTCAAAAGTTGAATCCAGCGAGAGTTTGTGGTTGCATACGGTCTCGGGCAGTTGCGTGAGGATAAAATAAATTTAAAAAAAAATTATAGGTATAAAAATAGAAATACTCAATTAAAATTTAAAATTGAAAATAAAAATACTATATATATACATTTTTATTTTAATTTATATAATAAAATTTTAAAACAGATATTTTCTCTATAATTGTTTAAAATAATTAATAGTATAATTTTATAAATATAATTTTTATATTTATTAAAATAATATAATTTTTATAGTTCATAATTATCTAAAAGCTATAACTGTATAAATATAGTTCTATTTATTATAATAATATGAATTTAAATATTTTATAATTATATAAAATGAAATATTCTTAGATTATTATTTAACCACTGTTGCACAGTGAACCAGGAATAACTATCCTACAATCGCATTAGTTTCTAACCGATATAACAGTCACACAAATCTCTTAATTCCGATTAAAACCATAATTACCCACATCCCCAAACGCCTACAACTGCATCCAAAACAGCTGCGGTTACACTTGTCAGGCCTTTAGTAATATGCCTCATTTTTCTAGCATTTATTCACATCATTATTTTTTTTTCAAATCAAACTCTTCTTTTATTCACTTCTTAAAATTGTGATTTAAAAAAAAACTGTTAAAGTAAATATAATCATATTTAGGTCTTATTTTCATTTGTTGTATCTTACTTAAACAAAACTAAAATTCATCTATATATATTTTTTTCGAAACACTTTTTCTTTAAAAATGCTATCTCTATGTTTATTTAAAAATACTTTTTTTAGTTCAATGTTTTAAAAAGAATAAAAAATAAGACTGGAGGTGCACTAACAAATTCAAAGGTTGATTCCATGTTAAGGTACTTTAAAAAAACTAAATCTTCACTACAAGAAAACATATTTTTTTTACGAGGGCGGTATTCGTTGTAAATTCGTCGTAATAGGGGCTTTACGACGAATTAACATCGAAACGTGTTTCGTTGTTAAACGCTCGTTGTAACGGAAGTTTCGTCGTTAAGTAGTAGTTATGTTTACGAGGAAGTTATTTCCTCGTAAAGTGGAAGGAAAATTTTCGTCGTAATACCCTCGTAACCTGCGATGTAAATACGACGTAATATTTCGTTGTAATAGACACGTAAGTTTTCGTCGTAAACTTGATGTAAGATTTACAACGACTTTACAACGATTCCATGTAAATTCCACGTAAACGTTACGAGGACTAACCGTGGAAATTTACAACGAATTTACATCTTCATATTTAAAATATTAATTAATTATAATAATTATAAAATTTTTATAAAAGAATAACTTTAAAATTAAAATATTATAAAAAAATTAAATATGAAACAATTTCATTTTATTAATAAACTATAAATTTATTAATTAAATAGAATTTAAAATTTTTATACAAAACATAAGAAATTAAAAAAAAAAAAAAAATTCTAATTAAGGCCGGCATCATCGTCATCGAAGTAGTTCGCTGAGGGGTTCGGGTCTGTAGATGTTCCTGCTTCGGGATCCGGCTGGGTCATCCCGAGAGCTGCTCGTCTCGCCACCAAAGCCATCTGCAAAGTTGGATTTCCCACCGCCATCACGTCCGGGGAACTCTCGAGAGAGTCCAAACGCTGCTGTTGGGTATTCATACGAGCCTGCATCCGCTCGCTGTCCTGGTCCCGTCTCGAATAGTATGACGAAGTCGCCCTTGCAACTTCGTTAACGGAACCTATTCTGACCGTCCTTCCCTTCTTTCTAGGAGTCACCTATATGTATATATATAAAAATCTATTTAAAGTTAATAATAAAAAAAAATTATTAAATTTTACCTCCTCAAAGATCCGGTCGACTTCTTCGGTTGACAACTTGATGGGTATTCCATCTGCAGACTGTTGGGTAAGTTGCGTCTCTCGCTCTTCTACCCGAGACGCCTCAGCGTTGAAGAGTTTCTCTGATGCAGGATCAACAAAAACTCCATCTGATGAGGCGTGAGTCATCTTGAATAAGTCCGAGAGAGATGGCAAAACTCCCGTCTTCTCCAACTAATAAATAAAAATAAAAAATAAATTAAATATAATTAATAAATACAAAAGTTTATAATAATGAAAATTATAAATTTAAATAAAACTTACCGCTTCGAAAGGAATTTCGGCATGGGGTTTTTGGCCGGTTCTATGAACCATGGGCAAATGGCCATCTTTATCCCTCGTTCTTCGGGAAGCGGAGCAGGAGTTGGCTTTGCGGATGGAGCTGGGTTCGTTCCAATAGGCGATGAGGCCATTCCATGCTTCCTTGGTGACCCCGCTCGGCTTCCCCTCATAACCGTAAATCTCCCACTTATCCTTCCAATTGGAGACGGTATTGCAAAGACGAGTTTTCGCCTTTGCAATAAATTTGCTCTTCATCCTCTCGGTGATTCCTATGGACCAGTTCCACATTTTCTGAAAAAAAACAAACAATTTAAAAGATTAGAAAAAATAATAATTATTTAATTAACAATTTAATGAATTATTTATTTAAATTACCGCAAAACATTTAAACCACGTCGTCTTGACGTGATCGGGAGTAGACGTCCAGTTGGGATAAGGACCGTCATAATATCCCTTCATCGTCTCTGAAACGCTCCGGCTAACTTTGTTGTTAGCCCTAAACCTGCAAATATGACAATTTGGTTAAAAAAATTTATCAAAGATTTTAAATTTAAAATTAATAATTTTATCTACTTACCAATAAGTACCCGGGGGTCTATCGGAGTCAAGAACGTGTAAACCCTCTCGTCCGGGCTGGGCCAGCAAATCCTGACGGTATATCTTGCGAATGGTGCATGAGCTGGCACCCGCAAGTCGGGATGAACTGCAGCCGGTGGGGCAGGCTGATCCGGGGCGACAGGTGGAGCAGCTGGTGGGGGAGGCATCTGAGCTGGATGAGGAGGAGGGGTCGAAGAAACTCTCTGAGATGTGTGAGATTCCAGAACTGTCCCGGAAGAAGACGATGGACCGCTAGAGGAAGATCCATCGCCTAATAAATCTGCATACGTAGGTGCAGGAGCTGCTGGTCTCGGTCTATGAGTCATCTAAAAAAATTAAAAAAATTAAAAAAAAATAAATTAATACATCTCCAAAACGAAATAAATCTAAACTAACCACCTAAACTAATTACGTTAACTAATCACCTAAACTAATTCTCTAAATTAATCACCTAAACTAACCACCTAAACTATAAAAAAAAAAAGAGAGAGAAAGTTTACCTTAGAGGGGGAGAAGATTTAGGGAGGAAGATACGAGCAATGCTCGTCTGAAAGACCTCTGCCCTATATATAAACATGGTTTCGTCGTAAAGGCGTCGTAATTTTACAACGAAGTTACCAGGCCCATGTTTGTTTGACGACGAAATTACCAGGCCCGTGTTAAATTTTACGACGAAGTTACCAGACCCGTGTTTTAATTTACGACGAAGTTACCAGGCCCGTGTTTTCATTTACGACGAAGTTACCAGGCCCGTGTTTTCATTTACGACGAAGTTACCAGGCCCGTGTTTTTTCATTTACGATGAATTTACCAGGCCCGTGTTTTTTCATTTACGACGAATTTACGAGGAAAGTATGAAACCCCGAAAATCAAATCCCTAAACCCCAAACTTATCATCTTTACCATTATTATTCATTCATACTTTCATCCTCTTTATCCAACTAAAACCCTTAACTTCAAAAAAATAAAAAAAATTTCCTTAACAAATAGATATTTTTTACCTTAAGAAATATATATTATACATTAAGGATCTCACTTAAGCAATAAAAAACAACATTGGGTACAATATTTTGGAAAGACAAAAACAACATTTGTTACATATATTACATCATTCTGAATCGTTTGAGTTCTCATCAACATCAGAACATTCATCGTCGTCACTATAATCAAACTCGTCTTCGCCTGCTTCATCTGTCGCATCTTCGGGAAGATCTTTATATTGATGGTTATTTGGGTCGATCAGAAGAATCAAGTTGTTGGTCAGGAACCTCAACTTCATTAATAGCATCTTCATCTTGCAATGGTGGTTCTTCTCCAGCAACAATTCATCCACGAGGTGTAATTTTGATAGTAGCCAACCAATTAATCCCAGAACTTCGAAGGCGAGGATATGGAAGAAAGCTAACTTGTTCAGCCTGGGATGCTAGGATGAAAGGCTCGAATTTTTTGTATCTTCTCCCAGATTTGACATCCACAACACCAAATTTGTTAAATCGAACACCTCGATTCTCAACGGGATCGAACCATTCACATTTGAAGAGGACACATTTTAGCTTCGATAACCCTGGAAATTCCACTTCAATAATCTCCTGCAAGATCTCCTAAAAGTCTTTTTCGCCTTTCACACATATTCCATAGTTACTTGTTGCATGATGTCTTCCATACTCGTATGTGTGAAAGGTAAAACCTCGTGTGAAGTACATATGTGATGTGGTGACCTTTGCTACTGGACCTTGGACCAATTCGTGAAACCATACAGGGTAATATGGATCTTCATACTCAACTTACAAAATACACCACCGTTAGAATAGTACCAAATATTGCGTCATTTTAATCAAAGATAATACATGTGATTCTAACCACTTGACAAAGTGCTTTTCTTTTTTTCCTTCCACTTCAGCTACAGATAATCCCGGTATTGCTTCTTCAACTTGAGATACAAACATGCTGCAAATTAAACAAATATATCATATCATATAATTAACAACAATAAAATTAATTAACATAGACAAAAAATTTACCTTTCAAACGAAGACGTCATTCCATCTCTGCAGTTGAGCGTAATATATGTGTGGGCACTATGCTTATCCTCTTCACTAGACCACCAAACTTCTTTCAGCTTACCACCAAATCGTCCAATTTGACAGAAAATGTCAGGAACACCGTCTACGGCATATGACGAAGGTACTCCACCATCATCATATCTTTTAGGAACTCTTTTCCTTGTACGGACGGTTGGAGCAAAGTAGTAAGACGTGAAGTTAGAAGTTTCTACTGTCAAACTCCCATCAATGATCGAATCTTCCACCTTTGCTAGATTTTTGGCTTTTCCCTTCAAATGTTTCATGTACCTCTCATATGGATTCATCCATCCGTTGTGAACAGGTCCACGAAGTAATGCTTCGTACGGGAGATAAACAACTAGATGTTGCATCACATAAAAAAATGATGGAGGAAATATCTTCTCCAGGTTGCAATATGATGGAAATGTTCTCCTGAAGTTGTTCGATGTCTTCTTCCTTGGACGTACGTTTACTAAGATCTCTGAAGAATGCTCCAATTTCTCTATGTTGCAAATATAACACCATTAATAACATTTTATAAACATATGTAATATATTATAAATTAATATTAACCTGCAAGTGCTTTATGTACATTTGTTGGAAGGAGCTCAGCAAAAGCGAATGGAAGTAGTCGTTGCATAAACACATGACAATCATGACTCTTCATTCCGCAAAACTTTTGACCACGTTCAACACATCTTGACAGATTTGAAACGTAGCCATCAGGGAACTTAACTTCTGATGAGACCCAATCAATCAAAGTTGTTTTCGATGCTGATGACAACATGAATATGGGAACAAGAACAGTACCATTGCTCTTGATATGTAACTCACTTCACCAGCAGATAAAAGGTAAGTCCATCCTTGACTTTTTGTTATTTTTTGTCTTTCCTGGAACGTTCAATATTGTATTCATGATGTTGACAAAAAAATTCTTCTCTATGTGCATCACATCTAAGTTGTGGCGTAAAAGAAGATCATTCCAATAACGCAGATCCTATAATATACTCTTCTTATGCCAATTGTGAGAGGCCCCATACCCATCAGACATATTTCCTGGAACATGCCAGTTTCCTCCACACGGCACAGTTTCCTGAGCTCCATAATAATCAATTTCTGCTATGATCTGTTGCCTGGTGAGATATGGAGGAGGACTATCTCTGACAACTTTTTGTATCTAAACAATGTCTTATTTCTTCGGTACGGATGGGAGATGGGAAGAAATCGACGATGACAATCAAACCAACAACTCTTTCTACCATTCTTTAGTTGAAAAGCATCTGTCGATCCATGACAAATGGACAAGATAATCTTCCATGAGTTGTCCACCCAGACAACATCCCATAAACAGGAAAGTCACTAGTCGTCCACAGTAGAACTGCTCGCATCGTAAAATTGTTTTTTATGGAACAATCATACGTTCTCACCCCTTCTGACCACAACTCTTGTAGCTCTTGTATCAATGGTTGGAGAAAAACATCAAGCGACCGTTTTGGATGCTTCAGCTCAGGAATTAATATGGTTAAGAATAGAAATTCTTCTTCCATACACATGTCCGGCGGCAAGTTATACGGCGTAAGAATGACTGGCCACAAAGAATATTGCCTCCCAGACATTCCGAATGGACTAAATCTATCAGTGCTTAACCCAAGATAGACATTCTGAATATTGTTAGCAAAATCTGGGTATACCTTGTTGAAATGTTTCCACGCTCTTGCATGTGATGGATGAGCGATCTCGCCTTCCTTCTGGACATGTTCAGCATGCCACCTCATCGATGCAGCAGTTCTCTCAGATTGATATAATCTTTTTAACATGTCTTTAATTGGTAGGTACCACATCCTTTGGTATGATACCCTATCCCTTCCACGTCCTTGCGGTTTGAATCGTGGTTTCTTGCAGATTCGACACTCTTCCAGGTTCTCATCCTCCTTCCAGTAGATCATACAGTTGTCAATGCAAACATCTATCATCTCCGAAGGCAATCCCAGACTATAAACCAATTTCTGAATCTCATAATAAGATTCAGCCGACAAATTGTCTTCTGGCAAGTACTCTTTCAACAACTCCACCCAAGCATCCATGCAATTCTCAGATAGATTATGATCCGTTTTAATATTCATCATCCTAGCTGCTAGAGACAATTTAGAGAGACCTTCTCTACAACCAGTGTAGATTGGTTGATTTGCAGCATCTAACATTTCATAAAACTTTTTTGCATCCAAATTAGGTTCTTCTACATTCCCAGTTTCATGAGCTATTGTTGTAGTTGTTTCTAAAAAATGCATCAGTAATCATGTCTTGAATCCTATCATGATCTATCATCTGCTCATTCTGATTCAATCTTCATTATTACCAGGATTTTCAAAATGATTATTACTACTACTAGCTTCATTTCCACCATAACCCTCTCCATGTTGATACCAAATATAGTAATGCGGTGTGAATCTTCTATTTACTAAATGCTTCCAAACAGTTTCACTAAGTGCAAAGTTTGAATTCTTGCATTTTCGACAAGGGCAAAACATCTTAACGCTTTCTTATGTGAGTGGTGTAGAACCTGCTTGCTGCATGAATGTCTCTAGCCCACTTAGAAAGGTATCTGTCACTCTACCGCCGGAATCTTTATGTGAATACATCCAACTCCGTATCTCGTAGATATTGCATCCATCAGCCATTTTTTTTCTATTTGTGTGTTTTCAGTTTTTTTTTCTTATATTTGTTGGTGTGTTTTGAGCATTGAGAAATGACATATATATAGAAGATTTTCGAGTTTGGTATGTAAAGGTTTAACAAGTATTTTTAAACCCAATGTATTACTACAAATTTACAACGTTTTTACAAGGAATTTACATCCACTTTACAAGGAATACAGTTAGGTATCAAGCACAATTAATACACGTTTCGACAAAGTGTAACGGTAACCAGATTCGTTGTAAAATACTTGTTAAATAACAACGCTTTTACGAGAAAATACGTTTCCTCGTAAAGTCCTCGTAACATTACAACGTCTTTAAGAGGAAAGATAAGGAAACATGTTTCGTCGTAAAGTCCTTGTTAAATTACAACGCGTTTACGTGGAATTTATTTTTCCACGTTAACGCGTTGTAACTTTACGTCCACTTTACGACGAAAAGGTTTCGTTGTAATATTACAGCGACTTTACGACGAAACTGCTTTTCGTCGTACAGTCGACGTAATATACTTGTAAATTTACGAGGAATAATTTTCGTTGTAAAACTTCGTTGTAAAGCCAGTATTTTCTTGTAGTGCTCCTACGTTGATATTTTTTCTTATATATCCATGCTCTTTTAATTAAACATATGAAAAACAGCTTTATTCTGTTTCGCGTCTAGTCTTCTAAAACATAAGACAACCACTGCGTAAAATTACATTGAATAGTGTTGAATTCATCCTTTTTTTAATTCAACGATCTTTGTTCATTGTTCTTCTTCACTATCTATTGATTATCAAATTAAGTGGTCCATATCTATATAACATTTGATTCTTTGGAAACAAATTACTTTCCTTGAAAAGGACTACTATGTTAGCGATAGTAAAATGAATAAACAAAATTTAATATTTAAAAAATCAGAAATATTGTTAATTATTTATTATTAACAAACTTATGCTATTTATTTAGTTACAGATTTTGTAACTATAATATCAAAAGTATATTTAGATGAAAACAATATATTCAAACGTATAAATTGATAAATTTGTCTTTCTTAATATGGACCTTTAGGCTTTAGCCAATTGAAAAATTTAATTCATATGACACATCCTCACTTTAGTATTACACATATAGACACATTCTATATGAAACATAATTTATCTAGGGAAATTTGGAAATTTTGAACTAAAAACCTTAGGTTTTGTCCCCTTGGAATGATTATACTAATCTTTGTCCCCTTAGTATAAACTTTTTAAAAAACCCTGTTTAGTCCTTCGGATTCATATATGTAGATACAATTATAATCGATTAAAGATAATAGTAATAAAAATAGATATAATATGGTAAGTTTTAAAGATAAGTTAAAAAGTAATAAAGTAAAAAAACAAAAAAGACAATCGTCTCTCTCTTTCTCCCGAAGGTCGACGAGAAAGGCGATCTCTTCGTTCTTCACCATCATCTCCGGCACGTCTTCGCCGGCAAACTCAAAACCGGCGTGACTGCTTTCTGTTTTCCTTCCTCCGTGGTATTTTTCCACTTTGTCTTCTTTGTTTTCTCGGATTTTGTCTTCAACTCTAAAATCACATTGTTATCTCCGACAGCGTAAATCGGAGTTGGGACGAGGCGGACAAAGGTTCCATCACTAATTAAGAAGAAGGCGTTGTTAGATTTTGATCTCAGTGCCTTTTTTCCCAAAATTGAAGGTTAGGGTTAGAAATTCCCAATTCAATTTCACTTTATTTTTTTAGTTTTTGTTGATGTGCATGTATTGTTTACATAGTGATGTGTATATATATTTGATAACAGAATTTTAGGTCGATCAATTTTGTGATTATTTTGTGTTCAATTTAACAGAGACATAACAAGTTAAGTCGATTAATTTAGGATGAGATGGAGTTTGATTTTTAATGAAGAATTTTGTTTTATGTTGATTAAGATACTAAGAGGAGATGGTGTTATATGTTTGTTACTTATTAGTAATCGTTTGAAGTGTTTGAAAACAAATCAATTATTCATGAAAATGGTGGTCATAGTAGATTGCGGTTGTGTAGACAATTTATTTGAGTTATATTTTGTTTACTAACGAGTTGATGTTTCTGCTATTATGTTTTATAGGAATGGCATTTCAGTTTCCAAAACGCATACTTATGCAAGGAGATGAGCCTCAGATTGACAAGATTAACAACAACTGTAGACGTTCAATTCTGGACGACGTGAAGGCTGCTCTCAAGGATGAGTATGAGGAAGTTTGTAAAGACCCTGTCTTCGGTCCTCTTCTGGCAATCATTGACAACGAGCTCCTTTATTCTGGGAGGATCATTCACAGTTTCATATGCAAGCAGCTCAAGGTTTCCAAGCTTCACGAGCTGTGGTTTTTATTTGCGAAGAGACCTCTTCGGTTTTCAGCGCAAGAATTTCATGCTATCACAGGATTGAAATTCAAAGAGGGACCACAGCTAGACTTCAACAATTGGAAGTATGATAAGGGATTATGGGCTCGGGTGCTGAGGAACAAACAGAAGGTGAGCTTATTCACTGTAAGGTCGAACTCCTTAAAGAATGCAACAAGTGGTCGTATGTGGACAGGGTTCGTCTAGTCTATCTGTGTATTATACATGGATTCCTCGTAGCTAAGGATTTAAGATCGCCTATCCCTCACGACTACATCCGTATGGTGATGGACTTTGAGAAAATGAGGATGTTTCCATGGGGTCTTTACGCGTATGATGTGTTGGTTAAATCAGTAATCGAAGCAAGGACAAATGTGCATCTCAACAACAGTTACGTGCTCAATGGATTCTCCTATGCGTTGCAGATATGGATTATGGAGGCAATCCCAGACATTGGCAGATTGGTGGGTAAGAAGATCAGGAAAAATGTGACCAAAGTGAGATGTAGGAACTGGAAAGGAAGTGGGAAAGTTTCTTATTCTGCTATCACCAGTATAGAGTCCCACTTTAGTAAGGTACATAATTTTTTTTTAATATATGTTGGGTTCTGTTATCAAACAAATTTAACTTGATTTTGTTCTTCTCAGGGAGAGATGTTCCCGTTTATATCTGCTACTGGGAACAATGATGTGATTTATAACGAGGAGTTTGTTAGGGAAGATGAGAAGAAGGATGAAAGAATCAGTCGTATTGTTGCTCTGATCACTGCCAAACAAGATTGGTCGAAATTCGAATGGGAAGTTGAGCCATTGCCACGCCATGGGATGCTTTCTGATACAGAAGAGGAGGAGACGATGGAGAGAATGTTGAAGTGGAGGTCGAAGATGTCACAGATACACATGGCACAGAGACACATGTAGACGAACCGGCGGTTGAGAAAAGAAAGGGCAAGCGAGTGGTAAATGATCCGAGTGTTGATTCTCGTAAGAAACAACTTCTTTGTCAACTGGTAGCTGAGCATAACAATGGTCTCTCTAGTGAAGTGAAGAATTTCATTGAAGGTTTGTTCACCTCTAATTTCAACGCTTTCAAAGAGGTGGTTCAGAAGGACATCAACCAGCGTTTTGACCTAATTAACGAAGCGGTGTCTCAGATTCGGGGTACTTCGGAGATGGTGGGAAAAGAAATCGTCACCTACACCGCGTCCTTCAGCAGCAAAGGAGAAACGCAAAGGCAAGGTAGATGAGGTTGTCGTTCCTGTTCTTCCCATGCCTCGTCGTAGCCCTCGCAAAGTCAGAAAGATAACTTGAAAATGAAGCTTTGTACTAAGTGGGACTCCCCTTGTTGTTTGGTTTGTAATATGTCGAACTGTCCTTGTTGTGTGCTTGTAATATCAGCTTGTTTCAACAAAGGATTGTTGGTTTTGTAATATGACTATAACATCTTTAATTGTAATATCAGCTTGTTTGATATTTGCTTATGTGCTTCATATTTTTTTCTGCTAATTATATTATGGTTGGTATTATTTACAGGAGCTTGATTATGATGATATGGACGATTTTCTGTCGAATTTGACAAAGGGATCGAGAAATGAAGAAATGGGGACACAAGAGGATTTACTACACTCCATGGGTAACCTTTCTCAAGCATCATATGTTGATGGTTTCGATCCCTCACAAAAAAATCAGTAGTGAAGAAGCAGCTGAATTGGTTACTCCACTACGGTCTTCTAAACCTCCCGGTTGGAAAACACCCAGTCTCAAAGACATGGAATTACCTGAGGAGCGGATGAACGACTTCGACTATTCATTACTGTTTGTTCCTGAGGATTTATGGGCCAAACTAATTGACTGGTGCTCAACTTCAAAACAGTAAGTTAGCATATTCAAGTTATGTTTAAAATCACAACTTTCTAAATGTATTTTTCATTGCAGGCACCTTAGACTTGGACCTTCTATTTTCAACAAGGAGTTAGCAGAACGTGTAATGGGACCTGCAGTGTGGCTGAAGAATTTTGTAAGTTAAAATTCAACAAGTTTGAGGCCAATTTTGGGAACACCATGTTAATTCAACACTGTTTGATTTCAGGAAATTGATGCCATGTTATACCTATTTCGTGAGAAGACAAATCTGCGACGATGGAATCTATCTAAAGTAGCCTTCATGAGCTGCTTATTCAGTAATCAAATGAAGAATGCTTACAAACTATTCAAGAATGACAAGCAAAAATTCAAGATAGAAGGACTTCTCCACCAGTACGGAATCGGTGAACTTCCTGCAAACGGTCGAACCGAACTAATGTGGGATCTTGATGTCGATCGGATGTATGTGCCTCTTATTGTGCATGGTAACCATTGGATCTCTATGTGTGTCAACTTTGATACTCGTTCAATAGAGGTCTTTGACTGTGAGGGAATGAAACACCCGAAGGATTTGGAGCCATTTAGCCATCTCATTCCTAGAATTGTCAAAGCTGTGCAGTTGTCATCGAGGAAGGGACTTGTTGTCAAGCCTTATACTGTCACTTACGCTCCAATGGCCCCATGTCTAAACATTGGTAGCAGCGACTGTGGAGTATATGCGTTGAAGCACATTGAAGCACATCTTCTAGGCATGGACTTAAACATGGTGAACGCCAATAATATCCGGGAAGCTCGCTAGAAGATTGCTTATGATCTATGGGAAGCTGCTAATGATCCTGAGCTCATTAAGCGAATGGCACAGTTCTCTCCTCCAAAGCCTACCACACGTTCTCAAGTTACCATTTTATGATGTTATATCTGTTTTGACTTGCCTAGCATGTAGGTTGTTATTGACTCTTAATGTTACTCTTATTTCACTCTCAACTCTATTTTTATGTGACTTTGTTATATCTCTGATTTTGTTATATGACTATGTTTTTGTTATATTACTCGGTTTATTAGAAATGACTTTGTTTTAATTTCCAAAAAATGAAGACAACGAAAAAATCTTGGAAAACGTCAATGGGGAGAATCAAACCCTTGAACTGGGTAACTCATACTACACGACCAACCACTGCACTACTTGAAATTATTATTAGTTACATCTGATTACATTTTTAAATACCGTAGGCACGTGAGAATTAAATGAAACCCTAAGTAAATCCTAAACCCTAAACAAGCCAACCCCTAACTGATCTCTAACAAAATCCTAAATGAATAAACTAAGCACTACAACATATCAACTACCTACTATACTCGAACACGAACTGAAACTTAACTGATCCATACACGATCAGTCTTAATAACCAATATAAAACTTAAAAATCATAACTTATACAAGTCTGCTTTGAAAAAAAAAACCTTATACAAGTTTACCCTAAAACCGGAGTCTGATAATAAACTTATATAAACCCAATGGCTAGAAACCCTACTTATTTCGTAGTGTTTCTCCCCTTCTTAAAATTCCGCTCATGAATAACAACGAAGGGATTCCTTCCAGATGCAGGTGTGGGAAAGGGATTGTCACTTATGTCTCCAAAACAGAGGAGAACCCATACAGGAGATTCTTCCGCTGTGAGATTGGCTTAAAGGTAATTCTGAAAAATACCAGTTTTAAATTCTTCTTTGATGCAAATCGGATGATGTGATATTGGTTAACGTTTTTTGTGTTTCAATTCAGAGAAAGAAAGAACAACATCTTTTTAAGTGGGTCGACGAGGCTGTGCTTGATGAGATTCAAAGAATGGATGCGCAACAGTCGAAAATGGCCCAAGAAATTGAAGATCTGAGAAGTTCTTTGAAAGAGACAGTTGAGGAGGAAGTTATGAAGCATAAGATTTCCGGAAGTGTAGGATGTGTAGGATCCATTCTGAGTCTTCTGTGTCTCTGTTCTAAATCAGATTGATTTTGTTATGGTTCTTTGATATTGGTAACTGTGTCAAAGATCCAATAAATTTAATATTTAATTGTTTTGGTTTTCTGATTCTTGTTATTGATTTACGATTGTAAGATCAATTTGGTATCTAATATGTCTCTGTTCAAAATTTATGCTGCATAAACTGAAGAAAAAACAAAAAATTTTAACTGAAACAAAAACTAAAACTGAAACATTAGTTTGTAAGAATTCTTGACGCTCGCAACTGAATCGGAAATCAAAGAAACAATTTCAACATGAAACAAAGATAACTTAAGAAACAAGTGAAACATAACTTGGAAAGACTTAAGGCTTCAATCCTATATTGCGCTATCACATGTCGACCTGTTGTGACCTAATCCACCACATCTACTGCATTTGCGACGTTTAGAGCGTTGAGTTCCTTGTGATGAACGGATCTTGTATTCAACTGTCTCGTATCTGCCCTTCTTTCTCCGACCTGCAGCTCTTCTACTTTCAGGTGGAAGGACTTTAGCTTTCTTAACTTCAGATGGAACTATCCATGCATCTTCAGGGACACTAATTGGATTTATGCTTTCCTCATAAATCGACCTCCAAGAAGCGGTGTTGTACATGTCGTCTGTGAGTGTGTGTGGTTGTATGCCTATACTGAAAGCTGCTTTTATGGCGTGTCTACATGGGATTTTCATCAGATCGAATTTCCCACATGAACATGTGCGTCTGACCAAGTCGACGATACATTCAAATAAATCTCCTTGCACCGAAAACATGTATTGGCTAACTGGAAAAACCTCAAACGTCTTACCTTTCTCAATTCGTCGATCAATCTTTTTCTCCACAGCAATGGTCAGTGGCTGTGTATGCTTCAAACTTTTATTTCTACGTTTGAAAAACCATCGAGTCATCATCTCTCTTATGCTGTCCAACAAAGGTATAACTGGGAACTCTCTAGGTGTACGCAAAGCCGAATTTATTGATTCGGCAGGGTTAGTGGTCCTAAGATCGTACCTGTAACCTGGAAATTGACAACGAGCTCACTTTCTCACATCAGCTTCTATCAGATATTTTCCAGTGGCAGGGCTAATTGCGAAAATAGCAGTGAACAACTTCTTAAAATCAGCAACTCGATAAGCTTTAGAAGCTTTTGCAACCAAACCAGCGACTCCTTTTCCCTTGTAATATGTAACAACATTGTTCAGCAAGTGATGGATGCAAATTCCATGATTTGAATGCGGATACACCTTCGCAATAGCTTTAGCGATTGACCCATTCATGTCCGACACAAAAGCTAGTCTCTGATCATCAGCAATGACAACACTAAGTTGTCTCATAAACCATTCCCACGAGCGGTCGTTTTCCGAGTCGACCACTCCAAATGCATGAGGATATATGTTCGAGTTTCCATCTAAAACAGTAGCTACCAGTAATACTCCTTTGTATTTACTCTTCAAAAAAGTCTCATCCACAACAATAACTTTCCGAAGTTCTGCGAAAAAACCGCGAATAGACTGACCAAAAGAGATGAAGAGGAATCTGAATCTCCCATCAGTATCAGTTTCATAAAATGTGTGTGTTCCTGGATTAGCTTCTCTCATCATGTGCAAGTACTTGGGAATTTTTTCATAACCTTTCTCCGGAATGCCTCTCACAACATTTACTGCATACTCACGTGCATCCCATGCTAGAGAGTAGGATATCTCCACTCCATGATCTTTTCGCATATACTGGATGATATCATTAGGTTTGGGTCCTTCCTTGACACTTTCATACCTGTGCATAATGAGACCACCCACTGTTTTTGATGAAGCTGTCCGAACAGAATGGTCCCTTGATGATGGAGCACATATATGATGAGGAACATACTTTTTGATTATAAAATATGTAGAACCTGTTAATCCTTCTGCACGCACACGCCAGCAACAATCATCATCCGCGCAACGAACATACCAAATGTGTTTATCAGTTTTTCCAACCGTGTAGTCGAAGTTATGTTTCATTGCACATATTTCCATTGTTGCTTTCAAAGCTGTTTTGCTAGTAAAATGTTGCCCCTTCTTCACAACATCAGGCAGAGAAAAACGGACAGTCTTTCCATTGATCATATCTCTCTCCGGCTTGTTATCATCATCACTTTCATCTAGCTTCACACCTTCTTCTTCAAACTCGGTTTCACCATCAATATCATCTGAAACTTCAAACAAAATATCCTCTTCCTCTCTGTTAGGCGACTCAGCATCTTCTTCATTCAAGTTTAAATCCACCTTAGGCCGACTACACACACATAACCGCGTTGAAGCTTTGTTCTTCACATATGTAAGAAAATTTTTCAGTTGCCTATCATTAGTGACGAAAACAGGTGGTGAGTCATTGCCAGTCACCAGATCAGAAGGTAAGTAACTCAGCTCGATATAGACCATGTGTACATCGATTTCAAAGTCCTCACAGACCATCCCGATTAGGTATTCAAAAGTTTTGCTTGTATCCAAAGTAAGTAATCGACCTCCTTTTGCTTTATCAACAAGAAATTTCCATCCACTTCTTTTTGGACGATTTCCAATAACCAGAATAGGCATAGATGTGCATCTTTTTAGATTAGATTGAGAATGAAGTTTGGAAGAACTATGAAAAAGTATGTGAAAACCCACGATCTTTTGTTGAAATCGTTGTTTGGCAGAGAATAACTAAAATTAAGGGATTAAAAAAGGAAATAAAAAAGATTTAAAAGATTTTGGAAATATTTTGTGACAGTTATTTCCAATATTTTCGGATTTTTTTTTAAAATCATGTAAAATTTCCATTCTACGGCCGGCAAAATAAACATTAAAAGGTAGAGAGGGAATACTAGAACGGTAGATAAAAGAGAAGTAGGTAGAATGCATATTCGGAGAAAGTAGATGAGGGAACATTTACTAGCTTTACTGATCTACCTGGTATGTAGAACGAAGAAGCGATGTAGATTGTATATACTACTGGTGTAGATCATAAGTTTTTCGGTAGATTATATATACTGTAATAGTAGATCCTAAGTAATTTGGTGGAATTCACCGTCTACATTGTGTAGATATATTTCTCTTGAGTAGATTGCATATTCTAAATCGTCGTAGATGGTAAATTTCCACATTTGCCTAAGTTTTCAATTTACCATTCCAAATATTTTTTTATGAAATAATATTTTTCATAAATGCACATGCTTGAATACTTCATGTTTATTATTTTTCTTTAATTTTTCACATTGTAAATTAATTTATATGAATTTTTATAGCCTTGAAGGGTAGTGTAAGTCCAAAAGTGACAATTTTTTTATTTTGTTCCAAGGGGACAAAGTCTTAAGTTTTTTGTTCCAAATTTCATAATTTCCCTTTTATCTATGCAATTTGTTCTTTATACCCTCAACTAAGTTACAACCACATATTTCTTATTTTCCCTCACCAACGTAACTGTATTCATAACCAGACAAAAGAAACAACTAAAAATCTACAAAACACTTTATTCTTTCTCATATATTCACTTTTGATTTTTGAAATCACTTTCCCCAATATCTAATCGTAGTCGTGATGATTTATTTTCTTCTTGTTAAAGAACATGAAATCACTTTTCTAGATATGCCAACCCTTTAAATTTTTTTCTCTCCTTGTTCTTTCTTTATTCATATGGACCTTTATTCCATAAAACCAACAGATATACTCTTAGAGCATAAATATCGGGGCTTCTTCACCGGTTTCTTAAGTTAATTTTGATTTTTTTTTTTTAAAAAGAGAAAAGACATAATTAAACAAGGATGTGTTTTAATTAGGGGAAAAAATTCTCGACTCTTAGTAACATGTGTAGGCGTTTGAGAGGACAAAGGATATGTTCCTTTCTTTTTCGTTTTGTCTCTTCTCTCTCTCTAAATCTCTCTCTCTGTGGCAACGAAAACTCTGTGGCTCTCCCCCGTGAATTCTCACCCTCTCTGTGGGTCTCCTCGACGGACTTCTCCGTTGTGCTCTTTCTCTCTTCAGAAGGCCCTCACGTTTCCATCTTCTCCTCAATTCAAAGGTTAAGCTTATATTTCTTGTTTTTCAATCATGCATGTCTCAGATTTTTCTTTTTCTGTCTCTAAATTGATTTTTTGTGTTCGGTTCTGTGTCTAGATTGATTAGTTTGTTGTGTTCGATCAATTGTGAATTGTCTAGTGCTAGTTTATCAATTATGATTTGGTTTCTGGTTGTTCAATCTTTTACTTTTTCTGTCTTAGTCGGGAAATTGATGGATCAAATCCCTTTTGATTTGTTATTTGGAAAGAGACTTGAGGAAAGATACTGTGACCAGAGCGATTGTTACAGCAGAGGATTTAGTGAATGTGATTGTCGACGGAGGAGCTGTTCCAGCTCTCATGACGCATCTACGGGCTCCGCCGTGCGTCGACGGAGACATGGCCCAGAAGCCGTTTGAACACGAGGTTGAGAAGGGAAGCGCGTTTGCGCTGGGGCTACTTGCAATTAAGGTTTTGATCCTCGTTTAGCTACTTGTATAGTTATTTTTCTCCAAGTCTAATTTTTATTTAGGGGAATTTTGTATAGTGTTATGTGATTTTGTTGTGGAAATTGACTGCTTAAAGCCAGAGTATCAGAAGCTGATAGTGGACAAATGTGTTTTGCCTCATCTTGTGAATATGTTGAAGAGAAGCAAAGATTGACCTACTTCTCGAGCTGTTAATAGTGTTATCAAAAGAGCGGCTGATGCCATCACCAATCTTGCTTATGAGAACAGCAGCATCAAGACTCGTGTTAGGTCAGCTTATTTAGGTTATTTCGTTCTGTTCAAGACTTTTTTTGGGTTTTCAGTACAACTATCCTAATGATTTCAAGTTCTTGACAAGCAGGCTCGAAGGCGGTATTCCTCCTCTCGTTGATTTGCTTGAGTTTTCTGATTCGAAGGTTCAGCGAGCAGCTGCAGGGGCGTTGAGAACCCTTGCCTTAAAAACGATGATAACAAAAACAAGGTGTATATTTCTTATTTCTGTCTAACAGCTTCTATATCAGTTTTTCGGTGGAGCATGATTCATTGTTTACTCAAGTATCTTAACATAAACTCTTAATCTACATTTTTACGCTGCTTGAATAAGTAAATTTCCATCTTATCATGAATGTACATAGATAAAGGAGGATGATAAAGATGTGCATTCTTTGCTTGTGCTTTGCTTTTCATATTTTTATTACTTGTCATACAAGTTTGTGCCATGAACTCAACAACTAATTTCTTAAGAGACAACTAAAAGTTCCACCAATAATCACAATTTTTACAAAAAGTTCTTAAAAATGTCCTAATCTAAAAATAATAATAAAAAACTCTAAGAACCATCAACTAAGGACAATTGATAATCCTACTCTAATCGTCTCTTCTTTCTTTTTCCCCACCTAATAAAAAAAATTACAAAACTTTTAACCACCACCACCATTTTAAAATATTCTTCTTTAGAGAAAAAAATATCTCCCCTGATTCATAAGAATATCATTGGAATAAAAATGTTTCGTTTTAGATAACATTTTCAAAAAATTAATCTGTTTTAATTTTTATAAAAAAAACAAATATGGTTTTTATGATGTTTTTGTCATCAACATAAGCAAACACAACTAAGACTCTGCAAACCCAAGTGGGTAATTTTGTGTTCATATGGATAGTAAAGGACAGTTGTTTCCGAGCATTGTGTGCAAGACTATTTGCTCTTGTGTTTTTTTTTTTTTTTGAAACAGTTTGTTCTTGTGTTTTACGTTCGGAATACATGACTAATCTCTCAATGATTGAAATTCTCCTTCAAAAGTAGAATTTTTTTCAGGTATGTTGTAAAGGTAAGTTACTCATCTAGTTCTGAAATTATTTTCATCAACTGAAAACAATTTGACCAATTGAGAACAATCTATTATAAACGTTACATGAAATTATCGTGAGTTGCTCATACTTTCTATTGCTGAGATAAGGGTTTCTATATTCGAGTTACAAGGTGAGAGACTGGCTTTCGTATTTCTTGACCCCACAAGCCCATTGAAAGCATTTAAGGTTATACTGAGGATTAACTAACAGTTGACTGGTAGATTTTAGAGACAGAGGATTAAGATGTGAAACACAAATCACAGTGAGGGTTTTTGCAAATCTACTTTATTAAAAGAGAAGAAGTCTAAAAAATCTACTTATAACAAGTAATTGCACCTTTTTTTAGGCTCAATGATATATGGTGTTTTAGACATCATTGTATATATGTTTTCTAATTGGTTTTAAAGTCTTTATCGAGTCTTTCTAGTCATTTTCGAGTCATTACAGGTCTGGAGTTGCACTGGATAGGAGATGGACCTGTTGGAGCAAAAGAGGCAGAAAACAGTGCAATTTGGTGATTTTCACGCAGAACAGTCTGATGACTAACACCCAAGTGATTGTTCCAGCGGCAGAGATTTTTAAGGAAACTACACTTATTTCGGGATTTGCCCTAATTATCCTATTTTTCTTTTCCACCCGCCTGTGGCTTTGATATATCATTATTTTCTGTTTCTCATTATCATTCTACGCTATTCTAGACTCAAGAAAACCATTGGAGACTTTTGTGCTTTTGGATTGTAAAGGGAGAAGGCTCCATCTCTCTCACCATAGAGAAGATTACCCTGAACCCTCTTTTAGTTTCTGTTATATTTATGCAGTATTATTCAGAAATCATGTATCTTGTTTCCTGTGATATGTCTGAGTAGTCGGCTAGCTTGTCTAGGGTTCTAGGGTGTTAGATCGTGAGCTAAACATAGATAAGTGAATCCATTAATTGTCTTTGTTCATAACTGTTCTTATTGCTTGCAGTAAACTGGCCGCTTATTGTTAGATCCTAGGTTTAACCTGTTCATTAACCGTGTAATAGGTTGCTAGATCTGTTATGAATGAGCATTGCATCCCTAATCAGCGAAAGTAGATATTAGGGTGTTTTGTGAACCTATCGGACCTGATCTCTATTGCTTGCGATCGCTTCTCACCTCAACGACAGTTAGATGGTGAGATCGATCAGCATAGGGAGCAGTACCACGACAGTGGACTGTTCTACTTGAGTGATCCGAGTTCTGGACCTGTTCTTAATTTAACTTGAATAATTGTTTGGCTCATAAGTATTAACACCCGATGAAGTAACCCTAGGCTGGCTTCTCTTTAATTTGAATTTTCTTTTTGCAATCATTTACTTTACTTGCTAGTTACGATACCTTAAATCAAAACCCCATCATTGTTTTAGCTAGATTTTGATCCCATAGAAATAAAGTGTAATAGTTGGTCTCTGTGGATTCGATCATAAAGTGCTACATCGACATACCATTCGATTGTGGTAGTGTGCACATTAGGTTAATTGGTGTGCGTGTACACGAATATCAATTTGGCGCCGTTGCCGGGGACCATCTTTTTTACCTTTATTTTTCGGTTATTTATTTAGTCTAAGACCTCTAACTTGCTCTATTCTCTTTGTTGCAGGAGATCGCAAGGTTTAGAAAGAAAGAACAACAACAACCAAGGCCGACCAACACTACCATGGGTGATCACGGCCATCAGGATGATCTCACTGCAGCAATGGCACTGATGCAACAGCAAATGCTTCAGATGCAGCAGACCATCCAAGCTCAGCAAGCAGCTGCGGAACAAGCTGCTCAACAGGCTGCTCTCGCGCAGCAGGAACAGGCGGCACAGACTGTTCCACTCGGGCAGAGAAACCATCCACGTAACCTTCCTACTACGCGCTCTGCCATTGTTCCTCCACTCTGTAGCAATCTGGAGTTCGAGATCAAGCCTGCTTTGATCGGTCTAGTGCAGAGTAAGGTGTTCTATGGTCTCTCTACAGAAATTCCAATGGAGCATATTGAGAGATTCGAGAGAGTCTGCAACTTTTCACGCGCGAATGGTGTTCCACCAGACTACATCAAGTGCACGCTATTCCCATTCTCTCTTGATGGAAAAGCTGCACGGTGGCTGAACTCTCTCCCTACATGTTCTCTCTCTTCATGGGAACAGGTCCGATCAGCATTCCTGAGCTACTTCTACACTAAGGCGAGAACTGCAGCACTGAGGAACAAGATCACCTCATTCAGACAGCTCCCCGACGAGCCTTTTTGTGACGCATGGGAGCGTTTCAATGTCTATGCCCTCACCATGGATTTGATGATGATTACCTCCTGGGAATTTCTATGATGGAGTACACTGGGAACACCGAAGTGCTATGAATTCTGCGAGCAATGGAGATTTCATGACTCAGACCACTGCTGGAGCATTTGAGCTGATTGAGAACATGGCTGCTAGTTCTGCCAATGAGAACAATGAGAGCGATCGTTCCAAGGTCGTGAATAGTGCTGAAACCCAGAAGATAGATGAGCTGACAGCCAAGATTGACTACCTACTGAAAAACAACCAAGAAAAAGTCTTCATGATGGATGGAGCTACTACTAGGCAGATTCAGAACAACCAGGCACAAGGATCTGGGTATCAGCAATCCTTCCCGCAGAACTTCCAGGGTAAAACCTTCATCTTCAGTGAGGCAGAGAACAGGTTCGTCGCTCAGAATCAGAATTTGAACCATCAACAGCCGCAGAACAACCAGCAGACTGCTCCAGCGACTGTTCCGCCAGATGAGCTTAAAAATCTCAACTCTATGATGCAGCAGATGCTCCAGAGCCAGCAACTTCAGGTCAAGGCACTGAATCAGGTTACCACAGACATCAACACCAGGATGGACAGCATGTTCACTGATCTGAATACAAAATATGATGCTGTGAACAGCCACATAAAGAGGATTGATGGTCAGCTTGCTCAAACCGCTGAAACTGTCAAGAGGCAGCAAGAAACCCTTCGTGGAAAGAGTGTAATGCAACAGAGCATAGGTGTGAGAAAGCTGTGGAAAAAGAAACAGAGCAGTTGTTCCCTGAAACTGTCTCAGGCGCAGAAAAGAGAACAGAACAACCTGCTAGCCGTGTGGTGACTGCTCCTGACGAACCTACTGATATTCCACCAGTGCGAGTCTATATTCCTAAGGTTCCCTATCCAACTCCACCAACACTGAAGGTATTGCCTAAGGTTGATGATCCTGGAAAGTTTGTTTTCCCATGTTCCATTGCTGGAGTAGAATTTAAGGATGCTCTTTGTGACTCCGGATCATGTGTGAATCTTGTCTCAAAGGCGATTGTAGACAAGCTGGGTATTGTGAATGATGAGCCTTCTCAGGTGACTCTGGCTTTTGCAAACTCTTCCAGAGCAGTCCCTTATGGCACCATTCGCAACCTTCCTGTCCAAGTAGGAGACTGTATGCTCCATACTGAATTTCAGATTGTTGAGATGAAAAAGAAACATGAGATGCCTTTGATTTTTGGAAGATCATTTATGGCTACAGTGGGAGCAATTGTCGACATGCCTAATAAGAGAGTCCCCTTCTCCAACATCAACAAGAAGGTTTTCTACAAGGTTGTCCCAACCAGATCACAAATCCGATACTCCTCTAGCATCTTTGTGGATAGTGGAGAACAGCTGGAAATTATTCAGAGGAAGAAGCTTGAGATCGGAGAAGTCCTGGATGGAGATCCTCACACTGATACCAGGAAGCTCAGTGGGAATGCAAAGGTGAATAAAAAAGTCCAGAAGAATCGGATCAAGGGCGGCCCTACGATGACTTTGATACCTCACATGTGTGATGAGAAATCCATTGAGTATGAGGTAAAGTGTAAGGGTACCTCTAAACCTTTCTCTAAAGTCAGAGTTATACTCACTGATGAGCTGAAGGAGAAAGGAGAAGCTGCTGTGAAAGGGTTGTTGAGCAGAGTTTTGAAACTGAACATGTCTAATTGTGGAGCTTGTTTTGGAACAAGCCTGGATGCTCAACCTGACTGATCCATGTCACCAAGTCAAGCTAGTGACTTAAACCAAGCGCTTAGTGGGAGGCAACCCACTGGTATGTGTAAATATAACTTGGTTTTATTTTTGTTTTGCTTCGTTTTAGTTATTGAGTCTCAGGTCAAAAAGCAGAAAAATTCGAGATACTGTAGCAGAACATTCTGGCGCTTGTTCCACCCGACTGTTCCAGAAACGAAGCATCTTGTTCTCCAGAAGAGAGAGCGGCGGCTCCAGATGAAAATCTGGCAACAGAACAAGTCTGGGGGAGCACGAGTTCCAGGTAAGTATCTCAACAAAAAAAAATGTTTTTATTATTGTTTTAACCTTGTCTCTGATTTATTTTCACACCGAGACGTTGTGAAGTAAGTCTGGGGGAGGGTTTCATCGTTTACTAACTCGTTTCTTTCTTTTGTTTATCTTTTGAGTCATTTTGAGTAAGTTTTTAAGATCGAGTCAGTTAAAACTTTGTGGGAATTAGGACCTTATTCTGTGTTGATCACTAACCACCTCGTGCTTTAGTTATCTTATTCAGTGACCTTAGTAGTTGCGAAAGACACACATGTGGACCTGGAACACCCTGACATATCTCACTTAATTCTCCAGAAGTTCTCAGCCGATCAGGTTACACTGGGTAGACTTAACTCCACTTAACTTGAACCTAATATTGACTGAAATTCTTCTTGTTATGGGCACTAGATCAGGGAAACGAGACATACACTCAGGACTTCTTATCCTTTATATCCATCTTTTGTTGTTCCTGAGTGGCTAGCTCATCTTTAGCTAGTTCCCACCCTGCACCTTAGCCTTTATTCCACCTCCATGCATTTGTTTTTCAGTGTTATATGTGCAGATATGTGCAAAAAGGCCGGAGAGGAAAAGATCGACTCAGCCTCTTACTCGTTATTGCTGCAAGTGTCAATCAGACAGGGAGAACAAGCAGACTAAGGAAATAGTCACTCCCTAAGAAACATCAGCGCAAGAACAGGGGTGGAGAACCAGAATGGTGTGAATCAGAACCACCAGTGGCATCCTTATATCATATGTTACCTCCTTCTTCGTTACCCCACCATCTATTTATGTACTAGTATCAAAAAAAAAAAAAAAAAAAATCTATATTTTGTTTTATTTAGTATTTGGAGATGGAGAAGGGGAAGAATTCAGAAAACATGAGCCACTGGAAATGTTGAGCAGAAGAGTGGATATCAATATGAAGTGTTGAAGAACATACAGATGAGCAGAGCAGTCTTATGACTGATCCGGAGCAGAGCAGAGCTGTCGTTCCAGGGAGAGCAAAAACGAGTAGGGACTGTGGACATCAATGGATCCGTCCTCTCTTGCAGTTTTGCGCGATATTCTGCATCCACCTCAAAAATTGGTAATCCTTAAACACATGAAACTCCACCATTGAAACACTTAAATAGCCTGTTCCACACCTAGACCGTCTACCCTGAATAGTGCCTGTGATGAGAAGCTCACGCAAATCTTAAATGAATGTAGGGAGTTCTGTCTCGATAGTGTTGCTTTTTCAGGTTTGAGATGTAGAGTATGGAGCCGATTTTTGAACAGCAGTCAGTGGGGTTCTAGTAAGCGTGTTCTGTCCTAGCTTACTGCTTGTATGGTTCAGAGATTCGTGGTTAAGGTATGGTTGCTGAGAATAGAAGAGTTCCCACACTTTCAAACCTTTCTTCCTGTTCTTGATACTTGGTCTTGTTCGAGGACAAACAAGGATCTAAGTCTGGGGAAATTGATATATGGTGTTTTAGACATCATTGTATATATGTTTTCTAATTGGTTTTCAAGTCTTTATCGAGTCTTTCTAGTCCTTTTCGAGTCATTACAAATCTGGAGTTGCACTGGATAGGAGATGGACCTATTGGAGCAAAAGAGGCAGAAAACAGTGCAATTTGGTGATTTTCACGCAGAACAGTCTGATGACTGTTCCCGATCGAGCAGAACACCCAAGTGATTGTTCCAGCGGCAGAGATTTTTAAAGAAACTACACTTATTTCGGGATTTGCCCTAATTATCCTCTTTTTCTTTTCCAGCCGCATGTGGCTTTGATATATCATTATTTTCTGTTTCTCATTATCATTCTACGCTATTCTAGACTCAAGAAAACCATTGGAGACTTTTGTGCTTTTGGATTGTAAAGGGAGAAGGCTCCATCTCTCTCACCATAGAGAAGATTACCCAGAACCCTCTTTTAGTTTCTGTTATATTTATGCAGTATTATTCAGAAATCATGTCTCTTGTTTCCTGTGATATGTCTGAGTAGTCGGCTAGCTTGTCTAGGGTTCTAGGGTGTTAGATCGTGAGCTAAACATAGATAAGTGAATCCATTAATTGTCTTTGTTCATAAATGTTCTTATTGCTTGCAGTAAACTGGCCGCTTATTGTTAGATCCTAGGTTTAACCTGTTCATTAACCGTGTAATAGGTTGCTAGATCTGTTATGAATGAGCATTGCATCCCTAATCAGCGAAAGTAGATATTAGGGTGTTTTGTGAACCTATCGGACCTGATCTCTATTGCTTGCGATCGCTTCTCACCTCAACGACAGTTAGATGGTGAGATCGATCAGCATAGGGAGCAGTACCACGACACTGGACTGTTCTACTTGAGTGATCCGAGTTCTGGACCTGTTCTTAATTTAACTTGAATAATTGTTTGGCTCATAAGTATTAACACCCGATGAAGTAACCCTTGGCTGGCTTCTCTTTAATTTGAATTTTCTTTTTGCAATCATTTACTTTACTTGCTAGTTACGATACCTTAAATCAAAACCTCATCATTGTTTTAGCTAGATTTTGATCCCATAGAAATAAAGTGTAATAGTTGGTTTTTGTGGATTCGATCCTAAAGTGCTACATCGACATACCATTCGATTGTGGTAGTGTGCACATTAGGTTAATTGGTGTGCGTGTACACGAATATCACTCAACTTATTAAAGATCATAATTTAATG
Source organism: Hirschfeldia incana (assembly GCA_026261945.1). NCBI lineage: Eukaryota > Viridiplantae > Streptophyta > Magnoliopsida > Brassicales > Brassicaceae > Hirschfeldia > Hirschfeldia incana. Next base: position 1,152,436 of record JABCMI010000056.1, read on the forward strand.
ATTCATTATTAGATAAGGATAACACCAGTTTGTTATCATTTCAACTGATTGTGTACTGTTTAATCGCAACCAATTTTCTTAAAGTTATTAACTACGGCTAATATATAATAATTACTAGGGGTTGGCCCGCCCTACGGGCGGGTGAGTATACGACAAAACTATTTAATATTTTAATATTTTAATGAAGATATATCTAAATTTGAGATTATATTATAAATTTGATTATTTTTTTAAGTTGAAAGAACCACTAACAGGTTTTTAATGAACATTAATAATTAAAAAAAATCAAGGAAAATATAATGATTTATTTTTATTCTTTTATTTTTATTTCACTTTGATATAGTTGAAGAAAAACTAAAAGAAAAACATCAGACACATTTTTATGAGTGTTTCAAACTTTAATACTTTTTTTGAAACTTAACTTTAATATTTTACACTTATTAATTTCTCTGGATATTAATTAATCCATCTCCAAGCTAAATAAATTGAAAATATAATGTAATGTAATAAAATTATAAAAATATGTATTTTAAATAACTATATGAGTAGTTTCAATGATGTCATATTTAATAATTAATATTTTTTTATTTTACAACAAATGATGTTTTATAATATATGTTTTTCACTCTATATTAGTTTTTACAATTTATAATGAAATTTGATTTAGTTTATAGGATTTTATTAAATATATTCTGTAAACTATTTTAGCATTTGTTGAACTTTTTCTTATGACAAGTGTTTTTGTTGGAAATATTTATGCTATTTGAAAATATTTTTTAACAGACTAATAGTTTTATAAATTAATAAAAGATTACATTTTACTAATGGTGTGTCCATGCTTTGCAGAGAATATTAGCTGTGTTTGAGTATCGATTTCAATTGTCCCACTTAACAAACGCTCCCATTGCAAATCTCTGAAGCTCGAAAGAAAAAAATCAAACGAAAACGGGACGCGCGAGAAGCAAATAACGGACGCACCAGAAGATAACACTCACGCGTGAAACATACGCATATCCCACCGTCCCGACATGTGTCGAAGAAAGCCCCACCCTTCCAAAGAGACGTGGATGATTGTGAAGCTATGACAAGTCTACTTTATATTAATAGATTACTACGTACAACAATTAAATAAAGACTTAAGTCTCGGCAACATGTATAACAACGTAAATTCACTAAATTGGATATCACACCACATATCTATTTTCTTATAACTTTAGTCTCACCATTCACCAACATGTAAGATTTAAAACTACTATTGTAGAGATTTGCAAAATACGTTTTTGACTAAACAATATACTTATACCACACAATTGTTAGATTACATATAACAATCATACTCTCATAAATAAAATTATTATGTTTCAAATAAAATATTAACTGAAAAAAGTCTTACACCTTTAAGAATACTGGAAATCAAATATATATCGCGGGCCGGGTCACAATATATACATGTATGTAACTGTTACCTCCGATGATGAAGCGGTGTAAAAATAATAATTTTTTATCAAAGTCTAGAAAAGCACAAGTTTATGTAATATTATAAAATATATGGATAATTTAATCAAAAATTTAAAAATATTATCATATATTTCTTTAGCAGATCATCACGGATTAACAACGAGTTTTTAAGTTCTTCTGGGTTCTATCGGATTTTTAGTCAATGATTTTTCATAAAATCTGAACAGGATTATATACAAGGTAATGGGTTTACATGTTCAATCACCAATCAGAATCAGATATGAAAACATTTCTTACAAATATTCATTATCATAAAACAATTAAATTTATAAGAAAAAATATAAATTAATACAAATTTTATCAAAATAGGTCAACAAAAAGGTATTAGCGCCTTCAAAGATAGTAGTAGCTTCTGAATCAGAAAGAGATAAAAATAGTATACAGTATAATCTCCATAAATTAATAACCTATAAATTAATAATCTCTATAAATTAATAATTTTTTTCGGTCTGAAGTTGGGCCGGTGGTAAATATAACACAAATCGGTAAAATAATAAGATTTTTAAAACTTCTATGTAAATATATAGTCCCCTTAAAATCATAAAGTAATAATCTATCTATATATAATTTTTATATAAGTACAAGCTAAATATTATATTGTTGGATTTCTATTCACAATGAAAATTCTTTATTTACTTAACATTTCAATATATTTTGATAATATTTACTAAAATTGTACCGATAAACACTTAACAATTCTATGAAACATAAAAATATATAAAAAATAAGATAATAAAACAATAAGAAAGTCGAATTTCTAAAATTTAATAATTTACGGTAAAATAAAAATTTTCTTTTTTAATAAATAAAAATATTAAAAAATAAAAAAATCTAAATAAGGAAACTTTTGTGAATTAATATCTCTATAATTTAATAAAATTTCAAACTCCCAACATTATTAGTTTATAGAGATTTTACTGTAGATTGATAATTAGAACTATGATACAAATGCTGACAAAAAAAACTATATACGACAAGAAGAAGTCATTAAAATCGACAATTCATATCCTTATTATTACATTTCAATAACGAGAACACATTATTTCTGAATATAATATATATCTATAAACTATTAAATCACACATTTTATCTTTAAATCTATTTCAAACAAATACCATATTATGAAAAAATGATAAAATATAAAAAACTTATCATATGATTCAAAACAAAAATAATGGTAATTTGTCAATCTGTTTTAAATCAATAAATGAAAAAATAAACCCGTGCTTCTAAGCGCATGTCGGAATCTAGTTAATACTATTAAAAAGAAATGAGTCCTAAAAAATATACTTAAAAAATTTGGTTGGACCTTTTTATTTTTTAGTCCAACCTATTATCTATAACCAAATCTTATAACTACCTATTTTATAGCAACCAAATAAAATTCCATTATTCTCCATATTTTATCTATTATGAAAAATATATATATTATAACCTCGTTTTTCATTCCTAATATGTCATACTCATAATAACTAAAATCTACAGTAACGTTATATACTTGAATGTGTGAAATAATATGTTGTCATTTAAAGACTACAAATAATTAAATCACATTTTTCATGGCATATAACATTTCTTTTATATATTAATATATTATTTAGTGTAATATATGTCACATGCAACAAACATATGCCACACCCATATTTATATCATGTTTAGTCGAACACCAATTTTTTATAAAAAAGAACTTAATATAATATATAGTATGGTATAAAAATATCTATCACGCATTACATAGTTCCTAATATTTACAAAATTAAATTTAATAAATCAAACCATCTGTTAAAAAAAATATATTTTACTTTAATTTTTTATACTAATAATTATATATTTTTGTAAGTTTGAAACTAATAAAAACCTTTCAAATTTCTACTATTAACTTGGCAAAAGCAATATCAAGTAAATCGTAAGTCTCATTAGTTCACTAAATACAATATTATAAAATTTACATAAAATATAATGAAAGAGAGTAGGTCTGAGAATCGGGTTTTCAAGTAGGTACAGATCAGTTCATTTTTGGTTCAAATAATTTGAACATAACTACTTATTGAATTTATATGGTTCAAGTTTGGGTTGGTTCCTTTTGGAACCTATTTTGAATCCATAATTCAAATATCTATTAAATTCATGTAATATTTGGATACATAACGATTACGGATTAGTTTGATTATTTAGGACCCAAAAAGATTTGATATATCTAACCCTTACACCCCCCCCCCCCACAAAAAAAATGAAATGCAAAAAATACCCCAGACAAATACCCGGAAATATTGAAATACAACAAAAAAAAGAACCGATACATTCTGATCCTAGAAATTAAAAGAAAAAAAAACCATTTTCTGAATACCTGCAATACCTTTTTTAATTGAAATTTTACCGAAAACCCAAAACTAAAATCAAAACATAAACCAGAAACTAAAAAATTATGTGTAATATCAAAAACATATCTAATATACTAAAAATACCTAATATACACAAAACATTTTAGGTACTTGAGTACCTGATCAGGTCTCAGGTATGATCTTGACTCAAAAAAAAGATCTGTGGGTCCAAAAAAAACGAATATGTAAACCTTACCCAAAACTACCCCTATATTTCAAGGTCGATTTCAGTGTGGTTTTTCGGGTTTGGTAATATGTTCATGTCTAAGAAAAGTTATACAAAAGAGATAAATAAGCTAATTCATGAATTATATAAATTAAACAAAATTATTTTCATTGTTATTATATGATTTTGTAACATAATAATATACAGCAATATCAGAATACTCATTCACAAATTTTGTATAAAATCCAAAGAAAAACCCGCACTTTCGAAACGCAAATCAAAATCTAGTATTTATTTTAAAACAAGCTTAGTTTTTTTTTACCATTTTAGGTTACTGGGCAATTTACATTTAATTAAATCATTCTAAAGTAGGAGAGACTAGTTACCAAATGTCGGCATACCTTTTTGTTGGGTCGACTTTAATATATGGTTAGATTTATTTAGGAAAGAAGCCCATCTACAACAATTAATAATCATTTTTTGCCAGCCAACCATTAATCATTTGTTTTATAATTTTACCTTCCTGCATTTCGAACAAAACTTGGGTGAAAAACTTGAGTTCACCCCTTGTGGTGAACTCTCAAATTCACCTCAAGTGTTAACACCAATCAAAATGCCATGTAGAATTATTTAAAAAAGTAAACAAAATCAAAAATATAAAAAAAGAAAGAGGAAAAAAAATGTCGACTATTTTTTTTCAAAGCCATCCATGGCTTCTTCTTCTTCACCCACACAAAATTGAAAGCATTGTTTATCAAATTGCTAAATTCAAACACTAAACCTTAAATCTTTGGGTAAATTCTAAACACTAAACATTAAACTCTAAACCTTTAAAATATCTTTTTACCCAAGGGTTTACACTACAAGAAAACATATTTTTTTACGAGGGCGCTTTTCGATGTTAATTCGTCGTAATAGGAGCTTTACGACGAATTAACATCGAACAGCGTTTCGTTGTTAAACGCTCGTCGTAATGGAGCATTCGTCGTAAAGTCGAAGTTACATTTACGAGGAAGCTTTTTCCTCGTAAAGTGGAAGGAAACATTTCGTCGTAATGTCCTCGTAATACGCGTTGTAAATGCCACGTAATAGTTTGTTGTAAAAGACACGTAAGGTTTCGTCGTAAACTCGATGTAAAGTTTACAACGACTTTACAACGAGCACATGTAACTTCGACGTAAATGTTACGAGGACTAAACGTGGAAGTTTACAACGAAATTACATCTCCATATTTAAAATATTTATTAATTATAATAATTATATATTTATTAATTTTTAAATTAAAATATTTTTCGAAAAAAAAATATGAAACCAAAAACTTTATAAAAAAACTAGAAATTCATTAATTAATATAATTTAAAATTTTTATACAAAACAAAAGAAATAAAAAAAAATCTAATGAAGACCGACATCATCGTCATCGAAGTAGTTGGCTGAGGGGTTCGGGTCTGAAGATGGTCCTGCTTCGAGATCCGGCTGGCTCATCCCGAGAGCTGCTCGCCTCGCCGCCAAAGCCGTCTGCAGAGCTGGATTTCCCACCGCCATCACATCCAGCAAACTCTCGAGAGAGTCGAGACGCTGCTGCTGGGTATCCATACGAGCCTGCATCCGCTCGTTGTCCTGCTCCCGTCTCGAATAGTATGACGAAGTCGCCCTTGCAACTTCGTTAACGGAACCTATTCCGACCGTCCTTCCCTTCTTTCTAGGAGCCACCTATATGTATATATATAAAAACTTATTTAGAGTTCATTAATAAATAATAAAAAAAAAATATTAAATTTTACCTCCTCGAAGATCTGGTCGACTTCTTCGGTTGACAACTTGACGGGCAATCCGTCTGCAGACTGTTGGGTGAGTTGCGTCTCTCGCTCTTCTACCCGAGACGCCACAGCGTTGAAGAGTTTCTCTGATGCAGGATCAACAAAAACTCCATCTGGTGTGGCGTGAGTCATCTTGAATAAGTCCGAGAGAGATGGCAGAACTCCCGTCTTCTCCAACTAATAAACAAAAATAAAAAATTAATTAAATATATTAATAAATACAAAAGTTTATAATAATGAAAATTAGAAATTAAAATAAAACTTACAGCTTCGAGACGAACTCCGGCATGGGGTTTTTGGCCGGTTCTATGAACCATGGGCAAATGGCCGTCTTTATCCCTCGTTCTTCGGGAAGCGGAGCACGAGTTGGCTTTGCGGATGTTGACGGGGTCGGTCCAATAGGCGATGAGGCCATCCCATGCGTCCTTGGTGACCCCGCTCGGCTTCCCCTCATAGCCGTAAATCTCCCACTTGTCTTTCCAGTCGGAGACAGTGTTGCAAAGACGAGTTTTCACCTTTGCAATAAATTCGCTCTTCACCCTCTCGGTGATTCCTATGGACCAGTTCCACATTTGCTGAAAAAAACAAAAAAATTAAAAGATTAGAAAAAATAATAATTATTTAATTAAAAAATTAATTATTTATTTAAATTACCGCAAAACATTTAAACCACGTCGTCTTGACGTGATCGGGAGTGGACGTCCAGTTGGGATAAGGGCCGTCATAATATCCCTTCATCGTCTCTGAAACGTTCCGGCTAACTTTGTTGTTAGCCCCAAACCTGCAAATAAAAAAAATTTGTTAAAAAAAATTATCAAAGATTTTAAATTTAAAATTAATAATTTTATCTACTTACCAAAAAGTACCCCGGGGTCTATCCGGGTCAAGAATCTTTAAACCCTCTCGTCTGGGCTGGGTCAGCAAATCCTCTACGGTGTATCTTGCGAATGGTGCATAAGGTGGCACCCGCAAGTCGGGATGAACTGGAGCCGGTGGGGAAGGCTGATCCGGGGCGAGAGGTGGAGCAGGTGGTGGGGGAGGCATATGAGCTGGCTGTGGAGGAGGGGTCGAAGAAACTCTCCTCGATGTCTGAGACTCCGGAACTGTCCCGGAAGAAGACGATGGACCGCTAGAAGAAGATCCATCGCCAAATAGATCGGCATACGTAGGTGCAGGAGCTGCTGGTCTCGGTCTAGGAGCCATCTAAAAAATAATTAAAAAAAATAAACTAATACATTTCTCAAACGAATCACCTAAACTATTCGCCTAAACTAATTCCGGTAACTAATCACCTAAACTATTCACCTAAACTAACCACCTAAACTATAAAAAAAAAAAAAAAAAGAAGAGAGAGAATGTACCTTAGAGAGAGGGGAGGAGTTTGGGAGGAGGATACGAGTAGGGGTGGTCTGAGAGGATTCTCGCATATATATAAAAATGGATTCGTCGTAATGGCCTCGTAATTTTACGACGAAGTTACCAGGCCCGTGTTTTCGTTTACGACGAAGTTACCAGGCCCGTGTTTTATTTTACGACAAAGTTACCAGGCCCGTGTTTTCGTTTACGACGAAGTTACCAGGCCCGTGTTTTTTCATTTACGACGAAGTTACCAGGCCCGTGTTTTCGTTTACGACGAAGTTACTAGGAATGTATGAAACCACGAAAATTAAATCCCTAAACCCCAAACTTATCATCTTTACCTCTCATTCATACTTTCATCCTCTTTATCCAACTAAAACCCTTACCTTCAACAAAATTATTTTTTTTTTCCTTAACAAATAATTTTTTTTAACCTTAAGAAATATATATTATACATTAAGAATTTCACTTAAGCAATAAAAACAACATTGCATACAATATTTTGGAAAGACAAAAACAACATTTGTTACATATATTACATCATTCTGAATCGTTTGAGTTCTCATCAACATCAGAACATTCATCGTCATCACTACAATCAAACTCGTCTTCACGTGCTTCATCTGTCGCATCTTTGGGAAGATCTTCATATTGATGGTTATTTGGGTCGATCAGAAGAATTTCATCAAGTTGTTGGTCAGGAACCTCAACTTCATTAATAGCATCTTCTTCTTGCAATGGTGGTTCTTCTCCAGCAACAATTCGTCCACGAGGTGTAATTTTGATAGTAGCCAACCAATTAATCCCAGAACTTCGAAGGCGAGGATATGGAAGAAAGCTAACTTGTTCAGCCTGGGAAGCGAGGATGAAAGGCTCGAATTTGTTGTATCTTCTCCCAGAGTTGACATCCACAACACCAAATTTGTTAAATCGAACTCCTCGATTCTCAACGGGATCGAACCATTCACATTTGAAGAGGACACATTTTAGCTTCAATAACCCTGGAAATTCCACTTCAATAATCTCCTGCAAGATCCCGTAAAAGTCTGTTTCGCCTTTCACACATATTCCATAGTTACTTGTTGCCCGATGTCTTCCATACTCGTATGTGTGAAAGGTAAAACCTCGTGTGAAGTACATATTTGATGTGGTGACCTTTGCTACTGGACCTTGGATCAATTCGTGAAACCATACAGGGTAATATGGATCATCATACTCAACCTACAAAATACACCACCATTAGAAAAGTACCAATTATATTGCTTCATTTTAATCAAATATAATACCTGTGATTTTAACCACTTTACAAAGTGCTTTTCTTTTCTTCCTTCCACTTCAGCTGCAGATAATCTCGGTATCGCTTCTTCAACTTGAGATACAAACATGCTGCAAATTAAACAAATATATCATATCATATAATTAACAACAAATTTAATAAAATTAATTAACATAGACAAAAATTTACCTTTCAAACGAAGACGTCATTGCATCTCCGCAGTTGAGCGTAATATATGTGTGGGCACTATGCTTATCCTCTTCACTAGACCACCAAACTTCTTTCAGCTTACCACCAAATCGCCCAATTTGACAGAAAATGTCAGGAACACCGTCTACGACATATGACGAAGGTACTCCACCATCATCATATCTTCTAGGAACTCTTTTCCTTGTACGGACAGTTGGTGCAAAGTAGTAAGACGTGAAGTTAGAAGTTTCTGCTGTCAAACTCCCAGCAATGATCGAACCTTCCACCTTTGCTAGATTTTTGGTTTTTCCCTTCAAATGTTTCATGTACCTCTCATATGGATACATCCATCCGTTGTGAACTGGTCCACGAAGTAATGCTTCGTACGGGAGATGAACAACTAGATGTTGCATCACATCAAAAAATGATGGAGGAAATATCTTCTCCAGGTTGCACAATATGATGGGAATGTTCTCCTGAAGCTGTTCGATGACTTCTTCCTTGAACGTACGTGTGCTAAGATCTCTGAAGAATGCTCCAATTGCTGTATGTTGCAAATATAACACAATTAATAACATTTTATAAACATATGTAATATATTATAAATTAATATTTACCTGCAAGTGCTTCATGTACATTTGTTGGAAGGAGCTCAGCAAAAGCGAATGGAAGTAGTCGTTGCATAAACACATGACAATCATGACTCTTCATTCCGGAAAACTTTTGACCACGTTCAACACATCTTGACAGATTTGAAACATAACCATCCGGGAACTTAACTTCTGATGAGACCCAATCAAACAAAGTTGTTTTCGCTGCTGATGACAACCGAAATATGGGAACAGGAACGCTGCCATTGCTCTTGATATGTAACTCACTTCTCCAGCAGATAGAAGGTAAGTCCATCCTAGACTTTTTGTTATCTTTTGTCTTTCCTGGGACGTTCAATATTGTATTCATGATGTTGTCAAAAAAGTTTTTCTCTATGTGCATCACATCTAAGTTGTGGCGTAAAAGAAGATCCTTCCAGTAAGGCAGATCCCAAAATATATTCTTCTTATGCCAATTGTGAGAGACCCCATACCCATCAGGCATATTTCCCGGAACATGCCAGTTTCCTCCACACGCCACAGTTTCCTGAGCTCCATAATAATCAATTTCTGCTAGGATCTGTTGCCCGGTGAGATATGGAGGAGGACTATCTCTGACAACTTTTTTGTATCTAAACAATGTCTTATTTCTTCGGTACGGATGGGAGATGGGAAGAAATCGACGATGACAATCAAACCAACAACTCTTTCTACCATTCTTCAGTTGAAAAGCATCTGTCGATCCACGACAAATTGGACAAGATAATCTTCCATGAGTTGTCCACCCAGACAACATCCCATAAGCAGGAAAATCACTAATCGTCCACAGTAGAACTGCTCGCATCGTAAAATTGTTTTTCATGGAACAATCATACGTTCTCACCCCTTCTGACCACAACTCTTGTAGCTCTTGTATCAATGGTTGGAGAAAAACATCAAGCGACCATTTTGGATGCTTCGGCCCAGGAATTAATATGGTTAAGAATAGAAATTCTGCTTCCATACACATCTCCGGCGGCAAGTTATATGGCGTAAGAATGACTGGCCACAATGAATATTGCCTCCCAGACATTTCGAATGGACTAAATCCATCAGTGCTTAACCCAAGATAGACATTCCGAATATTGTTAGCGAAATCTGGATATACCTTGTTGAAATGTTTCCACGCTCTTGCATCTGATGGATGAGCGATCTCGCCTTCCTTCTGGACATGTTCAGCATGCCACCTCATCGATGCAGCAGTTCTCTCAGATTGATATAATCTTTTTAACCTGTCTTTAATTGGTAGGTACCACATCCTTTGGTACGGTACCCTATTCCTTCCACGTCCTTGCGGTTTGAATCGTGGTTTCTTGCAGAATCGACACTCTAACAGATTCTCATCGTCCTTCCAGTAGATCATGCAGTTGTCGATGCAAACATCTATCATCTCCGAAGGCAATCCCAGACTATAAACCAATTTCTGAATCTCATAATAAGATTCAGCCGACAAATTGTCTTCTGGCAAGTACTCTTTCAACAACTCCGCCCAAGAATCCATGCATTTCTCAGATAGATTATGATCCGTTTTAATATTCATCATCCTAGCTGCTAGAGACAATTTAGAGAGACCTTCTCTACAACCAGTGTAGATTGGTTGATTTGCAGCATCTAGCATTTCATAAAACCTTTTTGCATCCAAATTAGGTTCTTCTACATTCCCGGTTTCATGAGCTATTGTTGTAGTTGTTTCTAAAAATGCATCAGCAATCATGTCTTGAATCCTATCATGATCTATCATCTGCTCATTCTGATTCGGTTCTTCATTATTAACAGGATTCTCAAAATGATTACTACTACTACTAGCTTCATTTCCACCATAACCCTCTCCATGTTGATACCAAATATAGTAATGCGGTGTGAATCCTCTATTTACTAAATGCTTCCAAACAGTTTCACTAAGTGCAAATTTTGAACTCTTGCATTTCCGACAAGGGCAAAACATCTTACCGCTTTCCTGTGTGAGCGGTGTAGAACCTGCCTGCTGCATGAATGTCTCTAGCCCGCTCATAAAGGTATCCGTCACTCTACCGGCAGAATCTTTATGTGAATACATCCAACTCCGTATCTCGTAGATATTGCATCCATCAGCCATTTTTTTTTATTTGTGTTTTTTTCAGTTTTTTTTTTCTTATTTTGTTGGTGGTGTGTTTTGAGCATTGAGAAATGACATATATATAGAAGATTTTCGAGTTTGGTAGGTAAAGGTTTAACAAGTATTTTACAACGCAATTTATTACTACGAATTTACAACTTTTTTACATGGAATTTACATCAACTTTACAAGGAATGTAGTTAGGTATCAAGCACAATTAATAGACGTTTCGACCAAGTGTAACGGTAACATGATTCGTTGTTAAATCCTTGTTAAATTACAACGTCTTTACGTGGAATTATGTTTCGTCGTAAACTCCATGTAATATTACAACGTCTTTGAGAGGAGAGATAAGGAAACAGGTTTCGTCGTAAAGTCCATGTTAAATTACAACGCGTTTACGTGGAACTTAATTTTCCACGTGAACGCGTTGTAACTTTACATCGACTTTACGACGAAAGGGTTTCGTTGTAATATTACATGGACTTTACGACGAAACTGCTCTTCGTCGTAAAGTCGATGTAAAGTACTTGTAATTTTACGAGGAATAATTTTCGTTGTAAATTTTCGTTGTAAAGCCAGTGTTTTCTTGTAGTGTTAGGATTTACCCAAGGGTTTATGATTTATCCAAGGGTTTAGGGTTTAGTGTTTTTGGTTTAGGGTTACTGTTTTGGGTTTAGATTTAGATTATAAGGGCAGAAGATTGTAAACACCAATTTGACAAAGAAAACTTTTAATATTCTCTGTGGATGATGAAAAAACTTTCAATATTTTGAGAGGTGATGAAGAAGAAACCATAGATGGCGTTAAAAAAAATTAGTCACGTCTTTTTCACATTTCCTTTTTTTGTTTCTTTTTTTTACTAATCATACATGACACTTTGATTGGTGGTAAGACTTGAGGTGAATTTAATAATTCACCACAAGGGGTAAACCCAAGTCTTGCTCATGCATTTCATGCAGCTACTTATGCCGTTTGGAAAGAAAGGAATAGAGTGAAGCATGAGGGCATGGGGAGAAGTTAATGTCTATGTCTGTTCTCAAGAAACTCACTGAAAAGGGGGTAAAAAACAAGCTTAGTCTGATCAGAATGAAGGGAGGGAAGGGTATGAAGGATGTTCTCCAAATTGGTTCCAAACTAGAGTATAGAAAATTTTGAGCTGAGTTTTGATGTCTTTTGAGTTTTGAGATTATAACTGGTCCACATTTGTTGTAAAAAAGGCTTTTTGGATAAATTTAAAATTCACTCAAAAAAAAATTTACCTCTTTAAATAGCAGGACTATCTATAAATTGTCAATTGTTCACTGAATCTTGTGAACACAGTTTTTTCTTTTCTCGCTAATACACCAAAACTCAGTTAACTCTTTTAATATGTCTTTTGATTTTTTGGTCTAATATTTTTTGTTATATAAATATATATATATATATATATATATATATATATATATATATATATATATATATATATATATATATATATATATATATATATATATATATATATATATATATATATATATATATATATATATATATATATATATATATATATATATATATATCTTTTGTTACAAATGAGATATAAATATGAAAAAAATAGATTGAAAGGTTTAGGGTTTTTGCACCAGAAGATTATTGAGATTATTTACATCAGTTAAATCCAAATGCAGATGAAAAACTGGACATCATAGCTGTAATACCAAAGTAGTGTGCAGTCTATTAGTATCGATCATTGGCTTCGAGAAAAAACATAAAACAATTCGACTACAAGTAACAAGTAGACAACGCTTTAGTCAAGAATGACACAGTTCGAACGAAATAAGACCAAATATTTCTTATTTCAACGAGTTTCCACATTCCTCATACAAGTACAAGATCCTTTCACTTAGCTCTTCGCAAATTAGCTTGTAATTATCAATCTTGTCCACTTGCAGATGCAAGGTGTAGAAGAGTTGTTCTCCTCGAGAACTCGAAGATGAAACATCAACGAGAATAAACCCATCTTTTTCTAGCCCAGTCAAAACACTATATATCGAAAAATTACGAATCTTGGACGATGAGATTTGGACCATCACTTCGTTGTCTCTAAGCTTAGTCGCAAAAACGGTGGAGAAATAACTAGCAACCACCTTTGGTTGCGGCTTAGCGTAACGTTCTCTTTGACCTGATTCTCGCAACAAGAGGTCTTCCTTCTTTTGTATTAGGCTCTTCACTTCTTCTTTTAGCTCCGGTATGTACTGCACGCTCCTAGAAATCGTCTGAGGAATACTAAGCTTCTTCTGTAATAAAATAAAGCCAACAAAAAAAAGGAGCTTCATTGGATACTTTTAAATGGTATCAAATCGAGTAAGCAGACTAACTATTGGTTATTGGTTTTGATAAACGTATGCAGATGACATAACAAAGTAGCTACTTAGTTACCGGCGCATATGAGCTTGGAAGACAGGAACGAAGAGATGAGAACAAAGAGTTGGTTTTCTTGCGACGGTTACGCTCATTAGCATTGTGATTTAGCTTCTTGATCACGACCGAATTGTTATTTATTCCATTTCCCTCGGACGAAACAGAAACCCCTAAGCTGGTGTGATGATGTACCACTCCATACGTCTTAGGTACCGGAAAATCAAGAAACGTGCTGATATTATAGTTATCTCGGACGAGGTTGTAGCTCTCGTACTCTCCCCTCGACGCCCGTCCACAGTTTGGGAACAATTGAGGGTCCAATGCACGCATTTTTACTAGACTGAAGACAGTTCTTTAAAGCTTTTTTTCTTCTGTTGGGGATGTTTTGGTTGGGATGTCCTGAGCTATACAGATATATAAAGAGAGAGAGTTATTATATTGACCGACAAAATAAACAATGTCTCTTCTGTCAAATCGAAGTTAGCAAATTATATTACAAGATTTTTGAAATGTTATACGTCGACGTAATCGGTACTATAACGAAGAATCTCAATTTGTTTTGTAAGCATATACCACACGCATATCTCATTTGATAAGGTGATATTTGGGGCAGGTACTTATTACCAAAAATAATTGAATTTTTGTAAAATACACCTTGTATCAGTTATTTTTATTTTTTTTAATATTCTTAATTAGGAAAGATATATATTTCTCTCTAATTCATAAAAATATATCTGGCATAAAAAATGTTTTCATTTAGATAACATTTTCAATTTTCAATAAGCTAACATGTTTTAATTTTTAAGACAATTTATGGACTTTGGTATGTTTTACAAGTTCTTCAATAACTTTTCTCTTGTTTTATTTTTTTTATTAATCTACATAAAAAAATTTACAGTTTTAAAATGCCGATGTTACATTTTTAAACACATCACTACCATTTTCATTATCTGAACATAATATTCATTTTTTTTGTTTTAATCTAATTTTAGGTAGATTCTAAATCCGAGAGTCACCTCGATGAAACAAAGTCAATATAAACCATAGCTAAATGATGCGTGTAAGTTTATTCGTCATTGTGTTTTCCATCTTGAATATTAAATCAATTTATGAATTTATAAGTATTAAATCAACTATGGTGAGTAGTAGTAAAACAGTTTATCGATGATATGCATGGAGATAATTAATTTTATAAAGGTTCAGCAATTGTCTGGAATTCTATAAATTTACGAAAAAACAATATAGAAATTTATATGTTTTATATGAAAGAAAATTACTAAATTTACAATTAGAGAAAATATTTTGACGTTATAAACAAACTATAAGAGATATTTGATGCCTTTGCTACAAAAAAGATATTTGTATAAGATATTACGAATCCAAACACGGTTATGACATCAATAAAAACAAGATTGTTTTCTTAATGAAACAAGATTATACTTACATATTGAAAGACGACTCAGTTTGAAGAAATTGTTGGTGGCTCGTAGAATCAGGTAAAAGATGATTTGGGGTCCAGTCATTTTCGATGATGTAAGCCTATACATAAGCATTTTGAAATTTAATACCTTTACCTTAAATAAATGCAGCGTAGTATTTAAAACAACAAAACTATCAATATTTAGATCAACTTGATGCCGTTTATGTCTACACTATGATATTTCCAAACTAATATCAATACCATTAAAACAGAAGGCCCTTTTTTTAGGTGCCCTTCAAGTTTCAAAGTATTTACCACCATTTGCCATTGAAATTATTTTAGGCTATGCTTTTGATTAAATATTTTGTTTTATATTTACGTAAATTACAAGATATTCTGTGATCAAATATTTGTTGGATTTAAACGATTATTCTACATTAACAAAATGCAAACAGAATTTTGAGACTCCAAAAACTGTGAAACATATGACTTGCAAAGCAAATATGAAAAAAAACACTGAGAGATCACAACATCCTCTTCACATCTTTCGTCTTCACCCGTGCATCATCAAATATTAAACCTGTCATCGTTTTTGAAATTGGACAGGTTCAGTCGTGCTAGCATATAAATGATGAGCAAACTATCTACAGGTGGAGAAACATTTCAAACAAGCACATCAAGCAGGCATCACAAACAATTACTATGGTATAATTCATGTTGCCTTTTGCTGGAATATTTTTATGATATGGTTTCAATTCGATTTTCAAAGTTTTCTCAAACTCGCAGATAGTAACCATCTCATTATTCCGTATAGTATTTTTTTTACATATAAATTACAGAGGTTTGATAAAAAAAATTACAGTGGATAATGATACACAAGATTCCCGTTTATTTTATATAAATTTCAATATTAACAACTATGAAACAAACTCACTAAATTTATTTGCATATCTTTTTCAAATGTAGTTATTTACTTAACTAAGCAGACACTGATATAAAATCGTAACTATAAAGTGAAATCCTATATAATCTGAACAAATTAAATCATCCAAAACCATAAGTCATATATTGTTGTGTAACTAATAAGATTATATCCGTAGAATATTCCTCACTGTTTGCTATCCTAAATTATTTACCAGCGATATGAAGTATATAAATAGCCTTTAGAGCTCATGGAATTTAACCATTCTAAACCTCCAAGCTGTCTACCGTGATCTAAACTTATGGGTTCCATTGTCAATATCAGCAATCTACGTGATGTTCATCCTTTAAAATCTGCACGGAGAGTTCAGGTGAAAGTGCTTCTTACGTGGAAGCCATGCAATCGTCAGTTTGGTTCTTCTCTTGAGATAGTTTTCACAGATGAAAATGTAAGCCCTATGCACTACATGTTGTGTATATTATATGTTTAGTATATTAACTTCACGATTTTTCCAACATTATAAATGGTGGACATGACACATGTTTTCTTATTGGTAATTTATAATTGTTATGCGATTTTTAAAATTTTAAATCTATATTTTGTGCTTCATAAAACTAACATTTTTGTATAACAGATGTGACTGGTGAAGTTTTAGACTTATGTGGTCTGCAAATTGTTCAGTGTGCAAGAAAAGAAGTGGCCAAATTAGAGTTTACTCTAAGAAATATCAAATAAGTTTTCCATAAATATAATTTTAAGTATTATTTTTTGTATTTCTAATGTATAATATTTATTTACTATCTCAGAAACCAATATAATGCTGCATCTCCGGAGAGTTAGCTGAGATTTTGACCCAATCAGACAAACAAACAACCAAACAATGGAGATATTTGTTTGATCAGAAATGATAAATTCAAAAAAACAAGGGTTTAATAAATTTATTAACTCATGTAAGTTAAATAATTTTAATGGTTATTTTTATTATTTTTCTTTCTGTTTTTTTTTCAGGAGATTTGCAAGTTTCCAATGCATTTGATATTTCATCGGTGCTAATAAACCCAGATATTAAGGAAGCACAATCGCTTAAAAAATGTATGCTGAGATCTTATTATAACAATCTTGTGTTCTGTCGAATTTTAATTTGTGTTTATGCTGTTTATTCATTTATGTTTCATGGTGATGCCAACTCTGTCGATATGTACCAACATATAAATGACAAGATTCTGATTCAGGAACATTGCAAGAAATGGTCTCGGTGTCCGTTCAGAACCATTCAAGAAATGAAACGCACGGATGAGAATTTGGTTATATAGAAAAGCTACCTATCCAGATTTAGATATTCCATTCCCCTGCCTATACAGAATCAGTTATATTCCTATTGCAGTGCTAATATGACAATTTTGTTACTAATTCAGTACTATTAAAAGATGTGTAGTATATTACCTGATTAACGTCCTCTGCCGACTCATGCAATTAAGTTTTTTTCCTAATCTCCTTTGTTGTTTCTCATCGTATAAAGAACTGTTGAAAAAAAAATTACATTAGTATATAAACGACACATTAGCAGAAAATAAATCGAAATATGGTAATTAAACAATTGACCATGATATTTAGCAAAAAACACTTATCTCCAGCTGATTGGTTGTAGTCAAAATACTTCTACGAATATTGAGTTCAAATGTATAATTTTAAACATAGAGAAGCATTTTAAACTGTCAAAAATATAACATGATTTAAAGATATAAAAAAATTCTATTGGCGAATTATTTTTTTAGAAAAGTAAGAGACATAATATTAACTTCGAGATCCTTCGAAGAGAAAAAAACATAAAAATTGGTAATGAAACGTTTTTTGTTCGAATTGAAGACTAGCCTTTGGAGTTTTGATATGTTGAATACTAAATTGAATGATCTCACCAATATCTGAATATGAATGCATCAGAACAGCTTCAATTTGATTTTTAAACCATTGGAGAGGACATGCAAAAGAAATCGAAGCACAAAAAAAAAGTTAAGCAATAGAGATCTGGTGTATTATCTATCAATGATGAAGGAAACTGAGAGAAGTACATACGTTGGAGATGACGATGAGTCATTCGTGAAGACCCTTTCCTTTCTGAAATCGCCATGGGAGGTCTTGTGAAAGAAACATCTATCGTGTCTGAAAAATGAAAAAAAAAACTTGGACTCCATTGTTTTTTTTGTTGAAACCGATAACCGATTATCGTACTGGGCTTAGACCATTTTATATTGGTCTGGCTTTCTGAATAAATTGTTGCTGTAAAATCATATGGCCCAATACCATATGCCCAATCAAAATTCTGTAACCAATTATATAATTGAATCTGAACAAAAGTATTATTAATTTATTATCATCTCTAATAACCAATGAAAGTCTTATTATGTATTGCTATTACAAACATTATACTATTAAAAACTTAACAAATTTATGGTCTTCAAAATCAATACTATTAAAACACAAGGATTTTTTTGAGACCACCTTTAAGTTTTAAACTATTTACAATCCTATGCCACTGATATATTTTTGATCTATGCTTTTTATTTAAATCTTAACTAAATCTATTTAATCCAACAATAGAATCTCATATTTGAAATAGCCCTTAGTTTTAGGATGGATTTTTTTGTTGTTTAATTGCTTTGTTCTATTTTGTAAAATTAAAAATATTTTAATATACCAAATTAAATTATTATTAAAAATGTGAAATATTTTCAATTTCTTAAAATATTTATGTGTTGCAAGTATCATTTAAAATGACCACATTAATGTTAATTCTTAATTTTAAACAAAAAAATTACAATATTACCAGTTAATAAAAGGCTGTGTCCAACTAATTATTTACATGTTTTACTCTTTCAAAAAGTAAAAATAACTTCTTAATTTATGTAGCATATAATATTATCGTTTTAAAAGTGTAAAACATAACTACTTTTTTAAATGTAAAAACAATGTAACTTCCTATTTCTTTGGGTAGTGGGCAATTTGATAACCCACATATTACTTTTAAATTAACAGTAATCATTATACCAAACATTAATTTATTTAAATTTTAAATATTTTATATAGAAATTATTTTTATCAGTTAACAACGCACATGATGTTAAAATATGGTTTAATAGAGGTCTAAGTAGACTTTTAATAGTAAATATTCTTATAAATTTATTTAGTTTAACGGGTTTTCAATAAATTATTCGATTAAAAAATATTTATTCAATGTTCTATGGGTGGGCGTTCGGGCACCCATTGGGTTCGGTTTGGTTCTATTCAGGTTTTGTGGTTTTCGGGTTAAAAAATTTTAACCCCATTCGGGTATTTTTAAATTTTAGTTCGGGTTTTGTTCAGATCTTTGCGGGTTTGGTTTTTGGTTCAGACAACCCATTTAAAAAAATTTTAAAAATTTTAAATTCCTTATATATTTTAAATTTCACAAAATCTTTAAAAAAATATATAGTACATATAAATTTGAATAGCATAAATCAAAATATCTAAAATTAACATATAAATTTGTTTGATTTGAATATTTGGATTGAGAATCAGTAGATAAGTATTTTTAGTTTCTTGCGTATACTTTAGCTATTTTAGACATGTATTTTTAACTATTCGTATATATTTTCAAAGATTTTGGACAACTAAAAAGTATGTTATATAATGTTTTTAAAATACACTAAATCTAAAAATAATTAATATATAGCTATATAAAAATATTTCAGATATATTCGGCTATCCGAAATACTTTGGTTCAGGTCGGGCTCGGTTTCGATTCTTTAAATACTAAAAAATTAAACTCATTTGGATATTTAACCAATTTTAGTTTGGTTTGGTACTACTTCTTCGGATCAGGTTCGGTTCTTCTGATCCATGTTTTTTGTCCAGCCTTAAAATGTCCTTTTGATAAACGTTATATCTAATTTATTTTATAATTGCATTAAATTATATAATAACTCTAACCACTTTAAACACAAAGATAATTATAGATAACACAATATAAAAATTAAATTTTTATAAAAAATAATATATATATATATATATATATATATATATATATATATATATATATATATATATATATAGGCGTCTTTTTAAAAGAATCTACTAATACAGGTTTAATCCAACTATATTAATAAAATAAATTATAATCTTTTATTTATCATTTAAGAAAAATATTTTACACAAATATGATTACAAATAAAAAATAATTAAAAATATAAATATGAAAACTAAAATTTTAAAATTATATGCAAAATAAAAAATATACCCGTCCTCTCATAATCTAGTAATACTTTGAAAGCTAAAGATGTCGTTCCGTGCATACATTATCTTCATTTCATGTCAAATATGTTTTAAACCAAGCCAAAGAAATCAAAACTCTCTACGCCAAGTTTTTTCTTCATATATTACTTCGTCAAAATAAGCTATCCTTCTTTCAAGAGGTTGAATTTCATATATATTGATAGTGGTTTGTAAGTATTACAAAATAAGACGATTAAACTAAGATTAATCGTTTCATAATATGGTTTTGTAATTTACAAAGAAAAAAGAGCTAGGCCAAAAAAAAATAGAGGAATGCAAAAAGAGGAATCATTTCATACGTGAGCCATAACAGCATTACATTTCAGAAATTGGACTGTGTCTCTTACCGAGGATAATGTCACGGGTGCTAATCGTTTTAAAAAATCAGAAGAGGTAGAATGATTCTGTTGTCGTGAATCCTTCTTGTGCTTAATCTATGTGTTGTGTATTGTCACCGTTTGTGCAGAGGGATAATTCTTGGATCCTTTACAGAAACCCATTAATCCTTCAAAGTTGACCGAGTATGGAACGCATGATGATGAGCTCCAAGTCTTCACAGTAAATGGACCCGGATTGCTTCATTTGTTGGACAGAGAAGAAAAATATGGTCCATGTTCTCTATTGCGGAGTTGTAGAGAATGCAGATGTCAAGATATTCGCTCCCCATGCTGCTGGTCTCGATTTAGTTGGAAGTTTGTTCAGATGAGCAACACATATATTGAAAACATACGATGGATTTTCGAGACTAATAGTTATATGGACCATTATTTCGAGAAAGAATGTTAGAGATAAGATTTCACATTGGAAATATGCAAAAGACATGAGTAATATATATATAAGATATTTGGGCTATTCCACTAATTGTCAATTGATTTTAAATTGAAAGTACAGAAAATGTATCATGATATCAGAACAGGCCCACACCATGTCTCATTAATCCGATCCGGACATTGATCCAATCAACCTATTAGCTGATAGTTCAGATTTTAGAGAAGGCTCAGTTCTGCCGAGATTGCTAGAGAATAAAACATTATCTCGGAGAGGTATGATGAATTCACGAATTAATGGTTATACGCACCATTATTTTGAGAGAGTGTGTTGGAGATAAGATTCTACATTGGAAATATATGAATAACATGAGTAATATATAAAGGTCACTCCACTAACTGTCAATTGGTTTTAAGTTACAAGTTAAGTAAACTTATCAACATAACAGCGTAATTCTTGCCTTGGAAAGACTGAGAACACATATATATATATATATATATATATATATATATATATATATATATATTGCTTTTTTGGCTAACGATCGATCTTTGTAGCTTCTCATGTATGAGAGGTTAAAAACATTTCGACTGTCTCATTGTTGATGTTCCAGTATACAAGAACATGTGGAGAGTGGCACATAGGTAGATGAATCGTGGTTAGGTACATTTGCATCGCTTCAATATCTCTTATACGAGTCCCACACAGTAGCCACGTAGAATCTTTACAAACATCAGAGACCCACACCAAAAAAGGGTTCATTAGATTGCCAGGCGCTATCTACCCGAATGTCAAAATGAGATGACCCATAGGAGTCCAGTGTTCCTACCAAATGCTTGTTGATGTACCTGTTCTCACTCTAGTACGAATAAACTGAGCAGTGAGTGGTGTTAGCCTGAAGCAGAGACCGCAATGTCTAAGAAGTTTTCTTGTCCTCAACTATGCTCCAGAACTTCATATTATGCAAACAATAATATTTCAACTAACTAGCAAACAGAAAACCAGTATTCGCAAGAAATATCTAAATTAGTTTTAGACATACTACTTTACTTTAAAAACTAAAGTTCCTTACGTTAGAGACCCAAACCAATTGGTTGTAAGTGAACCGGTCCAAGTCACTTATATATTATCTAAATATCTTTCATATTTTCGATGTAGTATATTTATCTTCAGCATTCTTCTTCGAAATAAATGGTGTGAATAATCATTAATCTCGACATAATTCATTATTCTCTTTTGAGATTATGATTTCTCTAACAGTCTTGAAAAAATGAACTTTTCTTGAGCCATCTGTGGGATGATCAGATCACTTTTCGGGTTTTTTTTTTTTTTTGTCGACAAGATTACAGATTCATGTAGACTCTGTAAACCAAACTGGGTGCTCTGTATCCATATGGACGGTAAATGACGTCTGTTGCTTGACACCACGTGCTAAGCTATCCGCCTTTTTGTTTTGCGTCCTTGATATATGAATAATCTCCGAGCTGTGAAAACTTCTCTTGAGACTTCTGATGTCTTCTAAGTAGCTTGCAAAAGCCGGCCATTCTTCTGGTTCCGAAACTATCTTCACCAATTGAGAACAATCCGTTGCAAAAGTAACATTATATTGCCTTTTCAGGTTAGGTTAATGGATAAGAGTGTTGGCCCGCTTTGATAATTTATGGGTTCCAACTTATCAACTGGTTGTAAGTGGAATGGAAATTTATTATCTATTTTATTAAAAGGAAAAGAGTATAAATAAATCTACTTATGAAAGTTATTTTGGATCATTTCTTTTTTTATTGTTTTGGTCTTACTCTCCATATTAAATAAAATATAATCTCCTATATATTAAAGGAGAAGCATTTTGACAATAATTATTTTTACTTTGATGTAATTAAAAAAAAACTCCATTTGACACATGTCACTCAATTAGCATACTAATTGAAAAATTGAATCATCCAATTCCTTAAATAAAACCTACGGAATTACCATAAATGACTAATATATATATGGTAATTAATGATTTTAATAATAAAGATTTGATAAAAATTTATATTTCCTCCATCATTTTCGTAATTTTATATTATTAAACTAAATTAAAAAAAAAACAAATTAGCTACAAATTTAAAATTTATATTTTTCGTAATTTTTCTATTTTGAATTTTAAAAAAAATACAAAAAATGACTAAAAATATTAAAATTATTATGCTAAAATATAATGATCAAATGCTTAACATTTTTATTATAAAAAATACACATGATTTTAAAATCATATGAGTGAAAAATACCATTTAATAATAAAAATCTATGTTATAAAAAAATAATAAATCAAATATATATATATTAAAATATATATAATATAAGATTACATAAATATTTTACTACTAAAACTTTCAATGAATTTTCAAGAACATCTATTAATTATAAACTTATTAATTTTTTCATAGTAAAAATTTTGTTATCAATGATTTAAATATTTTGTTATAAAACGACATGAATGATCATAGAATCGTATGATTATGATATCTCATTTAATAAATACCAATATAAAATATACTATTCTTAACAAAATATGTTGGTTTCTTAACTTATATTACAATTTTTATTAACCTAACTATCGAATTGATAAATAATGTACAAAAAACAATCTCGCACTTTCCTTAAATAAAAGCTAGGAAATTACCTAAAATGATTAACGTATATATGAAAGTTAATTATCATGAATAATAAATATTTGATCACAATTTTTGTATCTTAGTTCTTTTAATTTTTTTCAATTATTAAAAGATATTAAACAATCACATTAACTATATAATAAAAAATATTTTTTTCTTATATGTTATATTTTGAATTTTTCAAAACGTATGTAAATTATTAAAGTTTTAAGATCTCACTTTGAAAATTTTGTGATCAATAGCTTCATTTATTTTGTTATATTAAGATACAAATGATCATAAAATTGTATTAATTTGATTTTTTATTTAATAAATATTCAAATTTGATGGATAACAATTAGTTGGAATTCTTTACAACTTTTCTAAGCCCAAATCGATCTGGCTCATCATATACTTAGAATAGATTTCATACCACAATTACAATTATAATTTTTTTGCTGAACATATATCCTATATATTAAATCATTTGAGTCAATTGAAATATAATTAAGTAACAATTTACTGCAACTGAAGCTTTTTATTTTTTAAATCATTTTTTTTGCTTTATTTTAACAGTAATTAAATTGAAGTAAAGATTATCAATATGATGGATAACAATTAGTTGAAATTCTTTACTATTTTTTTATCATTAAACAAATAAAATTATGTTCAATCGAATACATTAATTTGATGAACAGTAAATATGGAAGATTAGAAATACTTTTCTTTCTGCTTCTTTTTGTTTTTAGTTTATAGTTTTTATTTTTATTTTTAAAATTTAGAGTTTTGATATTAATTCTAGATTTGATTATTTTATTAAATGATAGAAGCTTTTCAATTCTTTTATTTAAATATATAATATTCTTTTAATAAATGACTTTTTGATATAAAACCGAATAAACTGAAAACCGTTGGTATATAAATCAAATCGAACTGAAGTAAATATAGATTTAGAATATTAGTTATATTTTATAAACTGAAATACCAAAAAAAAACGAACCGAACCGAAACCAACTCGATATTCGGATTGAACACTCTTAACCTATATGAAACCAAACTATTGTTTCATTCTCCAAAACATAATAAAAAAAAACAATTTCATTCCGCGCAAGGCGCGGATCTTATCCTAGTGAGATTTATTACCCTATAGTTGTGTTACTAAATGTACTCTAATAACATTATGGGCTTTGTGAATTATTTAATTAACCCAGGTCCATAATAACCCATAATTGCACTATTCCACAATATTCAACACACGAAAGGGTCCAATTATATTCATGTATCATAGAGAAGACAACACAATTCAAACACCAATCTATATACTACAGTAAAAGACAAATAAGCTCAATGCTTAGCTTATCCACGTCGTTTAATTAAATCCACCAATGAGAATGTTTTGATCTGCCACGTCACTTTATATTACACGCACAAAACATTCGTTCTTACATTTAGAAATCTTTTGGGCCACTTTGTAATACAGCCCATATTCTTAACCAATAAATTTCTCGCCTGTAAGGGCTTTCAAACAGACTCCTCCACTGATTTTCTGATCTGTAACGGCAATTTCCACCATTCTTTCATCAACCCCCTAATTTAATCATTCAATCGTAAGCTATACCACCGTTCCAAATTCCTTTGTTGTTCACCTTATATAACCCCAACGATTCTCTGCTCCTCGCAAAATTCAAGGAAACCCATCAAAGCACATCACGCAGCGGCGACCAAATCGGCGAAACCCACCGGTAAGGCTCCAATTTAAACTAATTTCAGATAAGATTACATTTGCTTCCCTTAGATTTGATTCCAATATTCAAGAAAAGTCACTGCTTTCTTTACGCCAGGAAAATGTTGCCAGGCAAATCAAGAGCAAGATGACAATGCCAGAGAGTCAAAGAATGGTTTATCACTGTGGTAGCGTCTTCAACACTTCCATTTCTGTTTGTGGCATTTTTTCTGGTTTGGTTGTGATTTTAGTTAAATCATCCATTCTCACTTTTAGTTCTTTTTTTTGTTTGGTTTCAAAATAATGAGACGGCATAGTTTAAATCCAAAAATCTGTGGTTCATTTTGTGTTACAGTGTCTCAGTTGATCTTTGGAGCATCGGCTATGTTTTCGCTGAGATTCTTACTGGAAGACCACTTTCAAAAGGAAAAAACAGACGTGAGAAAGGGTCAAAGCTATATATCAAACTTACTCATTCCAGATAGTATTTAATGAGATTTGTTTTGTGTGCATTTGTTCTGCGTAGATTGAACAACTTCATAAAATGTATAAAATCTTTGGTTCACCAGATGAAGAATTCTGGGAAACGAAACAAGCTTCATTCTCAAACTAAGATGTTTAGACCACAACATCAATATAAGCGTTGTCTGAGAGAAAATTATAAGGAGTTTCCGGTAACATCAACTGATCTTCAGTAGAATCAATTATCTGTTGATCCAGAAAAACGAGGAACTGCCTCTTATATTCTCATGTAAGAGGTAAAGAAAACAGAACCCTAAACTTTAATTTAATATATCAATTATTTTTTTACTTAACACAAAACCTTACGCTTGTGATCCATCGACATTTCTTAAGTATCCTCCTAGGGTCTCAATCAATTTTCGTAAGATATGTATAAATTTGTGTCTCTGTAATTATGTGTTGAGACTTGAGAGATTATAATATTGTTTTGCAGGAGAAAATAAAGTATAAATAGAAAGCTATAACTTAGTTTCCGAGGAAACGGGAAAATCATGTAGAACAATCAAAGAGCTTACAAATCGAAACAAGTTACCAAACCAACAGGTATGTAATACAACAATCCACCCTCACCGATTTTATTGTATCAAAGCTACAAAAAGACCGGAATAAACTGATACTTCAAAACCCCAATTCCTCCTTCGTAATTTGGTTCATTGTTCCTAAAGGAAGCCGAGACAGAAATCATTCTCCATACGCTATCCGAGACATCTCAAGCGACTATTTGAAGCGAGTTTCCGTACACCGGTTTGTCTCAAACCATGAGGCTGGCAAGCAGGTTCACATTGGCTAGGACTAAGAAGAGAAAAGACAACAACGCAGCTTCAACGCTCACTTATAATCAACCAGCAGGAACTGTGAGCATATAATTTGCTAAGCCCACTTTTGGGCTGACAATTAATGAAGACAATCCGAGCTTTGTTAAACGGCAAGTTTCTCCAGGCTCCTCTTAGAAGATACGGTGGATCCATTGAATTTGGTACGATCTAAATCGGTACCTTTCATGATTTGGCGCCTTGGTTTTATATTACCTCTTTTAGGATTTGAAGAAAGCTTGAACGGAGGACTAAGAGTGGTGCCAGAGTCAGTGCTCGAAGACCACCAAGAAAATAAAGTTCAGCCAGTGTCGTATATACAGTACTTGAAATCATTTGAAGTCCATATGTAAATTACAAATTTGTCCCAATAGTGTATTTAAATTCTAATATGAAGTATAATTTGTTTAAATTATTGTCACAAAATGAGGATTGGAAACATCATCGGGAGTTAAAAAGGTATCCAATTCAAAATAAGGAGGATGTATTCAAATTAACATTTGAGGTGATTTGATTTTTAATGGAGTTTTAGATGATTCCAATAAGTTGCAGAGATTTAAGTGATTTTTGTTAAACCACTCTAGAATATTACCTAAAACTAAGAGTTTTTTGTTTTAGTTTTTTAACTAAGAAGCTCCACTCAAACACCCTAAAATCACCTAATAACTTTAAAACTCCACAACTTAAAATATTTTCAATAACAGTGGATTTCAGAGTACTTTACGAAATGTCAAGTTCAATAACAGTGGATTCTACATGAGTTTTTTAAATTCATGTTTCAATAACAGTGAATTTGTCATTTTAATACAAATCACCTAAAACTCACAGTTGAATACAACCCCCCTAAGTCTATTTGTTATGTGTAATCCATATCTCAATTCCACATACATGCTTGTTTACTACAAACACAAATACCGAATCAAACATCTATCATGTTCGGTAGTACTATACTTGACCACGAAACAATGGTGCAATTATCTAAGAATGAAATTGCAACATTGTTATGAAATCCCTTTGAGGGTTACATATTTCCTAGCGAATTTTGCGGGTAATGTACCTTCCTCCAATTGATTAGATCATCGATGCTTTCGTCGTGCCTATTTTCTTTCACTGCGGGGAAACAAGTAGCCAATGTCCTAAATTCTCGAGACCACATAAAACAGATTGATTTGGCTCAAGTGATGAGCTCTACCAACAAAACTCCCAAAACGATGTATATCAACCGTCAAGTACCTTGGCTTGATATTTGTCATCCAGCTCTATGTTTGTATATATGTTTCAGAATTCAGATAATGATGCAGCTGAGTGCAAAATATGAAAAACTCTACCGACATCTGTTGCAATACATAATATATACTATGTAAAAATTGACAAATACAAGTCATAAAGAATGTATATATAAGATTTAACCCTATCAATCAAAATAAAGTATGTCAAATCAACATTATAATTTAATATCTTAAAAATGTAAAAAATAAAATAAAAAATTATTTTAAAATAAAATATACCTCAATATAATAAGGTATTCAAAAAATAAAAATAAAGAACTTAATATCTATATAAAATATCTATAAAATTAACATAAACCCTTTACTAATAAAAATAATAAACCGCTATGGTAGCGGCTTATGGTGTTTCCAAACAATCATATAAATCGCTACAAATTACTTCAAATCATTCTGAACCTCTTCAAATCAAACTTTAAATATTTTTTACTGTTTCATACACAAAATTAATTTATAGAGAAAATTAGATTATCTAATAAATAAAAATTACAAGTATTCATATTGAATAATAAAATATAATAATTATCTCTTATATTTATAATAAAGTAGGCATATCCTTTTTTATTAGATCATCTAAGAAAGTAATGTACCAAAAATTGAATCATAACAAGCTTTTCTTAAAAACAACCAAGATTTTAGTTCATTATATATACAAAATTAAAAGTAAGCTGGCTATATGACTTCATTAATCGCCAAGTGCATATGCCTTTGGTTACATATTAGTTTTAAACATTGAGTTGGTGATAGTGAAAGATACTACTACATATATTTTTAAAGTGTGAAAAGTATTTAGAACACAGATTTTGGTTTAATAGAATGTCATAAAGTTTAAGATATCAGGTACTACAACGTTAATAAACATATTTTAGTGTTCAAATAATCGGTATGTTCTAGTTAGGCATCTTTTTTTTTAAAGCTGAGTTAGGCTTCTTTTAAGAAACTATTTTTGTGAATGCCTAAATAGATCTTTTAAAAGGTATTTTACAGATTATAATCTTTCATCTCTTTGTAGTTGCACATACTTGAGAAAAATATTTTTAAGTTTACAAAAACATATATTCTTAAATGTATGAAAATTACTTAAAACATAAATTCAAAAGACACAATCCGCGCGTAGCGGAAAAAGGATCGAGTATATCTTAAGTCTTATAAAAAATACGTTCATGCAATAGGTCTTGATTTATTAACTGCTGTAATATATTCAACGGGAACAGAAAATAAAGTAGACATTATAATGAGACAAACCATTACTCAGACTTTGTAATATCAAGATACATACAAAACAATATCTGCACTAAACAATTGAACAATAAAATCAATAGGAAAACATTAACCTTATAAATATTCGAAATATAAACATCTTAACAAAAAAATCTACCAATTTCTATAAAATCTACAACTTAACAAATTAATACCAAAATTAAATCATATAAATAAATTATAAAAAAGGTGTTACAAAAATACAAAAACTATCAATACGTAACGGGTTAAATATATTTATATATATAAATAATCATATACATATATATATATATAAATTATAATATTAAAAATAAAATCATGGGAAAATAAGTTAAACAAATGGGTTAAATAAATAATCATGTGGGTAAAAATTATATGAAATCTCTAAAATTTAGTATAATTTAAAATAACATAAATAAATCATATAAGTTTTAACTTAGATTATATAAAAATAAAAATAGATAAAGTCTGATAATTTATTTTTGTACCTATATAAAAATTTCAACCGAATATTAATCCCGCGCTTTTAAGGTCTAATAAGAAATCAAATATATGAAATAATATATGAATATATGAATCATAACCAATCAAAAAAAAGTTCTCAAGTTTTATGAAACCATAATATTTCTATACTAAAATTTAGTTTTAGAAATATTTATTTAAATCACTATGTACTTATTTAAATTATTTTTACAAAAAAAAACTATTAAAATCTTATAGATCTATACTATTGAATTTGCCGAAAACACTATCAGGTGTTGTTAAGTCTTACCAAATATAATAAATTTAACTTTTACAAAATGCACATGGGCTTATAATAAGAGAGCGTCTGCTTAGGCATTCTGGTCTTTAGGTCAGATGAGGATTAGTTTTTTTCGGGTATAGGTCTTTTCGGATCCTACACATTTAGACCTAAGTAGGTATGTAAATTTTTTTGGTTTAGGTTCATGTCAGTTCCTTTTAGGTTTTGATCAAATAACTAAAATACATGTAAACTACATGTAATTTTTTGATACCTAACGGATCTGGATCGGTTAAGATATTTGGGATCCAAAAAATTCTAAATACCCAAAAACATTAAAAATACATGAAACAAAAAAATATTCAAATACTCATAATGAATCGAATTTTGCATTAAATTTGACCCGATAAACCAAAAAGTATCTAAAATTTCATCAAAATACCTAAAATATATTTCTAAATTTTGAAATTTTATTTGAAGCCTGAAACAATAACCGAAACCAAAACCCAAAATTTAAAAATATACGTAGTACAATATCACATTTGAAATATCAAAATATATCTAATATACCCAAATATTTCACCTAATTTGAATACTTTATCGGATCTCAAAAAAGATCTAAAGTATCAGAGGCCGTTGGTCTAAAAAACTACTTAATAGGTATTTTTTTTCTTTGGTTCAAATCCGAACCAATATCAATGTATCGTCAGTTTGTATATATCATTTTAGTTTGATTTTAATAAAAAATTAAAACTCGCGCTTTTTAAGCGCGTATCAAAATCTAGTATATTACTTAAAAGCTCTTTCATATGATTTTTTATATCTATCCCCTTAGACCCAAACCACTTCATTTTTAGGAGGCAAACCGTTTTCCATAAGATTTCTTGTTGGTAATCGTTGATTAATACAAGTTCCTCACATGAACTTAGTGCACATAGATTGTATCTTATTAATGCAACCTTTAGGAAGATAAAAGCAGATGCCCTTAAACGGTTTTTGTTCCATAAATTACTGATGACAAAACGGACACCGGCCGGCATAAGAGAGCTATTTTGCAGACTAACAAGTGTTTTGATAAAGACCGACTCTGGATAGAGTTAAACCTCTTGGATTTTTTTACATCCGATGGAATAGTTTGAAAAATCATGGAGACTAAGGTGATCGAAGAGGTTGGAGCTTGCAAAATGGAATCAAGTTTGTTGTTTTCTGACTTCCGACAGCGAGCCGACTCACCGGGGGGTCAAGTCTTTTGTGGTGAAGAAGCAACACGTTGTACCAGTTTTGGCCTAATTACAAATACGTGGATGGACAAAAGGCAAAACAAAATTCATTTTTATCAATAAACAATTGCTTTTACTGGATTGATCAATGTAATGTGTTTAGATTTTTTTTTTTTCTCAATCTTTTGAATTTCATAATTTTGAAATTTTACAATGGCTCAAGTGTTCAACCAGGTTACAAATAGTCAGTTATTGATCCTGTCATTTTTTCTAACCTATCAACATTCATACAAGATTTCTAGGGACATCTTTTTCAAAAAAAAAAAGATTTCTGGGGACATGAATGTGTAGATGTTCTATTTTTACTGAAATTAGCCTATGGAGCTTTTTTTTGTCAGCCTATGGGGGCTTATAATATTAATACATAAGTTTGACAAGAAAAAGAAGAAATTATAGTTTTATGAAGTGAATTTGAAACAAACAATTTCACGTATTCTCAAATAATTCTAACGTGTTTTCAAATAATAATACGATAAGAATTTTCTTTTAAAAAAATACGATAAGAATTGAGACAAACTTATTACCGTTTCTTACGAGTTCAGCAATAATACAGAATAGTTGTAAAATAATACAGAGATGGTCCAGAAAAGATTCTTGTCGTTTTTACATATATAATAATATAAAGACTTTTTTTTTTTGTTTCTTTGGGTTGAAAAGAGGTTGAAAAGAAATGAACAGATGCACAAGCAAGCAAAGAAGAGACGATAGTAAACATTAGTTTCCCACATGTTTCACTCCGTACCCATCAACTACTTGGTTTCTGTATGTACAGAGAGATACAATAACAAACACCTTTTTTAATCATGGCTCAAGTTTCATCTGTAGTGTTGGCTCAGAACCTGAAAACATAAAAAAAAAAAGAGTTTATTAGCATGCGAGACTCTTGGTTCTAAACTTTCTCATCAGAGACACTCGTTCTAAAATCTTCTCTTACAACTGTTGTTGTTGTTGCTCTGTTGCTGGACATCTCCAAAACCCATCTGAACAATGCTTTGCAGATCATTTTCCCAGAATCCTTGTGTCTGAAAATCAAAGGAGACAAAAAGATTTGAGCACGTCTACGTCTCCAGAGTCTAAGAGACATACTATTAGTAATTACCTCAGCTTGAACGAATCCATCGCTGGAGGGGAATTGCGTGTCTGAGAATCTAGGCATGTTCTTGGCAAGAGAATAGTATCCTGATGGAAGTCTTTGCTCTGAGCAAGCCATTGCGTAAAGAGACTGCGTTAATGACTCTCCCGGTTGAATCATCTAATACAATACATACATAGGCAACACATTATTGATACAGAACACACTAATAGCAACATTGCAACATCGCAGCTCCAAAAAAAGCATGTTTTATATTACCTCAGTGGATAAACCAGTAGCACTAGGGTTAAACTCCATCCTTGGATTTATAGTAGCCAGCTTCATGGACAAGAACTGAAGAAAAAAAAAACAGACCAAATGTTTCAGATCTATTTAACAAACTGATTTTCATCATAGACAATATTGGGATTATTGTACCTCAACTTGTCTCTGCAAGGACTGAACATAGTTAATGATTTCATCAAGCATAACAGCTTTCCCAGTAATCCGGTTGCAACCAGGAACCAGATCCTGAAGTAAAGTCATCCTCTCGCTGATCTTCTCTCTTCTTGCCTGATAAACAAACACACAAACATCAACAACATTGTAAAAGCTAAACAGAAACATGGACACACAAATAACAAATCGGAGTGTTTAGTACTCTTTCAGCAAGACTGTGGCTATCAGTTGCCTGACCCCTTCTAGCTCTAACATGAATATAATCTTTGGGCGGCTCAGGAGGCTTTGCAGCATCCTTGTCTATTACGTTTTTGCTGCTTCCAGCTTCATCCTGCTTGCTTCTCTTGGATCCAACAATCTCTCCTCCTGAAACCTGATCACAAACCCACCCAAAATCAACCAAACATCTCAAGAAGAGCATATCTTGCACTAAACTAAAACTCATTGTTTCTCTCTTATGAATCCATAAAGAAGAACACTTTGTTATATTGAGAGAGATTGTGAAAAACCTTAGAATTGGAAGCTGTAAGAGAGGATGAAGCTGGAGACTCCTTGCCATTGACATTACCTCCAGAAGCAGGAGGGATCGACTTTCTCTTCCTGGAGTTTGGTTTCACTGTCTGAACACGATCCGAATCTGGATCCAGCAGCGAGCTCTTGTTGTTGCTCTCGTGTCCTCCTGTTTGTTGAGACCCGAACTCACGATCGGATCCGAATTGACCCGGATAAGGAGGGAAGCGGATCCCACCGGAGATGAGGGAGATCTCTTGAGGGTTGTTGCAGAATCTGCCGAGGAGATCGCCGATGGTTCCTTCGTTGACATTATTGCCAAAGGGATCGCTCTGACCCAAAGGTAAGTACTTTATGCTTCTTTCATTCTCCATCTAAATTGAGTGAAAATCTCCGGGGAATTCTGAGGGAAACCCAGATCAGTAAATGAGATTCTGAATCCTGAAAGCTGCTTCTACATGGGAAAGATTAGATTTTTTTGAAACACAGTACCACACTTTTGTGTTCTGAGTGATTCTTTTTCTTCAGACACGGTGACAATTATGAACTTATTATACCTCCGAGGAAAAGATTCTGAATGTTTCCTGGAAAATGTAAGCAAGAAGCTAACCAATTTTGGGGTTTGTTTGCGTCAAAAAAGGAAAATTTGGAGAGAGTACAAGAAGTGGGAGCTAAGCAATGAATGAATGATTGATCAATCAAAGTGGTTAAAGAGGAAAGAGAAGGCTGTGACTTTTTTTTTTCTTAACTAGTCACAGTCGCAGAAGGTTAAGAGAAGGCGATAAAGGAGAGAAAAGATACAGGGAAAGTAATGATAAGATTTTTAACTAAAGGATTTTTTTTAAAGTGAATTATTTTACTGTTCAGAAAAGAGGAGAAAAGAATCTTTTTTAATGTTGATGTGGGAACTAGGGTTGTTCAATATGGTAAAACCGAACCGTACCGAACCGAACCGAACAGAAATTGACAATGTGGTTTGGATTTGATATATATTATACAAACCGAATAGATGTGATTTTCTAGAAATCATAGGATTTGGATATGGTTCGGTATATAACCGATAAAACCGAATAAAACCGATCAAAAATAAAAACATGTAAATATGTATATATTTTATAGCGATATATGAAAATCATAAGTTAATTTGTTTGCTAATAACCATTTCCATATTTCTTACGGTAATAAAGAAGTCATGATTTGTAAAACACTTAAAAGATAATTAAATAATAATTCATCGCAACCGAGATTTCTTATTTTATTATTCTATTTAATCTTTTTACTTTATTTTAGCATTTACTAAATTGAAATAAAGATTTTAAATTTGATGGACAACAATTATTGGAAATTCTTCACAACTTTTTAATCTATAAACGAAGAGAGTTTCGTGTTCACTCGAAGAAACATGACTTTGATGAACGCTAAATATGGAAGAATAGAAAAACTTTATTTGGTGTTTCGTGCTTCTGTTTTGGTTTTAGTTTTTCTATTTTTATTTTCAAAATTTTGAGCTTTGATTTTAATAGATTTGATTATTTTAATAGATTTGATTATTTTATTAGATGGTACAAGCGTTTTTTTTTATTTTGTTGTTCTTTTACTTAGCCATATAATATTTTTAATAAATAATTGTGTTGACAACATGACTCTAAAATTCACATAATATGATCACAAAATAAATAATTATGTTTTTTGGTATAAAACTGAATAAACCGAAAACCGACGGTATATAAACCGAACCGAACCGAAGTGAATTTGGATTTAGAATGGTAATTGTATTTTACTAACTGATATACCGAAAAACCGAAAAAACCAAACCGATATCCGGATTGAACACCCTTACTAGGAACATTAGATGGTGAAAGTGGGTAGGCTGCTTATTAGGCTGGCCTCTGTTTAATCATTGCAGTGAGAGGAGAGCATGTGCATTGCAGAGAGACAATAAAGCTGTGCAAGGGAGAAAAAACAAACAATTGATTTTAATTATCATGCTTAATTATTCTTAGTTAATTAACAAGACAAGTTTAAAGACTGAAAAACTGTAATTTATAGATAACAGTCAGCTGTTTGTCTGGGTGTCAATAATTGACTTGAAGGTTAGATCTTGAATATGATGATTGGTTTCTTTACTTACTAATAGATCTTTGAATATACATATGTATACAAAGACTTGTATGTAAATCTATTATATACTAAATCGCAAGTCGCACGACCAATCAAATCATCAGATTCTGCCACGTAACTAATGTTTACAAAAAAAACTAAAAACATTAAAAACAAAATAATAGTTAGAAAAAAAATAGTAGCAACCGTTTCTTTTTCAAACTGTAGCCCCATGATCCATGACCTTCTTCTCTCCTATACAAACGTTTTTTTCTATTCCTATATATTTAGAGAATTTGATAGACATGGCAGCGATTGAATATAAATTAGGAAAAGGTTACAATCCTTTGATTTCAATGCTTATATCCATTCTCTTCCAGAGCTCTTTTCCCTCTTTTGGCACCAGATTCAGAAACTGATTCAAGTTATGATGTCGTACCTGCTTCAGTCCGAGAAGCACGAGCATAAACGTTTAATTTCTTTGCAGAATTTCAAAAACAAATTCATTATGGAGACTAAGCGAGGCAACAATAAGAAGCAATCACGCCTATGTTAATCTCTTGGAGACATAGATTTCGTCTTTTTCTGATTCAAATTTACAAGGAAGAACTGATGTGCTCAAGCAACGAGTTCAGTGAGGAGAGTTCACTTTTTAGCATTAGTTTTGTTTGACACTAATTCTTTTTGTTTTAACGATTTAATTTCTAATTTCAGGAAGTATTTGTCGTTTGAAGAGAAGCTTCCAAGAGAATTAATGGACTCTGACCTTTCAACGTGCAATTGATAGGTAACCCACAATTTTTGTGGACATTTACATAATTTTTAGTAAACTTTATAGATATTTATTCACTATAAGACAAAACATGAAGTAAACCAGAAAAACTTCAAACTAATAGTATCCACTAAAGTAACTAAAATCAAAGATTTTTTTAAAAAGTAATCTAATTTAATTTTATGTGTCGTGGTTAATCAAGTAATAAGTGTGTCAATGGTTTGTTAATGTGATAAATCAGGATTTTCTTATAACCGCAATTTTAGTTGTGTAACTGTAACTTGGTCTTATTTGCCAAGCGGAGATATATACCCGTACGAAGTACGGGATCAATACTAGTTGATCTATATATTGTGAACTGAGTATCGATATATATGTGTTTTTCATAAGTTGTGTTGTGTCACATACAAATGAATTTGCATTGCCCTTTTTAGATTTTTCCAAGTAGCTGCTGCTCCACTTGATTAGGCCTATGACGACCCAAACTGCTGTTGGGCAAAGATGCATATAGCTGATTTAGAGGCCAAGAAGCAAATTATCTTTAGGGGACGCGTTCTAGTACTCGCTGTAACACTTTCTTGATTCCTTGTTGATACAGAGACGTTGTCAAGTGTATCTTTTGTACCTGAGAGATGTTTAATTTACAATAGTTTTAAATACTTACACTTCAGTAAAGAACCATCCATCATCTATGGGCCACAAATGCTAGAAATAAAATAGTTTCTATGAGATTTTTTACCTGTCTTCCAGCACGTGCAAGAAGAACAAACTTTCCTTCAGAAGGTGGTGTCTGCATGATGTAAAAAAGAAAACATTTATAAAATGGGGAACTTTCACAACACAGCAAAATAACAGGTCTGTGCTAATGGGAACATATCAAAGAACAGCAGAACTCACATTTGAGAGCCAAAGTTGTAGGTCTTGTGAAACCATTCTTTGGACTCAAGCCTAACGAATTTGGACTCAAGAATAATACATAATATAAATAACGGTTCTTAGAAATTATTAAAGCGTCGACTTTGCTAAAAGAGTTGATGAAGTATTGTAAAGATCTAGTTTTGATGATTTAAGACTCCGGAGCATGGCTTAACTTTTTCATTAGCTAAAGAAGTTGATGAAGTTGAAGAATAGATTAACAAAGTTCTCGATAGTTTTTATGTTTTGATCTGAAAATGTATTGATTCATTAACTAAGATGGCAAGATCATTTCATAGGGATCTGTATTAAATAGGTTGTTCTCTTCCGCAATTGTTTCTCATACCACCTCAAGTTTGAATAATAGAATAATGAAGAGAAAAAAAATCAACTTTGTATTGTGGATTTGGATCTTTGGTTGTAAACTTTACATTATACTTGTCTCATGTGTTTGGCAAATTAAGAGTATAATATATTTCATAATTATACATATTGAATATATTGTGTTATAACATTTGGTTCGGTAACACACTTCAATCACACAATGATGACATCGAGAGATGTTGAACAAGAAATTAGAGCATACATTCAAAGGATCGGCATGTTAGATGCATTGTTGACAGTTACACCGAAAATTTGATCATTTAGACAAACGATGTAATCGAATATTCATAGCAAGTCAATCAAAATAAGAACTGGTTCGTTTAGTGAATATATGAACAGAGGAGAAGTTTATCGCGATCAATACAACATTGAAGAAAATCTTGACAGCTCTACCACATCTATCAGCCCCATCGGAGATTTTACGAGCTTTCTGGTACTGAATTCGAAGAACTGATCACCTTTACTAAATCAGGTACATTTTTCCAACTTGGAACAATCACGAAATGAAAATGAGTATGATTATCAGACAAAAGAGCATAGATTGGACAATTGAGAAGTCTTGTTTAAAAAAGTTGAAATACTGTTATCCTTGTTGGACCCGAATATGACCCTCAGGTGAGGTACCGGTAAAATGTGAGCTAACAAGTGGGCCGATTAAAGCCCATCACGATAATGAGAGCTGGAAGCTGAACCAAAGGCCGGACCTAGAAGTCGTCATAATAGAGGTCACGATATAAAGGGAGCTGATGCTTCGAGAAGACTCGGTCAAGATGAACCTGGAGCAAGTACGTAACTGAAGCCGTATATCTCGGAGGTCAGTTAAGGAGCTACAAGTGAGACCTAGCATATATAAAGACAGGGGAGGTCGAAGATAAAGGGATCTCTCCGGATACCAACTTTTGTACTAGATTAAACACATTACGTATTCACTTTGTAATCATCAAAAACATATCTTGTAACATTCTTTGATCATCAATAAAAACGTATTCATTCATCAAGCTTACTTACGGGATTCAGCCCACGATTCTTACTCATTATGTCTCTCAACCTAACCTAGATCTAAGAAGTGAAACCTTGTCTCTCACAATTGGCGCCGTCTGTGGGGACAATTAATCGAATCTCTTTCTCCAAAGCTTAAGGATGAATCCACTCGATGGAACGAATCCATCTAACCCCGATCAATCGAACCAGAGCAATAGCTCACCGAATCGCACTGCTCCGGGGGCAAATAACCCGAGAGCCTCCGGAGGGACCAACTCTGGGTCCTCAGCCCTCAATAACCCATCGCATCAATCCGCTCCGAACCAAACGGAAGCTCAGCTTTCTGAGATCCGTCGGATGATGCTCCAGCTAGTGGACAAAGCTCAAGAAACCGAGCGAACGGTGCAACAGCTAGCCGAACGGCAGCAACAGTTCGAAGAGATAACCAGATCTCAATCTGCAACGACCCAACCGTCCGTACACCAGGGAAGAGGAGTCACATTCCATGAACGGTTAGCTGACCCCTCCTTCCCTCGAGAGCGCCTGAACTTCTCCCCCAATAGCCCTAGAGCAGATGGGCAGGAACCTGCTTTCCAAACGCCTTGCGCTAGGACAACTCCTGCGTTTACCCCACCTATCACCAGTGCCATGGGGAGCAGTGTAGCTACAACTAGCTCCATGCCTAACCGAAACACCGGTGGGAGCTCTCGTTTGCCTCCGCCGCCACCTTCTTCCGAGTCTGGAGCAGGAACCAACATACCGTCCGGGGGCAGAACATCAGCTTTGGTGTTTCAAGCTAAGGTTTCAACCCCAAATACCGACGAATACCAAAGGACGGATGCTGATCCTTCAGTCCTCCGCACTAATCCCGCTCGGAACCTAAGGACCAATGAGCGACCTGTTTCGCCAGCTAACTGGGAAAACGATCGAGCTAGGTTCCGCCAGGAACCTGTTCCCCGAATGTCTGATAATGACCAAAACGTCCTTCCCTTCGAGGGACCCGACGCAATTCGTAGATACATGGAGCGAACCCACGCTGCTCTCCAGAAATTGGGAGCTCAAGTTCACAAAGCGACGAGCTCAGCTCCCGAAATCGAGAGCTTAATTGAGGAAACTCGTGGAACTCCATTCACCGATAGAATTGCCAACTCTTACATAAGAGACACTCAAAAAATTAAGATTCCCGAATACGATGGGAACGCAGACCCAAAAGCTTATTTAAGAGCCTTCCGATTAGCCATCGTTAAAGCTCATTTCACAAAGGAAGAATGTGATGCAGGATTTTGCAGAAGCTTTGCTGAAAACCTGATCGGAACAGCTCTCGAATGGTTCTCCGGCCTCGAGCCGAACTCCATAGACAGCTTTGATCAGTTGGCTAACGCCTTTATGAAACAATATTCAACCCACATCCTGAAACAGGCATCTGAGGCTGATCTCTGGAAGATCAGACAAGGATTGGGAGACTCACTGCGAGTCTACATCGAGAAATTCAGGGCAGTAAGAACCAAACTCTCAAACCCCAACGATCAAGTAGCCATCGAGGCCCTTAGGAGAGGTCTCTGGTATAAATCAGGCTTCTTCTCGGAGCTAACGCTAAATCCTCCCCCAACTATCGATGACGCCCTTCATAAGGCTTCCAGATATATCACCTTGGAAGAGGAAACAGCAGCATTAGACAAGCTCCACCGAAAACCTCAGAATCATCCGAAAGGCGAAGCCTCCGACGGGAAGGGAACTCACAAAAGAGGGAACTCCCGAAACAATCAGACTCAGGGAGAGCATTCTTATGTAATCGAGGACGACAAAGACGAAAAAATTGTTGCCCCGACAGCTAAAGCCCCCTGGTCCAAGGGCTACGATGAGAGCAAACACTGCTCTTACCACGATCGAAATGGACACTCAACCGAAGAATGTTGGGACCTCCAACAACAACTGGCTGCTAAGTTCGCAGCCGGAGAAATAAAAGATGTGGACCTCAAAAAGCCACAGCCTTACCAAAAAAGAGGTCCCCGGGATAACTCTCCAAAACGCGAGAGGTCACCCGAAAAAGAAACAGATTCACCACCTCCAGCTCCCAAGAAAAGAGTCGATATGGTCCTTGGATAATTCCCCCAAGGAAAAAGCCTTCAAATCGAAGCCCTCTTGAGTAAAACACCTCCCCAGTCGAGCCCTGACTCAAGGGTCGATTACATCCTCGGAGGGTCCGATGTATGTCAAGACTCCGTCAACTCTATTAAAAGTCACGTACGGAAAGCTGTGTCCAATACTCAGTCCAAACCGACCAAACCCGAGTCTAACACTAAAATCTCTTTCTGGGAGAGTGAGACATCAAACCTTGACAGACCTCACGACGATGCCCTTGTCGTAACGTTGAATATAGCAGGCTACGAGGTACCTAAGCTCATGATCGACACCGGAAGCTCCGTCGATCTCATTTTCTATAACGCACTAAAGGGAATGGAAATAGACGATTACGAAATCGTCGACCAGAAATCTAACCTCGTAGGTTTCTCAGGAGAAACAGCTACCTCATTGGGAACGATCAAGCTCCTGATTATAGCTGGCGGAGTCATAAAAATGACCAACTTCATAGTTGTCGACAAACCGTCTCCCTTCCATGCAATCCTCGGGAGACCTTGGATTCACAAGATGAAAGCAGTAGCTTCAACTTATCACCAATGCGTGAAGTTCCCAACAACCGACGGGATAGTTACCGTACATGGTAGCCAAAAGATTTCAAGGATCTGTTACCTGGGTGGATTCGAGATCATAAAAGAATCCCCCCAATAGCAATTACAGATCCAGGAGAGTCGCGAAATGCAACAAAATATCCGAGGTCCCCCTAAGAACCTCATCGAAAAAGTTAGCATCGACGACTCAAATCCTGAGAAACAGGTAAGCATCGGATCCGAGCTACCTCTCGAAACCAAAAGGGAGCTCATCGAATTCCTAAAACAGAATGTCAAAACCTTTGCATGGACCACCAGAGACATGAAAGGCATAGACACCAACGTCACCACCCATAAGCTCAATGTAGACCCCACTTTCAAACCGATCAAACAAAAGCGTCGTAAGCTAGGTCTCGAAAAAGCCCAAGCTGTCAACGACGAGGTCGATCGACTAACGAAAGCCGGGTCAATCCGAGAAGTTCAATACCCCGACTGGTTAGCTAACCCATTGGTAGTAAAAAGAAGAACGGGAAATGGAGAATCTGCGTAGACTTCACCGACTTAAACAAGGCATGTCCTAAGGACAGCTTCCCGTTACCTCACATCGATCGTTTGGTCGAAGCAACGGCTGGTCACCAGCTCCTGTCCTTTATGGACGCCTTTTCAGGATATAACCAGATTATGATGGATCCTGAGGATCAAGAAAAAACCGCGTTCATATCCGAACGAGGAACCTACTGTTACAAGGTCATGCCATTTGGTTTGA
Organism: Hirschfeldia incana; assembly: GCA_026261945.1. NCBI lineage: Eukaryota > Viridiplantae > Streptophyta > Magnoliopsida > Brassicales > Brassicaceae > Hirschfeldia > Hirschfeldia incana. Next base: position 1,194,561 of record JABCMI010000056.1, read on the forward strand.
AAAACGCGGGAGCTACCTACCAAAGGTTAGTAAACAAAATGTTCGCTGGACAACTCGGAAAAACCATGGAAGTCTACATCGACGACATGTTAGTCAAATCTTCAATGGGAGAGGACCATATCTCCCACCTAAGGGAATGCTTCGACATCCTCAACAAATACGACATGAAGCTAAACCCAGCTAAATGTACCTTCGGAGTACCCTCCGGCGAATTCCTAGGTTACCTCGTAACCGAAAGAGGCATCGAAGCCAACCCGAAACAGATAGCGACATTCTTAGAAATGTCATCACCTAAAACGACCAGAGAGGTACAAAGATTGACTGGACGAATCGCATCACTAAATCGATTCATATCCAGGTCCACCGACAAGTGCCTTCCATTCTATAAACTCTTAAAAAACAATAAGAAGTTCATGTGGGATGAAAGCTTACCTCTCGGAACCTCCGATACTATCCAAACCTGTAGTAGGTGAACCATTGTATCTGTACCTCACCGTATCGGTAGCTGCAGTCAGTGGAGTGCTAGTACGAGAAGAACCAAACGAACAAAGACCTGTCTACTATACTAGCAAAAGCCTAATAGACGCCGAGACAAGGTACCCTACCATGGAAAAACTAGCTCTAGCAGTCGTGACAGCTACCAGGAAGCTACGACCATATTTCCAATCACACTCAATCATCGTAATGACCTCACAGCCATTGCAAACGGTTCTGCATAGTCCTAGCCAATCCGGACGATTAGCCAAATGGGCTATAGAGCTTAGCGAATATGACATCGAATACAGACCTCGAGCAGCAGCAAAAGCTCAGGTCCTCGCCGATTTCGTTATTGAGCTAGCATCCGAACACTTAGACCAAGAAACAGAGGTTCCAAAATGGAGCCTATATGTGGACGGAGCCTCGTCAAAGCAAGGCTCCGGTGTCGGTCTAAGACTAACCTCCTCAGCCGGAGAAACCATCGAACAATCCTACAGACTCAGATTTAACGCTTCCAACAACGGAGCTGAGTATGAAGCACTAACCGCCGGCTTAAAACTAGCCCTAAGCCTCGGAATCCGGGAGCTGAGTGCCTACTGTGACTCACAGCTGGTAGCTAGCCAGTTTCATGGAGAATACGAAACAAGGGACGAAAGAATGGGGGCATACCTCGAAGTAGTCCTAGGCCTGACAAAACAGTTCGATAAGTTCGAGTTAACGAGAATCCCACGAGGAGAGAACTCTTCAGCAGACGCGCTCGCCGCGCTAGCCTCCACATCCGATCCTCTCGTAAAATGAATCATACCCGTGGAAGGAATCGAGAAGCCGAGTATCGACATAGCCACCAAAGCTGAGCTAGACAGCAAATCAAAGACAAAAATTGAGGATAACAGCCCTCCGACGGAAGCTACCCAAGTTTTCACGACATTCTGGTTCCCTAGAACTAGAGCACGCAGCTTCAGAAAGTACACCCCTGAGAATACATTAAAAAGCTCAGAGGGCAATAACCAAAGTGAGGGTATTCACCGAAGTTCGGACTCCCTGGAGCCTAACTCAACGAATACCCCCGGGGGCACCATCCAAACCTCGGAGTCACTCATCCTAAAGGTGCAAACAAGAAGCCGCGCAGCTCTTAAAAACGCAATACAAACCACAGGGGACAATGAGGAAATTGGAGATATTCCTCAGAACCCAGAACCGACTCCAACAAATATCTCCAGGGGCACCTTGACACCAGGTCCCGAACAGAAACCTCCCTCCTCTCTTCACAACAAATTTGTAGGTAGAGAAGACTGGAGAATACCGATCATGGATTACATCCTCGAGGGAAAAATCCCACCCAATAAGTGGGAAGCTCGAAAACTCAAAGCCTTAGCAGCAAGATATTGCATAATCGAGTCAGTCCTCCACAAACGAAGTGTCTCCGGACCTTACCTAAAATGCGTTCACGGTCTAGTAGCTATGAAACTCATGAAGGAAATGCATGACGGTTCCTGCGGAAACCATTCCGGAGGTAGAGCTCTAGCCATCCGAATTAAAAGACAAGGCTACTTCTGGCCTACTATTATCGCAGATTGTGAGGTCTACTCCTCATCGTGCGACAAGTGCCAAAGGCATGCACCGATCATACACCAACCAGCGGAAAAGCTGTCTAACATATCAGCTCCCTACCCGTTCATGAGGTGGTCCATGGATATTGTAGGTCCATTAGTACCTTCAGAGAAAGGAAAGAAGTTACTAAACTTTCTGGTCCTGACCGACTACTTCACGAAATGGATCGAAGCTGAAGCTTTCCAACAAATAAACAGATTTGAGGTCGAAGGATTCGTCTGGAAGAACATTGTATGTAGGCATGGTGTCCCATACGAAATCGTAACCGACAACGGAGGACAGTTCATATCCCACGACTTCAAAAAGTTCTACAATAAATGGAACATCCGCCTCACCTTTTCATCACCTCGGCGACCTCAAGGTAACGGCCAGGCGGAGGCTGCTAACAAGTCGATTTTAGCAAACCTCAAGAAACGCATAGGAGCTCAGAAGGAGCTCTGGTCAGAAAAACTACCCGAAGTACTATGGGCTTGCATAACCACCCCACGAAAAGCTACAGAAGAAACTCCTTTCTCCTTAGCTTACGGGATGGAGGCTGTCGTCCCAGCAGAAACCACCGCAGGTAGCCTCCGACGGGAGCTCTGCACCTCAAATCCCGCAGCTAACAACCAGCTCCTGATGGATAGCCTCGACTTAATCGAGGAAAGACGAGACCAAGCTTTGCTTCGCATTCAAAATTATCAGCAAGCAATGGCACGGTACTATAATTCCAAAGTAAGGCCCCGGCAGTTCGCTGTAGGAGACCTGGTACTTAGAAAGGTGTTCGAAGGAACTAAAGAACCGGGAGCTGGAAAGTTAGGAACCAACTGGGAAGGACCCTACCGAATTATCCACATAGTACGACCGGAGTCTATAAACTCCAGAAGGTACGAACCGGGGTACCTGAGATTCGATCGTGGAACGCCACAAACCTCAAAAGATATTATCATTAGGTACCCAAATCCCCTGAACTACGTTTGGCTTGATCCCTTGACTGGGTACGTAGGCAACTCCGTCATGAGTGCAGCCCCAACCTCTTTTCACCAATCTCCTCACCTGAGCAAAAGGGGCATAGGTCACCAAGAACACATAGCCTGAAAACAATTATTGTGTAAATAATCTGAATCATGTATTCTCTGATATCTGATATTAATAATACAATTAATTCAGTTTCATAAACATCAAAGGTCTTAAAACCCTCCAAGAAAATCCAGGTCCCACTAAATCGTGACCTCAGCTCAATTATCTCAAACACATTCAGGTTCTTGAAAACTTGAACCTAAGGTCTTAAAATCCTTGATAAATCCAAAGGTCTTAAAATCCTTGACATAAGCTAAGGTTTTAAAATCCTTGATAAATCCAAAGGTCTTAAAATCCTTGACATAAGCTAAGGTCTTAAAATCCTTGATAAATCCAAAGGTCTTAAAATCCTTGACAAATCAGTAAGGTCTTAAAATCCTTAACAAATCATTAAGGTCTTAAAATCCTTAAACAAATCAATAAGATCGTAAAAATCCTTAACAACGACCAAGGTCTTAAAATCCCTGACAAATCAATAAGGTCTTAAAATCCTTATCAATATCGAAAGGTCTTAAAATCCTAAAGAATCAACAAAACCTCAAAATTCCTCAATTTCATCCGCTAAACTCCAATGGTCTCGAAATCCTTCGAACTAACTCAGGACCCTACGAGTCCGACTCAGGTTCCTACAGACCTGGACGCCAGGTCCCAGAACTTTCCAAATCGGACTCAGGTCCCCAGATTTTCCGAGCTAATGTCAAAGACCTCTCTTTAAGGTCCTCATGACCGAATACGTACTAAGCTAAATGCTTATCATAAATTAAGACTAAAGGTCCTAATTCGATCCAATGATCACAATATACGACTCATCCGAGATTCACAATCATTATGTCTAAATAAAACAAATTTCAGTTCAAAAGCTTGAAACAGAAACATGAGCCGAAATTTAAACATAAGCAAGGGTTTAAAAGCCTCCACAGGCTATTATAATCCAGCAAGTGTTAAGGTTTAAAGGCCTCCTCAGGCGCTAAGTCATAAAGCATAAACGAAACTTAAGTCAAAGTCTTGAAAAACACAAAACACAAACTTAAAAGAGCCGTAGCTCTCAATCTTCTTTCTCATCCTGGATCGGTTCACCATCACCCACTGCAACTTCTTCCTCAGCCACGTCATCATTACCTCCTTGAGCTGCTTCGACCGGAGCTAAGTTAGGAACCATCAAATCCAAGTTAGAACCATACTCCCCAGAAAAGGATAGATTAAACATGTTAATCTCGAAAGTACCTGAACTATCCGAGATCTGGGGAAGAGGAAATTTGCTGACTGAAAAGTCAGAGACTTGAGCCTTCTCATACGCAGTTGTCGCTTCCGGCAACAAGGCCACCAACTGGTTGTACTCCTCTTCAACACTCTGGATCTTGTTGCTCAACATGTCCTTCAAGAGGTCAGCATTAGCTTGGAGCTCCTGAGCGTAAACTAAGGCGCTGACCTCCTCCTTCTTCTTAGCAAACTTGTCCTTAACACAGGCCAGGATCTTGCCGTAAGCTTCAGCTACCTCCTTCTTCCCTTCCCTCACAGCTAGCTTGACTTCAGCCTCCTTATTCCTCTGGCTATCTTGAGACGCGGTAATGAGGTCACGGACCTGATGTTCAGCTATCCTGCGAGCAGCATCCAGCTCACTAATCCTTCTGCTCTTCACCTGGATGTCGAGCTCCTGACTCTCAATCTTCCCCTGTTGAGCATCGGCCTTAGAACCCAATCTCTTCGCCTCAGACTTGAGCTCCCAAATTCGAGCACGGACTTGATCAAGGTCAGCCTTAGCAGCCTTAACCAGCTCGGTAACCTCGGCGAGCTCACCAGCATTAAGGGCATCCTGCAGAGTGTTCTCAAACTTGAGCTGGGCCTTATTAATGGCACCAGCCAACTGCAACAAAATCAAACATATATACGTCATCATCTTCAGAAGAAAAAATTGCTAACTAAATGAAGAGGATATAATCATATACCTGACCCATGCAGTGAGCAATGTCGAGATACTCGTCTCGGTTTGTCAGGTCCTTGAGCGCTGGAAGGGGACATCCTACCCTCTTCAGATGCCTTAATATCGCTCCCAAGCCCCAAGGGTCATCTAGGATTGATCCCGGCTTCGAATGGGTAAAACTCCACCCGACGGTTCCTCCTCTGGAAGACGAGGAGGATGACCGGGTGGGAGCTCCAGCTTGATCAGTCCTAGGCCTTTTATGCCTTGACGGCTCAACCTCAGAGGTACCTCTCGGAGCCTGGTAGTCAGCCTCCGGCACCTGGACCTCAGGGAGAGGAGCAGCATCCTGAGCTACGACCTCGGTGGGAGTAG